>JARQOC010000006.1:136521415-137188741 GCA_033576535.1 Allobates femoralis
CAATGACCTCTGTGCTGATGATCTGGCTTCTTTATTTTCTCCATAAAGTGACAACATCTGCAGGAAATCAGCTCCCAGCCTCGACGTGCTGCTACTCCCACTCTTCCTCACATTTCCACCGGTTCACTCTCTCTATTTGACCCATTCACAGAAGAAGAAGTCTCTAGGCTCCTCTCTTCCTCTCGTCCCACAACATGCACCGCTGACCCCATCCCCTCACACCTACTCCAGTCTCTCTCTCTGGCCGTCACCACTCACCTAACCAAAATCATCAACCTCTTCCCTCTCTTCTGGCATCTTCCCCTCCTACTTCATACATTCTATCTTTACTCCATTATTAAAGAAATCTTCTCTTGACCCATGCTGCACAAATAACTACAGGCCAGTCTCTAATCTCCCCTTATATCTAAACTCTTGGAGCGCCTGGTCTACACCCACCTTACCCGCTACCTCTTCGCTCACTCTCTTCTAGATCCATTACAGTCTGGTTTCCGCCCCCTTCACTCTACAGAAACCATCCTTATCAAAGTGACCAATGACCTTCTGACAGTAAAACGTAATGGTGATCACTCTCTGCTTATTGTGCTTATTGTTCTGGACCTCACCGCAGCTTTTGACACTGTTGACCATCATCTCCTACTCTTTATGCTGCACTCCATCAGCATAAAGGACACCGCTCTCGACTGGTTCTCTTCCTATCTGTTCGACCTTTCAGTGTAACGTTCGCTGGCTCCACTTCATCCCCTCTTCCTCTCACTATTGGGGTCTCCCATGGCTCAGTTCTCTTCTCTCGCTACACGGCCCCGATTGGACAGACCATCAGCAGATTTGGCTTCCAGTACAATCTTTATGCTGATGACACACAACTATATACTTCAGCCCCTGACCTTACCCCTGTGGTATTAAAGAATGCCAATGAGTGTCTAGCTGCAGTTTCCAGCATCATGTCTGCTCTCTATGTGAAACTTAACCTTTCCAAAACTGAACTACGTCTGCTCCCACCCTCCACTAACCTCCCTAAATCTGACATCTCTCTCTCAGTGTGCGTCACCACGATAATGCCTAGGCAGCAGTCTCGCTGTCTAGGTGTTATGTTTGACACCGATCTCTCCTTTACCTCCTATACACAATCTCTCGTCCGCTCTTGTCACTTGCACCTGAAGAACATCTCTAGAATTCGCCCCTTTCTCACCATGGAAACAACTAACACCCTTACAGTGGCCCTGATCCATTCCCGCCTTGACTACTGCAATTCTCTACTAAATGGCCCCCCCTCTCCAAACTTTCCCTTCTCCAGTCCATCCTTAATGCAGCAGCCAGGATCACCCATCTGGCCAATCGTTACTCAGATGCCTCCGTTCTGTGTCAGTCAGTGCACTGGCTGCCTATGCACTACAGGATCCATTTCAAACTGCTTGTTCTCACCCACAAAGCTCTTCACAGTGCAGCACCTCATTACATCTCCTCGCTCATCTCTGTATATCCCCTTCCCCCCCCGTTCTCTACATTCTAAAAATGACCTTCGACTAACATCTGCACCAATCCGATCCTCCCACTCCCGGCTCCAAGGCTTCTCCCAAGCTGCACCAATTCTCTGGAATGCTCTACCCCAAGAAATTAGGACTATCTACAACTTGCATGGCTTCAGACGCTCCCTAAAAACACATCTTTTTAAGGCGGCCTATCATGTTCCCTAATAGAAGTCCTTAGTGAATGGGCTATATACAGTACCATCTCTATGGACAGAATCTCTTCTTCAAACTCCAACAAACCCAAAAGCTCTACACAGATGTCTGGTGACCATTCATGTAACTTTATTTCTATCCCCCACTTCCTCAAGATGCCAGGATCATCAGTGTAATAAGCCCCTGTACCTTGTGTAACCCCAATCCTGTTGCAGACTGTTAGCTCTTTTGAGCAGGGTCACCTTTATTTTTGCCTTAATTATTGTATTGTATCTATCTACCTCATCTATCTAAATATTCCCATCCATTCCTTCTCCAAATCTGGCCTCTTGTATCATTTTTCTACACCCCCATGCATTTTAAAGCACTTTATCTGTTCTTGTACAGATCCTGGCTGGTGAATGGTTTATGCAGAATTATGTGCATCCCCTATTTATCATATGGATAACTGGACCCTATATGTTACTATTACCTTTTGTGTCTCCCCTACTTCCTCATAGATTGTAAGCTTGCGAGCAGGGACCTCACTCCTAATGGGCTCAGTGATATATTTATCTATTTTTTGTCTCATATGGTTTGTTTTGTATTATATTTGTACTGTTGTATTGTATTGTATTATATATTATTGTATTGTATTGTATTGTATCGTATACCCTCTGAATTGTAAAGTGCTGCGGAATATGTTGGCGCTATATAAATAAAAATTATTATTATTATTATGCCCCAATATCAGAAAGACATAAGTGAATACAGATCATTTCCTAAGTAATAAATAGTTGTTTTCTGCTCAGGCCACTTTGGAACACTGAAGCAACTATTGTGAGCTCAACAGGAAGAAAGTTTAGTAAACGAGCCCTAAAATACATCATATATATGCTTATTTTCATCTTTCAACTAACTATATAGTGGCATTATAATACCCTTCTGAAATAGGAGAAAATTATTGCCAGTGAAATATTGTTTCACAATGGCTGTACTGCTTTAAGAGGCTCAATATAGTTTGGACTGGACAATTTCACGAAAAATCAGTTCTACTCAATTAAAGTGCACCATCTAACCCCCCCCAACAACTAGGGTCGTCAAACATCCGGTTTCACATCATATAATTTACTCCAGTCATTACTTTGTGATACATCAAGTATTATGCTTCAATCACAGCAAGAGCTGCAATCACAATTCTAATGGCATATCATGTCCTATATTCCAGTCACCTCTGGAGCTGTACTCACTATTCTGCTCTTTATGACTTGAACCAGTCACATCTAGTGCTATTCAGCAGTTTCATCGTTCTGTACTCCAGACACGCAGTCACCAGTGTAATGTTTTACCAAGTCTTATAATCCATTCACATTGAGAGCTGCAGCACCAAACCTATATGCAACTATAGTGATCTATCCCTTTTGTTCAATCAAAAGGGAGGAATCTGGGCACTAGAGGGCTAGATTTTATTTTAGGCTGGTCTCAGCTCCCTGCAGTCAGGTGTTGCACAAGTCTGAAAAGAGCTTTAGTCAAATATTTAGAAGAGGAGATGGCACTCATCATTAATAGAAAGTTTCTTTAATCCATTACTTTGTTAGAAAGTGTAGGTTACATACGTTTAAGTGGTGGGGAGGGAGGTGCGGGGAGGACGACGGGCGCACGTTTCGCCTGGTTAGGCTTCCACGGGTCCAATCGATTGGACCCGTGGAAGCCTAAGCAGGCGAAACGTGCACCCGTCGTCCTCCCCGCACCTCCCTCCCCACCACTTAAACGTATGTAACCTACACTTTCTAACAAAGTTATGGATTTAAAAAACCTATTAATGGCGAGTGCCGTCTCCTCTTCTAAATATTATCCCTTTTATTCAGCTGGGGTTTTTTGTGATTCTTAAGCACTGTGCTGAGGATGTGACATTGGTGCATAGTTTATGTTCATAAAAACGTACATTTCTTCAGATTATTAGGCCAGCACCAAGTTGTGTGTGTCACACACTAATGGTGATGTTACAACAGTCCTATTAACCGGAAGAGGAGTCAGGAGGTTGGCAGGTAGGAGACTCTGGTGCAGTGGCCATGGGTCTAACAACATCTTGACCAGGTTCTTGCAAACCATTATGCTCGATTCAAATACTCACCTTCTAGACACCCAAAGCTAGGACTGGTCTCCTGGCTTTCTTATTGGAAAGGAGGGGGCATTAGATGGATGCTCTAGCCAATCGGTGGCTTCCCATTGCCTGCAGTGGTTAGGTTTTATCTGAGCCAAAACAAATAAAAGTTTCCTGTCTCTTTCTAATAGCTTCAATATAATCTGGCCGCTACAGCCAATCAGCCATTGCTTCTCTGTACTGCTTTTGGTGTATTTCAACAAAATAGTATTAACCAGTAAGACTATGTTCAGACTTTGTAGAAGCTTTTAATTATTGGACTGCACATAGAATCTGAAGAGTCATAAGACACACCTGCTCATAAGTCAGACACTGCTCAGTGAGGATCTCCAGTAAAGGGGCTGCATTGGTATCTCGTCTCTTGAACATCTCCCGAACAATCGATAAAAGATTCCATATACCTTCTGGTTCCCTCCCTCGTAGAGGGCGCAGGAGACAAGCCCATTCTGCAGCAGCAGGAGGTTCAGTAGATGACAGATACATAGAATTCACATCACTGTTTAGGTAGACAAAAGAGCAGTGGAAAAAACATGGTTACGCAACACATTAGTTGTTCATTTATTAGTTCATATTTAAAAGGAATTACTGGGATAAATTAGGAAATTTGCAAAGTGCTTATACAAACAAACAATTTTGTAATTTACTTGTTAATAAAAATGTAGGTCAGTGGTGGAAAGATGCGGCTGATCCAACATGCCAATCAGGAGCACACTGCACCCTGGCAAGCAGGAATTTAGGAAGATGGGGGGCGGCATGCGCCAGTACAGCAAGGTGAGAGTCATGTTCCTCATTCTGAAGCATTGTGATGTGGAGTTTTAGGATTTACTATTAATCCAAGCATAATAAACATATCATTTAATAATAAATATGATTTTTCAATCAATTAAACAATGTAACATTACCTAAAAACAACAGGAGAGGGGCCACAGAACTTATGGAGAGTCTTTTTTATGTTATCACTCAAAGTGGATTCATCCAGGTACCAAGTGCTCTGGTCAGAGGCAGAGGGTCCTGCTGTGGGGTCTGGAATACAAAATCCACAACGCGTTTATCAAGATCAAGCTTACAAGTAAGTGACTGACCAATATTGTACAAACATTAAACATTTGTACATGAATTGGTAGATACGTGTGCTTGTTTCCAAAAGTACTAATGACCATTTCCACCATATTCTTATAAAGTTCCTTGTAATATAATATCCAAACTCTGAAAATCACAGCATCACATAAAACATTTACCAGTACATATGAGTATGTTATATTTTATAGGTCAAACACATAACATAGTATAAAATGAGATGAGAAGAAATGTCTGATTCAGTCTGCATGTGATGACTGAGGGATTGTGAAATAAACATTCGATTTGCGACAGTAAACAAGTGCTGATCAGTTACTTGTTTGCAGGTCGTTGGTCATTTAATATCCTGTTTAGAAACAAAAATTGCATATAATATGTGCACTGAACAATCGGTAATTGATTTGTATTAGATTGTTTGGAGCATAAGGCTGCCATTCTCAGCACTGGTTCCATTTATATCTATAACATTTGAAGGAGGAAACACTAAGGTATAGCCGAACACAAGAGCTTTAAAAAACAAGCCGCCATGTCCAGAGAGCGGACAGGTCATACATGAACAGCTGTCTATCTAAGGCTGGCTTTACACCACGGTTTAATCCAATTCGGGGCTGTCAGGGATGAACCTGACAGCCCCAGACCGGATTTTGGCCCTATAGTATTGCTTTGGGGCCGGATGGCAGCTCTCTGCCATCCGGTTTCCATGTGACCGGGAGAATCCGGGAGGAATCGGATTTGTCTCCTAAACACAAAAACGCTGCTTGCAACGTTTTTGTGTCCGGGGAGAAAAATCTCCCAAAATTGGCTTCTCCCGGATCCGGGGCAATCCGGCGCTCCCTAACATGGGAGCCTATGGGGCGGGGTTGCCCCAATCCGAGAGGATCCGGGAACCGGACACCTGCGGCTGCACGCTGATGTAATTTCAGGACCGCGGCTAGCTCCCCACGGTCCTGAATTATCAGTAGCGGCAGCTGCGTCCGGCTGCACACCGGACCGGAGAGCATATTAGTCCTCCGGTTTTGTGTGCTGATCCGGTCCGGGGCTGCCAGATTCCTCCCTGACAGCCCCGGATAAGATCTGGCCATGGTATGAAGCCGGCCTAAGTAGCTCATAATGTAGAGGAGGCATTTGAATGTAGCGGTAAAATCTATCCATGGTGCTGAAGTATGATCGGCTTCAGCACCTTGGACAGCAATTAATACATCATTTATCCATAAAGAAAGGCGTGTGGATCTACCTGTAGCAAAGCATTTTTGCAGCTCTGACCACAGGGTAACCAGACATGAGTCTCTGCATTTTAAAAAGTAACTTCAAATCTCAGAAAGAGAAGAATTTGGGAATACAAATTGATAACGACCTTTGACACATTCAAAACAGGATCTAATGTCTCACATGGATTCATGAGTTTTTATATCAATTGAAAGGGCATTTGGGGATATCACATTTTAAAACAGACCGTAGTTAGAGGACAATGAACTTTTGACACTTCTTACGTGAACTGTCTCGTATGGATTTATAGCTTTCTACACTCGCTGAGGAATTTTCAGGTCTCCATAGACCACTAATCATAAAACAATAATACAATCTGTTCCTCTTATCTTGGAATTTTGACTTTACCTTCCCAGCTACTCTCCCCTCCCAAGACTGACTCTGCTTTACATCACCTGTCGCATTTACTGCATCCTCTCACTCTGCTTATGTATATATGTGTGTATCTCAGAATTTGTGTCATTATTAGCCTGGTGAAGAGGCCATAGTGTCTCGATAGCTTGCTTCACTTACCATCAATTCAGTTAGCCATTAAAAAGTATCAACCACTGAGGACTCTCAGGTTCTAATATTTTGCTATCTACTGGCTAATACGGTATAAACATTTATAGTCAATAACACATGATTGTTTAATGGTAGCAGGATTTTGATATCCAAAGAGGCACATGTGTGAAGATCACAGCTACCTGGAGCTCCGCACACTGTGTTAATGGCAGTTGACTGCGAAGACAGTAATTCATCCAGAAGACGCTGAGCTGTGGGAAGTATCTGGATGAAGAGACATCAGAACATGTAAGAGCTATTGGTCACCTATGATACATGTAAGGTGTTCTGCAAAAACACATCACTCACCTGCTGTGGTAACTCACTGATAAGATACTGGGCAAACTTCTGCAGTTGATCCCTCTGTAGCCTGGACAAGGATTCAGAAACTGGAGCTCGCAAACAGACTGCGGAGGCCTATGGGAAATACATTTCATTGTAAGCTACATAATAGTTTTCCATATCATGTGAATATAATATGAAATAAAGCAGAGATAAAAATAATAATAATAATAATAATGTGTGTGTCTATATGTGTATATATATAGTAAAAAAGAATATACATAGAAAGAAAAAAAAAAAAGCAGGCAGCACCTCCAACAAAATTTGTGATGAAAAGTACCGTATATACTCGTGTATAAGCCGACCCCCCTACTTTTGCCCCCAAAACCTGGGAAAACCTATTGACTCGTGTATAAGCCGAGGGTGGACCCCAGCACAGGTATACAGCCCCCAGCAGTGTGGTATACAGCAGCCCCAGAGGTATATACAGCAGCCCCAGTGGTAGTATACAGCAGCAGTCCCAGTGGTTAGTATACAGCAGCCCCAGAGGTGTATACAGCAGCCCAGAGGTATATACAGCCCCAGTGGTACTATACAGCAGCCCCAGTGGTAGTATACAGCAGCCCCAGTGGTAGTATACAGCAGCCCCAGTGGTAGTATACAGCAGCCCCAGTGGTAGTATACAGCAGCCCCAGTGGTAGTATACAGCAGCCCCAGTGGTAGTATACAGCAGCCCCAGAGGTATATACAGCCCCAGTGGTACTATACAGCAGCTCCAGTGGTAGTATACAGCAGCCCCAGTGGTGTATACAGCAGCAGCCCCAGGGGTGTATACAGCAGCAATCCCCAGGGGTGTATACAGCAGCAGCCCCAGGGGTGTATACAGCAGCAGCCCCAGGGGTGTATACAGCAGCAGCCCCAGGGCTGTATACAGCAGCAGCCCCGGAGGTATACAGGCCCCCATCAAGATCCAGGGCCCCCCCCTTGCGCGGCAAACCTGTAAAGTAAAATCATACTTATCACTGTCCTGTCACGCCGTCCCGCCGCTGCCGACATCACGATCTCGGGCTTCATTCCGCGTCTTCCTGTGGTCGCGGGCAATGACGTCATTGCCCGCGACCACAGGAAGGCGGAAGACGCGGAATGAAGCCCAGGATCGTGATGTCGGCAGCGGCGGGACGGCGTGACAGGACAGTGATAAGTATGATTTTACTTTACAGGTTTGCCGCGCAAGGGGGGGGGGGCCCTGGATCTTGATGGGGGGCCTGTATACCTCCGGGGGAAGCCTGTATACTCGCGTATAAGCCGAGGGGGGACTTTTCAGCCCAAATTTTGGCTGAAAAACTCGGCTTATACGCGAGTATATATGGTATGTGGCTTTACTGATCCATTTGTGCCACATACTTTTCATCACGGTACTGCCTGCTTTTTTTCCTTTACTGTTTACAAGTTTTGGACATCACCCTGGTAGGCTTTTGCACCCGGGTTCTCTTGATAGTTTTGGTGTGCCTTGGGTTTTGTCAGTTTTTTCAAAGAGAAATGTGTCTCGGTTTTTGTCCGCACATTGCTTTTAATTTTGCCATAAAAACTGTGATTGCCCCTCCAAAAAATAAAACGTGCACCCCTCTCCCCCTCGTCGGTGTCTTCCATACACCAAAACCTCTCCCCCCCTGCTGCATTGCAAACTAAATGCAGGATGTCTGCAGCCTTCAGAGAAGGGGTCCTCCATGTCTCTAGCCCCCCCTGTAAGCTTTAAAAAAGGACTTTAGAAAACTTACAGTTGAGTAGTCTAAAGGGTGGGATTTTATTAAGAGGTGTTCACTGCTGGTACAGTCCTCCAGCCACCTCCTTGTGTACTCAGTCCCCTTCTATGTCTCTGTGCCGCCTCCTGTTCTGCTGGCTCTGTCCTCCTCCTCTCCTGCTCTCTGTCATTGAACCTGCCGCACAGAGCTTGTTCAGAGTGGCTGCAAAGCATTTGGCCTGATGTCAGCACTAGCTTCCTGCCCTGTTTATGCTTTGTTCACGGAGCAGGAGTGCAGAGCCAGCAGAACAGGAGGCAGCGCAGAGACATAGAAGGGGGCGGAATACACAAGGAGAAGGCTGGAGGACTGTGCCAGCAGTGAAGACCTCTTAAGATCTCACCCTTTAGACTACTTAACTAAGTTTTCTAATGTCTTTTTTAAAGCTTACAGGGGGGCTTAACACAAGGGGAGCCCTTCCCTAAATGCAGCAGCCATGCTGCATTCAGTGCTGCATTTAGTTTGCCATGCAGCGGGGGGGGGGGGGGGGGCGACAGGTCCTCTGTGCTTTTTTTCTTTAAATTCGTGTTTCATATTCATTTCACAGTCATTTCTGAGTGTTCCCAGTATAAACCGCTGTCTTTTTTCACTATAAAATGTGTTTGGTTTTTTTTGTAAGTCATTTTCGGTGTCTCGAACCAGTTAATTAATTTTACATTATTTCCTATGGAAGTCGTTGCCTCGGTTTCAGTTTGCGGTGAGGTATCGCTATATAAAATATATATATACACATACATACACACACACACACACACACACACACACAAATATATATATATATATATATATATAGTGATACATCGGTTAAGTATGTGTATATATACAGTACAGACCAAAAGTTTTGGACACACCTTCTCATTCAAAGAGTTTTCAGTATTTTCATGACTATGAAAATTGTAGATTCACACTGACGGCATCAAAACTATGAATTAACACATGTGGAATTATATACTTTACAAAAAAAGTGTGAAACAACTGAAAATACGTCATATTCTAGGTTTCTTCAAAGTAGCCACCTTTTGCTTTGATTACTGCTTTGCACACTCTTGGAATTCTCTTGATGAGCTTCAAGAGGTAGTTACCGTAAATGGTCTTCCAACAGTCTTGAAGGAGTTCCCAGAGATGCTTAGCACTTGTTGGCCCTTTTGCCTTCACTCTGCAGCTCACCCCAATCCATCTTGAATGGGTTCAGGTCTGGTGACTGTGGAGGCCAGGTCATCTGGCGTAGCACCCCATCACCATCACACCTCCTCCTCAAAGCTTCATGGTGGGAACCAGGCATGTAGAGTCCATCCGTTCACCTTTTCTGCGTCGCACAAAGACACAGTGGTTGGAATCAAAGATCTCAAATTTGGACTCATCAGACCAAAGCACAGATTTCCACTGGTCTAATGTCCATTCCTTGTGTTCTTTAGCCCAAACAAATCTCTTCTGCTTGTTGCCTGTCCTTAGCAATGGTTTCCTAGCAGCTATTTTTCCATGAAGTCCTGCTGCACAAAGTCTCCTCTTAACAGTTGTTGTAGAGATGGGTCTGCTGCTAGAACTCTGTGTGGCATTGACCTGGTCTCTGATCTGAGCTGCTGTTAACCTGCGGTTTCTGAGGCTGGTGACTCGGATGAACTTATCCTCCGCAGCAGAGGTGACTCTTGGTCTTCTTTTCCTGGGGTGGTCCTCATGTGAGCCAGTTTCTTTGTAGCGCTTGATGGTTTTTTTAACTGCACTTGGGGACACTTTCAAAGTTTTCCAAAATTTTCTGACTAACTGACCTTAATTTCTTAAGTAATGATGGACACTCCTTTTTCTTTACTTAGCTGCTTTTTTCTTGCCATAATACAAATTCTACAGTCTATTCAGTAGGACTATCAGCTGTGTATCCACCAGACTTCTGCACAACACAACTGATGGTCCCAACCCCATTTATAAGGCAAGAAATCCCACTTATTAAACCTGACAGGGCACACCTGTGAAGTGAAAACCATTTCCAGTGACTACCTCTTGAAGCTCATCAAGAGAATGCCAAGAGTGTGCAAAGCAGTAATCAAAGCAATAGGTGGCTACTTTGAAGAACCTAGAATATGACATATTTTCAGTTGTTTCACTCTTTTTTGTTAAGTATATAATTCCACGTGTTAATTCATAGTTTTGATGCCTTCAGTGTGAATCTACAATTTTCATAGACATGAAAATACAGAAAACTCTTTGAATGAGAAGGTGTGTCCAAATTTTGATCTGTACTGTATATATGTGTACATTCTTAACCACTGCCCACTTTCACCCGGTTCTTCAGAAATTCAACAGTGGCCTTAATATGCATTTTGTATCGTTCGGATATTGGAAAAGTGCACAAAGGGCACAAAGTGATAGAGGCATCTTAAAACTTTCAATATAAAGCAGTATATCTGGGAATTAATGAGACCATCAATGAAATGTCTTGGACTGGTCTCCCTGCGATCAGTGAATGCTTTGTGACATCAATGAAATGCAGCTCCCAGACACCAGGAGCACTCCAGCAGCCCCACATAAGGACACGTTTCAATGTAGGCAGCATGCATTTGCAGAAATGAATAAAAAAAAAAAAAAAAATAACACATGGTGCCAACAGTGAAACATGGTGGTGGCAGTGTTGTTAGGCTGGTTTCACATTTACGCATGATGAACAGCTGATGCTTTGTTCATTTGAAATAGCTGGGCGGGAAAGCAGACTTCACCGTCGGCTTTCCCGTCGGCTATTTTTTAAACCAGTTCTTTTTATTGATTTTATATTACAAAACATCATAATAACACACAGTATTCACTGATAATTGTCTAACATGTTAATCAATCAGAGCAAAACATAACATAAGAAACCCTTCCCCTTCCCTCTCCCCCCCTTAGTACGCTTCAGTTGTCCCTTTTACCAGCTGTTCCTGGATCAGATCCACAGAAATTCTTCGTCACACTGTTGCCAGCCATGCTGCCCATGTTTTGTCAAATAAGTGCTCCTTGTTCCTTTTTCTATAG
The DNA here is from genome assembly GCA_033576535.1 of Allobates femoralis. Taxonomy (NCBI): domain Eukaryota; kingdom Metazoa; phylum Chordata; class Amphibia; order Anura; family Aromobatidae; genus Allobates; species Allobates femoralis. The sequence continues at coordinate 136,533,211 of JARQOC010000006.1, forward strand.
ATTTTCCCTTCTAGTCTGATGATCTGTCGCGTCCGGCATATAAATTCCCTTCTAGTTGGAGGAGATCTATCAATCCACCTACTGGCTATTAATTTCCGTGCCACATATAAGAGCCTGGCTATGGCCGTCCTACTAATTTCAGGAGCCAATATCTCAGACACCTCTCCCAACACACATACTATCGGATTTCGTTCAACTGTGCATTCGTATGCCCTTTCTATTTTTGTGATTACTGTTATCCAAAATGCAGCAAGACGAGGGCAAGTCCACAGCATATGCAGCAATCCAGCCTCATCTGAGCCACATCTGGGACACTCAGAATCCTTCCTTAAACCTGACTTAAACAACACTTCTGGAGTTCTGTAAACCCTGTGTATTATGTACAGTTGGGAAAGTCTAGCCTGCTCGCTGAGTGATAGATTGGGTACACTCTCTAATATGGCCTCCCATTGTTCCTCCGACAATTCTCCCACGTCTTCTTCCCATTTACTTTTAGCTTTCAGTCAAATTTTCCCCAAGAAGTCATGTAGTAGATCGTTTTAAATACCCGATATCACTCCCTTAGTATTACCAGTCATACAGATATAATCCAGCGTGATATCTTTATGAATAGTCAAGTTTTTCGTTTTCTGCTGTGCCAGCCAAGCATGCCTAATCCCGGAGTACTGAAACTCCCAAGAGCTCGGTATATTATATGTGTCCCTTAACACCGAAAAGGGTTGTACCCTCCCCTCTCTAGTCAGGTGCTCCACATTCCTCACACCCTTCTTCTGCCAATGTTTCATCTCTCGCATTTTATAAAATTCCCTTAGGTGCACGTTACCCCAAACTGGCGAGTAAACCGTCAATCCCTTCACTCCGCGCACTTTTTTAATAGCATTCCAGCTCATTTGAATGAGATACATCGTAGGGTACCGCGAGCTCAACTTTTCAAACATGCCATCCTCTAACCCCCGAACCAGGGGATCTCTGCCTGAGATGTGACGAAGAAGCCAGCCAGTGGATCCCTCAATACTGTGTTCTCTCCATCCCCTCATGTGTTGGCCCTGCCCCGCCAAATAGTATATCCAAGCATTCGGAACCGCCAGTCCCCCCTCCTCTTTCCCTCTCTGAAGGGTTTCAAATTTGATCCTAGCAGATCTCCTGCCCCATATCAGGGATCTAAAGATGGCGTCAACCCCATGAAATTTTTTCTTGGCTATCCAGACTGGGGAGTTATGTAACATGTACATCAACTGAGGCATCAACACCATCTTGATCAAATTGACCCTGCCAGTCACCGACAGAGGCAGCTTACACCAGGCAGTAACTTTCCTTTTAAAGGCCTCCAAAAGTGGAGTAAAATTCAGATCCCAATATTTCCCTATTGGGAGAGTCACCCATACTCCTAGGTATTTAAACTTTGACACCACCTGAAGTTGTCTCCCCTGTTCAGCTATGTCCTCCGCCCCTAGTTCCCAGTCCACCGCCATGATGCAGGATTTGTCCCAGTTGATCTGTAAACCCGATACACTGCCAAACTCCTTTATTATTCCCATTACTCTTCCCAGTGCCTCCCCCGCGTTTCTAAAAATAGCAATACATCGTCTGCATACAACGCTATCTTTTCCATGATGTTACCAAATTGAAATCCAGCCACTTCTCTAGTCATTCTGATTTTGACAGCTAGGGGCTCCATTGCCACTGCAAAAAGTAGCGGAGACAACGGACACCCCTGTCTGGTTCCCCTGTATAACCTAAACATCTCAGATTGTGCCCCATTCACCCTGACAGCTGCTTTTGGCGAAGAGTATAGTAGCTTCACCCAAGATATAAATCCATCTCCAAACCCCTTCAGACCCATTACTTTCCACAGAAACCCCCACTCAACACTGTCAAAGGCCTTTCTCGCGTCAAGCGATACCACCACTCTCCCCTGTCGGCTATTTTAAATGAACCGGCGGCGAAGGAGGAGCTCAACGGAGGCGGCCGGGAGAAAGATCAGCGATGGCTGCTGGGATCTTCGCCACTGATCTCCGCCTCCCAGTCACCTCCGCTGATTGGGTGGCCGGGCAGCCTCACTATTATTTTCATGTGAATGCATGCAGACAATCTGCGTTCACATGAAAATGTTTGCGTTCGGCACTGCGTATGCGTTTACGCTCCATGTGCTGCAGTGCCGAACGCAAATGTGAACCCGGCCTTAACTAGTGCTACTGGTGTCGGGAACCTACATTTCATTGATGCCATCATTAATTCACAGATGTACTGCCCTATGTCAAAACAGAATATGCTACCATCAGTGCATGAACTTGGCAGATATGCACTTTTCCAACATGACAATAATCCAAAAGAAAGAAAATTATAGATGTAATATTTCGCCAACTTGCTCATTCCATGACTAGCAGACTAGATGCTGTACTTAAAAATCATAGAGGTTATACAAAATGCTACCTGTAGTAGTTTGTGTTGGGTAATATTTGCATCTTCGATAAAACTGAAGATTTTGTAATGAAAGTTATATCATTAACCTTACTTTTATATTATGGGTTAAAAAATGTTCTATGAAGAGTTGTGAAAATTTTGGAAACTATACTGATGTTCAGTGAGATAATGATTAAAATCTTATTTTTCAAAGCAAGTGAACATTGCCAACATTTTAGGCAGGTGTGGAAAACTATATTGTATGTAATCAAGATTTGTTGCTACCACCCTCTGCCTCAAAATAGCATCAGTTCTTCTAGGTACAATTGCACACGGTTTTTGAAGGTACTTGTCTGAGAGGTTGTTCCAAAACATTTTGCAGAATGAACCGCACATCTTCTATAGATGCAGGGTTAAGAAAATCTGTCTCTCCATGGAAAACCCAGCAGACCCGATGAGGCTGAGATCAGGGTTTTTTGTAGGCCATATAATCACTTCCAGAACTCCTTGGCCTTCTTTACACAGGCTCTATGTTTGGGGTACCTGGTCTTACTGCTGAATACATTTGGAGCCTATCAGACCCTTTCTTGGTGGTATTGCATGATGGACATATGGAAGTATCTGCTTATATTTCTCAGCACTAAGGACACAACTAATCCTGACCAAATCCCCAAATCCATTTTTCTGAAATGCAGTACCAATTAACCTCCACCATGCTTCACTGCTGCCTGAAGATACTTTTTGTGCCACTCTTAACCCCTTCAGGAAATGGTCTATTGCTACAGCCATAAATTTCACATTTTGTCCAGAACACCTGCTGCCATTTATCTTTACCCCAGTTCTTTTGTTTTTGGCCACAATTCTTTTATGAAGATGACTTCTGGCCAGACTTCTCCAAACAACAGATGATATAACCCACCGGGCCCCACTGGTAGCTGTCAGTCCTAGGCTGATGGTACTGTTGATCATTTTCCAATTTCAAAGCAAAAGTAAGCATGATGTGTCTTTCATCTGTTACACTAAGTTTACTTGACTGACCACTTAATAGTATGGTCTTTAATGCTGAGAAATACCAGTTACGTCAATAAATATTTGGCTAGTTACCGTCATGATTTGGGCTCTACATGCCACTAATTTTTATTGAAAATAAAACAACCGAGATGAAATTGAAGTGCAAAAATTCAAATTTGACTTAAAAGATTGAATGAAAATCTCCTGTGAAATGTTTGGGAATTGCAACCATTTTTCTACCAAAGCTGCTCATTTCAGGGGTAAAAATTAATTAGACCAATTAGCTTTACCATAACTACATTAATGCTTAGTAGAAAATCTTTTACAGGCAATGACTACCTGAAGTGTGGAAACCACGGACATCACCAAACTCTGGGTTTCCTCCTTTGTGATGCTTTCCCATGCTGTTATTGCAACTGATTGCAGTTGTTGCTTTTTAGTGGGTCTTTCTACCTAAAGAATGTGATATGCAGCTCGATGGGGTCGAGATCTGGTGACTGACTTTGGCCATTGTAGAATATTTCATTTCTTTGCCTCCTGCATTGCTTTCACAGTATGTTTTGGGTCATTGCCCACCTGTATTGTGAAGTGCTGTCCAATCAATCTTGCTGCATTTGGCTGAATCTGAACAGAAACTATCGCCCTATACCATCCAGAATTCATCTGATTGCTCCTGTCTTCAGTCACATCATCAATAAACACTGGTGACCCAGTGCCATTGGAAGCCATGCATGCCTGGCAATCACACTGCCTCCACCATGTTTTACAGAGGATGTGGTGTGCTTTGTATCATCAACCATTCCAAACCTTCTCCATACTGTCTTCTTCACATTATTGTGGTGCAGGTTGATCTTGGTTTCATCTGTCAAAAATGCTTTTCCATAACTGGACTAAATTCTTTAGATTTCAGATGTTTTTGTCATAGTGTAATCTGGCCTTTCGATTTTTAAGGCTGCATAACGGCTTTCACCTTGTGATGAACTCTGCATTTGCCCTGATAGAGGCTTCTCTTTATGGTAAACATATATACTAAAGCACCTACTTCCTGCAGAGGGTGTTCATCACTTGGGTGGATGTTGTGAAGGAGTTTATCTTCACCACAGAAAGGATTCTGTAATGATCCACTACTGTTGTCTACCGTGGACATCAAGGCCTTTTTGAATTCCCAAGCTCACCAGCACACTCTTTTTCAGAATGTACCAATTTGTCCACCCCTAACATTTCTGCCATCTTTCTGATGTATTTCATTCTTTTTTTTTCAGCCCAATGATGGTTTACTTCTCTTCCACCGAGAGTTCCTTTGACCACATTTTGTGGGTTCACAGCAACAGCTTCCAAATGCAAAATCAAGAATCAGCTTCAAATCTTTTATTTGCATAAATAATACAGGATTAACCTTCTCAGACTATTAAAGAGGTTGTGAGATAATTGTCCAATTACCTTTGATCCCTTGAAAAAAGAGGCAGCTACATAATAAACAGCTGTAATTCTTAAACCCTCACTCTAATTAGGATATGGATACTCCTAAATGAAAGCATAGGATCTACACTTTAGGCCCATATTGATTATATAACTGTATCTTGAATATATTTTGGTAAACAGCTAAAATTCAAAAGTGTCACTGTCAAAATATTTCTGGACCTATCTGTGCAGGTTGATGCTTATCAATCATACAATACCATCAGGAAGATGTCTGAAGGGCTCCACATTTTTTATGGAACAGGGCAATGACTCCAAATATTTGGCTGTGGTCCAAAATTTTGAAACTGACAAATCTTGAGCTTTGCTACTTCAGGTGTTTTTAAAGGGAAGCTGTCATGTAAAAAAAAAAAGCTATGAACCTGCGGACATGGGGTTATGCTTTCAGTTAATAGAATACTGACACCATGTGGCCAATGCACCAATTGCCCCACTGCTGAGAGGATTTATTATTCTCTACAGCCTTGGGTTTCAGTCATAGTTGCGCTGCTTCAGTTACTTCTCTGTGCATAGTGAGCGGCAGCTGTAATCACATCTTCAGCACTGACTGTCAGCTGGCTTTCAATTGTATCAATACAAAGCATTCAGTGCTGCCGGGGGTGCGGTTACAGGTGCTTCTACTATGCAAAGAGTTGTGACTGAAAGCGAGCCTGCCTCGTTTCTATGACTAAAAGCTTGAGGCTGTCAGGAGGAATAAAGTTAATTTCCTCCCACGCAGGGGGCTCTCAGTGTGGCGGCAGTATGGCATCAGCATACTATTAGCCTAAAGATTAAACCCATACCTGTATGTTAATAGTGTTTGTTTTTTTAATTATAGGTTCCCTTCACATGTCTGTTTCCACGGGCTTAGAAGTACAATTAAAAGCAAGGTATTACATGAAGGGTCAGAAGGATTTGTACAAGCCGACAAGCACAGATGATCTGTGGTTTGTTTTCCAAAGTGTTTCAGACTGTGTTTCCGAACTGTCCTCTCACCTCTCCTCGTGCTCCCACTTCGACCGCCTACAGTCCGGCTTCCGACCCCTCCATTCCACCGAAACAGCCCTGACCAAAGTCACCAACGACCTACTGACCGCCAAGAACAAACACCACTACTCCATCCTGCTACTCCTTGACCTGTCTGCCGCTTTCGACACGGTTGACCACTCCCTTCTTCTCCGGATCCTGGAATCCCTTGGCATCACCCACCTTGCCCTCTCCTGGATCTCCTCATACCTAGCAGACCGGACCTTCAGCGTCTCCCACTCCCACACCTCCTCCTCACCCTACCCCCTTTCTGTCGGAGTCCCCCAAGGTTCGGTCCTGGGACCCCTACTTTTCTCCATTTACACTCTCGGCCTAGGGCAACTCATCGAGTCCCATGGCCTCCAGTACCACCTCTACGCCGACGACACCCAAATCTACCTGTCCGGCCCTGACATCACCTCCCTACTCTCGAAAATCCCCCAATGCCTTTCCGCCATCTCATCCTTCTTCTCTGCCCGCTTCCTTAAACTCAACATGGACAAAACTGAATTCATAGTCTTCCCCCCAAGAAATTCCACCCCACCTCCCAACCTATCCATCTGCATCAACGACTGCGCCCTCTCCCAGTCCCCCAAGCCAAGTGCCTCGGGGTAATCCTCGACTCCTCCCTATCCTTCAAACCCCACATCGAGGCCCTCACCACATCCCTCCGGCTCCAGCTCAAGAACATCTCACGGATCCGCTCCTTCCTCACCCACGACACCGCTAAAACACTCATCCATGCTCTTATCATCTCCCGCCTTGACTACTGCAACCTCCTTCTCAATGGCCTCCCGGCTAACTCCCTCACACCTCTCCAGTCTATCCTCAACTCCGCTGCCCGACTCATCTATATGTCCTCCCGCTACTCCCCTGTCTCCCCCCTCTGCCAAGCCCTTCACTGGCTCCCCGTCTCCAAGAGATCCCAATTCAAAACACTAACCATGACGTACAAAGCCATACACAACCTGGCCCCACCATACATCTCCGACCTGGTCTCCCGATACCTACCCTCACGCAACCTCCGCTCCTCCCAAGAACTCCTCCTCTGCTCCCCCCTCATCACCTCTTCACACAACCGAGTTCAGGACTTCTCCCGGGCATCTGCCTTACTCTGGAACTCCCTACCCGAACACGTCAGACACTCTCCTACCCTGAGTAACTTCAAGTGTCACCTGAAGACTCACCTGTTCCGTCAAGCCTACAACCTGCCATGAGACCCAGGCGAACGCCCCATACCTGACATTCCCCCATCCTACTGTATCCCAACCCACCCCTCATAGACTGTGAGCCCTCGTGGACAGGGTCCCTGCCCCTCCTGTACCTGTACGTCCTGATCGCCTAGATTTAGTGTACTTGTTCTTGTCTCCCTCATCCTCATGTAAAGCGCCATGGAACCCAATGGCGCTATATAAATAAATAATAATAATAATAATAATAATAATAACATCCTTCCAGGTGTGTTCCTTCTAAAACTATGTGATAAAGTACCTAGAAGACTTGATGATTTAATGCTGTTTTTAAGATAAAGGGCAATTACAACAAATATATATTTGATTTATATTTCTCTTCTGTTCGTTGACTTTGCCATTTGATAAAAAATAAACTAACAACTCTAGTTTTGAAATTGTTCTTATTTACCAGCCTTTTTTGGATGTATACATGCAGTATATTTGTGTTTCTCATACATATTTATATTTATACTAGATGGTGGCCGATTGTAACGCATCAGGTATTCTAGAATATGTATATAGTTTACTTATAAAGATTTAAAAATAATGCAATGAATACATAGGATATTCCCCAATCAGCGACGTGGCTTCGTTCAATACATCTGCACTGTGACACCTCACCAGCAATCAGTAAGGTACCGTCACACTTGGCGACACTCCAGTAATCCCGACAAATGATGCGACCTGGGAGGGATCGCTGGAGCGTCAGAACATGGTCGCTGATGAGATTGTAACACTGAGCGAGATCGCTAGCACCAGTCGGGGTACTTCCGCTGGAAGTGGCTACCAGATGGCCGGCTGACGCCGGTCATCCCCCAGCTGCGTCGCCGGTGACCTCCGTGACAGGATCAGCGATCTCACAGCGGAGGAATGGTAGCTGCGGCATGTCACACTGAGCGAGATCGCTAGCACCAGTCGGAGTACTTCCGCTGCGAGCATCCGGGAGATGACCAGCTAACGCCGGTCATCTTCCGGCTGCGTCTCCATTGACCTCCGTGCGGCAGGAGATGACCCGCGGCTACCATTTGGAGATCAGCGGCTACCGTCGCTGATCTCCCGACGATAGCGGTAGTGTGCGTGGTTCAAATCCCGCGTCAATTTGCGGCCGGACTGCGCCTGTCACTGATTGGTCGCTGCTGAGCGCGGCGACCAATCAGTGACGCGGGATTTCCATTACAGAGAGACAGACAGACACGATAAGGCAATTATATAGTAGGATACATACATATTTATTTCATAACGATATCAAGAGCTTTAGTATAAACTATAAACATAGCACTTTCTTGCACATAATATTATTCTGCTGTTTACATCCTCGTACTTGCTTCTTAGAACCAATTATAAGCAGACAACCTAAAACAAAATGAAGACCCTCGGATAAAGCACTTCACCTATTCTTTCAGTTTTGCACTGCACGGAGGTTAAAATCCCAACGACACAAATATGACATAAAATCATAAAGAGCAGTGAAACAAAAAATAATGAAGCAAGTCTCCCATTAACCAAGTTACTAACATTGTGTATCCTAAAGAGACAGAGGGCCACAACATGCGAGCACCACTTTGCTCCTGCTCCACAGGTACAGCTGCACGATGTGATCCGGCAACGGTCAAACATGACAGCCACATTGTAGGCACCTTTTGGGGACAGCATTTGTGGAGGTACCACAGTGGCACTCAGATGGAAACCTGAAAAGAGAAAAGTTAATTCTTTATATTTAGAATGTGTAAGATAATGAAACTCTTTAATTACTCCATTTGTATAACATGATCTTATAACAGTGTTAAGGACCATGGGGCGTATTTCTAAAGTTAAATCTGCCAGAATTTGCATTTGCATCATTTTTCATGACTTGCCCCATATTTACGGTCTGTTTTGGATGCGTTTTACTACATGTCCAGCATGGGTCCATGGCCTTGTTAAATAAAAACAAAAAACAAAAGCATGTCCTGATGTGTAACATCATGAAACAAAATATGCGCCAAAAGTGTGGCGCATATTTCGGGCACAAAGTAAGCAAAGCAATAGATGGCAGAAACTTATACTACACTGTCTTAAAGGGGTTGTCCGAGACTTTAACACTGATGACCAATAGTTAGGATAGGTCATCAAATTCTGATCGGTAAAGGTACAACATCCGGCACCCCTGCATATTAGCTGTTCCAAGCCATTGTCAGCCAGAACTACAACATTACAGAGCTGTACAGCTCCATCGACAGGATACTGGCCGTGTCAAGGTACTGCACATCCGCTCCCTATTGATTTGAATAGCGGGTCGGCTATGTACCCAGCTGCAGTCGCTATTACTTGAATAGAGCTATGCAGCTCTGTAATCACATAAATTCAGCCTGATGGCCGCAGCAACGGAAACTGCTGATCGGTGGGGTGCCGTAGCCCTACTGATCAGACATTGACAACAATTCCTATGGTTAAATCATCAATGTTAAGGCCCCAGACATCCCCTTTAAACTTAGACACAATTATGAAACAGCATAAAGAACTGTGATAAATTTGTTGTATTTTAAGACAAAAATCTAACCACCAGATGTTTTGATAAATATGCCCCGATGTGTCATCAGAAAATTACCTATTGTTTAAACCAACTTTTTATGGTAAACATTTTTTTAATAATTCCAATGATTTTATACAGTTTGAAGTTACTATATATTTTTCGTAATCCAGAAATCTAGCAGTTTTCCACTAACCCCTGAGCCTCAAAATAGACTGACATTTCCTGATCCATAATAATAACTTCTCAAAAGACAGCTTATTATTAGGAACGGGTGAAGCCGACCTCTTAGGCTACATTCACACACAGCATTTTTTATGCATTTTGAGGAGTGCAAACTGCAAGGAGTTTGTATGTTCTCTCCGTGTTTGCGTGGGTTTCCTCCGGGTACTCCGGTTTCCTCCCACACTGTAAAGACATATTGATAGGATATTTAGATTGTGAGCTCCAAGAGAGACAGCATTACTGATGTATGTAAAGTGCTATGGAATTAATAGCGCTATATAAATGAATAAATATTATTATTATTATTATTATTAATATATTATAGGATCCAATTTTGCAGTGGAAGTGCAGTGAAATGGATCATTATCTGAGGTTCCCAGCAAAGTCAATGAATTATCAACATTTGTCATTCAGACACAACCTTTTGCAGTGATGCTCAAAAGCGGATTCTCACAAAGAATGATCATGACAATTCGTGTTGCGTTTTTCTGATCCGCTTTGTCCATTGAAACAATTGTCTATGGGCTTAAAAAACGCAACAGTCTAAAACACATCAAAGATAGATCACCTCTTTTTTGATGCGTTTTTTGAAAAGGTGATCCAGTTTTACAGCTGAAAAAAGATCCTCAAAAACACATCAAAAACGCTGTGCGTTAATGTAGCCTAAAGTTCAGGGTCCGTACCAAAAACCTACTGTTCGGGCACGGACCCTGAACACAGATTTCCCGGAGATGTCTTTGTTTCTGTTCGGGTTCGAGGGCTGGGAGGGCTGTAAAAAGAAACAAAACATTGATTAAACATCAGCTCATACTTAACGAGGGTTCGCTCGCTTGTACTTCCTGGGCCGCTCATTAACTTCTTGGTTATTTACTGGCGAGGGTTACAACAGCCAATGACAGATGCGGTCACTGAGAGTGGGTGTCTGTGATTGGCTGTTGGACTGGGATGGCCATTCCAGAACATTGTAATTGTTCCTTAGTGGGAATTTACCAAGTAGCTATGGGGGAAGGGAACCATAGCAGAGCTGATAAATGCAGTACTTTGCCTGTTCTCCCAGCCTCATACATGTCAGTACGCACTATGCATCATTAAATCATTGTACAACAGAGGATTACAGCATGTATCTATATCTGCTCGGTGACATGATTGCTATTTGAAGCGAGAACACCCCTGTCACATAACATAGGATGGTATATCAGGGACAGGATTGTAGTGTAACCATGGGGCAGTTGCCACATCCCCTCCCAATACAGAAGTGTGAGGGGGCAGGTATTTAGGATGATCCTGCAGCTCCCAGCATCCACGCCTCCAAAACACCCCCTCTTCTCACCGGCAGCATGAGACTGTCGGGCTGAAATTCTACATCCCACAAGGGAGGGGGGAGAGCAAAAGTGCAGGTATGATTTTGTTGAATTATAAGCGATCTATAGATCCTAGGACTGCAGTGTACAGTTCTGCTTCATCATGTAGGAGGGCAGGGACTGTACTAAAAATGTTTTCTCTCCTCGCTCCCTTTGAAGATTGTCCAAGAGTAGCTGAGTTGAGAGGTGGAAGGAAAATATGGTGTGAATGTTCTTTTCTAAGAGTTTGAAGGTGAACAGGAGCAGTGATTTCGTTCAATAGCTGGAATTTGAAGTCAGGTCGAGGGATCGTTTCTTTAGGATAGCTGTAAGTCTGGTATGTCTGAAAGCAGAAGGGAACATACCAGAAGTTAATTCGAAGTTGAAGAGATGGGTTAGAGCTTGGATACGCATGGTGATGAGGTTGGGAAGGATGTGGGATCGAATGGGATCAAGTGCACTAGTGGTAAGGTGAGATTTGGAGAGTAGAGGAGTAAGAAATCCTTCAGTGATGGTGGTGAAGGTTAGAAGGGGTGAGTAGTGGTCTAGTATATATAGTTGTTTTGGGGGTTAAGCAGTAAAGACTTGCCTAATTTGGGATCAATTTTGTTGTTGAACTGTATGGCAAAGTTTTCTGCAGCGATGAGCTGTTGTGGGCAGAAGAGGGAGTGTTGAATAACTGTTTAGGATTGAGGGATAAATAAGATAAGAGGATTTTAAAGTAGGCCTGCTTAGCAGAGGTGAGGGCCGACTCCAAATATGAAAGTTGCTTGTTTGAATGTGGTAAAGTCTTCCATTGAATGTGTTTTCTTCCAGCACCACTCAGCGACCCTGGACACTCACCAAAGTTTTTTTAATGAGGTTGATATGTCAGTGTTGTCTATTGATACGTCAAACTGACATGCACGAGAGGGGCTACTGAGTCAATAGCTGATGTAAGTGTGGCAATATAGCATTATAGAAAACGGTGGCAATATCTGTGTCATGGAGTAATGATAGGGAGGACAGCCGTGAAATAGACTGAAGAATGTGTAAGTGCTTAGGTGTGTGAGGTTTCTGCAGGGAGGTGCTAGCTGCTTGACTTGTGGGCAAATGAATAGGACAGGGATAAGAGTGTAAGTAGACAGTGGTCAGAAATGAAGAGATGTGAGGTAGTGAGTATGTATGTGAGGTGGTTGAAGATGAGGACTAACGTTTGTCCGTCTATGTGGGTGTCTGTAGAGGACCACTGGATGAATTAAGTGACACAAGTTTAGAGGCTGCAACTGGATAGTGTTAGTGGGGATGTTGAACTCGTCCATGATGATGGTGGAATGTCAGTAGAGAGAGTGTGGAAGCCAGAGGGAGAATTAATCAATAAAGGCAGTGTTTGGGCCTGGGGGTCGGTATATGACGGCCAGTTGGAGGTTGAAGGGAGAGTAAGGACATAATGGGATTCAAAAGAAGAGAGGATGATAAAGGAGGGTGGAGGAAGAAATGGTTGAAGGTGCAGTAAAGCAGAAGACTCCACTGTGTCTATTGCTAGGGCGAGGAGAGTGGATGAAATGAGACACATAACACAGCACAGCAGGAAGGTCGTATCGGTGGGTGTCAGCCATGTTTTGATGAGGCCCAGGAAGGATAAAAGTCAATGACTCTTTTTGAGAATACAGCTTTCTATGGTTCATGTGTTGAAAACTACATAACAGAGGAGAGGAATACAAAGAATATCACTGCCTGCATGATTATGTAATATAAAAAAAAAAAAAAAAAACTCTGAATTGAAAAATATTAGCAAAAAAGAATATAATTCAATGTCCAGTTTTAATTAAATAAAGTAAATGTCTCACCCTTCACCCATTTTTTTCTTTAACATCTTCAGGCCATAGTAAGTTCTCATTGATTGACCTCTATGTATTATAAGAGCAAGAGAGCCATCTGTGCTATTGGCATGGAAAGACAGGAACAGCCTGGCACTATGTATTACAGCATATATCACAAAAGAAGTTAGGGGGCACCAATGAGGAGCTGTACCATATAGTTCTACCATCCTACAGTGCTGAAACAGCCATTGAGTAATATACAGTAAACCTGCAGCCCCCTTATAAAACCTACCTAGACCTATATGCTAAATAAATGCTATTAACACCTTTCCTTTACACTAAATACAACATTTTAAGTCTTTTACTTGCTGCAGCTTATTTTTATACCGTCCTGTGAGATCATTGATCCATTGAAGTAATAAGCACAATTTGGGGGCAATTCTGTGAAAAAATCTTCAATGGTACAATAAGATCGTCACCTAGATTTAAGCCCCAACACTATCACTACCTGTCCCTACACCTTCTTAGCTGCTCCCTATGTATCCCTCTCTGAGCTAAAGGGGCCCTATAAAACAGAAGAAAAATAACTTTTACTTACAGCAGTCCTTGAGGCTGGGGACTGGAAAGGCGGGCCCAGGCATCATTCTGCCCCTCCTCGATGCTGCAGAGGGCATTATTCTTTATTCATCACCGCCTCCTCCATTTGGAATCTCCCCCCTCTGTACACCTAATAAGCACCAGCCCGCTATGTCACATCCCGCACGGTTCATTATGGGGCCGATTACGTGATCGGCCCCAGTGCATTATTAGCCTTATCACGTTATCGGCCCAGCTTCAATAAGCGCACTGCGCATGCGCGGAGCCGATCACATCATCAAGCCCATAATGCACTGGGGTCGATCACGTGATTGGCCCCATAATGCACTGCGCCGGATGTGACGTACGGCGGGCGGTGCATATTAGGTGTACAGAAAGCGGGAGATTCCAAATAGAGGAGGCAGTGATGAATAAAGAATAATGCCGCCCAGCGGGGCGTGCGCAGCTGCATCGAGGAGGGCAGAATGGAGCCTGTGCCTACCTTTCCAGTCCCCAGCCTCAAGGACTGCTGTAAGTTATAAGTTATTTTTCTGCTGTTTTATAGGGCCCCTTTAGCTCAGAGAGGATACATAGGGAGCAGCTAGGAAGGTGTAGAGACAGGTAGTGATAGTGTAGGGGCTTAAATCTAGGTGACAGGTTCCCTTTAATAGTTCTTACCTATCTGAAGAGGATCCTTCACAGCTCGTACACGAAACAGCTGATCTCCCCTTTGAAATTCATCAGCACTTCCATTTGCTAAGCATGAGTACAACCTGCAGAGGAAGAAAATTAATGAGTATAGTTACAGTAGAAGTTTGTTAACCCTTCAGGTGCTTCACTACAATAAATGCAAAGGGGAATGAAAAAATAAAAGCATTTATTTTGTCTAAAAATGTTGCTTTAGCCAGAAAGTATTCACTTTTACAAGGGATAGCATGACAAATTGGATGACAAAATGTGTTACCCAGTGTCTTCTGAACGTGCTGATACCCCATGTGTGGTCATAAACTGCTGTTTGGACAAATGGGAGGGCTCAGGAGGGAATGAGCGCTATCTGAAATTTGGAACACAAATTTGGCTGAAATAGATAGCGGGCACCATGTCGAATTTACAGGGCCCCTAAAGTACCTAAACAGCAGAAACCCCCTACACGTGACCCCATTTTAGAAATGAGACCCCTCAAGGATTTTATCTATGGGTATAGTGTGCATTTTGAACCCACAGATACGTCACAGAATTTGATAACTTGAAATTTGAGAAAATTCGCTTTTTTGTCCACAAAAGTATTGGCTTAGCACAGTTCTCACTTATACAAAGGCAACACCAATAAGTGGACCCAATCTTGTTACCCACTTTCTTATGAGGCAACAATGACCCACATGTGGTCAGAAACGAGAGGACTCTAAAGGCCCCGTTACACGCAACAATATCGCTGCAACGTCACAGGTTTTGTGACGTCGCTGCGACTTCGCAACGATGTCGCTGCGTGTGACATGCTGCAGTGACCAGCAATGAGCTCACCGATCACTGCGGAATGGCCAGGACCAATTTTCGGTCGCTGGTCTGCCGCTGTCATGCATGCATCGGCATGTGTGACAAGGGCAACAACCAGCGATCCCCAGTCTGCGCCCGAGACCCTGAACGATCATAACAACCGTCGGGTGTTGGTGCAGTACTCGGTGTTCGCTGGCGAGTCTGCCTGTCTGACAGCTCACCAGCGACCACATAGCGATGTGCCAGCGTTCCCAATCGTTGGTCAGGTCGCTAGCACATTGTTATGTGTAACCGGCCTTAAGTGGAAGGAGAAATATTTGAATTTTGGAAAAGCTGACATGGATTACGGGCACCACGTCGCATTTACAGGGTCCCTTGGGTGCTTAAAAAACAGAAACCCCACACAAATGACCCCATTTTGGAAACTAGACCCTTCGATGATTTTATCCAGGTGTATAGTGAGCATTTTGAACCCACAAGGTACTCCACACAATTTGATAACAATAGTTTGTCTTATTGAACATTTTCTTATTTCACACTAAATTTCTCACTTGTAGGGCATGTTGCACATGATCCAGAGACACTGCAACCTGGATGCATTGCCACCGTTCCTACAGAGATGCCGGGGATCTCCGAGAGTGAATGCAGCCTCCCATGCCCATGATCTGCATTCAGCGCTTTTCCCTGCATTTACTAAAGATTGCCTCCGACTCCGCAGCACTAAATTGACATGCTGCAGACAAACAGTTGCACGGAAATCTGCCCCGCAGACCAGTTAAGGCTGCAAAGAAAACAAGCACAGTGGGCACGGTATTATCTGTAAATCTCACCAATTTGCTTTACTGCACAATGCAGTGGTTTGGACATAGTACCTCCAAACCGGTGCAAACACGGATCGCTGTGGAACAAACCCTTAGGGTTCACTCACATCTGTGTATAAAATCTGTGAGTGCAACACGAGAAAACATCGCATTACACTTGTACCAATTGGTCAAATTATATCTGCTAATTTTTCCTATTCAAAATTTGGCATGCGGAGCAAATAGAAGCATGCTGCAAGTGGCTGTGTATCTCGCCAATACAAGTCGATGGGTGCGAGAGAAACATGCAGCACATGGACTGCACACACAATGGTTTTTTACATCATCTTCTATATACTGTACTCTAAAAAGCTAGGATATACAGATGTCAAACAGCTATATAATGTCCCACCCCTTTATATATTGTGAACTTGCACCCTTTAGTGCCTTTCAAGTGGCACTAAAGGGTGTTTAGACCAAAAAAAAAAAAAATAATTACAATTTTTAAAAAGCGTTGTGGGGTCCCCTAATTTTTGATTGTCAGCTAGGGTAAAGCCAACGGCTGGAGCCTGCTGACCATAGCTGATAGCTTTACAATGGTTGGTAATCCAAAACTGAGATCACCCCACAATATTTTAAAATAATTTTTCAAACAGGGTCTCCCTCATTTTGGAAAACCAGCTGATAGCTGGGGTCTGGTATTCTCAGGATTGGAAGGACCATGGTTATTGGCCCTCCAAAGTCTAAAAATAACAGGCCGCAGAAGCCCCAGAACTGTCGGTTCATAAGATGCGCCAATCCTGGCTCTTCGCCCACTCTCTTCCCGTTGCCCTGATACCAGTTGCAGTCAAAATAATGATATTTGGGGTTAATGCCAGCTGGGTAATATCTGCTAGCATCATGCCCAGAGGTTAGTAATGTCGGGACATCAATCAGATCCAACATCATAAAACATATCAGTAAGGACACAAATAAACACAACAAAAAAAATATTTATTTGAAAAAACACACACCAACATAAACCCTTTTTAACCAATTTATTGAAAAAAAAAATCCTGCCAAAAAGGTCCAACATAGTCCAGTGGGAGGACTCTCGGGATGTGTGGTGACCTCAGAGAGGTCACTCAGAGCAGAATCCTCGAGTTACACAGGGGGCACTCACTTTTCTTCTGTTCCCTCGGCGTCATCTTTCCTGCGGCCCGCAGGCAACGTGGACAACTTTAGAGATCAAAAGAGAATAAGAAGGCGGCACTCACCATGTAGCTGGTGGAAGGTGTTTAATCCAGGAAGATCAATCCATTAAAACATGTTAGTGCGGTGGGGAAGGGATGACAGGCCGTCGACGACGGTACCGTTTCGTATCGTGTAGTGATACTTCTGCGGGCTTTAGCAGAGCTCACAGGTGTAGGGCCGGTCATTGACACTTTTTCTGCATTAGTGGACACTTTACAACGCTGCGATCACCAGTCAAGGTCACCGCAGTCAATACTCATTATGTATTTCGGTGCCGCTCAGACAAGCTCTCTGGCTCAGCTATACCAACGCAAGCCACTGGTCAATCACAGGCCTGCAGTTATGTCATATTCTGATGTCAGCTGGTGGCCTCTGATTGGCCGTTGGCTGTTATTGATTTAGCCAAGTACGAGAGCTTGTCTGAGTGGCACCCGGAATACATAAAGCAAAGACAACAACGGACCCCTGGACTGGATCGTGTCGTCATTAAGTTGTCCACGGTGCCTGCAGGAAGCACAGTGGAGCCACAGAGGCCGCATTAAAAAACTTCATATAATAACTGAAGGAAGGATAAATGTACCATGACATTTTTGATAAAAATTTGATTTACCAAGATGATAAAGATGAAACAAGGGTGACAATAACAACTGGTTTCAAAGAAAGAAAATGCAGCTGCTAGAATGGCCCAGCCAATCACTGGACCTGACTCAAAAAAGAAAATTTATGGAAGTAACTAAAGCTCAGAGTTGATAGAAGACCATGGGATCTTCAGGATGTGTAGAGCATTTGTGTGGAAGAATAGGGGAAAATAACACTCGAGCAAAGCATGCCACTAGTTTCTCCATACAGGAGGAGTCTTGATGCTGTCATCACCATTGTATTTTTTACATTGATTCTATGCTCATTGTATCCAATTATTGTACTGTATGCTTTCTCTACTGTAATTACTTCCTGTATTGTATATTTTTCTTATATGAATCACTGTATTGTAAAGCGCTGCGGAATATGTTGGCACTATTTAAATAAAGATTTATTATTAATATATTATCACCAACATAGGCTTCTGTACAAGTATTAAATACATTTCAGTAAGTGTATTCATTTGCTTTTCCCTGTGTCATTTCTCATCATTACACATCGCTAAATTTATAGACATCTATGGTTTGGTTTATTTGCCTGTGTTTATTTGATGGGTTGTTACTGACATCTGGTGACAAATTCATGTTAATACAACCTTTAGAAATTTATTTACTTAGAAAATTGATGAGGTGTTCTATATTTATTTAACTCACTGCATTTGACAAATCTTAGTCCAACAGACTTCATTTTAGGAAATAGCTAGAAGTATAGTAGCATCAAGCTCAACCACTAATTAGGTGCTCAATGGAAAAGAGTCAAACAGTATAAAGTTTTAGCCCTGGCACACATCGCGTGAAAAAAGAAAGAGGAAAATGGTAGTTGCTTTTCAGGTTTTTAATTTTCAGTGCAAAGTGTGCAGTTTCCAAAAAAACGACGTTTCGGCTCAGGCACGAGCCTTCATCAGGAAGACAATTGGAAGGTAGAATGAAGAGGGATGAGATTCAGTAATGATATAGGATGAATCCTGTCGCTTTGGTGCTGTAGTAATGACGAAGGCTCACAGCCCTTCGTTTATTTGGAAACAGATTCATGGAAAATTATACTAAAGTGCCTTGTTGGACATTTGCCCGATTGACTTTAAGGGATGAGACCAGGGCGAAAACTTTATACTATTCATTTTAGGAAATGTCAGTGTTAACTAATTTCCTTGCATGGCGTTTACAAAAACTAATCCAAAAAGCAAGCTCTGCACAGATGCTGCAACAGGGAATGCCAGCATTGCAGAATAACAATATAATACATGCATATATAACATCCTAGGTCATGTGTCTCCCAGCAGGATAATGACTCTAAACATATTTTTAGACGCACCCAGAAAAGGATGGAAAAGGATGGAAACAAAGCAATGGAAAGTTCTGAATTTACCAGCAAAGAGTCCTAATTTAAATGAGATAAAAGACGGCATCACCGGATCTCTTCGACGTGCTCTTTATTCACAAAATGTGAAGGTACATAGTGCAGGAAGGGGTCGGCATGGTGGACAACGGCTCCGTTTCGCGCGTATAGCACTTTTGAGGGTCCAGTACAGGGAAGGGTCGGCAGGGTGGACAACGGCTCTGTTTTGCGCGCATAGCGCTTCTGCGGGTCCAGTACAGGAAGGGGTCGGCAGGGTGGACAACGGCTCCGTTTTTGCGCGTATATGGACCCGCCAGGATTGATGCTAATAAAGAGCACGTCGAAGAGACTGTGCAACACTGATCCCTGGAACACTGTGTATCCAGCTGTGCAGTCTAAGCTTGTAGCGCTGGTGCCTCGCTCCCTTATGCAAAAAAAAAGAGCCTGATGTTAATCCTATTGAACATCTGTGGAGAAATCTTAAAATTGCTGGTGGAAGATGGCATCATTCAAATATGAGGGACATGAAGCGGTTTACAAGAGAAGAGTGGTCCAAAATTCCAGTGAAGAGGTGTAAGAAGCTTGCAGTTATTTCTTTCAAATATTAAGTTGATGTTGCCTACAATTTTGACCAGCCCATTTTTGTTGAATTTGCCTTTTTTTCTTCTTTTGTTTTTTTGTGGTTCCAATACACTCAAAAGGAAATAAACGTGTATGATAAACTGTGCAATTGCAATACTTTCCTGGCAGAAATACTCCATTTTCTGCACATCTCTCTTCCATGCCGAAACAGATCAAAGTACTGTAGTATGTAGGTGCAGTGAAAGGCCAAGGATTGTCTGTTCACTGCAATACCTTGCTATGCCTTTGACAGGGCTGAAAGAAATCTGCCTGAGCACGATGGAAGACACTGTATGGTCGATGTAGGATGCATGATCCACACAAAGCAGAGACAGTGATAGCAAGAATACAGGATGCACAAGATCAAGACCAGCGACACCCATCAGACTGCCCCATAGGGGCTTTTTTTTTTTGCCTTGTAGAGCGGATAAGGACATATACAACATTCCAGAATGCTTTATATGAGAGGGGCTCACATGTTATGGCCTTAGTTTACATGGGAAAAACGTGGCAACAGATTCCCTTTAATATCACAAAAAAAATACAGAAATAGCGTCAACTTCACTGGAACGGAACTGATCCCAAAGGAAAGCATATGCTGTTTATACATACCGTGTTTCCCCGAAAGTAAGGCCCTGTCTTACATTCTTTTGGGGGCCAAAAGTGGCCCCCAGCCTTACTTTCGGGGGGGGCCTTACATTGGGTGCCCCAGCAGTGTGGCCTACAGGCCCCCTCCTGCTGGGACACTGCGGGAGCGGGTCGCACGTCACGTGCGCCCGCTCATTACATATGCACTGCATCCCCCTGTCAATCAGCGACAGGGGGAGCAGTGCATTATACAGTATATATGGGCCCCCTATTGCTGGCACACTCCCCCCTGTTATGAGGCCCCCACCGCTGCTGCTGCTGAAGACATCTTACCCTCCACGGTCTTCTTGCAGCAGCCAGCGGCGCGTCCGTCTGTACTCGGCGGTCTTCCGGATCATGTGACCGGCCCGTCGCAGTCGCGATGACGTCATGCGCTGCGACGGGTCACATGATCCGGAAGACCGCCGAGTACAGACGGACGCGCCGCTGGCTGCTGCAAGAAGACCGTGGAGGGTAAGATGTCTTCAGCAGCAGCAGCGGTGGGGGCCTCATAACAGGGGGGAGTGTGCCAGCAATAGGGGGCCCATATATACTGTATAATGCACTGCTCCCCCTGTCGCTGATTGACAGGGGGATGCAGTGCATATGTAATGAGCGGGCGCACGTGACGTGCGACCCGCTCCCGCTCCCCCCCCCCCTCCGCTAGCGGCCTTACATTGGCCCCCCCGGTTGTAAGGCCTTATAATCGGGGGAGGCCTTACATTGGCAGGCCCCCCCTTTACCCCAGGCGGCCTTACAATCGGGGGGGCCTTACATTCGGGGAAACACAGTAACATGGAGCACCATTTCATTTATGAAGAAGGTGTGCAAGAAACGGACAAAAAAACTAAGTATCTTTGGAGACCGTGCTTACAGAGATAAACAAAAAAAGAAAGTTCTACACTTTAGTGCAAATTAGTGGGGGTGTTTTTTGTATTAGTTAAAGGGAACCTGACCCCCAGCCTATTAATTCCTGTCCCTGCACCATCAGTATAGTATTCTAGCCATCCCTTTGTGTTAAAATTGTGTATTTATAAAGTTTATAAAAGTGCTTTTATTACCTGTTGAACTGCGGCTTCTCAGTTCTTGAGAAGTCACACATGGCGTTCCCTGTGGCATCTCATTGCTGCCTGTACTTCAATTGTTCACGCCCCTATGGGAGTGCTAAGCCATAGTGATCCTTCTGGTCCTCCTACATGGGCGGTATAGCTGCTCAGACGCTAATCGCGTCATATCCAGCGATCCTGACGTCAGTACATCCATTTGGGTATAGAGGACCTCAAGAACTGAGAAGCCGCAGTTCAATAGGTAATAAAAGAACTTTTATAAACTTTATAAATACCCAATTTTAACACAAAGGGATGGCTAGAATACAATACTGATGGTGCAGGGACAGGAATTAATAGGCTGGGGGCTGATTTTTAGGGGTCAGGTTCCCTTTAATGTCAAAATCTGGGACACAATGTTTAAAAAAAAGCAGGCAAATGCCTGCAGTTCACTGCTCTATACTGATGAGGGCTTACTGTGGTACCTACTGAATAAAGCTCATAATTCAGTACTGGTGTCAATACAGATATCCTTATATCGAAGATCCTATAAAATAAGTGCATTTGGAGTAAAACTCACCAAACACTAAAGCGTATACCAACATATGAAATGTGAAGAACACACCTTATATCCTCCTCATTCTCTGGAAAGCTCCAGAAAGCGATCCGTAGTTGTAGCTGCTCTGGGACTGGGGGATAAACCTTTTCGACCACTTCGAATGGAATGTGAAATGCTACCTGTTTGGCAGACAGTTCCACTAGTGGATTGACAAATCCATCTACCAAAAGAGAAAAAAATAGTCACAATGTATAGAAAGAAATCGGCATAAAACAACTAAATATTTACATATAAGGCTCAAAGCACAGCACCATAGGACACAATCTGTATGCTTTAATAAAACAGAAAAGTAGAATCACATGTTGTTAAGAAGCTGCTTTTTAAGCAATTTTTTAGCATGGGCTAGGAAAGTTGGCACAAAGCTAAAGCAGCAGACAAAATTAAACAAAATGTGGTAATTGTGGTCAGTCCTTGATTATACATCTTCGTCCCACTAAATGGATAAAAATACCGTACTAATAAATCTTACAACAGCAAGTAGTGACACAAAACATTCACTGTACATAAATGTATAATACATGTTATTCAAAATTCAATCCATAACAGATGTAAAACTAGACATTGCACAGAGTGATGAATGTAGCCCAAGTGAACAATGGATTTTGTTATTCCTGGCATAGCCTGTTACATTTAATTTTAGTATTGGGTGTGTTGCATTTGTTCCTTTGTTTTACTTATCCTACTTCATAACTTCTTCATGTCCTGAAGCTAACTAATTCATGTATATAAACAACAGAACCGAAAGTTGATTGCTATATAACATATTTGTTTGTATATACATACACATAATAATGTTCTTTTTATATATAAACACAGTATGTAGAGAGAGCAGGTGAAATAAGTATTGAACACATCACCAGTATTTTAAAGGGAACCTGTCACCACCCCAGGGCCTATTAAACTAAAAGAGCCACCTTGAGCAAAACATATGCTGCATTTTGTTAATTTATCTAATTCATAAATGTTTTATGTAATGATGTGTAATAATGAGAAATGACACAGGGAAAATGTACTGAACACACTTTCTGAAATCTGATACTTTGTACAAAAGCCTTTATTGGCTATAACATCTTAAGACGCCTCCTGTATGGAGGACCCAGTCTAATGCATTGCTCAGGTGTGATTTTGGCCCATTCTTTCACACAAACTCTCTACATATCCTGATAATCCCATAAGCTCCATCTATGAGCTTTGAGCTTTAGCTATTTCCATGTTTCTACTGGATTCAGGTCAGGTGATCGGCTCGGCCATTCTAGCAGCTTGATTTTTTTTTAAACTAATTATGAATTTCTTTGGCTGCATGTTTGGGATCATTGTCTCACTCAAATGTCCAACTTCAGTTCATCTTTATCATTCTATAGATGGCAGCAGATTTTTTATCAATAATACAATAATACAGTAGTACATTAGTCCATTAACCCTTCCTTCAGTTATACGATGTTTGTCAGTGCTGAATGCTGAAAAACAGCCACCCATCATGACGTTTCCACCTCCAAACTTTACTATTTGTGTGACGGTTTTGGGGTGATATGCAATGCCTTTTGGCCTCTAAACATGGTATTATGGCATCCAAAAAGTTAAACTTTGGTATCACTTGACCAAACTTTATTTTGCCAGTATTTCACAGGCTTGTCTAAATGTTGAGCAAACTTGTAAACACAATTGCAATTTGCATACAGGCCATAGTGGGCGAGTGCATTACTTATTGTTTTCTTTGAAACAATTGTACCTGCTGATTCCAGGTCTTTAGCCCCCGTCACACTAAGCGAGATCGCTAGGAATCGCTGCTAAGTCACAAATTTGGTGACGCAATAGCGACCTCGCCAGCGATCTCGCTATGTTTGACACTTAGCAGCGACCAGGCCCCTGCTGTGAGATCACTGGTCGTGTCAGAGTCCCCTGGAGCATTTTTTGATCGCTGGGGTCCCGCTGGGCAGCATGCATCGCTGTGTTTGACAGGGATAACAACCAACGACCTCAATACTACAGGTCTGTGAAACAGGGTCCCAACGACCTCCGTATCATTCCGGATCGTTGTTGCGTCGCTTGTGAGATCTCTGTTTGACATCTCACCAGCGATCCCAACAGCGACGCACCAGTGATCCCTACCAGGTCAGATCGCTGTCGGGATCGCTGGTGTGTCACCAAGTGTGACGGAACCCTATCTGTAGCTCTCCACAAGTGGTACTTGGCTCTTTGACAACTTTTCTGAGAATTCTTTTCACTCCTCTGTTTGAAATCTTGTGGTGGGCACCGGATCTTGGTCGGTTTATGGTGAAATTATGCTTTCTCCATTTCGGGAATATGGCCTCAACAGTGCTCACTGGAACCTTCCAGTATTTTAGAAAGTCTTCTGTAACCAATGCCAACAGTATGTTTTGTAACAAAAAGGTTGCAAAGGTCTTGACACAGCTCACTGGTTTTACCAATCATAAGATGTTTCTTATGTGGTACTTTGAGACACCCTCTTAAGGTACCATCACACAGGGACATATCGCCGGCGATGTTGCCGGGGATCGCGGGAGCGCGCATCCCTGACAACATCGCCGGTGAGATGTCACACTGAGCAACTTACCGGCGATGTCGCCGGCTAGTTGCCGCGGCTATCGCTCGCTGAGTTGCCCAGCAACCCAGCGAGCGATAACCCGCAATGTTGTAGATAGGCGGAATCGCCCGTAACATTGCGGGTTGCCGCGTTACACAGGTCGATCAGGCAGGATCGCCTGACCAACATCGCCAGGTTTCCCAACAATGTTGGGAAACCTGGCGATGTGACTCAGGCGATTCATCGCCTGATTATCGCCCTGTCACACCAGGCAACTCGCCGGCGATGTCGCCGCAACCTGGCCACGCCCCTCAGTTGCCGGCAATATCGCCGGCGATATGTCCCTGTGTGACGGTACCTTGACAGGCCATCAGTTGAATTCGCTGATATTTTTCACTAAGTGGCAAGATTGCTTTCTAGTGAATGATAGATTTCAGCTGACAAACTTTCCATCACTTTTTGAGCCTTTCTTTCTGCATGTGTTCAATACTTTTTTCCCAGTGTAATGTCTCATTATTTGACATAACCTAATTATGGACATCTATGGTTTGATTTCTGTGCATTGCATGGGTTGTTACTGATATCTGGTGAGAAATTCAAGTCAATGGCACTTTTAGAAATACATTTACTTAGAAAAGTGCTGAACTGTTCAATACTGTAATACATTTATGTTTGTTGCCTAGGAGACTGACAGTCGCTGTAAAGCTAAGCACAGCGCACTCCAGTTAACTTCAAAACAGAACTTACAAACTCAATAGATAAGAACTTGTAAGCACTGTGCATGTTCTACTGTCTAGCAGCAAATGTCAGCATGTAAACCAATGAGCTGTAAACAAAAGGAGGAGTGTTAATGTCAAAAGAATGGCTGGAAATGTTAATTATAGCAAAATTGCATGTTTTTACAAACACTAATCAACAATACCTATTTATGAAGATGGGAACAACCCATTAATGCAGCCTGTAATGTTCAAGGAAATAATGAGCTAGTAAATGCCAAACAGTGCAAATTTTAATGACACCCGTCTGAAAAAAATATTTTTAACCTGAAATGCACATGTTTAAGAATGGTCAGATCAGCAAAGAACCACACTGTTAGTAATGTTGGAGTAAACTCAATATCAACATAAATCCATCTCATAGCATTATTATCTAAACACAATGCGCCAAGTGTATTTTTGGAAAAGAAAACATCCTTGTAAACTCAAAGGGTTTAAAAAAAATATTTCTAGCAGAAATGAAATGCTTAAAGGGAACCAACCACCCCAGATCACCCTAATACACAGTTAGTACATGTCCCTGCACCCTAAGGATACCTTTCCAGCACTGTTTTTGTGTAAAATCTTGCATTAGTATAACTCATATAAAGAGTTTATAAACTTACCAGCCTGGTGACTTCTGGGCGTATCCCTCCTTCTGTTATACTTCAGGGCTGTGCATTCATTGCATGGCTGTGCTCCCCCTCCCTCTGTGCAGAGGAGATAACGATCACACCCATCAGGGCAGGGCAGCAGGCACGGAGGGAGGGGGAGCACAGCCATGCAATGCACAGCCCTGAAGTATAACAGAAGGAGGGATACGCCCAGAAGTCACCAGGATGGTAAGTTTATAAACTCTTTATATGAGTTATACTAATGCAAGATTTTATACAAAAACAGTGCTGGAAAGGTATCCTTAGGGTGCAGGGACATGTACTAACTGTGTATTAGGGTGATCTGAGGTGGTTGGTTCCCTTTAAAGAAGATTAAAGAACTCCTGTGAACTTTTTTTTTTAAATAAATATGAGTATATATGTGTAGTGTTGTATGCAGGGCTGTGGAGTCGATAAGCCAAACATTCGACTCAGACGCTTCAACTTCCCTGAATCCGACTCTACCAAAATGGACACCAACCCCACCAAAACAGACTCCGACTCCACAACCATGGCTGTAAGGTCAGTAAGCCAAACATCCGACTCAAACTCTATCCAAAATGGACACTGACACCACAACTCCACAGCCCTGGGTGTTGGAGCATAATAATAAACTCTATGGTGATATCCCGTATCATTCTGTTCCTCTTCTGATGTCACCAAACCTCAGACTGTCCAGATCACACTATGTGCTATGCAGGAGCCAGAAGTCTCCTTACAATATTAGCCTATAGAGCCTGATTCTGACGCTCCATATGTTTACACTGTTAAGGCCACTTCACACGCTACGATATCTGAAAAGATATCGCTGAAACGTCACACTTTTGAGATCGTTCTTAAGATCTCGTTTGTGCATCGTTGCGTGTAAACGCAGGATGTCTGAACGAGAGATTGTTGGATCGGACATCTCAAATTTGAGAGCAGGACCTCAAATCTATCGTTCGTCGTCCAATTAAGGATCTGTGAAGCAGCAACATAGTTCAGTGTGACACCTTTATGAACGATGTCATTCATATTTCTCCTATTCCTGCCGCTTAAATCGTTCAAACGATCTTCTCCAAATAGCTGGCACACTGCCAAATTTAAGATTGTTAACGATATCCTTGCGTGTGACAACGCACTAACGATGTCGGAAGGATCGCGGTCACGTGACATAGCTAACGATATCGTTCACAGACATCATAGTGTGTGAAGTGGCCTTAAAGGGATCCTGTCACCCCCAAAACACCTCAAAACCTATTAAAAGCTGTCCCTACAGCATAGTAACACTTACCCTACACTCCTTTTACCTCCTAAAAACACCAAGTGAAATAGGAGAAAAATGTTATTATAGTACCTCATTATGGATGATAATGAGTGACTATGCTATTCATAGTCACTCATCCAGGCTCTCCCACTGCATGATATCACGCCTCCATAGGCGTGATCTTGGAATCTGATTAAAATGCGCGCCTCCCCGCCGCTCTCCTGTGTCTCGGCCGGCCTGTATTGGGGCTTGGTGACGAGATACGCGTCATTTCCGGCGCCGGGTGACGTATTTACACCCGCGCCGCTGTTGGCTTCAAGACCCGCACTGCGCATGCGCAGTGCGCGTTTTGAAGCTAACAGAGCGGCGCGGGTGTATACGTCACCCGGCGCCGGAAATGACGCGTATCGCGTCACCAAGCCCCAATACAGGCCGGCCGAGACACAGGAGAGCGGCGGGGAGGCGCGCATTTTAATCAGGATTCCAAGATCACGCCTATGGAGGCGTGATATCATGCAGTGGGAGAGCCTGGATGAGTGACTATGAATAGCATAGTCACTCATTATCATCCATAATGAGGTACTATAATAACATTTTTCTCCTATTTCACTTGGTGCTTTTAGGAGGTAAAAGGAGTGTAGGGTAAGTGTTACTATGCTGTAGGGACAGCTTTTAATAGGTTTTGAGGTGTTTTGGGGTGACAGGATCCCTTTAAAAGCCACATCCGGGTCATGCAGAGCACAGTGTGACTAGTAGAATCTGCAGTGATGTTACTGAGAAGAGGAGCAAAACAGCACTGGATACCAGAAAACACAGTGATAGAGGAGTCTAGTAATATACACACTGCACTACATATACACATTTAATTTATATATAAAAAATAAATAAATAATTGGAGGCTTCTTTAAGTTTACATTGGAGTGGTGCTTTAAATCTAAAGGTACCATTACACGCTTCAATGTCGTTAAGATCTCACCAACGATCTCATGGTACCCAGGTCCTTAGGACATTTTTTTGAGATCGTTGGCGTCTAATTATCGTTAACGACGCACCAACGATGTGGAAAGCAACTATCGTTCACACAACCCAGCGAACGATACTTGTTCACTATTGTGAATAGGCGAAGTCGTTAATGACATCGTTATCATGGTGTTACACACAATGATGCAGCAGGTTGGCTGAACGACGATCATCTGATTTTAGAATATGTTCTCCAATCTGCGATCAGCGATCCAATGATTTATCGTAGTCGTATCTCGGTGTAACACGCAACAATACTAACGATGTCGTTTGAACGACTCCAAACCTGTGACATTTGAGCGATATCGTTCACAATCTCGTACTGTGTAATGGTACCTTAAGTCTCCTGACTCCTGTTTTAGTTGATCTCTGGCGATTTGTGACCAGCCGGCAGCTCCAGTGTTCATGTAACACAATGGCGGTCACAGCTCAATACATATCTGTGGGAGCCTCGTTCTGGAGCTCAGAGATGCTTTGGGAGCTGTATGTAACTTCCAGCTAGTCAGAGGTTACAGGCACGAGATGGCACAGAAGAACCGAAGCAACACCGAAAAAAGGTGGGCGAGTTTAAGATTGGGAGCAGGCAACTTAGATTGAAAGCACCACTCCAGCTCTGAAAAAAAGAAACAACTAGAGTGGTGCTTTAAAAGCCATTTTCTTAACAATAAACCTGGGTTTTCACAGGGAATTTATATATTTTTGTGTGTGTAGCATGTAAGGTAATGACTACACAGCGACAGAGCTCCATGACAAAAACATTTGTGCCTCTTCTCTGTGATTTGCTGCTATGTGACTACATTTAGGCTGATTTTGCTGTAAATTAGCCAAGTTGCAGATCAGATGCACAGATGTTGCATCTCGAGTGACTACCACATTCTATGGCAAGCATGTAACATGCGACTTGCAACCAATGACAGAAGATCCAACACATTTAGACACATTTTCATTTCTGTGCTGCAGAAAAGCACTATATCCAATGTTGGAATATGTTGCTGCGATTCAGTGTTGTGCGATATCTGTCGTTGTGTAGCCCTTTCCTTAAAAGAAGCATTCCTATTAATATTTTGTTAATTACATTTGTGTTTATGTGTATGGTGTGTAGTGTGAGTGGTAATATACTCCTCTACAGCTGTTCGCTCCTTGATCCAGAACTGTTGTACTCCTCTTCTCTGTGACATCACTACTCTTCAGACTCCTCGAGCCACACTGCACTCTGCATGACTCGGACGTCTTTACAATGTATGTCTATTGAGCCTCGTTTTGAGCTCCATATGTTCACATTGTAAAAGCCACTTCCGGGTCACACAGAGCGCAGTATGGTTCGAAGAGTCTGAAGAGTGGTGACATCATAGAAAAGTGGAGTAGAACAGCGCTGGATCCAAAGAAAGCAGCGAATGGGGAGTATATTTATACAACCATGGCCAAAAGTCAAAACATTCTCAAAATTGATCCAGAAAAAGGGGATTTTTGGTACTCACCGTAAAATCCTTTTCTTGGAGCTTCAATTGGGGGACACAGGAAGACCTTAGGTGTATGCTTGCTGCCACCAGGAGGCTGACACCATGCAAAACAACAGAAAAGCAACTCCTCCCCAGCAGTATACACCCACTTACTGGCACAAACTCAATTCAGTTAGTGAGAATAGCAATAGGAGCAACCATAAACTCACCAATTTGCTCGACTATATACAAAGGGAGGGAGCTGTGTCCCCCAACTGAAGCTCCAAGAAAAGGATTTTACGGTGAGTACCAAAAATTCCTTCTTAATCGCTTCATTGGGGGACTCCAGGAAGACCTTGGCACATACAATAGCAGTCCCGTCAGGTGGGTACAATAACAGAAGAATTGTTCGGGTGTCTTGCGCCCCAGAACAACATCTGCAGACGTAAACTTTAACAAATCTGTAAACTGATGACCAGGTGGCCGCTTTACAAAGCTGAGCTGCCGAAGCTTGATGTCTGACAGCCCAGGAAGCTCCTAGTGCTCTACTGGAGTGGACAAGGAACCTGTTTAATGCGGTATGCCTCAGAGATAGCGGAGCGAATCCACCGGGCAATTAGAGGCTTGCAATATTTTGCGAGGACTGTGCAGGACCACAAAGAGAGTCCACTCGTCGAAAAGAAGCTGTTCGCGAAAGTTAGGTATGGAGAGCCCTCACCAAATCCAAAATTGCGTAAAATATCTTCCCTTGTGAATGAGATTGGGCTGGGAAAAGGGAGGGTAGGAGAATTTCCTCACTGATGTGGAAAGAAGAGACTACCTTTGGTAGGAACTGTTCCATTGGACGAAGGACTACTTTATCCTGATGGAAGATCAAGAAAGGAGAACGACATTAGAGAGCCGCAAGTTCAGACACCCTCCGAATGGAGGTGATCGCCACAAGGAAGGCGACCTTCCAAGTTAGGAGAGGTAAACTGACTTCTTGTAGGGGCTCGAAGGGATGACCTTGAAGTACATCTAGTACCAAATTCAGATTCCACAGAGGGGCGACGAGAGCCACTCCTTGGAGGAACGTCTCGACCTGTGGACGTGAGGCGAGTGACCTCTGGAAAAGCACCGAAAGGGCGGGCACTTGGCCTTTCAGAGAGCTTAGGGATAGACCTGCATCAAGGCCAGACTGGAGAAAAGCTAGGAGGAATGGAAGAGAATAGACCATTGGAGAACGATTGCACTCCTCGCACTATCGGAAGAAAGCTTTCCACGTGCAGTGATAAGCACGTGATGAGGATGGTTTCCTGGCTTTCAACATAGCCTGGATAACTTGTTCAGAAAGACCCGATGATCTCAGTACCGCAGCTTCAATAGCAACACCGTTAAACTGAGCAACTGAGAATTCGGGTGTTGAAAAGGACCCGGAGTCAAGTGGTCCGGGAGATTAGGGAGTGGCCATGGAAAGTCTGCAAGGAGGTTGACTACCTCTGTGTACCAGAACCGTATGGGCCAATCTGGAGCCACGAGGATTACGGTTACTCCTGCTCAGATTTTCTTGAGAATCCTGGGAATGAGAAAAATGGGGGGAAAGAGATAAGGGAGGGAGAACTGGGCCCATGGAATCGCAAGAGCCTCCATGTCAAGGGCCTGGGGGTCCCTGGGCGTGGTGATGAAGGGGAGGGGCTTGTAATTGTCCCTGGAGGCCATCAGGTCTACGTCTGGGAACCCCCATCTGAGGCAAATCTGAAGGAATACCTCTGGGTTCAGGGACCACTCTCCTTGGTTCAACCCCCTGCGACAGATAGTCGGACGCACAGTTGTCCACTCCGGGAATGTGGAGTGCTGAAATTGCTGGAATGTGTAGCTCGACCCATTGAAGGATCTGGGTCACTTCAGCCAAGGCTGAGCGGCTCTGAGTCCCTCCCTGGAGATTTATGTATGCCACCGCAGTCGCGTTGTCTGTCTGAATTCGGACATGGTGGGCTCGGAGGATCGCCCTGAGTTCTAGGAAGTTTATGGGCAGGTAAGATTCCTGGGAGTTCCATGCGCCCTGGGCTGTGTGGCCGAGGAAGGTCGCGCCCCAACCGGAGAGACTGGCGTCGGTGGAAATGATCGTCCACCTGACTGGGAGAAACGATCTGCCGCAAGAGAAAGGGGGACTCGATACACCAGAGGAGTGACTGTCTCGCTGATCTGGAGAGGTGAACTGGGCGATCGAGACTGCTGATGGAGCCATCCCATCTCGCTAGCAGAAAGTGCTGGAGGGGCCTGGTATGAAATTGGGCGAATAGGACAGCTTCGATGGAGGGCACCATTCTGGCCAGAACCCTCATGGAGCCGGAGTGATGGAGGAGAGGGCTGCCTGAAACGGTGAATCCCAGACAGCAGGGCGGTCCGCTTGTCTGGGGGAAGAAAATGCGAGACTGGGCTGTGTCAAATATCATGCCCAGAAAGGTGATCCACTGAGTCAGGACAAGGCATGACTTCTTGACATTGATAATCCAGCCCAGGCAATGGAGGGAATCCAGAGACATTTGCTGGCTCGAGACACCCTGAGCAAGAAGGGACCTTTATCAGGATGTCGTCTAAGTAGGGTATTGTTAAAATTCCCTTGGACCGAAGGATGGCTACAACCGTTGCCCTGATTTTCGTAAAGATCCAGGGAGCCGTGTCAAGGCCGAATGGTAGGGCAGCAAACTGGTAATGTTGGGACCACACGGCGAAGCACAGGAAGCGTTGGTGAGACGCAAAGATAGGGACGTGTAGGTAGGCGTCTTGGATGTCTATGGAGACCCTGAATTCTTCTGGCTCCATAAACACTATTACTGAACAAAGGGAATCTATCCTGAAGTGTCTCTATCGGAGCTTGGTGTTGAGAAGCTTCAGGTCCAAAATGGGACCAACAGAACCTCCCTTTTTTGGTACCACAAAGATATTGGAGTAAAATCCCGTAAAGTGTTGGTGCTTTGAAACAGGAATAATAATGCCTGCCTCTTTGAGGGAAGAAACGGCTTGGTGGAAGCCTGGTATGAGGTCTGGGTCTTTCGGTGGCCGGGATAGAAAACCGGTTTTAGGGAAAAGAAGCAATATTGATCGTGTACTCCACCGAGACAACGTCTCGGACCCAGGCATCGTCGATTACGGATAGCCAAACTGAACTGAAAGCCCTGAGACGGCCCCCTAGAATGGGGTTGGCGTCATAAGCGGTTGGATCGGGAGCTAAAGGCCCGAGA
This sequence comes from Allobates femoralis, assembly GCA_033576535.1. Lineage (NCBI taxonomy): Eukaryota > Metazoa > Chordata > Amphibia > Anura > Aromobatidae > Allobates > Allobates femoralis. The sequence goes on from JARQOC010000006.1 coordinate 136,566,089, forward strand.
GTGGGAGATGCGTGGACGCCAGGATGGGGCGGGCTTGTAGGAGAGCCTCTTTGTATCCTGATGGACGGGGGAGCAGTCACATCGATTGGCGGGTTTGGGAGCTGAGGACCGAAAGGAACGCAATTGGAAATTTTGCTTTTTAGGGGCTGAGTGCCTAAGCTTTGCCTGTGGAAGAAAAGTACTTTTCCCGCCTGTGGCGTCTGATGTAGTCTTATCCTACTTGTCGCTGAATAGGCGAGAACCCTGGAAGGAGAGATTGGCAAGCGATTTTTTTTAGATGTAGAGTCGGCATTCCATGCCTTCCGCCATAGGGCTCTGCGAATGGAAATGATGTTGCCAGAAGCTGTGCCCCGCAAGAGGCGGCATCGAGGCAAGCGGTGGTACTTCCCTGCTTGAGTGATCTGATCCGCCGAGGCCGATAGTTCCATAGGAGGTGTGTGGGACAGAATACCCCTTTGGAGATTCTTGGCCCAGGAGGACACGGCTTGGGAGACCCAGTTGGCTGCAAAAGAAGGGTAAAGGCATGCGCCGGAGGTTTCGAAGGCCGATTTTGCCATAGCCTCTACGTGTCTTTCTGGGCCTTCCTTGAGGGAAGCACCATCTGCTACTGGTAGAATGGACGTGTTGGTGAGACGGTCTATATCTGGCGAACCTCCTTAGAGAAGGGATAGAGAGCTTCCAGACGCTTTCTAGATTGAAAACACTTCTCCCGGTGTAGCCATTCTTTGGCAAAGATGTCGTCGAAGTCTTCTAGGCAAGAGAAGACCCCAAGAGCTGGTTTCGAGCGCTTGACAGACACCTTTCGGGTAGGTGGCTTGTCGTCAGAATCAACCTTAATTGTCTGATTGACTGCTAGAATCAGGGTGTCAACTGTGTCCTTGATTCCTGCGATCTGATCACAGTCTAGATCCGCATCAGCGTCCGAGCACGAATCGGAATCCGATAGTGCTGACCTTGCTGGAGAAGGGGATCTCGAGTGGAAGTCCATGGGGGAGGGGGACCGGGACAAGGAGGAGAGGTGAACCAGCTTCCTCTGTGAACGATCTAATCTCTCAGGTTCCGAGGGCGGTCTAGGAGAGGATTGGCCTGGCTGGATAGGACTCAAGTGTCCAGGTAGGCTTAATCGCGGAGGCAATCTGCGTGGGCAGTTGTTGTAGAGCTGCCATCAGGGTTTCTGAGACTTTAAGCAGTTTGAGGTAGATTGCGATAAGGAAAGGGCCACGTCAGGTGGGGCAGAGACCACGGATGGGTCAGTGGTAGGCTCCTGAGCTGCCTGCATGGTCTGTGGGCTACAAGCGAGGCACAGTGGCGAATTCTGAGCCGAGGGTAGCTTCTTATCGCACCCTGAGCAGGCATAGTACTGTGTGGTGGATGGCCAGGAGCTCCTTGTGTGAGGCATCTACTGGGACTAGTGGTGAGTGCCAGCAGCTGGGGGCCTGGGGAAGGTTTGCTTACCATGGCCCAGGCTTCTGGTGTCCCCCTTGCAGGATCCTTGCAGTGGAGTACAGAGGCTGTTGCAGTGTCCTGCGCTGTCTGTGATGGATCCTGTGCTGCCTGGGCTGGTTAAAGTGCAGGCTTCTGCAGGGAGGTGGTGGGCGGAGCCTAAATCGGTGCACAGAAAGCCTGCGCTCGATCCCCATTGGTCAGGGGGAGGAGCCGGGCTGGAGCTAAAGGGAAACCGCCACCCAAGATAGCTGGGAGTGTGGTTAGCTCGTGGTACGGTTGGCCCCTTCCTCTGACTTGCTGGAGCCGAGGCGGAGCCCGGGGATAATGCCAATCCGTGAAGCCCACCCACGGACGCTCGTGATTGGTCCGGGGGCAGTCCATGGGCGGGTGGTAGTGCCATGGAGGCCGCAATAAGGCCTGGGGCTAAATTTATGGCGGCGGCCCGGACCAGGAGGCCCACGGCGCGGAGCCTCAGATCCGGAGCTGTGCCAGGCAGAGGGCAGATGCTGTGAGTAGCCCCTCTCTGCCTGGCGTTGCAGCAGTGTCCCCAGCTCACTGAAAGTGAGTGTGGCAGCCGTGTGTGCTGGGCAGAGAGTGGCTGCAGTGTGGGTCCTCTCTCTGCCTGTAAAAAGAAAATGTGCCGGTTGTGCAGAAATGGAGAGGGGCTTACAGGTACTGAAACAGGACCAGGAGCCCCTTGATGAGTAATGAAATGCCCCCTGTGGTCCCCACCTCCTGTGCCTGATGTTAAGCAGGCAACCCCTGCTGCGGCCATGATTATTTGAGACTCCTGGCCATTCAGGCTGCATGTAGCAAGCCTGCATTCAGCCTGGGTCTCATGTCGGCTGCTGCTCCAGAGCAGTCCCCCAATTGAAGGACCACAGGGGGAAGCTGAGGAGCTACCAGTAGGGGAGCTGGTAAAGGGAGGCTGGGGCGGATGGGGGCATTATCTGGGTCACGGACACAGGGACTGCTTGCTGCCGCCAGGTGCCTACCTCGTCCTGTGAGGTGCTGAGCTCCAGACGCGAAACTTCTCTCCAGGGCTCAGAGCGTCTGATGGCCCTACCGGCCGGCTCTGGTGGGCGAACGGGTAGGGGAGCGAACGGGCCAGGGCAGGCACCAGCATCCGGCTTCAGGGTTCCCCAGGATCCACTTCTAGGAAGGGATGGATGGCCCTGGCCCAGAGAGGGAGAGTTAATAGTGCAACCAGTGTACACTGGACCCTCGATCTCTATGCGGGGTGATGGATTGGCTCAACCGCTCCGTATTCCCTGATGAATCTTCATTGAAGAGATGAAGAAAAAGGAAAAATCTAACGAATCTAAAAAAAAAAATGTAAAAAATTCTGGTAGGTACGGGCTCAGAGAGAGACCTGTGTGTGCCTCCTATGACACGAAGCTAAAACTGAATTGAGTTTGTGCCAGTAGGTGGGTGTATACTTCTGGGGAGGAGTTGCTTTTCTGTTGTTTTGCATAGCGTCAGCCTCCTGGTGGCAGCAATCATACATCCAAGGTCTTCCTGTGTCCCCCAATGAAGCGATTAAGAAATGAAGTATTTCCCAAAAAATATTACGCAATTACACGTTTTTTTATTTCCTTTGTGTGTAGTGGAACAACAGAAGAAAAGGCAATTTGAACATAAATTCACACAAACCCCCCCAAAAGGGCATCCTCAACTTTGGAATAAATGCAATCAATCTCTTCCTATAACCATCAACAAGTTTCTTACCCCTCTCAAATGGAATTGTGCACCACTCTTCTTTTGTAAACTGCTCCAGGTCTCATATTTAAAGGTGCCTTCTCCCCCAACAAGTTTGACATCTCTCCACAGGTGTTCAATGATATTTAGATCTGGACTCATTGCTTACCACTTCAGAACTCTCCAAAGCTTAGTTTCCATCCATTTCTGGGACCTTATTGAAGTAGGTTCGGGGTCATTGTGCTGCTGGGAGACCCATACCTAGGACGCAAACCCAGCTTTCTGACATTAAACACTACATTGTGAGCCAACATCCTTTGATAACCTTCAGATTTTATGATGCCTTGCACACGGTCAAGGCACCCAAAACAAGAGGCAGCAAAACCACCACATAACATCTTTGAACCTCCAACATAACAGTAGAATGATGTGCTTTACCAAAAAGCTCTATCTTGGACTCATCTGTCCACAATACACTTTTCCCAGAGGGATTTTGGCTTGCCCATTCAGTAGTTTGTCAAACTACATACAGCCTTTTTATGTCATTGTTTCAGCAGTTCGTTCCTCCTGGGTCTCCTACCATTGCATTTAATTTCATTCAAATGTTGACGGATATTTTGCGCAGACACTGATGCACTCTGAGCCTGCACGACAGCTTGAAGTTCTTTGGAACTTGATTGGGGAGGTTTATCCACCTTCCCGACTATCCTGCATTGCAACCATTTATCAATTTTTCTTTGCCGTCCACATACAGGGAGATTAGCTAAAGTGCCGTGGTTTGAAAACTTCTTGATTATTTTCTGCACCGTAAACAAAAGAACATCAAGATCTCTGGAGATGGACTTGTAACCTTGAGATTGTTAATATTCTTCAACAATTTTGGCTCTCAAGTCCTCAGACGGTTCTCTTCTTCTGTTTCTGTTCTCCATGCTTAGTGTAGCACACACAGACACACAATACAAACATTGAGTCAATTTTCCCCTTTTTATCTGGTTTCAGGCATGATTTTCATATTGCCCACAACTATTACTTGCCACATATGAATTAGAAAGAGCATCACAGGCTTGCGACAAAGTTGTTAACTCACAATTTTGGAAAGGTGCAAATAATTTTGTTTTGAGGGTTTTGTGTGAAATTATGTCCAATTTGCCTTTTTTCCCCCCGTCTATTTTCTTTGTGTTGTTCCAATACACACAAAAGGAAATAAAAAGTGTAATTTCAATAATTTTCTGGAGAAATACTTGATATTCTGGAATAATTTCAAGGGTGCCAACACTCTGCAATGACTGTATTTTTTTTCCATTAAATGTGTGTATATTACATGAAGAAAATAACAAATATGTATGCTGTTCCATCAGGTTTGCCATGCGATTCCTACAGGCGAAATGCATTGCACAAATATGTTTCACTTGTAAAACCTGCGTAAAAAGAAAGCATCACAAATGCATTTCTCAGTAAAAACACATGCATTTTTTTAATGCGCATTACTAATGTAATGCACATGTTGCTTATTTTTTCCTTACATCACGTCAATTCCTTCAGTCTTTTTCACCAATTCTATTGATTAGGAAAAATCACATTAAAAAGCGTAAATTTTATGCAACGCTTTTTCTGCCAAGAGAAATATTTTTGATGCAGAAATGTCTGTAATACTTATTCGAAGTATTTGTCCGTATTCAAAGTCATTTAGATATAGGATATCCACTACTTCCCTGAATATAACTGTCAAACTCCATCAGATCGAAAAGCTAGACACAGACTGGCTGGTGGCCACTTATTCCACTCTTATCTATTCCACACTTTCTCAACCAAGTGGACTGACATGAATCATGGCTCCAACACGAGAGATGTTACCGTATATACTCGTGTATAAGCCGACCCGTGTATAAGCCGACCCCCCTACTTTTGCCCCCAAAACCTGGGAAAATCTATTGACTCGTGTATAAGCCGAGGGTGGACCCTAGCACAAGTATACAGCCCCCAGCAATGTGGTATACACCAGTCCCAGAGGTAGATACAGCAGCCCCAGTGGTAGTATACACGCAGCCCCAGTAGTATATACAGCCCCAGTGGTATATACAGCCCCAGTGGTAGTATAGACGCAGCCCTAGTAGTATATACAGCCCCAGTGGTAGTATATACAGCCCCAGTGGTAGTATACAGGGCCCCAGCAGTATATACAGCCCCAGTGGTTTATACAGCCCCAGTGGTAGTATACAGGGCCCCAGAGGTATATACAGCCCCAGTGGTATATACAGCCCCAGTGGTGGTATATACAGCCCCAGTGGTAGTATACAGGGCCCCAGCAGTATATACAGCCCCAGTGGTAGTATACAGGGCCCCAGTGGTAGTATATACAGCCCCAGTGGTAGTATATACAGCCCCAGTGGTAGTATATACAGCCCCAGTGGTAGTATATACAGCCCCAGTGGTAGTATATACAGCCCCAGTGGTAGTATATACAGCCCCAGTGGTAGTATATACAGCCCCAGTGGTAGTATATACAGCCCCAGTGGTAGTATATACAGCCCCAGTGGTAGTATATACAGCCCCAGTGGTAGTATACAGGGCCCCAGCGGTAGTATACAGCCCCAGTGGTTTATACAGCCCCAGTGGTAGTATATACAGCCCCAGTGGTAGTATACAGGGCCCCAGAGGTATATAGCAGCCCCAGCGGTAGTATACAGGCAGCCCCAGTAATGCAGGGCCCCCCCAGCGTCTCTCCGGTCACCTGTAAAGGAAACTATACTTATCAGAGTGCCGCTGTCCATGCCCGCTCGCACCCGCTCGCAGCTGCCGACCGCGATCCTCCATCTTGCGTCTTCTTCCTGTTTCCTGTGCTCGTCGCAGGGAATGACGTCATTGCCCGCGACGAGCACAGAAACAGGAAGAAGACGCAAGATGGAGGATCGCGGTCGGCAGCTGCGAGCGGGCGCGGACAGCAGCACTGTGATAAGTATAGTTTCCTTTACAGGTGACCGGAGAGACGCTGGGGGGGCCCTGCATTACTGGGGATGCGGGGGCTGCTGTATACCGATGTATACATCGGTATGTACCGATGTATACATCGGTATACAGCACTGACTCGCGTATAAGCCGAGGGGGGTACTTTTCAGCCCAATTTTTGGGCTGAAAAACTCGGCTTATACGCGAGTATATACGGTAATTGAAACAAAGGAGAGGATTATCAAACTCTTAAAAGAGGGTAAATCAACATGCAATGTTGCAAAAGATGTTGGTTGTTCAGTCAGCTGTGTCTAAAATCTGGTCGAAATACAAACAACATGGGAACGCTGTTAAAGGGAAACATACTGGTAGACCAAGGAAGACATCAAAGTGTCAAGACCGGAAACTTAAAGCAATATGTCTCCAAAACAGGAAATGCACAACAAAACAAATGAGGAACGAATGGGAGGAAACTGGAGTCAATGTCTGTGACCGAACTGTAAGAAGTCGCCTAAAGGAAACGGGATTTACATACAGTAAAGCTAAACAAAAGCCATCATTAACACCTAAAAAAAAAAAAACAAGGTTACAAAGGGCTAAGGAAAAGCAATCGTGAACTGTGGATGACTGGATGAAAGTCATATTCAGTGATGAATCACGAATCTGCACTGGGCAAGGTGATGATGCTGGAACTTTTGTTTGATGTTGTTCCAATAAGATTTATAAAGATGACTGCCTGAAGAGAACATGCAAATTTTCACAGTCATTGATGATATGGGGCTGCATGTCAGGTAAAGGCGCTAGGGAGATGTGGTCATTACATCTCCAATAAATGCCCAAGTTTGCATTGATATTTTGGACACTTTTCTTATCCCATTTATTGAAAGGATGTTTGGGGATGATGAAATCATTTATCAAGATGAGAATGCATCCTGCCATAGAGCAAAAACTGTGAAAACATTCCTTGAAAGAAGACACATCACGGCCTGCAAATAGTCTGGATCTCAATCCAATGGAAAATCTTTGATGGAAGTTGAAGAAAATGGTCCATGACAAGGCTCCAACCTGCAAAGCTGATCGGGCAACAGCAATCAGAGAAAGTTGGAGCCAGATTGATGATGAGTACTGTTTGTCACTCATTAAATCCATGCCTCAGAGACTACAAGATGGTGCAACAAAATCCTTGTAATGTATTTGAGTGTTGTTTTATTTGTTTGTTATGATTCCATAATTTTTCCCCCTACAAAAGTAACCGTTACTGGCTAGCACATTTTTTATCTTGATTTCTTTTAGCGTTTCTTCAAGGCAGAGAGTTGCCATTTGAAATAACTTTAGTCTTGTGCCATGTCTGGGATCTGCTTTTTTTCTACAAAATTAAACTGAATGGACATCCTCCAAGCCAGGTGATTCCAGGGGTTGTATAACAAAGTAATGAGATGACCTTTTGTTATTGACCAAATACTGTATTTTTCGGATTATAAAACACACTTTTGTTCCCCCCAAATTTTGGGGAAGGTGGGGGGTGCGACTTATAATCCAAATGTATGGCATATATACTGCAGGGAAGGGTGGGGGCAGCTTTGGAGCGGTGTCCGGGGGCTGGGGCAAGCTAGTGCACACTGCAGGAGGCAGCGGGAGGTCACGTGCTCCCGCTCATTAGCCTCATATAATATGCACTGCACCCGCTGTCCATCACCTCGGTGCTGAAACCACGGCAAGGTGACGGACAGGGGGAGCGGCACATATTACATGTGCCTGCACCGCCCTTTTTGCAATTTCACTGCGCTTGCATTATTTTTGCAATTTCCCTGTACACTATATGGTAAAATAAATGATTGCATCCGAAAGTACAACTCGTCCCGCAAAAAAACAAGCTATCATATGTCTATATTGACGGAAAAATAAAAAAGTAATGGCTCTTGGAAGCAGGGGAGCAAAAAAGGAAAATGAAAAATGAAAAATTCCAAGGTCATGAAGGGGTTAAAGCTTACAGAGGGGCTAGTGACATTGTGGACCCCTTCCCTGAATGCAGCAGACATGCTGCATTCAGTGCTGCATTCAGTTTGCCAAGCACCAGAGGGGTGACAGGTCCTCTTTAACCCCTGACTAAATTGGAAAAAGATTTTTTAAAGGGATCCTGTCACCCCCAAAACACCTGTAAACCTATTAAAAGCTATCCCTACAGCATAGTAACACTTTCCCTACACTCCTTTTACCTCCTAAATGCAGCAAGTGACATTGAAGAAAAACGTTATAATAGTACCTCATTAGTGATGATAATGAGTGACTATGCTATTCATAGTCACTCATCCAGGCTGCCCCTCTTCTTCATATCACGCCTGAATAGGCGTGATCTTCCTCATGGATTCAAATTGCCGCCTCCCTGCACGCCTCCGATCTCTCCCATTGCGTGCGGGCTTCAGTGTGGGGCTGTATGACGCGCTCCGCGTCATACCCGGCGCCGGGTGACGTATTTACACCGGCACCGCGCTGTCAGCTTCAAAATGCGCACTGCGCATGCCCATACGCATGCGCAGTACGCATTTTGAAGCTGACAGCGCGGCGCCGGTGTAAATACGTCACCCGGCGCCGGGTATGACGCGGAGCGCGTCATACAGCCCCACACTGAGGCCCGCACGCAATGGGAGAGATCGGAGGCGCGCAGGGAGGCGGCAATTTGAATCCATGAGGAAGATCACGCCTATTCAGGCGTGATATGAAGAAGAGGGGCAGCCTGGATGAGTGACTATGAATAGCATAGTCACTCATTATCATCACTAATGAGGTACTATTATAACGTTTTTCTTCAATGTCACTTGCTGCATTTAGGAGGTAAAAGGAGTGTAGGGAAAGTGTTACTATGCTGTAGGGACAGCTTTTAATAGGTTTACAGGTGTTTTGGGGGTGACAGGATCCCTTTAAATTTGGAGCATGTGAATCCTTTCAGTGTTTCTGCATAACTTTATCACCGTAAAAAACGATGAGAGCAAATACTCAGAAAAAAACGCAACTGCATTTTGTGAAATAAAGCTTAGGCTGGGGTCACACACACAGATATTTGGGCAGATATTGTTCACAGATCTCTGGTTGCAGTGAAATCATGGACAGATTGCTCCATTTGTATACGGCCACAAAATGGAACCATGTGTCCATGATTTCACTGCAACCAGAGATCTGTGAACAATATCTGCACAGATATCTGTGTGTGTGACCCCAGCCTAACTTGTATGAGTGCACATGATCTGATTTGTGGAGGTGCTCGCAGAATGCTGCGATTGTTCCCCCTGCCTAACTGGCATGGGGGGGGGGGGGGAGGAATCACAGGTCTGCACTGCCTTATTGAGGAACACTGGTCCAAGTCTACTGTGCGATGTCCTTACATTGCATTTGTCAGATTCACACGCTCATGTGGGAAAGGCCTAACTCTGCTATTTAAAAAAGTTGTTAGCCTGTGGGGACAAATTTTTTCTTTACTTACAGTAAATGCCTGTATTTTGAGCTAACAATGATTTTTGTCATTTGGTTTCATTACAAATTGTGAAAATTTCGGTTTGTACAAGCTTTTTGATTCTCTGCTAATTCAACTTTGATGTGGTAGTAAATCAGCCGAGGGAGGGGGCTAGAAAAAAAACTGATTTAAAAAAGTTGGTCCGATCCATACAATGTCCTGTATAAATATATATTTTTGTATCTATAACTTTTTTTAAGCCTTTTTTATTAGCCACAGTTCCTCTGGTGTCCTTGCAGCTTCTATCACCTCCTTCAAACAGGATGTATCCAGGGATAGAGATAGAAGCAATGTGAGTGATCAAAGCGCTGCACCCTGATCTGTTCCTGGTCGGTCACAGAAGCTGTGGGCTGGTGATGCGGGAACCTCTCCCTGCTGCTGTCACTGGGATGATTTCAGGACCTCATGAGGGGCGGTCATGAAAGAAGCTCACTGCCTACTGATGATGTTTTATTTCGATGGGGGTGGGTAAGTGATTACAGGGCTGTCCTGTTACCCGGGCCCCATTTGTGAGAACACAGTGAATACTAGGACTCAACTGGAACATCAAAGAAAGTAAAATAAGAAAACAGGACATTTTATGTATCAGATTACCCCTTTATTAATTTGCCCATTCCCTATCAGAATGAGCTCAGGGTACTTGGTATTGTACTTATGCAGTGGGATCTACATGAATGAGCCAGAGTATAAGGAATACTCTCAGTGGTGGATCACACAGATATAGAAGGGCAGCGAGGATCTACTACAAATGTGCTTCTGCCTCAGGTTCTTCTCAGACTTGTACAGAAATGTGATCATTTACCGGAGTTGGTTTCACACCCACCATTACAGCATATAACAGGATGACAGATGTCCATACAACAATGTCAAAAAAGGTAGCCATACGGTGGCGGCACAAGATTTTACCATTCCAGTACAAAACTGCACTGTCAGAAATCATCTCAATAATATTTTTATCTTTTTATGAATGGCGTCTACAATATAAAAAAGAGGACATGTGAAGCAACATGTCTGAACATATCTACGCAAATAAAGCAGTCCCAGCTAGATAGGCAAGACCTTCTCTACACACCTAGTTAAGACAGAAGAAACCACATCCACCAGCCTGAAGACCAATATCAGATCTTGTTGCTTTGATAGAGAGGGTGAGTGTGTACATTAAACATGTGGGTACTATTTATTGGCATTGAATAGGCAGCGTTATTTGGCTGTGAGGTAGTGGTATTTGACCCCATGTAGGCAGTACACAGAAGTGCTCCTGCAGCACTATGGCGCCATCCTCACTGTGTGCCGTCATGTTAGGCTTTGAGGGGAGAACAACTTTATTGTGCAACGTCCAATGGAACGTCACAATTTTGTGTGTGTTCACATAAAATAAAAATAAAATCCTCTAATATTCTAAATCAGAGGCATACAGAAGTATAGCAAACACCCTAGGAGGCTGTACACAGCAGTATACACTAGTGTGCATGTTGGTGGGTAACCAATGTCTAAACTATGTGCATGTTGGTGGGTAACCAATGTCTAAACTATGTGACATTTATCTATTGTTTTGTGCAGATCTTTAGTACACGCAGGGTTGAGATGTTTATTTTACACCAGGAATTAGCACTTGAGCAATTGATTTCTGTATCCTGTATGCTTATATTATGCACTTAAATGTTTTTACACTCATGTAGGTATTGATCTGTCTGCACCAGTCACTGTCATTTGGATAGATTTTATGGATGCTTTTTAAACTTACACATAAAAGGTGATAATATTATACGTTTTATAAGTGTCACACAAACTCCTGACGTTTGTACGATTTAGTAGTACATGGGACTTTTACTACTGCCTATAGCTTGATTTGGTTGGTATTATGCTATTACGTTGCAGAACGGCAGCGTTATTGCTGACACTTATTACAAGTAGAGGTACAATACCAGCTGGTGATATACTTTAAATTGTGACCGCTCATCCCATACACAACAGTCACATACTATACTAAAAACAATTACTACATTCATAAAATATTAATCTGTATAAAAAGACTAGAAAATAAGTAGAGAAAGCACTGACACGAACAAAAACACATCTCAAAATGAAGGAATGGCAATACACAGGGTAATAGGGTGCAAGGAATTATTTTATGACCAAGCCGAGGGTGTCAAATTAATCTAGACCTCAAATATCATCAAAATACAATCCTGCCAACTCACAATGCCGCAGAAGATATAAGAAGACAAATACATGTAGAGACTCTCTAGGTAAGACTCCCAACATGCGTTTCACCTGAACTGGCTTCTTCATCATCCAGGACCTGTGATAACGTCACAACTATCGGTGACCTAAACCCTAGGGCCACTGATTGTAGTGTCAGGTGACAGGGCGTCATTATTTTCCAACAAAGAGAAACTGTCACAGAGACATCACTCTAAAAAGTGAGTGGGGAGGCTGAATTATATGGGAGAATGTATGTTATATTTTCTTCCTTTTTAGCAGGGTGGCTCCACAAAACTAGGCAAAGAATACGGCAAAGAAAATAATAAAGAAAAAAAACATTATGGTCTATTTAGGATTGACCATTAAGGGGTTTTGAAGACCCTAAATAATTTATGCACAAAACTGTTCTCCTGAAATTCTCTAAGTACAAGAATCTTGGGCTCGGGGCAATGTATAACAAAGACCTGGGTGTAGCCGCTTTGCTTACACTCCTTCCATATACTGTTTAGTGCTTTCTGCCAAGTTCTCCCTCGAGTGCTCAGCAGCCTCACAATAACCCCTGAGCAGTTTGTGGCTATTAGTGAGGATAGCAGGCCCATGGAGAACACCTGCTGGAAGTCCCCAGCGTCTAGCAGCAATTATAGGGAAACAAAATATTGTGATGGAGAGGAAAGCAGCCGTCTGTGGTCAGACCGACTACAGGGAGGGAGTGTGTCATAATCTAGGCATGACCTTGCTAAGGATTTGGCCAACGTCATGCTGCTGCTGCCTGATTCAGTACATTGGAAAGCACTGCTGCTTCCACATTACTTAGTAGAAATCATGTACAATTTGTTTAGTATAGTAATCCTTAATCTGGATAACTTCTCTCTACACGATTCCTCACTGTGCACACTTTTCAATCCCATTTACAAGAATGGACACTGGTTTAAAGGGTTTCCCACCAAACAAATTGTAGAACAGAGTGATCAAGGTTTGATAGCTGGGGGCCCCACCAATCACCATAACAGGGACCCCAGTCCTTTGGTCCTCGGTTTAGTCATTTCCCAGAGCTTTGCAGGATTATAAGAGGTGAGAACATTCAACTACAGCAGAAATGTAAAAGGCTGTGGACCCCTGTTCTGGACCTCAGTGGGGGGGGGCGCAATTGCCATATTTCCTTGTCTGGTGCCTCACATCACATGTACAGTATCAATCAGCCTAGAGGCTGTTGCTGGGTGGTGGAACAACATGAGAAGCAGAGGCTAGGGAAGTGCTCTGTCATGTCCAGAGCACTTAGCTTTTCAATTCAAATTAGGAGGTATCTACTCTGGAATGCAGCAACAGATAGAAGATATAAAGGTGTTCATAAATTTACATTTCAAATACAAACATCTGGAGATGGGGTTGATCTTACTGAGAAATTCCCTTTAAAGGGGTTGTCCTGCCTTAGGCTACAAGTCTGAAGCCACTCTATGTGACTGTAGACTTGAACTTCACATTACCTGCCATGAAGATTCTCCAGTGCTCGGAGTGGCGGACACGTGTCGACAAATATATGATTTGTATAAAGGAAGTCACGCGAAGACTCATCTAATGCAAGTGTATTGAGCGAGGCTGGAAAAAGTCCCGTCGACATATGGCTGGAAGTCTTTAAATTGCACCCATTCCAGGCACCAAAGAAGACTTGGGCATCCTCACAGCGAAAAGTGTTCACTACGGTAGTAGACTTGTAGCATAAGGCCAGACAACCCCTTTAAGATCACAAATTCTTATAAGCGCTTTAATAAAAACATTTCAAATGTGTTAAATTGTGATCAGATCTCGACCAGAGCGTAATCAGTGCGCGACCAGAGCGTAATCAGTGCGCGACCAGAGCGTAATCAGTGCGCGACCAGAGCGTAATCAGTGCGCGACCAGAGCGTAATCAGTGCGCGACCAGAGCGTAATCAGTGCGCGACCAGAGCGTAATCAGTGCGCGACCAGAGCGTAATCAGTGCGCGACCAGAGCGTAATCAGTGCGCGACCAGAGCGTAATCAGTGGGTGACCAGAGTGTGATTAGTGTGCGACCACAAAAAGTGATCAGAGCATGATTTGAGCGTGACCAGCGCACACTCAGAGCGTAATCAAGAGTGCAATAAGAATGTGACCAATGCGCAACCAGAAAGTGCCGACAGCATGACCAGAGCATAATCAGAATGCGATAAGAATGTGACCAGAGTGCAACCAGAGCACTATCAGTGCAAGACTAGAAAGAGATCAGAGCTCGATCAGAGTGTAATCGCAGTGAGATTAGAATGTAACCAGACTGTGACCAGGGTGCGATCAGTGTGTGACCAGATAGTGATCATAGCCTGATCAGAGTGTAATCAGTGCGTAACCAGAATGTGATCAGAGTGCAATCAGAGCATTTTTAAAATGCGACCAGAAAGTGACCAGAGCGCGACCAGAGCGTAATCAGAGTGCAATAAGAATGTGACCAGAGTGCGACTAGACTATGATCAGTGCGCTACCAGAAAGAGATCAGACCGCGACCAGAATGTGATCAGAATGCGATAAGAATGTGACAGGAGAACAATCGGTGCGCGATCAGTGCATGACCAGAGCACGACAAGAGAGTAATCGGAGTGAGATTAGAATGTGACCAGACCGCAATCAGTGCGTGACCATAAAGTGATCAGTAAATTATAGCGGATGATAGGCTCACTGTTCGTCCTAGGGTGCACCAGAAAAATAAGTCAATATATAAAGTGGATATCTGGGCACACCTGAATTCCCAGAAAGAAGGTAAACCAAACAAAGTGTTCAAAGGTCAAAAAGTGTTTTTTCTTTTTATGCCACACAGTATTCACACCGTAATAACCAACGGGCTTTTTTATAGAGGCTTTTTTCAAGACTCTGATCAAAAAAAGCAAACATAACATACACAAAATGCATTACGGTAATTACACAAAATAAAGAATTTCTTTGTTCAACCAAGTGTTCGTGATGGTGAACTGTTTTACGTGGCAAGTGAAAAACGCAGACATACCCGTTGTGCCTATTGGCCATTGAAGTGATGGTGAGGTGAGGTGAGGTGAGGAGAGGTGTTGAGTTCCAAATTGTCAAAATACAAAGTATGCATAGAACTTATCAGGTGAAAAAGGAAGGTTAATTACGGTAATGTGAGCAAGTATTTATCACACAGGATGGGAGATGAGGAGGGAAAAAGGGAAAAGAATCTGGAATTAAAGAAATAAATGCTGAATTACCAGTGTTAGAACTGGTTGAGGTTCACAAAACACCTTTAAGGGTAATGGAAATGCATCAATCGCAAAGGCAAACCTATGGTTACCTAGGATATAAGCAAGAGGTGGGGGATACTGCAGATTCATACAAATATAACAAGGTTATCAAGAAATAAGACATTATTCTTATGTGAAACAAACAGCATGGAGTCATCCAATGGTCTTTAACCATAGGTAGCAACCAAGGAGTGCCAGAGGAGTAGAAAAAGAAGAAGAAGGGATTTCTGTGAAGAAGAGGAGATGTCACAGATTTGGTACCCTGGTGTCCGACCCACCTACTGGGGTGCTTGGCTGCCATGTGGCTTTGCATACTGGTGGGGCTCAGGTTGCCTTTGCCCTGGCCTCTGCTAAACTTGGTATGGCAGATGCTGCAGACTACAATGTTTTTCCCTTAAGGACTTTCAGAAAACAAACTTCACACAGTGGCTTGCCCTGGCTTGGGTACAGCAGGGGGGAAGTTGACCCAGGTCTCACTCTAGGCAAAACACGACTCCTTGGTGCTACATATCCAACTACCTCTCTGTTGTGTGATGGCTATGCATGTCAACGGTCCAGGTTGGATCAGTGGACCCATCATTGACCACTTCGTTTTCCATCTCATCCTCCTTCCCAGTTGAGATTGTAGGTGGACCTGTTGGCAACTGTGTCTCATCACCATCAGCCTCCACCTCTGGAGACAGTAAATCAGGTTCCTCAAAGTGGCTTTCTTCTGGCCATAGGTCCTCAAATACTTGCGCATCAACACACACCACCTCCTCATGTCCCTCTTCAATGCTGCACGATGAGAGGCCAGAGTCAACCAAAGGATATCTATAAAACAGATCCTCGGAGCAGCCAAGCTTGGGGTCATATGTCTCCTGTGACTGATGATGACAGGAGGAAAGAGAACAAGGTTGAAGACTGGATGGGCGATCCTTCAGTGTATCGACAGTAGACTGTGTGGTTGTGGAAGATTTGTTGCAGCTTGACAAATGCTTAGAGGCCTCATCTGCCATCCAATCCAGAATCTGCTCTTGCTCTTTTGGTTTCCACACACGTATACGTTCCAGACTGGAACATTTTGCCAGGAACATAGTCAGTGCCTTGTCGTGAACCACTGACAACACCACGTCCATGTCGACATCCCTGTCTCTTAACAACAGGCATTTTTGGCATTTTGAATTTGTTGACATATTTTCTGATGCTGAAGGCACAGGCCAAACTAGCTGTGACAGGCAAAATTTTAGCTTTGTACCAGGCAGCAATAAATACTTGTAGTATTGCTTTGGATTCGGCTAAGGGACTAGCACGGTATTAATCTGGCCGATGTGGATGGCACAAGCCAGGCTGTGACCCCCAAAATATTGGAGAAAAAGGACAGGTGTGTGCTTTGTACCAGGCTGCATTAAATGCTTGTAGTACTGCTTTGGAGTTGGCAAGCACACTAGCACTGTATTAATGTGACTGATGGTGACGGCACAAGGCAGGCTGTGACCCCAAAAACAGCGGGAAAATGGACCAGTGCTTTTAAAACAAGAGGCAGCACTAAATGCTACTACTGTGTGTGCTGGAATAAAGAGCTCTGCCTCTGACAAGAGCTGTAGTAATATGGACACTGGAAGAATAGTTTAGCATCTCCTTACCTAATCCACAATCTCTCCCTCCCTGTACTATGAGCTTGTTCTGTGGTTTCAGCTCTGAAAAGAGCATTTGTTTTCTGCTACTATGGAGCTAGTAACAGGCTCCTTTAAACTCTGTCCCTGTTCGAGAATTTCTCCCTACCTACATTAAATTGACCTAGTATACACTGCAGGTAGCCCTCAAAAGGGCTTCTGTGTTATCAAGAGGCCTAAACACTCTCCCTAGCAGCTGAGTGATTTCTCCCTATGCTTCAACACTGGCACTGGGCGACCAGCCAATCACAGTAATGCCACAACCAAGATGGCTGCGGCATTACTGTGATTGGATAAGAAGCCCAGCATGTTTAGTGGCTGCAAATCAGGTGCCAAAACTGCATGTCGGGACATCTGAATATCACAAGGCGAGTACACAAACACTCGCAATTTAACCAGTAACGCAAATACTGTACTATCCGTACAAATAGCGAATATTAACGATTACACTCGCTCATCACTAATTCTCACCAAAGAGAAAGTAAATAAATAATATAAAAAATATTTCCTTATTCTCTGCTTTACATCAGTTTAATCTGTAAAATATTTTTCTATGTTATTAGGATGTTATAAGCTTTAAAAATATAGCAGTAATTTCTCATTTTCAAGGAAATTTACCAAACATTTTTTTAAAGACCTACTCAGTTGTGATGTTACTTTGGGGGTCCTATATATGCACTGGAAACCAGCTCCCAAAATATACAAAACTGCTGCCAGGTAATTTATTAACCTTTCAGCTGCTTTTCAAGAAGTATGATAAGAAGGAGAACTATTACTATAAACTTCTGAATGGGTCAGTATAGCAACATAGTCACTATAGTGGCAGACTCTAAGGCCATTATTTGGCTATAATTTTCCATGACAACCATCAGGACCACAGAATCGTGATCTCAGGATGCTGATGGGGTTAAAGAGGAAGACCCCACACTGTTAACTATCTACTTGCCTTATTCACAATATAAAGCAGCAGGTTAATCAGCCATCCAAGAAAAAATTAGTCCAGCATCAGTGGCGGGTAAAAAAAAATGTAAAAATTCCAAATTTTATTACTCCATATTAAAAGATGAAAAAAAAAAAAAAATCAATTGGACAAGACAAATATAAAATCCAAGACTTAAGAAAAAAAAGGGAGGGGGAACAAGAGGCGCAATAGTGCCCTATCAATGTGGCACTGAATATGTAAGCGTTGAAAATAGGGATTCACTCGCCTGGGGCAGTTGTGTAACCCACAACTGGCTTGAAGGCATTAAATGAAGATTGTTACCAGATAGCCGCTGCAGGACTTCCACCGTCCACACAAGTGTGGAGATACATCAGATGATAGGGAAAAAATGGTGTGTCACAGTCCGCGCTGACACGATCATCCACTCCAAAGAAAACACGTGAAGATGGAACTTCCACGAAATACTTTATTTCCTCCTACCTCCTACGCGTTTCGGTGCCTCCTGGCACCTTCCTCAGGGAAGGTGCCAAGAGGGCACCGAAACGCGTAGGAGGTAGGAGGAAATAAAGTATTTCGTGGAAGTTCCATCTTCACGTGTTTTCTTTGGAGTGGATGATCGTGGCAGCGCGGACTGTGACACACCATTTTTTCCCTTTCATCTGAAGACTTAAGAAAATGCTGTTAAGACACGTTTCGGACACTAGTCATTACTCATTATGACCAAATGTCATAATGAATAAGGACTAGCGTCCAAAACGCATCTTAACAGCATTTTCTTATGTTTTAGATTATATATTTGTCTTGTCCGATGAAGTTTTTTTTCATCTTTTAGTAGGGAGTAATAAAATTTGGAGTTTTTTAATTTTATACCCACCTCTGATGCTGGACTAATTTCTTCTGAGATCTCTACATGACCACAAAGCACTGTGGATGTTCGTGCACCAGCCGTGGAAGAGGGTGAGCTGACTAGATTTCTTTTACTACTGTTGGTAATCGCCCATGGTTGGTACCAACAGCGATGGTGACTGATACAGCAGGTTGTCAGTTATAGTGTACAGGTGATAGCCGATGCATGTTCACCCGTCAGTGGATGTCATTCACTTATCTAAGGTCAATCTTAAGTTACATTGGTGGCCACTAAGGGGTTAAAAAGAAAGAAAAAACAAGATGGTGTGTGAATGAGGCCTTCTGGGCTGTTTAATGTGCTGTTGGTTACTGACATTGCTTGTGAAGACGGTGAGGGCTTAGGGCCTTTTCACATCAGCGGTAATCGCTGATCGCGGCAGTTGCGGTGAAAAAAACCGCAACTGCCGCGGTTAACCGCATAACGGCCGCACTTGCGGTTCACTTGCGGCAAGCCCCATGCAATGTCTATGGGGCTTGCGGTAAGTGTGCGGCAGGTGCGGCAAGTGCGATTTCGGCACTTGCGGCCGCGAAAAATACCGCATCTGCCGCAAGCGCAATAGACATTGCATGGGGCTTACCGCAGGTGAACCGCAAGTGCGGCCGTTATGCGGTAACCGCGGCAGTTGCGTTTTTTTTTTCACCGCAACTGCCGCTATCAGCGATTACCGCTGATATGAAAGGGGCCTTAGTGGGATATATCCATCACCTAAAACCAGTGAAGTGGACTACCACAACCACGGTCTACATACGGGACCCCGTGCTGTAAACACACATGGTTTCAATTTAGACTTTCTACAGCACATTAATTTTACTGGCAAAACAGTGCACTATGACTCTGTAGTCAGAGTAAAAAAAAGATATGGAGGAAGGGAGCAATATTTTGGAGCGTTTTCATGAGATTTCCTGCCAAGTAACTAATCCAGATTGTTTATTTCCAAGGCGTACCAATTGCAGTGTATTGTACTGCCAAAAAAATGAAATGAAATTGAGCGCAGTGCACAGCAAGACTCTCTATGAAGTGAGGGAAATCCTGGGGAGTTTAAGGAGAAAGGTCATCTGGGGATAGGCCATGCCGCACCAGGAGAACAACACTGGCAGGTCCCCCAGTGCAGGATACAGGGTTGGCTCTCAGAGTCATGTCAGGTTTGCAATTGTAAAAACTTTGGATTAGACAAACAGATGGAAAAACAGATGGAGCATTTCAGAGAAAAATATACGGTACCTGCAATCGTGCAGCCAAATAACTGTACCATGCTGCCCGTGGTTTGAGCAGCTGGAGTCAGGTGGCAGATCGCTATCAAGCAGAAACTATCATCAGAAAATTACCTTGTTTACATCAGGTTTCTGTGTTATATATTTTTTTAATGACTGCCATTATTTCTTCCATCTCACAGCATTAATAGAAATAAAAATATTATTGTTTCTACATTGTTATTTCTGGAATCAACACATATACATCAGTCACAATGGTCACACTGCGAACCTATCACTAATGAGAATGTGCAAAAGTCACTGTAAAGTGAGGGGGAGCAGGAGGAGCTGTGTCATCGCCTATTGTGATTGGTGGATCAGCTCCAAATAGAAGTGTTAGCTGTCATTGTAATCCTGCCACTGATGATAAGGAGCCTACTGAAAACTGTTCTGAAAAAGGACAGTAGTTAGGATACAGGATTAGCACAAAAACTGCTGCATCCCATAAACTAAATGATGCATCATTGGATTCGTAAAAAGGCTGCGTTTGGCCTTTGAAAACTACTTTTGAGGCACTGTGCAAAGCTAGAAGGGAAGAAGCGCCATATATGCTATGTACAAGCACAGTGGATGAATTTATAGACATCACATGCCCACTCTGCTTCTTTTTAATGCTCCATAAACTGACATACGGTGCAAGTTTAAGCATATACATTTTTCGTACGGACATAATAGTCTCCTGCATAGAAGAAAGGATAGAAAATATGCTGCATCCAGAACGCAACATAACCATGATCATGGGCATGTACCCCAAGAGTCTAAAAAACCCTGAGTAGGCAAAGTGAAAGCCAATTTTGTTTTTAACAATGATCGTGATAAGAAGAAATAAAGTAACTTTCACAAGATAGCTTCCCGTTAATGTTAGTTACCTAGTTTATTAACTGTTCCACTACAGCAGACAGCAGGGGATCAACCATATAATGATAATTATAGATAGTTTGCAGCACCCCACATGGAATAAGGGTATAAGGTCTCACCTTCAAAATAGCGCATGTCCCTCCAATGGAATCATCCTGGAGTATGTCACTGTATCCTAATACATGACAGCGCCGCACACAGCCGATGCAATGAAAAGATGTTCTTTATTCCACCATAAAAACGTAACGTTTCGGTCCCATATACTGGACTTTTGACAAGGATGCTTGACAAAGCTCCAGTATATCGGACCAAAATGGGACACTTTTTATAGTGGAATAAAGAACATGTTTTCATTGCACCGGCTGTATGGCGCGCTCTCAGATATTAGGAAGCAGGGGACAAACCATCACACATGACACTAGGTGATATCACAGAATGCCACAATGAGAATTTGATTTTACAGAACAAAATATAATACAGGATCTCTGCAGCTGCATCAGGATCACAGCACTGTACATGATGGGATAGACATTTATTGTATTGAATAGTGCTGATGCCATTAAATCACGTCCTCTGAAACTGCAATATCTATAAGATTGTTGTATTTTTGGAGAAATGGGGGCATGGCTTTTATATCTTCCAAGATATTTAAAAAACATGAAATAATGGTGAATGGAGACTGAACCCTACAGATGTGAGGATCAAGAGGTGCTCAGAGGGCAAGTCCTGCTCTGTCCATCAAAGCACATTCATCTCAATGGTGCAGTAATTGGATTTGTGTTTTTAATTGGTGGAATCCAGAAATTGACACCAAATAATCCATCCCCAGGAACTAGTGAATGGACAGCTCATGCCAGTGATTTATGTCCAATATGCCCAGTCCTGACCACCACAGCTTCTTCTCTAGCAAACCTCCAGTCAGTGCACACAGGAAAATGGCATAAAAGTTCTTGAAACATGTACAAAGGAACAGAAAACACTCATTTTCAAGCCTTGTCTGAGTCAGATCTTGGCAAAGAAAAGAATGGACCAGAAACCTTGTGGCTGAAGACAATGGACAGTTAAAGTTGTCCAGCTTTGAAGACATTATTTTTGCAATGGATTTTCATTAAACATTTCACCCCGTTGGACCTTTACAGACACTGTGTTTCTCTACACATTCAACATGGATGTCGTCTGTGGTAATAAAGCTGCTGAAAGGAATACCGGAGAACACAGAGATATATAACCTCTCTGTAAACTCAAGACCGTCTTAGCAGGCTCACTGACAGATCCTCAGTTAACTTGCTCTGCAGCCACTAAAAGACAAAGCAACCCAGAGGATATAGAAGGCAAATAATACAACATTTGTAATGACATACTACTGCAAAAATGATTTTTTAGCCCCAATTATATGCATTTAATAAAGAAAAAAATATTTCCAAATGGTGGTCAACCCCTTAGAAAAACCCAAATGGGAGATAATGAAGCATATATAGTGCAGGCACTGTACAATGATCAGTGACAGTCGACTAGAGGAATAGGATATGAGAAGCTCAAAGGGCAACAGCCAGAAAGCACATAAAATCCACTTTAGATGCCAACAAAACTCTCACCATATTCAATCATAATCCAACTTCCAAGGACCCTGAAGACCCCAACAAAAACAGGAAAATCTAGAAACACAATAGGCCTCAGCAGGTGTCAAGGCTGCCTGTACCAACCAATCAGATCACTTTATTACTTCCAAATTTGTTCTAGAATATAATCTTCATCAGGATTGGTATAGGCAACACTGACTTTCTTACAAAACAGTTTCCGCATTGTAAAGTTTATATTAACCCCTTAACGACATAGGACGTTGTGCAACGTCCTGTGTTTCTGCCCGTTCCCGACACAGGACGTTGCACAACGTCCTGGCAGATTTGAGCTGCTGCAGCTCCTGTGAGTGGGGTCGCTCAGGTGTCACAGATGCTGCTGCTCTGTGACAACCTGTAGATGACCCCACAGGGGGTGGATTAACCCCCCCGTGCCCAGGACCCCTCCGATCGGCAGTTTAAAAGTGAAACTACCGATCGGAGGGAATCATAGGGATTCACCCCTCCGGGATCTGATTGGAGCTCTCCAATCAGATCTGGAGGGGCGGATCGGCATGTGCCCACCCCTCCACAGCCCCCTCCAGCTCCAGGACTGTCCAGGGCCCCCCCGCCGTCCCCCCCCAACCGCCCGCCCCCCTCTATTATAATGTATCTGCCGGCGAGCTGCACCCGCGTGCGCCCGCCGGCAACACTGCCTGCTCCCCTGATCCGGTGCCCCCCCTAGGCTGCCCCCCCTAGGCTGCCCCCACCTCTGCCCTGTGTCTGGCCCCCCCTCACCTCCTGCGGCGGGCTGCACGCTTCGGTGCACCCGCCGCTGCTGCCGCGGCGCCGCTTCTGCTGCGCCTCCTCTGCCCGCCGGTCTGTGGCCCCGCCTCCTCTCCCGGCCTCCTCCTGCTCATCGGTGGAACGAGGGAGGTAAGTATGTATGTATGTATGTGTATGTATCTATGTATGTATGTATGTATGTATGTGTATGTATCTATGTATGTGTATGTATCTGTGTATGTATCTATGTATGTGTATGTATCTGTGTATGTATCTATGTATGTGTATGTATCTGTGTATGTATCTATGTATGTGTATGTATCTATGTATGTATGTATGTGTATGTATCTATGTATGTATGTATGTATGTATGTGTATGTATCTATGTATGTATGTATGAATGAATGAATGAATGAATGAATGAATTGATGGATGGGTGAATGGATAAGGGGTGCATGCGTGGACGTGTGTGTGCGTGGACGTGAGCGTACATGAGCGTGCGTGGACGTGAGTGTGCGTAGACGTGTGCGTGTGTGGACGTGTGCGTGCATAGATGTGTGTGCGCATAGACGTGTGCGTGTGTGGATGTGTGCATAGATGGATGTGTGCGTGGATGTGCGTGGATGTGTGCATGCGTGGACGTCAGCGTGCGTGCGTGGATGTCAGCGTGCATGGATGTGTGCATGTGCGGATGTCAGCGTGCGTGAATGTCAGCATGCGTGCGTGGATGCCAGCGCACGTGAATGTCAGCGTGCGTGCGTGGATGTGTGCGTGCGTGGATGTGGATGTGCGTGCGTGGATGTGCGTGGATGTGGATGTGCGTGCGTGGATGTGTGCGTGCGTGGATGTGTGCGTGGATGTGGATGTGGATGTGGATGTGGGTGCGTGGTTGTGTGCGTGGGTGGATGATGGGTGCATAGGTGGATGGATGGGTGCAACAAGGGATCAAGTGTCCTCTTGTTGTAGTCTCTGGGATCATAGTCATGGTGCACTGTATGACAGGTCATTGTCATACAGTGCACCATAACTCTGACCCCAGAGACTGTAGGAAGAGGACACTTCATCCTTGCTGCAGTCTCTGGATTGACCAGAGGCGATCGAGCGTCGTGGGACCTTCGTTGTGGACTACGTCGGAGGCGATCGAGCGTCGTGGGACCATCGTTGTGGACTACGTCATAGGCGATCGAGCGTCGTGGGACCTTCGTTGTGGACTACGTCGGATCTTTATAATAAAGATGGAGTCCGAATTTTGTTTGTTTTTTTTTCAAATAAAAAGATTTTTCTCTGTGTGTATTTTCTGACTATTTACCAGAGATTCCTAATGGCGGGTCTAACATTGGCCCTATATTATGAATCTCGGGCTTAGTGCCAGCTGCCAATAAAAAGCTGGCATTAACCCCTTTATTACCCAGTTTGCCACCGGCACCAGGGCAACTGGAAGAGTCTGGGTACAGCGCCAGAAAATGGCGCTTCAATGAATGCGCCATTTTCTGGGGCGGCTGCGGGCTGCAATTCGCAGCATGGGGGGCCCAGAACGCTTGGGCCTCTCCATGCTGCGGATTCCAGCCCCCAGCTGCCTAGTTGTACCTGGCTGGACCAAAAATATGGCGGAGCCCATGTCATTTTTTTTCTAGAATTAGTTCTAGAAGAAAAAAAAGGGCTTTGCTGTATTTTTGGTGGCCAGCCAGGTACAACAAGGCAGCTGGGGGTTGGTGGCAATCCGTAGCTGCCAAGTTGTACCTGGCTGGACCAAAAATATGGCGGAGCCCCATGCCATTTTTTTTCTAGAATTAGTCTTAGAAAAAAAATAAAAATGGGCTTTGCTGTATTTTTGGTTGCCAGCCAGGTACAATGAGGCAGCTGGGGGTTTCTGGCAGTCCGTAGCTGCCAAGTTGTACCTGGCTGGACCAAAAATATGGCGGAGCCCTACGCCATTTTTTTTCTAGAATTAGTCCTAGAAAAAAAATAAAAATGGGCTTCGCTGTATTTAGATGCATAGTGAACACTTTGAACCCCCGGTGCTTCACAAATTGATCCGTAAAAATGAAAAGAGAATTTGTGTGAAAACAAATGTACTTTTTCCTTCTTACGGTTCAATTTGTGAAGCACCTGGGGGTTCAAAGTGCTCACTATGCATCTAGATGCATTCCTTGGGGGTCTAGTTTCCAAAATGGGGTCACTTGTGGGGGAGCTCCAATGTTTGGGCACACAGGGGCTCTCCATACACGACATGGTGTCCGCTAATGATTCCAATAGTTAGCGGACACCATGTCGCGTATGGAGAGCCCCTGTGTGCCTAAACATTGGAGCTCCCCCCCAAGTGACCCCATTTTGGAAACTAGACCCCCCAAGGAACATATCTAGATGCATAGTGAGCACTTTGAACCCCCAGGTGCTTCACAAATTGATCCGTAAGAAGGAAAAAGTACATTTGTTTTCACACAAATTTTCTTTTTTCATTTTTACGGATCAATTTGTGAAGCACCTGGGGGTTCAAAGTGCTCACTATGCATCTAGATGCATTCCTTGGGGGGTCTAGTTTCCAAAATGGGGTCACTTGTGGGGGAGCTCCAATGTTTGGGCACACAGGGGCTCTCCATACACGACATGGTGTCCGCTAATGATTCCAATGGTTAGCGGACACCATGTCGCGTATGGAGAGCCCCTGTGTGCCTAAACATTGGAGCTCCCCCCAAGTGACGTCATTTTGGAAACTAGACCCCCCAAGGAACATATCTAGATGCATAGTGAGCACTTTGAACCCCCAGGTGCTTCACAAATTGATCCGTAAAAATTAAAAAAGAAAATTTGTGTGAAAACAAATGTACTTTTTCCTTCTTACGGATCAATTTGTGAAGCACCTGGGGGTTCAAAGTGCTCACTATGCATCTAGATATGTTCCTTGGGGGGTCTAGTTTCCAAAATGGGGTCACTTGGGGGGGAGCTCCAATGTTTAGGCACACAGGGGCTCTCCATACGCGACATGGTGTCCGCTAACTATTGGAATCATTAGCGGACACCATGTCGTGTATGGAGAGCCCCTGTGTGCCCAAACATTGGAGCTCCCCCACAAGTGACCCCATTTTGGAAACTAGACCTCCCAGGGAACGTATCTAGATGGGTTGTGAACATTTTGAACCCCCAGGTGCTTCACAAATTCATCTGTAAAATTGAATAAGTACTTTTTTTTCCACAAAAAATTTATTTTTTTATTTTTACAGATTATTTTGTGAAGCACCGGGGTGTTCAAAATGCTCACCACGCATCTAGCTAAGTTCCCTGGGGAATCTAGTTTCCAAAATGGGGTCACTTGTGGGGGAGCTCCAATGTTTAGGCACACAGGGGCTCTCCAAACGCGACATGGTGTCCGCTAACAATTGGAGCTAATTTTTCAGTCAAATTGTTAGCGGACACCATGTCGCGTTTGGAGAGCCCCTGTGTGCCTAAACATTGGAGCTCCCTCACAAGTGACCCCATTTTGGAAACTAGAGCCCCCAGGGAACTTATCTAGATGGGTGGTGAGCATTTTGAACGCCCCAGTACTTCACAAATTAATTTGTAAAAATGAAAAAAGAAAATTTTTATGGAAAAAAAAGGGTTTTTTTCATTTTTACGGATGAATTTGTGAAGCACCTGGGGGTTCAAAATGCTCACCACCCATCTAGATAAGTTCCCTGGGGGGTCTAGTTTCCAAAATGGGGTCACTTGTGGGGGAGCTCCAATGTTTAGGCACACAGGGGCTCTCCAAACGCAACATGGTGTCCGCTAACAATTTGACTGAAAAATCAGCTCAAATTGTTGACGGACACCATGTTGCGTTTGGTGAGCCCCTGTGTGCCTACACATTGGAGCTCCCCCACAAGTGAGCCCATTTTGGAAACTAGACCCCCAGGGAACTTATCTAGATGGGTGGTGAGCATTTTGAACCCCCAGGTGCTTCACAAATTCATCCGTAAAAATGAAAAAGTACTTTTTTTTCCATAAAAATTTTCTTTTTTCATTTTTACAGATTAATTTGTGAAGCACTGGGGTGTTCAAAATGCTCACCACCCATCTAGATAAGTTCCCTGGGGGGTCTAGTTTCCAAAATGGGGTCACTTGTGGGGGAGCTCCAATGTTTAGGCACACAGGGGCTCTCCAAATGCAACATGGTGTCCGCTAACAATTTGACTGAAAAATCAGCTCAAATTTTTAACGGACACCATGTCGCGTTTGGAGAGCCCCTGTGTGCCTACACATTGGAGCTCCCCACAAGTGACCCCATTTTGGAAACTAGACCCCCCAGGGAACTTATCTAGATGGGTGGTGAGCATTTTGAACCCCCAGGTGCTTCACAAATTCATCCGTAAAAATGAAAAAGTACTTTTTTTTCCATAAAAATTTTCTTTTTTCATTTTTACAGATTAATTTGTGAAGCACTGGGGTATTCAAAATGCTCACCACCCATCTAGATAAGTTCCATGGGGGGTCTAGTTTCCAAAATGGGGTCACTTGTGGGGGAGCTCTAATCTTTAGGCACACAGGGGCTCTCCAAACGCAACATGGTGTCCGCTAACAATTTGACTGAAAAATCAGCTCAAATTGTTAACGGACACCATGTCGCGTTTGGAGAGCCCCTGTGTGCCTACACATTGGAGCTCCCCCACAAGTGACCCCATTTTGGAAACTAGACCCCCCAGGGAACTTATCTAGATGGATGGTGAGCATTTTGAACCCCCAGGTGCTTCACAAATTTATCCGTAAAAATGAAAAAGTACTTTTTTTTCTACAAAAATTTTCTTTTAGCCTACATTTTTTCATTTTCACATGGGGAACAGGATAAAATGGATCCTAAAAATTGTTGGACAATTTCTCCTGAGTACACCGATACCTCATATGTGGTCATAAACCACTGTTTGGGCACACAGCAGGGCTCAGAAGGGAAGGAGCGCCATTTGACTTTTTGAATGGAAAATTAGCTCCAAAAGTCAAATTGCGCTCCCTCCCTTCTGAGCCCTGCTGTGCGCCCAAACAGTGGTTTATAACCACATATGAGATATCGATGTACTCAGGAGAAATTGCCCAACAATTTTTAGGATCCATTTTATCCTGTTGCCCATGTGAAAATGAAAGAATTGAGGCTAAAAGAACATTTTTGTTGGAAAAACTAAAATGACCATTTTTTTCCTTCCACTTTGCTTTAGTTCCCGTGAAGCACCTGAAGGGTTAATAATCTTCTTGAATGTAGTTTTGAGTAGCTTGAGGGGTGCAGTTTTTGGAATGGTGTCACTTTTGGGTGTTTTCTGTCATGTAAACCCCTCAAAAGGACTTCAAATGTGATGTGGTCACTAAAAAAAATGGTTTTGTAAATTTTGCTGGAAAAATGAAAAATTGCTGATGAACTTTGTACCCTTATAACGTCCTAACAAAAAAAAATTTTTTTCCCAAAATTGTGCTGATGTAAAGTAGACATGTGGGAAATGTTATTTATTAACTATTTTGTGGCACATACCTCTCTGGTTTAGCAGAATAAAAATTCATAATTTGAAAATTGCAAAATTTTCAAAAATTTTGCCAAATTTTTAATTTTTTCACAAATAATCGCAAAAATTATCAACCTAAATTTAATACTGACATGAAGCCCAATATGTCACGAAAAAACAATCTCAGAATCGCTAGGATCCGTTGAAGCGTTCCAGAGATATTACCTCATAAAGGGACACTGGTCAGAATTGACAAAAATGGCCTGGTCATTAAGGTCAAAATAGGCCCGGGGGTGAAGGGGTTAAATGGAACTACAAGAACACTCACCTTTCATTTTGACTGTAGGGGAGTTGGGCCCTGCCGACTGTTTCCGCCATCCTCTCCAATTCTGGCAGAGACTTTCCGCCTCTGAGATAAAAGAACATAAAGAATCTTCCTCGAACCGATCCGAGTCCTCAAAGGAAAATCTCTCACCGTCCTCCCACTCAGCGAACATGAGTTCCATTACATCCAATGGTTTGGGCCAACAAGGACTTCTGGACACTATAACAAACTGGTGCCAAGCCGGAAAAAAAATCTCTCTTGTAAAAAAAAAAAAATATTGATACAAATAAATCGTCCTGTGCGGGATTGTTGGTACAGTCCCTTAAGATGAAGCAGAAATTCACTTATAAAAATCCAGGCGGCTGTATCTTACATTGTGACTCTTGTGCTTTTCTTCATGCCCGACTCTTCCCCTGTGGACACTGCGCTGCCGAATAACACAGTAAATAGGGCTCACAAAGTGACCCTGAATGACATAACATCCACTGGTCACCAGGGTCAGTGATGGGCACACAGGACACCCCTCAAACACTCCACCGGTCACCAGGGTCAGCAATGGGCACACAGGGCACCCCTCAAACACCCCGCCGGTCACCAGGGTCAGTGATGGGCACACAGGACACCCCGCTGGTCCCCAGGGTCAGTGATGGGCACACAGAATTCCCCGCTAGCCACTCCACCAGTCACCAGGGTCAGTAATGGGCACACAGGACACCCCGCCGGTCACCAGGGTCAGTGATGGGCACACAGGACACCCCGCTAGCCACTCCACCAGTCACCAGGGTCAGTAATGGGCACACAGGACACCCCGCCGGTCACCAGGGTCAGTGATGGGCACACAGGACACCCCGCCGGTCACGAGGGTCAGTGATGGGCACACAGGACACCCCGCCGGTCACCAGGGTCAGTGATGGGCACACAGGACACCCCGCCGGTCACCAGGGTCAGTGATGGGCACACAGGACACCCCGCTAGCCACTCCACCAGTCACCAGGGTCAGTAATGGGCACACAGGACACCCCGCCGGTCACCAGGGTCAGTGATGGGCACACAGGACACCCCGCCGGTCACCAGGGTCAGTGATGGGCACACAGGACACCCGCCCAGTCACCAGGGTCAGTAATGGGCACACAGAATGCCCCACTGGTCACCAGGGTTAGTGATGGGCACACAGAATGCCCCACCGGTCACCAGGGTCAGTGATGGGCATACAGAAAGCCCTGCCGGTCACCAGGGTCAGTGATGGGCACACAGAATGCTCCACCGGTCACCAGGGTCAGTGATGGGCATACAGAAAGCCCTGCCGGTCACCAGGGTCAGTGATGGGCACACAGAATGCTCCACCGGTCACCAGGGTCAGTGATGGGCACACAGAAAGCCCTGCCGGTCACCAGGGTCAGTGATGGGCACACAGAATGCCCCGCCGGTCACCAGGGTCAGTGATGGGCACACAGAATGCCCCGCCGGTCACCAGGGTCAGTGATGGGCACACAGAAAGCCCTGCCGGTCACCAGGGTCAGTGATGGGCACACAGAATGCCCCGCCGGTCACCAGGGTCAGTGATGGGCACACAGAATGCCCCGCCGGTCACCAGGGTCATTAATGGGCACACAGAATGCCCCACCAGCCGCTCCGCCGGCCCATGGCTACTCACAAGTGCTGCACCAGTGGCAGCTTAACCTGATACCCAAGAATAATATTTACAAGCACAATGACAGCTTGTCTCCTGTCCCCAGAAATGGCGACTTCACATCTTGGTGGAATTGCTTCTTGCTGTCCCCTGAGGGCCCCTCTCTGCAGTCCCCTGAGGGCCCCTATCTCCCTCCTCTCTTTGTTCTCCGTCTCCTTTGTTTCCTGCCTCTGGTGTAACAGTCCGGGGAGCTGAGGTGGCCGGGGCTGGAGGACGGTCAGGGCCCCTGGAGGGGATCTCTCAGCTCCTCTGCCTAAACAAAAGCCCCCTACTGCTCAGCCCTGCGCCGGCTGCAGCGCCCCCGTGTGGCCGGGAGAGAGCAGGCCTGTGCGCTGTCCGTCCTGGGTGTCGGTGTGGTATGGCGCTGCTCGTCACAGGCGTCCTCCATCCAGTCACCAGTCCTCCCCCGCCAGCTGCCTCCTGCCTGCCGCCTGCCAGCCTCGGCTTCCTCTCCCCGGCTCTACCTGGGGACAGCTCGATCAGCTGATCCCGGTTTCCGCCCTGCTGCTTCCGGCTTCCTTCACCAGAGAGAGCCGGTGCGCAAAAGAACGAGGACAGGAAGCGACGGTCTGTCCCGTGGGCAGACTCTATGGTGTGAGGAGGACTCAGTGCAGGCTCAGGCTGTGTGAGGAGGACTCAGTGCAGGCTCAGGCTGTGTACAGCAGGGGTGAGGAGGACTCAGTGCAGGCTCAGGCTGTGCACAGCAGGGGTGAGGAGGACTCAGTGCAGGCTCAGGCTGTGTACGACAGGGGTGAGGAGGACTCAAGTGCAGGCTCAGGCTGTGCACAGCAGGGGTGAGGAGGACTCATGCAGGCTCAGGCTGTGCACAGCAGGGGTGAGGAGGACTCAGTGCAGGCTCAGGCTGTGCACAGCAGGGGTGAGGAGGGCTCAGTGCAGGCTCAGGCTGTGCACAGCAGGGGTGAGGAGGACTCAGTGCAGGCTCAGGCTGTGCACACAGGGGTGAGGAGGACTCCGTGCAGGCTCAGGCTGTGCACAGCAGGGGTGAGGAGGACTCAGTGCAGGCTCAGGCTGTGCACAGCAGGGGTGAGGAGGGCTCAGTGCAGGCTCAGGCTGTGCACGCAGGGGTGAGGAGGACTCATGCAGGCTCAGGCTGTGCACAGGGGTGAGGAGGACTCAGTGCAGGTTCAGGCTGTGCAAGCAGGGGTGAGGAGGACTCAGTGCAGGCTCAGGCTGTGCACGACAGGGGTGAGGAGGACTCATGCAGGCTCAGGCTGTGCACGACAGGGGTGAGGAGGACTCGTAGTGCAGGCTCAGGCTGTGCACGGCAGGGGTGAGGAGGACTCTTGCAGGCTCAGGCTGTGCACAGCAGGGTGAGGAGGACTCATGGCAGGCTCAGGCTGTGCACAGCAGGGGTGAGGAGGACTCGTGCAGGCTGTGCACAGCGAGCTGTGGCTCATTGTCTCTCAATGATCAAGTGACTGTGAAATCATCATTTTGTCCTAGAGGTGTTGGATGATATTTTGCAGCTCTTTGTATGACCTGTTGTGTCTCACTCAAGGTGGGTGTTATAGTGTACAAATGGGGACATGCTCGGGTCGGTCCACTGCATGGCATGTCTGGATCCTGTGTCGTGTGAGGTCAGGGTGCAGGAAAGAACTCTTTCACTTCAACATTTTAAACATCAATGACAGCTGGTGTAAGGGGTTACCTGCTGCGCTTACAGCATTCTAAACCAAATTTAGACGCTCTGTGTACAATCTAATTTGATGATATGCAGAGCAGCTGCAGGACTCCCATAAATACCTATGAGGAAGCTTAGGGCACCCATAGGCAGATTGTACACGGACCGTGTTGGCCTAAAGGTACTGTTACATGGCACGACATCGTGCATGACATCGCTGAAAAGTCACGGGTTGAACAATGTTTAAACGACATCATAAGTGCGTCGTTTCGTGTAACCGAACGATTCAACTACAATAAATCGTCGAGGCGGAGTTGACAGGTTTATGAGAATGTTCTCAAACCAGCCAATTTCAACTAAGCCAACCTGCAGTATTGTTGTGATGTGACACTGCGATAATGATGTTGGTTGCAATTTCTGGGGTTGTGAAACCAATCCTGTAGGCGTGCCTTAGCGTTGTGTTTTCCGCGTCCCGTCTGCGCCCATTGGTGCCCAGTACTGGGTTCCGATTGGCTGCCGTTGGTTCATGTCAAAGGTTCCATATTTGATGTTCCGTGCTGTGATAGGGCGACTCTCTTGCAGGCGTCAGGAGAACAACAAGAGGCAGCGTCTTCACAAACTTATAGTCCACAACGGTTCATTTCCTCCATAAACCAATAACAGAAAAAATGCAAAACTAGCAGCCTTTAAGTGCAGGCCAAAACAAACGGAAAACGATTGCTTTAAAGCGCCCCTTCTCAGGTGTCGCCGACCTGTGTTCACACAGGTTGGTCAGTGACCAGCATCCAGCTTGGCCTGGAGTCTTCACACACAGGAGGCTACTCTCATCCCTTTCCAGCACAGACAGCTGTGCTTCACACCAGACTCCAGTTTATAGCCTGTAACCCCACCCAGCGGTGAGGTATGTTGGTACTGGACCCGCCCGTCTCTCACAGCACCCATAAGCCGGACCCTTGCATGAAGTAAGTAAAACTCCCAGTACAAACTTGCACTAGAGAATAATACTCCGGCTTATGTCACAGATAACAAGGAATCTGTGACACATACCTCCTATCAATTATGCGACCCCTCGCCACCTCACATACCTCCCCCCCTCTGCCTAAAGCTGTGGGGCTTGATTCACCTAGACAGGGGACTCTAGAAAGGGTATCAGCATTGCTATGTAGCTTCTCTGCTCTGTGCTCTACATGGAAACTAAAGTCTTGCAGGGCTAGAAACCAGCGAGTGACCCTGGCATTTTTTCCCTTCGTTTCCCTCAACCATCTGAGTGGAGCATGGTCAGACACTAATCTAAACTTCCGTCCCAATAAATAGTAGCGTAGGGTGTCCACCGTCCACTTTATGGCCAAGCATTCCTTTTCTATCACGTAATAATTTTTCTCACAGGGGGACAGCTTCCTACTCAGGTAGAGGACCGGGTGCTCCTCCTCTTGTATCTCCTGGGACAAGACTGCCCCTAACCGATATCTGAGGCATCCTTTTGGAGGAAGAATTCTCTCTTGAAGTCGGGGGCAACTAGGATGGGTTGTCTACATACATTACACATTTGCACATTCAGTCTGATCTTCTTTTCTTTAGTGCCACTCATTAATTTACATTTCTCATATATACAGTAGTGTCGCGGCAGATATCCTATTCTTGTAAGTATGATTATTTTCTGCCAGCACCTACATGTACGGTGATGCCAGTCTTATATGTTTTCACATATTGTCTATTTTGACTGAACTCCCATTATATATAATTTTCCCTTTTCCCTCTTTTCTTAGTCTGGTAACCACTCTTGGACACCAGTGTGAGGTCCTAGCACACACCTGATTTTAATACACCATCTCACTAGGGCATAATGTCAGGACCTGGCAGTGGAGGCCCCTTGAAGTGGGTGCCAGGCTTGATCCTTAGTGGCCACTGATGAGACTAAGACCTCTGATTTCATTTTTAGCACAGGGCAGTTACTGCATTACACATTTGCACAATTCAGTCTGATCTTCTTTTCTTTAGTGCCACTCATTAATTTACATTTCTCATATATACAGTAGTGTCGCGGCAGATATCCTATTCTTGTCTACATAGGGCCCCTTTCATTTCTAGAAAGGCTGATTCCGCCTCCGCAGTCCACTTGGCCATGGCTGATTTTGTTCCCTTCAGGAGGTCAGTCAGGGGTGCGTCCATCATGGCAAAATCGGGTATAAATCTGTAGTAACCCACGATTCCCAGGAAGGCTCAGACTTGTCTTTTGGTCAGCGGTCTTGGCCAGTTTTGGATTGCTTCCACCTTCGTCACTTGGGGTTTAATCGCACCTCTGCCGACAACATAACCCAGGTATTTAGTCTCCGCCATTGCCAAGGCACATTTCTTTTGGTTTATCGAAAACCCTGCCTTCCTCAGAGCATGCAACACCTCCTGGACCTTCACCAGATGACTCTGCCAGCCGGAGCTGAAGACCACAATATCGTCCAGATATGCTGCGGCGTATTCCTTATGAGGGGGAAGGATGCAATCCATGGCTCTCTGGAAGGTGGCAGGGGCCCATGCAGTCCAAACGGCATCCAGACATACTGGAAGCACCCATCCGGAGTGAAGAATGCAGTCTTCTACTTGGCTCCCGGCGCCAGGGGAAACTGCCAATACCCTTTTGTCAAGTCCAAGGTAGTAATGTACCTTGCTGGTCTCAATCGCTCAATCAGCTCAACGTCGCACGGCATGGGATATGTGTCGGATTTGGAGAACTCATTCAGTTTTCGATAGTCATTGCAGAATCTCCACTCTCCATTGGGATTTGGGACCAACACAATCTGGCTGGACCAGCTGCTCTTAGATTCTTCTATGGCACCAAGTTTCAGCATACGAGTCACCTCTTTGGAGATCACCTCCCGTCGGGCCTCAGGAATCTGATAGGGCTTCAGGTTCACCCGTACATGGGGCTCCGTCAGGATCTCGTGCTCTACCACCCT
Source organism: Allobates femoralis (assembly GCA_033576535.1). Taxonomy (NCBI): domain Eukaryota; kingdom Metazoa; phylum Chordata; class Amphibia; order Anura; family Aromobatidae; genus Allobates; species Allobates femoralis. Next base: position 136,601,181 of record JARQOC010000006.1, read on the forward strand.
GGTACAGCCTGGGAGCTCCGAGAACAAATCCTTGTTCTTCTGCAGCATCTCCCGACATTGCTGCTTCTGGCTTTCGCTGAGGATTTCCGCTATTGCGACTGCTCCAATGTCATACTCTGGCTTGCCCACCAAGCACGGCGCTTCCAAAACCTCTCTGTCTTGCCACGGCTTGAGGAGGTTGACATGGTACACTTGGTATGGCTTCCTTCATCCTGGTTGATGAACCTTGTAGTTCACTTCCCCAACTCTATCTACCACCTCATACGGTCCTTGCGACTTGGCAAGAAACTTAATTTCGACGGTGGGTATCAGGACGAGGACTCTGTCTCCTGGATTGAACTGCCGGACTCTGGCTGAGCGGTTATAGATTTGGGCCTGTGCCTCCTGTGCCTGGAGGAGATGATCCCTCACGATTGGCATCACTTTCTCAATCCTCTCCTGCATCCTGGCAACATGTTCAATGACACTCCGGTGAGGCGTACCTTCGGCTTCCCAGGTTTCTTTTGCCTTGTCTACGAGACCGCACGGATGTCGTCCATACAGGTGCAAACTTGCACTAGAGAATAATACTCCGGCTTATGTCACAGATAGCAGGAATCTCTGTGACACATACCTCCCATCAATTATGCGACCCCTCGCCACCTCACAGTGCATTGATCAGTACACTCATTGACTTGTTTATTGTTCTAAATATTAATAAACACATTTAAACAAGGAGAGTCATGGAAATCATAAGTAATTAGGGACACAGCCAGTCAACCATGGACGACTCAGGAGCATTCCCTTCTTACATTTTTAGGGATGCAGCGGCGTATCTGGAAAGGCTAAGCACTTTATGTGGAGGCGCCTCCTTTGCGGACGCTCAAGTGTAGTGGGCGTAACCAGCGTGCGGCCTGTCGTCATGATGTTGTTGTGTGTCCCGCCCTGTTGTCCTGGTGCGTTTTCAGCCCCAGCATAAACATGGCCTCCGTGACACGCTCCGCGCCCTGGGGAGATGCGGAGCTGATGCTCATACTTAATATATATAACGCCATCATTATTGGTGCCAGTACCACCTTGCGAACCCACGCCTCCATAAGCAGGTCATCCTCAGGAGAATCCAGCGGCTCTTCTGAGGCAGCTGGGGGTTAAGCGGGAACCGGTCCAGATCCGCAAGAAAATTGCAGACATGAAATACCAGGCCAGGGACCGTATGGGCATTCTCCGTGCCCGCATACAGAGGCTGCATGGTGACTATTTGATAATGCAACATAGATCCACCTTTGTATACATCACAAAATACAAACCTTAAAACACATGGAACCCTGTGTGATAGTGACAATCAAGTGATGATGCAGAAGCTTCAACACTGGCCATGTGCAGGAGGTTTAGAACGGCCCAGGAAGAACCAACCTGCACTCATGTGTATAGCATTTCAGACCCTGTTCATTGTTGTGTAACCACACTAACAACACACACAGCTGTTTGTGAAGGTCAAAGACTGCATGGGGACATTGTACATTAGTCAGGACAAAAAAACAGGCACAATGTGATGACGATCCTCCTTGCTTGGATATGCCAGCCCATACCATGGTTTACCTTGACCATATTTAATTTGTAGACCAACAAAGGCTGTATTATGCCACATGCCAGTCAAAAGATCCATTATTTGTCCAGTTATTTGCTCAATATGAATTCCAATCATGGTTACAAAAGGGTCAGTATTGTAACATCTCTACTATATGTGCATTCTTTTAAAGGTTGTCTTGTGTTCCAGAAGTAATGACCACAAAAAAGTGGCTTGATCAAAACCTTACCGTAGGTAGTGTGTGTGTAGAGTACTGGCAAAAGCAACATTATGATCCAAAAACTACTATGTCCACAAATCTAAACGTGTGTGCAGCCTGGCCAGGAGACTCCGACTTCCTCACCATATTGTTATGTTGGCAACCAAACATAACAGATGACATTATTGTTTACTCAGTGTATAAGTTGCTCCATCACCTTAAAGTGTGTCATTGGCCCAGCATCTCCATGGCCTTGATATTGTATGGCATAGTGTATGTTTTCTGCCTTAAACCATACTATCATGTATTATGCTACAGCTGCACAACGGAGTCTCCCAGCCTCTGAATCTCCATCTGGTGCCTGGATCACCACCAGGCCCCCCATCCCCTGCTGCATCTAGCTCCTCATCAGGCCCACCATCCCCTGCAGTGTCTGCTTCCTCATCAGGTCCGCCATCCCCTGCAGCGTCTGCCTCCTCATCAGGGCCGCCATCCCCAGCAGAGTCAGCCCCGTCATCAGGGCCGCCATCCCCAGCAGCGTCAGCCCCGTCATCAGGGCCGCCATCCCCAACAGCGTCAGCCCCGTCATCAGGGCCGCCATCCCCAGCAGCGTCTGCCTCCTCATCAGGCCCTCCATCCCCTGCAGTGTCTGCCTCCTCATCAGGCCCGCCATCCCCTGCAGCTTCTGGCTCTTCACCACCCACCGCCTCACCACCAGCCTTGGCATTCCCAACTGGTTCTGCAGTCTTCAGTGGTGACGAGGGGACCTTCCCCCCCCCCCCCATCGACACACCCCTACACCGGACGTGCTGTCTCCCATCTCCTCGGCGAAGGGTGCATTTTTCCCCCAGGGCATCCCTTATCAGGCTGGAGTGAAGCCTTTTGGTAAGTGTATGTAATGTCATCAATTAATGTCAATAGTAAATGTGTCCCCATCCTTTACAAATTGTGCTTGTGCCACTTTCACAATTTGATTGTCTGTTTCATCAGCCACAGGAGCCGCTGGGCGTTGAACCCCTCACCATCCCCTGAACGGGACACCATGCGACATGATGGAAACCGTTAAGTAACATTACACATTCACATCCCTTTCACACCAACACTTGAGCAGCTTCCTGATTTTGTTATTTTCTCACTATAGGTGTTCCATCATTTATTGAGGTGGTAGACTGCTACCACCTGGCTCAGGCCGGGCTGAACAGCCTGGGTGTCCTGTTCCACAGGGTCATTCAAGGCCAGCATGGTGGCGGACCCTCGTCTCCGGCAGACCGCTGATGACTGTTGTTTGTTTTTTTTTTTGTTTTTTTTTTGTTAATGTTTTGTGTGTATATGTCTGAGACATTTGATATTGTTGTTTTAAAGTTGTTTTTGACACTTTGTAATATGCTGGAAAAAAAAACCAAAAAAGAAAAATCAAAACATTACCCCAAAATTTAAAAAACCAGAAAACAAAAAAACAATAAAAACATAATCAACACCCAAATCCTTACCATTTACAATGGGAAAAAAGGACCTGTTGTCCTAACATTATTCTTCACCAAATAAAAGTGAAGGAAATGTCATATATGACTCTGTATTCTTTCAAGAATATTACGAGGTAACACACGTGTTACCAAAGACATGGTTTGACATTAACTGGGGCACCGGGCCATTGTGTGTACAGGTAGATGTCTTGTTAGCAGGGGTGTTTAAATCCATGCCTTGAGGTCCACACACAGTGCATATTTGACTACACACATTCCCATTTCTGAGTTGGTGTTTGGCATTCCAAAGTCAAATGTAAAGTTATGGGAAAAAACAAGCACTATGTGTAGGCCGTAAGACCTGTTTTTTTAAAGGGTTGGGTGATACATTCAGTACACATGTAGGCAGGATTCCTACAGATGCAAAGACAACACTGTTGAGAAACACAGTGTTGAAGAATAAACCTTAATACACTTCACCATGTGTTCTTAGCAAAGTGGGCTGCTGGTGGCCTTCACCTGCCAAAAAGGGCTTCATACCCCTTCGTACAATACATGCCAAGTATGTTTTTCAAATACATGAAGACGACACACTTTGTTTTTAAACAAGTTTTTAATAAACCAAAAACAAATAAAAACACTTAGGCTGCGTTCACACATCGCGTATTTTGCGCGTTTTTTTACGCGCGTATTTGCTCCAAAAACGCATGTGCGTCTGCGTTTTACAGCAAAGTGAATGGAGATTCACTTTGTGCCTTGCAGACATCGCGTATTAAAACACAGCGTTTTTGGAGCCAAAAACGCGCGCGTAAAAAGAATGAACATGGCAATTCTTTGCGCTTTTTTACGTGCGCGTTTCCATAGGCCCCATTATAAAAAAGCGCGTCTAAATGCGCGATTGAAGTAGACGCGAGTTGTTCAATCGCGTATTCTAATCGCGCTTTTAAACGCGCGTTTTTCCCTTGAAAAGGCGCGCGTTTAAAAGCGCGATTAAATACGCGAGTGTGTGAACGCAGCCTGATACTGTGTATTACTGGAAAAAAAAAAAGCTCCAACAAGACATTACTGGTAGTGGTAGCATCTCTCTTCCGGCTCATAATCAGCTGAAGGAGCTGACAAGGCTTCCGGACCCATATCGCCATATGAATAAGGGTCCGGCCTAAGAGCAGGGTTGGATGGTCTGGGGACCCTCCGCATAGCAGGAGTTTGTCCGGGGATAGGCATAGGAGCCCCCAAGCCCTGGGACACTGGCGCCTGCTCCAGTGGTTCCGCAAGGATGGTCCTTGTCAGTGTCCCATCATCGGACGCGTCGAGCGCCAGGTGGATTCGACACACCGACGCTTGTGGGGCTCCATCTGCGCCACCCGCTTGCTGACAAGCAGCCCAATACCAGTCTGTGGGCGCTGTTCCATGTTGAACAGCGCCCTTGTGGCTTGGACCAGGGCGCTGCTCCTCCACACTGGGCTGACTTGCCGCCTCCCCCTGTGATGTTGTTGGGGGAGTGTCTGCGACGGATGGTGCGGCCTGGCTTGAGGTCTGTACAGTGGCCTGCAAAGAAACAAACATATTGTTCAAACAATTGACTTGGCCAACCATCAATTCACACACACATGTTTATAGTGATTTTGTGGAGGATTTCTTTGGTACAACATCTACCATGTGTTTGTATGGGAACATATGTCATGTTACACAGTCTTTACACAAGTTAACAGAATTACAAGCATGGTAATGCTGGTGGATGTGGCCACCTTCCAATGAGCAAATATGAGTAGACTATGCCACCCATCCCCTTTACATAAGGGCTAATTTGTTACCCACTACACGGTACTATGTTACACCGCCTTTAAATACCACAAGTTAATTCAAGCAACAATGGTTGTTCATAGGTGCATTAGTACGGTACTTACATCCTCTGGCGAAGCACTCTGCTCAGGAGTGGCAGATGCTGTTTGTGGCCAATCCCTGCTGGACATGCCGGGCCGAGGAGGCTCCTGGTCAAGGGTGAACCTGAGGAGCTCATAGTACCACAGTGTGGCTACATACAGCTCCTCAGTTTCCCTGCCAGAAGCCCTCGACTCCAGCACCTTATTGTGTTCCTGTTTGAACACAGTCCACAGGGACTGGATCTTATTCACAAACTTCTCGTCACACTGTTCAGCCGGTTGGTATCGCTGAGGAAGTGTGACGAGATTGGCATACACCGCTCCCTTCACCTGCTTGTTCTTATAAGCAGGTGACTTTGTCCGCCAGTGGCATTCGTAGTCCCTGTACATCTTGATGAATTCCCGGACGAACTCCTAATTTTCAGCCATCTGCACCAAAAAAATTAGAAGTAGTTCATGAAAACACATACATGTATGTATGATGTGCTACCTGTACACCACACATGTTCTTGTTTTGCCCTGTTCCACACACCATTGATTGTGGCACCTATATGTGACGTAGCAATCAGGAAAGAGTCCACACATATATGGACCCTGCACAACAAACCTTACATATGGCCAAATGGTAATGTTAGGACTGTTTGTCAAAAATTACAAGGTTATTTGGCCTCACATGCAATGGCCAGTGCATCACTTAGGACCAGAAATGTGCCCTTGACCTCCGAAACCAGTATTATGTTCTTACAGCAGGAAAAATTGCCTAAACAACAATAAACCATTTTGTTACCAGTATACCATATGTGAGGTTTACTGTGTATGTGCAAATTATGTAGGACACACCATTCAGGGGTTTACCAGGGGAATCCCACAAAACATCATCATTATAAAAGGCAACTTATAAAACAGTGGGCAAGCCACATTACCATGGGCTTTTTTTATGTGACCTTATAACAACATTACAAGAGTGGACAGATGAAGGTGAACAACAGTACTCAATACCTACCGTCAGTCCTGCAGTGTCAGCAAGAGAAGACGCTACCACCTTTTTGCTTGTGAACATGAGCAACAGGAAGCAGCTTGAACACCATCTTTTAAAGGGCGTCCGACCAATGAGAATACTGTTGGTTCTGGAAATCACAGTAGTTGGGCGTGGTTAGTGCGACGCGGGAATGCCAATTGAATGACGCCTGTGCGATGTGAGTGGCTGTTTTCAACACAAAAATCAGCACCGCCCAAGCTATGTGATGTTTGCTCGTGTTTATTTATTCATTTCTCTGTCGCCTCATTGGGGGACACAGGACCGTGGGTGTTATGCTGCTGCCACCAAGAGGCGACACTAAGGGAATCTGAAAAAGAATAAAGTGGCTCCTCCTCTGCAGTATACACCCACAGGCAGGCAATGCCCAACCCAGTTCTTTGCTTAGTATCATCGGAGGCACACGCAAATTTTTTGCTCTCTCTCCGTTCGATCTTTTGGATACGAAGAAAAGTGGGCCCGGAGCGGCCCCCAGCATACTCCATCCCCGCCCCACCTTGTGGGCTGCAGAGCTGAGGTTGAGATTTCCGTTTTTTCACTTTTATATGCCGTTCCCCATTCCCCCTTGGGGTCTGGGATGAAGTGGAGACATCACGGACCTCCATGAATCCTCATGTGTCCATCCTCTTTCCCCAGCCCCTGTAGGTACCTGGGCAGAAATTGAGATACCCCATCCATCCTGATGTCGAGAATAGACCTGGACCTCCATCAGGATATGGGCTGCAGGATCCCCAGAACACTGAGGTACCGGTCCCCTTGGGCACACATCGCCGGGTGGCAGCTCCAGCCCTTTAGGCCCTTGCACTGCATGGGGCGATCGGGACATGTCCCTGGGGCACATTCTTACAGCACGGGCGGTTGTGTTTTCACACTACCGCGCCGGGGTCTCCTGCTTCACGGCCACAGTGCCTAATTTAGGTCCCGGCTTTGGCCTGCACAGACTGCCACCTGTAGCCCCGCCCACTAGATGATGCATTCCTGGCATCACCGCGTCATCGCTGGGGTGGAATACGCGCCCAAATGCCGCTCCACCTCCCCGATCTCATCATGGGAGGCGGGCCTCACACCTGTGGAGCTCCACCCACCTAATAGGGAGATGGAACGAGCGTCTTCTTCCGCACCCGCCTCTCCTAGTATATGCCGCGGAGGGCGGGCCCGGGAGGGCGGGCCACACGCGCTCTTCCCGCACCCATCCTGTGCCTGCCCACATTCTCAGGCGCCATCTCAGCCTTGTGAGGTGGCAGCACCGTTATGTGGGCTCACCATCCCCACATCATCTCAGGTTCCTAGTGGCACAGGACCGCTGGGCAGCGGCAGCAGCCACAGAGGACGGAAGATACCATTGGTCGGTAAGCCACAGCAGTGACCTCACCGACTGTGGATCTCCTCCTTATCCCAACTCATCTGTCAGCGGTGGGGAACACCAGACGTCGACCTCATGGCCTCCCGCCTCAACGCCAAGGTTCCGGCGTTCATGGCCAGGTCATACGACCCTCAGGCTCTAGGAGCAGATGCGTTGGTGCAGGACTGGTTGAAGTTCCGTCTGCCATACATCTTCCCCCCAGTAGACAATAATTTCTCCTGTTCGCAGGAAAGGGAAGTGACCCACCGTTCCCCTATGAGTAGTTCACCCACAAGCTGTTTCACAGCTAAAAGCCCACAGAGTGGAGTCCTGGCTGGAGCCTGGATTGAGGTATGTTCACACACATGCAGGTTTTAAATGCATACATCAGCTAGGGACTGCCTCGGTCAGGGCAACCGTGACGAGGTGAGGCAGCTTGCAGTATATTTTTTGCAAAAAACGTACAGACCAATAGCCCTGTTTTTGATACTTTTTGATAGCACTTGCTAAAAACTGGAAAAAAATACTTTTTATTATAACAGAGAGCTTTTTGTGTGATTCCTGTGCGGATTTTTTGCACTGATTTTTTGCAATCTTCCCCCCACTTCCACTCCTCCCCAAGGTGGTGAGAAAACTCAGGAACAAGTGCAGATGCGCCATTCTGGTGGCCCCAGATTGGCCCAGACGCACCTGGTATCCAGACGTCGTGCAGCTTACGGCCGACGTGCCTTGGAAGCTCCCAGAACGGCCGGATCTTCTATCCCAAGAGCCGTTTTTCCGTCAGAATTCCTCAGCACTCAACTTGATGGCGTGCCCCTGGAGTCCTGGGTTCTGACTCAAGCGTGCTTACTGCCAGAGGTCGTTTCCACCATGCTGCAAGCTCGCAAGCGGGCCTCAGCGAGGATCTACCACCTGACATGGAAGATATCCTTGGCCTGGTGTACTTCAAAAGGTCATCCCCCGTGCCCCTATTCCCTGTCCACGGTGCTCAGCTTCCTATAATCAGGCCTGGATGTAGGCTTGTACTTAGGCTCACTGAAGGGCCAGGTGTCTGCCCTCTCAGTGCTGTTCCAGAAGCGTTTGGTCAAAATTCTGCAGTTGCGGACCTATCTCCAGGGGGCTTGTCACATTGTTCCCCCATATCAGAGGCCCCTGGATGCGTGGGATTTAAACCTTGTCCTCACGGTGCTTCAGAGCCCACCTTTTGAACCGCTGAGGGAAATCCCCCTTCTTCGTCTCACCCAAAAGGTGGCGTTTTTGTCGCCATTACTTCGCTACGTAGATTTTCTGAGCTGGCGGCACTTTCTTGCAAACCGCCGTTTATGGTGTTTCACCAGGACAAAGTGGTCTTACGCCCAGTACCCACTTTCCTACCCAAGGTGGTATCGGCCTTTCATCTGAACCAAGACATCTCTCTGCTGTCCCTCTGTCCGGCCCCTGTTCACCAGGTTGAGAAGGCTCTACATACACTGGACCTAGTTAGAGCCCTTCAGATTTATTTGTCCAGAACGGCACCTTTCTCCCATCGCCTTCCACGACAGCATTGGAGGATGTCGTCCACGCCCTATTGGGGGACAGGAACACAGAGAGGTTAAAAGCCCCTCCCCTTCCTCCGCACTCCAGTGTCTTCCTGTCCCCCTTGGGGCATGGAGAGGTTCCAGTGCTGTCAGGCCGGCAGAGGCAGCATTGGGGTGTACTTACAGCCGGGCCAGGGATGGACGTCGGGGGCGGCCTCCTCCTCCTTCTCGGGGCTCCCGTGGTGGGACCATCCGGCCTTCCTGCGTCCTACGGGGCAAAGCAGGCCGTGTATTGCAACGCCGGAGGCCTGTTCAGCTCTCCGGCGTCTCCCTCCTCCAGCTGCGGTTCCTGGGGCATGCATCAGAGGTGCCGCGGAGGCACTTCCGGTTTCGGGGATGGCACTTCCGGTTCCGGGATGGTACTTCCGGTTTCAGGCGGCGGCTCCTGTAAGGGCTGTGGCAGGCTGGGCGCGGCTCCAGGGAACTCAGCAGGACTTTCGCGCGCTACTGCCCGCGGCCGGTGACCAGGAGGAGGGAGGGAACAGGTGTTCCTCGTTGGGGGCACGGTACTTCTGGATAAGTACCCGCCGGAAGCTACACCCAGGTAAGGCTGATCCCTAAAACATGGAAGGTGATAGGCTTCCACCTCTGCTTCTGCAGAGCCCAGCGTTCCCCCAGCTCATGTAAGTGTTTCTGGGGGTGGTCACAAGGGGTAGAGTTATTTAAGCCCTGCACTCACACTGGGACCCCCTTCTCTTCCCTTTTTGTCTATAGGGAGACAAGGGCCGTCTGTGAAAGGGAGCAATAATGTGGCTGCGGCACAAAATGTCCCTCTTCCTACAACAAGGTGTCGGCCATGACTGACAGGGTTGTCAGGATGGACTCCCCATCCTTGCTTTTGAGGAGCTCCAATCCATTAGGGAAGAGGTGCAGGCTTCTATCTCGGCACTGCGGGGTTTTGCTGCAGCTTCCGGGCCTTCCCCTCCGTAAGAGAGGAAGCTCCAGGATTGTGACTCTGTGGATCTCATGGAGGCTGGCCAGAGCTCAGCGTTAGAGGACGGCGAGGATATTGCCGCTGTTGCCTCTGTCCAGACACGAGAATCTGGACACTGCTATTTTTCCACAGAGTCCATGGGTGCATTGGTGGACACTGTCCATTGTACCATGGGAGTAGAGGTGGTGGAATCCCCTTCTTCTGTGCAGGACTAAATGTTCAGAGGCCTGAAGGCTAAGCGGCTCACCCCATCCGAGTGGATTGGAGGGTGATGACTTTGTCTGGGAGGTCCCGAAGGTGGACATCCAGGTGGCCAGGGTAGCAATCAGCTGCTATTGTAAACCCATTGTGCATGCCCTTGACACACTGTTGAGGCTAAGCAGCAGGAGCCTCAGTCACGGGCTGGATGGGAGACCTCATGAGAGACCCAATGGGAATCTCTATGGAAGTCTCTATAAAGTCAATGGGACTTCTAACATGAAGGTCTATGGCAGTATTCCATTTGGGAAGCTTAGCATATAAGACCACGTTGCCTTTTGAAGATTCCTCCCGGTTGAAGGACCCCCTCGTTCGTAAAATGGAGAGTTTCCTCAAAAGATCCTGGGAGGCGGCAGCTATGTCTTTAACGGTGTACATTTCCTCTACATGTGAGCAGGTCTCTCTTTAAGTGGCTCACCCAGCTGGGAGAATTCATCCTGCAGGGTACTCCCAGGAAGGAGCTTTGGACTCCATTCCACTTCTGAGACGTGCTATGGGCTTCCTGGCCGATGCCTCTGCTGAGTCGTTCCGTGTTGGCGCCAGGTGCGCAGTGTTGGCTAACACAGCTCGCAGGGCAGTGTGGCTTACAAGGTGGAATGAGGAGTTCACGTCTAAGCTCCAGCTGTGTGGCCTCCCCTTGCAAAGGTGTCTCCCGGAACAGGAGCCCTTTCGGAGGCAGTCCTTTTGGCCTGAGCGCAGCCAACCCTCCCAGTCTAAAGGGAAGGGTAAGTCTGGTCGCTGGGCATTCCAGTATGGGAACAAGACCCGTAATATCTTGCTCCCCCAGCAGCGGCATCACCAGCCGCTCCTAAACAAGGTCGCCTTCCCCATTGCTGGGCGGCTCCTGCGGTTTCTGCCACAGTGGCAAGCAATCTCCTTGTGCCCTTGGATCCTCTCGACCATTTGGGAGGGTCTATGCTTGGAATTCGAGAGCCAGCCCCTCCGTGTCTTCGAGTCCTCTCCCTTCCTCAGGGGACTCTCGCACGGTTTTTTCTTGTCGGGTCTGCGACACATGTTGGATTCGGGTGTGGGGTCCCCGGTTCCTCCTGGAGAGGAGGGCCAGGGGCGCTACTCCAGGTTGTTGTGGACCTCCAGAACACGTATTCTCATGTCCCCATTCACCCGTCCCACAAGCGCTTTCTGCGATTCACGATCTCCGGGGCAGGCGGGACGGTCCATTCTCGGCTTAATGTGCTGCCCTTTGGGATTTCGTCGGCCCCAGAGGTTACCAAACTCATGGGGGAAGCGATCACATTCATCCAGACCCAGGGGATATGTATGCTTCCCTATTTAGACAACATGTTGGTGGTGGCTCCTTCGGCAGCGCTTCTGCGCACAAAGGTCTCCAACACATTGGAGATTCTTCAGTCCCTGGGATGGGTACCCAATCTTTGGGAATCGGAACGGGTGCCTGCAACCCGACGTCAATTTTTGGGAGTCTTGCTGGCCTCCTCCAGACAGACCTCGTTCCTTCCTGCGGAATATCAGCTTTTGCGCCGCGTGAATCTGACCCACCTCCGGGCAGGGGGGTCGCCCTCCTTGCGGGAAGCAATGTCCCTGTTAGGGGCCATGATGGCCTGCATTCAGTCAGTAACATGGGCTCAGGCTCCTTCCCGACTGCTCCAGGAACACATACTGAGTTCCTGGGACAGACGTCAGGATTCCTTAAACTCGCGGGTCCGGACCCCGGGGCGGGTGGTAATCTCGCTTTCCTGGGGATGAATCCCAGACACCTTCCTGTGACCTCCATTCCCACTGATGCCAGCGGTTCCGGTTGGGGCACGATGGTAGTTCGCACACCGTTCCAGGGGATTTGGAGTCGCTCGGTCAGTCGCCAGTCTTCAAACTCCTGGCAGTGGAGGAAGCGCTTCTTGCTGCAGCTCACGTTCTCCGGGGTCATCATGTCAAGGTCCTGTCAGACAATGTGACTACGGTTGCTTTCTTGCGGTACCAAGGCGGTACTCGTGGCTTACACTTGCAGGGGCTGGCAAGACTGTTCTTTTTGTGGGCAGTACGCCATCTTCTCTCCTCGGCAGTACTTCTGAAGGGAATGGCCAATGTACAGGCAGATTTCTTGAGCCGCACGGAGGTCCACCCTGGCGAATGGAGCCTCCATCCGGACGTGTTTCGCTCTCTCACGGACAGGTGGGGAGTCCCTTCAATCGACCTGTTTGCATCGGGAGCCAATGCCAAGGTGCCGACGTATTTTTCCCTGAGTCGGTTGGACCATCCTCTGGGGCTGGACGCCTTCGCCCATCGCTGGGACTTCCGGTTGGTGTATGCGTTTCCTCCGATCCCGCTGCTCCCCAAGACGTTGCAGAAGATTCGGGCGGAGGGGGTGTGACGTCTATCCTGGTGGCTCCCCGGTGGCCCAAAAGGGCATGGTACGGCGCTATCCACGACCTATGCCTGGAGGGTCCGATTCGGTTGCCCCACAACCTCAACCTGCTATCCCAGGGTCCTCTGTTTCACCCGGACCCGCAGTGGCTCAATCTGGCGGCCTGGCTGTTGAGGCCGAGATCCTGACGGCCAAGGGCCTCTCCCAAGCTGTAATCCGCACGCTTCAGCAGAGCAGGAAGCCCGTGACGAACGCCATTTACGGGAAGGTTTGGAAACGCTTTCTGTCCTGGTGTGCTCCTTCCATTCCGGATATCCATCATCCTAATGTGGCTCTCAATTTGGATTTTTTGCAGCGAGGCTTGGATTTGGGCCTTCAGCCGAGCACCCTTAAGGTCCAGGTTTCAGCTCTCGGTGCCGTGTTTGATCAGGATCTTGCTGGCCAAAGATGGATCAAACGATTTTTTACCTCTGCTTGTAGACTGCGTCCCAGGCTTCGGCCTTCCGTCCCTACTTGGGATTTGAACATTGTTCTTCATGGGCTTTCTCGGGATCCCTTTGAGCCCTTGTCTGCTGCTTCCCTTCCATCTCTCTCTCACAAGACGGCGTTTTTGGTAGCCATTACTTCGGCCAGGCGAGTTGGGGAACTGCAGGCGCTCTCGATCCAGGCGCCTTACCTCGTGGTTTCCGATGATCGCATTACGCTTCGGTTGGATCCGTCCTTCCTTCCTAAAGTTGTGTCGGATTTTCATCGGTCCCAGGAAGTGGTGCTCCCGTCCTTTTGTCATTCTCCTGCTAATGCAGCTGAGGCCGTGTTTCACACCTTGGATGTCCGTCGGTCCGTCCTCCACTATCTCCAAGTGACCGCTTCCTGGAGATTAGATCAGAACCTGTTTGTTCAGCATTTTGGGAAAAACAAAGGGAAGAAGGCTTCCAAGGCTACCATCGCTTCCTGGATCAAGAAGGCGATCTGTTCGACCTACGTCGCTCAAGACCTTGCTCCTCCGGTGGGGTTGAAGGCTCATTCCACTTGGGCTGCTGCTACATCCTGGGCGGAGCGGGCTGGAGCTTCATCTGAGCAGATATGCAGAGCGGCTACGTGGTCGTCCCTCCACACCTTTTCTCGCCACTATAGATTAGATCTGTCCTCTAGTCGGGATCTGTCCTTTGGTAGGAAAGTCCTACAGGCAGTTGTCCCCCCTGAGGAGTATCGGTGGTATTCCTCCAATGCTGTCGTGGAAGGCGATGGGAGAAAACTGAATTAGTCCTTACCGGTAATTCCTTTTCTTGGAGCCTTCCACGACAGCATCAGTTCCCCCCCTTATTGTCGATTTTTGGATTCAGGTGTATCAGGTAATCCATGTCTTCAGGTGATCTTGATAATACACTGGAGTGCGGAGGAAGGGGAGGGGCTTTTAACCTCTCTGTGTTCCTGTCCCCCAATAGGGCGTGGACGACATCCTCCAATGCTGTCGTGGAAGGCTCCAAGAAAAGGAATTACCGGTAAGGACTAATTCAGTTTTCAGAGGCTCGGATTCTCTCTTTCTGCTCACATCTGGGCGTCGTAAAGGTTAACTCGCCTCCAAGGCTAATTTAGCCTGATGGATCCGGTCCGCCATCACAGATGCTTATGACCTCAAGCATACGCCCCCTCCAGCGGGCCTCAGAGCACATTCTACCAGGTGCGCAGCGGCAACATGTCGCGTCCCTGGTGCGGACGAGACTGGGTGAATTTGTGCGCAGGCGTCTGCCTGCGCACAGATCACATATGGGAGTGAATGGGTGCGCACGGTCATGCGCTGGCAAGCGCAGCATGGTGCGCTCCCATTATAAAGATAGGAGCTGGCGGCCGCTGCGCACACATGGCGGTTCCCCTCCGCAGAACGCTGCGGAGGGGAACACTAATGTGAAGGCAGCCTAAGTACTAGGGATGTCTGCAACCAGTGAATGGCATCCAGATGTCACATGTCACTATTGGATGATTCTAAGCAAAAAACGTAAGATTTAGGATGTGAGCGCTTTGAATTTCTTTGATTTCAGGAGGAACGTGGTTTCACCAAGTCTGCAGATGAGTCAGAAAGCCCACATTTATTTTCAACGCTACATCATCCAAGGCTTTTCTTTATTATTGGGGACGTTGCTAGCCCTAGATGTATCATATCATTTGCAAGTAATAGTTAAAGTACCATTACACGCTTCAATGTTGAAATGATCCCTCTAACGATCTCATGAGCGGCAGTCTTTAGGACATTGTTTTGACATCGTTGGTGAGATGTCACACGTGTAGATATCGTGGACGACGCACCAACGATGTAGTGAGCAGCTATCGTTCGCACAACCCAGCGAACGATTCTTGTTCACTGATGTCAATGGGCGAAGTTGTGAACGACATCGTTATCGCGGTGTCACAAAGAACGGAGCTGCAGGTTGGCTGATCGTGGATTGTTTGATTTGAGAACATGTTCTCAAATCTGCAATCAACGATTTATTGTAGTCAGATCTCGGTGTTACACGAAAAGATGTCCTAACGATTTTGTTTCAACAACTCCAAACCCGTGACGTTTCAGCGATATCGTTCACAATATCGCACCGTGTAACGGGGCCTTTAGAGCTAACACAGGTTGATCTGTGAGTCGACCAAGCATAAATCAATTCACTTTTGGGGTGAATTATAGAACCTTTGCTAGATTGTTTGCATTTAAAGGTTTTTTCCCCATCTTCAAATATGGCTAAATTTGTAAACACAAGCATCTTTGCAATTTACCTGTTATTAAAATCACCCATATTTGATCTTTTTTATTTTAGCGGTTTTTTGCTTATTTCCAACTGGACTGGAACATGTGCAATGTAAAGGCCATGTTACACACACAGATATCTGTTCAGATATTGGTCACAGATCTGATTGCACTGAAATCATGGACGCATTGTTCCATTTTGTGGCTGTGTACAAAGTGGAGCAATGTGTTCATGATTTCACAGCAACCAGAGATCTGTGACCAATATCTGAACAGATATCTGTGTGTGTAACTTGGCCTTAACAAGATTTCATAGTGAGCTCTGAACTGTGGCTGGCACGGTTTTCTGGCACACACTTTTAGATCTGATCTTGACCAGCGTGGGTGGGTGCCACTGCTGTTCTGTTGCAGAGGCAAAGCTGCCTCACAGCAGGACATAATGAAATCAGAAGCACAATGAACTCAGGACTAGAGATGATCGATCTTTGCTCGAACATGCTCGCCAATTTCAAATTCGGCATGATAATGGCTGATTCGGTTTGGTGATCAGAAACCCAAACACTTTCTCCAAAAGTCGGCAAATTCGGCTAAGTTCAGGAAAAAGTTCGAAATTCAAAATTCCAGGAAGGTTAAAATGTTCTTAAAACATCAGTGTAAGATAGTGTTATATTTTTAAGGAATTGTTTGTGAATTCTTTTTATTATTTTTTTTTTTATTGGAAGGTAAACCTTTATTATTGCAGAGGGTCTCAAGCATGTGAGGCTATCTGTTCAACCCTTATCTGCAAGCAATATATAAAAAAATAGGATATGGCCATTACATGCTTTACATCCATGATCTTATAGCTTTGTTCACAATGATGAAACCCCATAGCATGGCTATTGCTTCTTAAAAATGTGCAGTCACTATCTAATGTCAAGATAATCATGATACCACTACCAGTGGCGTAACTACCAGTCGCAGGTCGCAGCTAGATGCGCTGGGGGCCGTGGTTCCAGCAGCCCGCCTCAAAGTGCAATCACGTGTGCCCGAGGAGAGGAGGGAGGACGGGAAGTGAGCGAAGCCTCACTTCCTGCAGCTGTGCCCGCCCCTCTTCTCCTCTCCACCGCACTGAAGGTAACCAACCGTGGGAGGCATCTTAAGGCAAGCCGCACACCCGCAACAGCCCGCCCGAGTACAACACCTCCCCCCCACTCATCGACTCCACTCAGCAGGCATGAAAAATTCCTGCTAGCAAACCCCCCCCCCCCCCCCCCCCCCCCGCGCTCCTCACCTATGGGGCCCCGGAGTGAATCCTGCACCAGGGCCCGCGGCGATGATGTTACGCCACTGGCTACTACTAATATGTATTCATTTATATAGCGCCAATAATTCCATAGCGCTTTACATACACTTGCAGCACTGTCCCCATTGGGGCTCACAGTTCAAATATAATGGATATTCCAGTTGTCCTGGCATTCCTGCAGTGCCAGTGCTAACTAAATTTATTCAGCATTCCAGATGAATTGGTGGTGAATGGTGACCGAATAAACTTATTAATTTTCATCATTACATTTCATATCAACATGTCACTCTTCAATAAGGACTGCAACTAAGTATCCGCAATCCAGTTTATATACATTGTGGTCTGACATACAGGTGTGTTAATTAGCAGCTAGGGCATTAGGCAACAATAGTGTGCAAACATTCAATTCCAGTACTGATTGTTCGGGTCTGAGTCGTGGCTCTCAATGCAAAAGGCCGCACCCCTTAGGGAAAGCAAAACAAACACACCCAAAGCCATGGAACTTTAACAGCTTCTCCGGCCACCTTATCTCTGTCGGCATTCCCAGTGGCACGCATGTACGCTGTCTGGATTCCGCATTGTAGTCGTTTCTTCATGGCTCCCCTGCAAGGCATGGCTGACTGACTCAGAGGATGATATAATATACCTAACAACCCAGGGGATCCAATCCTAGCTTCCGATGCAACCCGCAGACCTGAGGAGCAAGTCCCAGCTGTCAGGTGACTTTTACCCTACAGCATCCGTGACCAGGAACACCACATGACAGACTGCAGATGATCTGGCAGTATGGCTAGATTCCAGCTGCAGCCAGTGCCGCAGTTTCAGCTACTGGATCCCATACCTCAAGACCACCAGGACCTTTAAGGTGAGCCTGAGGTATATGAGCACCTAGAAGGCAATGTTTCCCAGTTGTATGGATCATCCTCAACACCTCCGAAGGCATTCAGCTGGGACCCCTACCCCCTCCAAGCACCTATATAAGAAGGCATCAACCACCCCGTTCTATGTTATTCGTTCAGGAGATTCAATATGCAGATGCCATCTCTTTGGACTGGCTGCATGGGCCTAACACTAATGACTTCCTCGACCAATGCATGAAAGGCAAGGTGGTGGTATTCAAACAGGATAAGTGGTATGGGTTCCTAGTGGAATATAGCACTAAACATTGGTGTTAGGTCAACGCTGAACTGGACATTCATGCAGCCTTTGGGGTTCAACTGAAATACCGTAATGAACTCTGCCCTTCATTGCCTTTCCACTGCTCTAACAGTCTGTGTTCTGCTGCTTATCCCTGTGAGACTATTGACATATGTATATACCACTATGTATATTGTTAAGTTTTTTTGTTGGAGACTTATAGTCTGTGTGTGCAAAGAGTAAAGTTTTTTAGTTAACTCCTTGTGTGCTGGACTGTTTCTGCAAACCGGTGCTTTGATACTGCCCTACAGACTGGTGAACAAGCCGATGGCCTGCGGCCTAAAGGTGTAAGGTATGGAACTGCAAGACACTTCACCCACTCCAGTAGAACAGGTCTTGCCAATTGCAGTTCTCAAAGGCCACAATGAGTGCATGTATTCAGGATTTCCCTACCATTACACAACGTGCTGGAATCATCCATCACCTCTGCAGATGATGAAGTTAGCACCTGTACAATGCTAAGGAAATCCAAGACACTTGTACGACCTTGAGCCCTTGAGGGCTCTGTGGAAATAGCCAGGGGGCAAGAGTAACCCTTGAGCCCTTTCACCACAACTGCGGCTCTCCCTGGGCCCTCTTAGTCCGTGTGCCCTCGGTGTGTTGTTTGATGGTTTTTTTATGCAGATTGAGAATCTGCATCAAAACTTCCATGTCTATCCTAAAAGCCAGCAAAGTGTAGGACAGGTCAGAAGTGCTGTGGCCTCCTTGCTTTTTTGTTTCCTTGCACATGTGGTTCTGATTTATTTTTATTTTTTTTCAGAAGCTGTTTGACGTAAATTTTCAAAATTTACTAGTAAGATACCAGTAGAAGGGTTATTTTTTCACTCCGACTGTCATGGTGGCATGAACATTTGTACCACAAAGCCTATACAGTTGCCCTGTTGCTTTTTACTCCAGGAAAGAGGTCCAGGTCACATTGGCCCTTTCCCTATGCATTGTGTGGGTCAATGCAGGGTTTTTGCTGTCCACAAGCACCACATTAGCGAATAATGGAGAGGGTCAACCTCCCGGAGGATCATGCCATCCTTTTCTACAACAACAGATGTGAAGGCAGTTGGGCAAACAAGTGCAGGGCCCTCCAGTCCCAGCATGGGGGTATGGTAATGTGAACCAGCTCATGGAGGTGCCCCATTCCAATTCTGCGCGTGTCCTGCACACCTCTTTAGGAGCCATAATATGATCCAATTATATTTTACATGCCAATATTAAAGCCTCACAATTAGGATAGTGGATAAATATTTTTTAGGACATTAATATGTGTTAGGAATTTTTAACCCAAGGAGTGATCCTGAGTAAAATGAAATAAAAACATCAAATCCTGACATGAATTATTATTCCTGTGTCACCTTGGGTCTCCAGCATGCTGCAGAGGAATCTCCATGAAAGCCTTCTATTCATGATTACATACTGAGTCATTTGCATGTATATAGAATGTTTTATAATGGTCAATTGTAAATATATCTATTAAAGCTACGTTGTGCCCAGAATGAGTTTTTTTTCTCATGAGTGACTTACACCATTGATTTAACTCTAACAAAACCACATGCTAATCAGCGAATTTACTGAAAATTCTAAAGTATCCACATTTCATCTAAAATCTTTATTACTGATCAGTATTTCATTCTGATTTGTTTGTGAAAAGGTTTCAATTTTTTTTCACCTTTGCTGTTAAACTTAACTTTTTTAAACATTACTGAAACCTATGTCTGATAGGTCAAGAAGGCAATTGTTCCGATAGTGTTTATGTTTTTTAAGGACACCATATGTATATCATATATTTATAAGGGGCCGTCACACGCTGCGACATCTTTAGCGATATTGTAAGCGATCACGTGCACGCGCAATCGCTTACAATATCGCTCACATCGCTGGTGAGATGTCACACAGACAGACTCACCAGCGATGCGGAGCCGCGATCTGCTGGTTACTATGGTACACATCGGGTAACTAGGCGCCGCGCGTCGCTTAGTTACCCGACGTGTACCATAGTTACCATCTCCCAGCATAGGCGCGGTCGCTGGGAGATGGATCATCGTGTGTCATACACCACGATGATGCAGATCGTTGCATCGTTCATCGCTAGATCTGAGAACCGAACCTCAGATCAGCGATGTCACGATCAAGCGATTTACCATCGTAAATCGCTTGATTACATGCAACGATATCTTGCCCGATATCGCTTAAGCGATCAAAAGGAGATCGCTTAAACGATATCGGGCAAGATATCGTTCCGTGTGACGGCCCCCTTAGATGGCTGGAAGTGAAATGGCGCAGCGGCAGCCATCTTTCCTATACACAGGAGTGCTTGTTTGCTTTATAAGAGAGCTGTTGTTATCTCAAGGAGAACAAAGCGATCTGCAGTCTGAAATCAGACATGCTGATTGACATCTCCCTCAGCAATCAGTTGCGCTGGACACCCATACACATTAGACCATCTGCTGAACCAGTTGGCATTGCCATTGGGCGCGGAGGGTGTAAGAGCGTTGGGCGTTATGGACCCCCTAAAGGGTTTAGTCTCTTATGGTTTGAGAAAGCCTTTATAATTTCCACATTGTATGATGGACTTTTATTATCTCCTGTACAAGATATTGCCAGATATTTAACTCTGTATTTGGAAAGTGTACATGTTTCGTGAAAAAAAACAACATTTTAAAAGTATGTAAGATTGCGAATAGAGTCTCTGAATGCTTTACAGTCCTTTTTTTTCCTTTAATTATTAATATATTAATGTATGTGTCTTTGTAAAAGTTCTTGGGATACCACAAAGGATGAGGCACCTACCCTTTATTTTTTAACCAAAAGTTTTTATTGTTTTTAACATACAAAGATAAAGAACAAATAAACAAGATCCCAGACATATCTTACTTCACTTTTCTAGCATACACAGCATTTGAACAAATATTAATGTAAGTCCCTCCCCCTCCCCGTACGCAGCAACCGGGAAACTCTTTATCTTTATTATCCAATAGTGACCTTCCTTTTCTGGACATATGCACATAATTTTGGACGATTTATTGCTGTTCTATCATATCAGGACGCCTTCTGAACCTTTCTCTTTTAGGAAAATCCCATAGTCACTTCCATTTATCTCTATGTGCTTGGGTTCACCACTTCCAATCTGCTCAGTTTGCCACTAACGTCTTCCAACAGATACCACTCAGTCATTGTGAATGGTTTCATAATTTTAGTAATTTCCTCGTTTGAATACTGTTTTTCCATTTAAACATGAGAGGCTTAATGCCTTTTTCTTTATCGCATTCAACCTCCATCCATTCTAGTTGACACAAAGCCTTGGTTTGAACTATGATCACTTTGAAGTTTGGTACAATTCCTATAGTCAATTTTTAAACATACAGTTGTGGCCAAAAGTATTGACACCCCTGCAATTCTGTCACATAATACTCAGTTTCTTCCTGAAAATGATTGCAATCACAAATTCTTTGGTATTATAATCTTCATTTAATTTGTCTTCAATGAAAAAACACAAAAGAGAATGAAGCAAAAAGCAAAACATTGATCATTTCACACAAAACTCCAAAAATGGGCCAGACAAAAGTATTGGCACCCTCAGCCTCATACTTGGTTGCACAACCTTTAGCCAAAATAACTGCCATCAACCACTTCTGGTAACCATCAATGAGTTTCTTACAATGCTCTGCTGGAATTTTAGACAATTCTTCTTTGGCAAACTGCTCCAGGACCCTAATATTTGAAGGGTGACTTCTCCAAACTGCCATTTTTAGATCTCTCCACAGGTGTTCTATGGGATTCAGGTCTGGACTCATTGCTGGCCACCTTAGAAGTCTCCAGTGCTTTCTCTCAAACCATTTTCTAGTGCTTTTTGAAGTGTGTTTTGGGTCATTGTCCTGCTGGAAGACCCATGACCTCTGAGGGAGTTCCAGCTTTCTCACACTGGGCCCTACATTATGCTGCAAAATTTGTTGGTAGTCTTCAGACTTCATAATGCCATGCACATGGGCAAGCAGTCCAGTGCCAGAGGCTGCAAATCAACCCCAAAACATCAGGGAACCTCCGCCATGTTTGACTGTAGGGACCATGTTCTTTTCTTTGAATGCCTCTTTTTTTCTCCTGTAAACTTTATGTTGATGCCTTTGCCCAAAAAGCTCTACTTTTGTCTCATCCGACCAGAAAACATTCTTCCAAAACATTTTAGGCTTTTTCAGGTAAGTTTTGGCAAACTCCAGCCTGGCTTTTTTATGTCTCGGGGTAAGAAGTGGGGTCTTCCTGGGTATCCTACCATACAGTCCCTTTTCATTCAGACGCCAACGGATAGTACGGGTTGACACTGTTGTACCCTCGGACTGCAGGGCAGCTTGAACTTGTTTGGATGTAAGTCGAGATGGACTTGTAGCCTTGAGATTGCTCATGCTTCCTCACAATTTGGTTTCTCAAGTCCTCGGACAGTTCTTTGGTCTTCTTTATTTTCTCCATGCTCAATATGGTACACACAAGGACACAGGACAGAGGTTGAGTCAACTTTAATCCATGTCAACTGGCTGCAAGTGTGATTTAGTTATTGCCAACACTTGTTAGGTGCCACAGGTAAGTTACAGGTGCTGTCAATTACACAAATTAGAGAAGCATCACATGATTTTTCTAACAGTGCCAATACTTTTGTCCACCCCCTTTTTTATATTTGGTGTGGAATTATATCCAATTTGGCTTTAGGACAACTCTTTTTGTGTTTATTCATTGAAGACAAATTATATGAAGATAATAATACCAAAGAATTTGTGATTGCAATCATTTTCAAGAAGAAACTGAGTATTATCTGACAGAATTGCAGGGGTGTCAATATTTTTGGCCACAACTGTATCTCTTAGCTATAAGCAATATAGAATGGAATAAAGATGGGAGCAAGCCTCTGTTATCTCTCTGTGCACCTTTGTCTTTGTCACCCAATAGTGATTCAAGAGAGGGAGCAAGTGTTTCGGAATCTCTAGCTTCCTAATCCCAATTATATATATCCGTACATTCTCCCAAAACTTCTGAACATTTGGGCATTCACTGAGTTCACTGCCACGGGTGACGTCACTCACTGACTCACTCAGGGTTCCCCGTGGCTGTGAACTCATGTGACTGTGAGTTCACTGCCGCAGAGAACCCTCAGTGACTCAGTGAGTGACATCACCACTCTCTGTGGCTGTCATTGTGATCGCAAAAACTACTCCAAGAGGACGCTTGTTCCGATGTTGCAATCAGTGGCTGAAGCAGAGCCAGGATTGTGTGCTTCATGGGACCATCGTTGTGGATTACCTTCAGAGGGAATGTTTTGGATTAATAAATGGGAAAATGAGGGTTGTGCTTGTGATTTATTTCAAATAAAGGATTTTTCTTTATTTCCTGACAGGATTGGTAATGTCTTCAGATTATATAGCAAAAACCCACTGACAGGTTCCCTAAAACAGACCTTAGAACTTGTATTGAACATGATGGTTTCCTCACTTGCAAACTCAGTGACTTGTTTTAGCAACAATTGGATGCTTTAATACTTTTTTTGTTTGGTGTTCCCAGCAATAGATATCATTCCAGATGAGTCATAGAATACAGCTTATAACTAAAGCTTGTGCCCAATGGGTCTTTCCTAATAAAAATTTAATACAATAAGGAATATTTCTTGGAAACTTTCCTCTAGTAATAGCGACTATTGCTGCTTTCCTAGCAACTGTAAGCTTCCAAGACTTTCCTATGGGAGCTTATGGAAATGTTCAATTACGCTCCTATTTGCTGCAACCTGACCAGCATTCCATGAAAAAATAATTAATGGAAACCTGTCAAGTTCTCCGTGCACCCAGAACCACCAACAGTTGTAGGCACATATCAAAATTCCCTGGCTTACAGTCCTTTCATGTTTTTGCACTCATAAAAAAAAAAAAAGTATTTCTACAGTCCATTTATGATAAGCAAACAGGACTTTGACTAGTCGAGGGGGCGTTCTTTCCCCGATTAGTCAAAGCCCACTTAGCATGTTATAGCACCTTTTTGGGTGTGATATAACATGCTTTACAAAAGCTGACATTATTGTCAGGAGTATACAAAGCCGCCCTTGCACAGTGAGCCTCTCTAAGGCTGGGATGCGTACATATGGCTTCAGAAGCTCAATGCTGTAAAGACAACAAAGCAGTGGCATAGATACCGACACTTGTAAAGCACGTTATCATGCTTGCAGGTGTGTGATAACATACTAAGTGGGCCGACTATTTAGGGAACTCGACTAGTGAAATCCCTAATTTGCATGTCATAAATGGACTGTAGCGCTACCCATTGGGTGGCATCCCGCAGTGGGGAGACCGGTATACTCACCTCCCTGGCGGTCCTGTAACATCAGACTGAGCTCTATCTCCTTCCTCCGCAAAACACCTACTTTTTTTAAAGGGACAGTGTGCCCCATCTGCAAGTGCCTCTCATCTCGTGACTGAGAAGAAAAGAGTATTTAAGGCACCTTCGCCCAATGAGAAGTGCCTACGCAATGTGGTCTTATGCTACAGACACACTGCTAGTTCTCAGTTCCTGTTCTCAGTATCCAATCCCTGTGCCTCTGTGCTAGTAGATCCCATACCTGTGTCTGCTAACCTGTGCCTCTGTTTTGTCCTAGTACCCTGCCTGAACCCATTGTACCAGCTATGCCACCATACCTGCTGCACGTGCCAGAACCTGCTGTGCTACCACACCTGCTGCACCTGCCAGAACTACTGTGCCACCATACCTGCTGCACCTGCCAGAACTACTGTGCCACCATACCTGCTGCACCTGCCAGAACTACTGTGCCACCATACCTGCTGCACCTGCCAGAACCTTCTATGCCGTTATACCTGCTATTCCTGCCTGAACCAGCTAAGCTATGATACCTGCTGTGCCTGCCAGGACCTATCATGTTTCTATTCCCTCTGCACCTGTCTCCATCAGACATCCAGACGGTACCCAGCTGCACAAAAGACTGCACCTGCCTGCATCTGTGCCCGTGCCTGCATCCCCGACCCACTTAGTCAGCTGTGGAGGTACAAAGATCCCGTGGAGTAGCACCTGTTGGCTATGTTTTAGCACAAGCTTAACCTCACCGTCAGGGGGTCTAGCAAATAAGAGGTAGCTGCTTAGTTATGCCCCTCCAGGTTGAGAACAGTATCGCGGCTGAGTGGGTTCAATTTCCCATGCTTGCCCCTGCGAGCGTTACATGGACTTTAGAAATACTCTTTCTAAACATCTGTTTATGTGCGCAAATGAATGAAAGGACTGTTAGACAGGGATTGTAGATATGTGCCCACAACTGTTGGTGATTGTGGAGGCACAGAGGACCTGACAGGTGCCCTTTAAGCACACAGTGAAGAAGAATCTGGGGATGTATTTAAAGAGCAAAGGTTTTAACACTTCATTAGTGGTGTAACCTTGCATCTATGGCTTATTTCAACATTTTTTGTCCCAAGGACAAAGTCAGGATACTTCAGTATTGATTAGATATGTATGTCTTCAGATAGGGTTTCAAGAATGTGACACTTGGCATATTTTGCAGAGGAACAACAATGATATACAGTCTTGTCACAAGTTTTTATCTGCCTAGCTCCTTCACATAAGGTCAAGATGAAATCATGCACAGCTGTAAAAACTTACTTGGAGCTGGTGGTTTTTGTGCCTACATGGCATTTTCTCAATATAGCCATTCTTATATACAGATGTCCTCAAGGAACCTTTATGCTCCAGATTCACACATATGCCTAATATAGTAAGTAGTGTATAGGATAAGTCAATACAGAATAAATGTAATGTACTTCATGAATAAGGTATAAAAATAAATACAGGCAGGAAGGCCCATGTGGAGCAAAGGCTTGGCACACTGGAGGCACAGGAGGACCGGTTCAGAGGGGACAAAGTCCAAAGCAGCAATCAAGACAGTGGAGGAAGCACTGGCATAATGCAGGAATAA
Organism: Allobates femoralis; assembly: GCA_033576535.1. Classification (NCBI taxonomy): domain Eukaryota; kingdom Metazoa; phylum Chordata; class Amphibia; order Anura; family Aromobatidae; genus Allobates; species Allobates femoralis. The sequence goes on from JARQOC010000006.1 coordinate 136,626,933, forward strand.
ATGTTAAATACGACCTAAAGACATACAGCATATTGCAAAAATTAGGACACCCGTCACATCTAGAAAATATTTTATTATAGCTTTTCATGGGACTACACTGAAGATTGATGCAATAATGTGTGGCACTGTGGATTACCCACTGCCACCTGACTGTCCAGCCCTCATGGGGTTATTTCCTCTCTCCCCCTCCTCCTCGCCTTACAGTGGCTGATTTGTTTGTCTGTCACACCCCCTTATTTGCCTAACCACCCCCACCTGTTATATATGCTCTGGGTTTCAGCCATCTTGTCTTTTCCCCTGCTGCTTGCCCAAAGAGCAGTTTCCCACCCTCCCGCCCTGTTATTGGAATTTTGAGGTTGTCGCAGCAGTGGAGAGAGTGATTTGAGAGTTATCCTGCGCTGGACGGCCAGTGGCAGACGACTCCTGCACTCACGTGACCTGGTGGATTTGTGCCTTGCTTGAGCTGCGGCCTTTGATTTATCCACAAAAGAAAAAAGTAATACACAATGAATGTGTTTACAACAAGTCATGAGTAAGGTGTTATGTTGATACCTCTCATTAAAGCATTGAAAAATAACTGTTGTTGGTGTGCTTTCTGTGCGGCGAGGGGAGGGGAATTGATGATGGGTCTGGACAGTCTGTAAAGTAGTGAGTTTACAGCTTATACACCAATGTAAATTTAGTGCACCCTCTAAATAACACCACCCAGCCATTAATGTATAAACCACTGACAAAAAAAGTGAGTACACCCATAAGTGAAAACGGACAAATTGTGTCATGTGACTTGTTAATGTTACAAGGTCTGAGGTGTGAATGGTGAGCAGGTGGGATAAAGTTGGTGTTGTTGCTCACACACTCTCTCATACTGATCATTGGAAGTTTACGATGAAGAGAAGATTGCCAACACCCTGAAACTGAGCTGCAGCACTATGGCCATAACCATGCAGGTGTTTAATAAGGGGTTTAATAAGACCTTTAGTATGAGTGTACATACCATCATAATCCAGAGGTTTTTTTACTCATAATAGAGTATGAGTGCTTGCAGCATTGCTGTACAAGCTAAAGGGGTTGTGCACTACTAGAAAAACTCCTTCTAATTCCTCGTCTCCCCCAGGTAAAAGAAAAAAGCTCTCGTGCTAGTGCCATTCCAGCAGCGTCAGTAATCGCGTTCCCAGGGCTTACGTGACATTGTGACATCACGCGAGCTCCGGAGCCACAGTGAATCAGAGTTGTATGTTGTCAATACAAACCGCCTCATCATCCTACTTCTGATGCCGGCACTTGTCATTATACTTAGTTTGGTACCTCACTTGTATCTCTGCTCTACATATCTCTCTTCTACATGTCTGTAACATTTATTGGCGGGAGTGGACCCAATGGACCACAGGGGGGCCTAGGCTTACCCTGAATTGGGAGGGGCTTGACTAAGTGTCTACCAGGTGGTCACCAGAACCTCTGATGGTGAGATTGGGCTTGGCTCCCATTAGACACCAGTCTAGGGCACTGTCTGGGACTGTGGTAGCCGAGAGAAGCTGGATACCAGCAGGACAGAAATGGAGCCTAACACTAGATGGGTACTAGGACTCAAGCAGGGCAAATGCAGGATCACAGACAGGGCTGGTGCAGTTACACTGGTAAGGCTGGTGCAGGTACTCAGGCAGCATAGTGGAACACAGGGATGGATTCAGGAACACAAGCAAAATCCAGGAACATGGACAGGACAGACACAGGAACTCAGGCTGAACCGGCCCAGAAACATAGGCAGGTTGGCAATGGAACACAGACTTGACAGGTTCAGGAACACTTAAGGCAGAAAAATGGTTACAGGCAGGGAAGGTGCTGAATATGGTGCTGTATTCAGGCAGATGAGAGCAACAGGTTTGACCAACACGACAGGATTAGGCAAGGGACCTAACCAACCTAGTGGTTAGTCCAACAGGGGAGGCAGCCTTAAATACCTGGTGCCTCTCAAGGACCCGTTACACTGCACGACATCATCAACGATATCGCTGATACGTCACGGGTTTGGAGTCGTTCCAGCGACATCGTTACGACCTCGTTGCGTGTGACTCTGCAAAGTTGTAACGATAAATCGTTGGATCACTGATCCCAGGTTTGAGAACATGTTCTCAAACCACATGATCAATGATCAGCCAACCTGGTATATCTTTGTGTTTGACACCGTGATAACAATGTAGTTCACGACTTCACCCATTCACAGCAATGAGCACAACCCAGCGAACGATACCTGCTGACAACATCGTTGGTGAGTTGTCCACGATATCTAGACATGCGACATCTCACCAACGATGTCAAAACGATGTCTGAAACGACCGCGCGCCCATGAGATCATTGCCGACATCGTTCCAACGCCGTGCTGTGTAATGGGGCTTTCAGTGATAGGCTAGGAACACCTATTCAAGGTGTGCACACCACCTCTTTAAGAGGCGGGAGCACATGCACAAATGCACCTTAGGCTACAGGCCAGGAAACTCTACATGGCATGTGCAGGGCCTGGGGACCCCGGCAGGAGTTGAGGACCGAGACACATGTCAGCCCCTGAGGAGAAACGGGGACAGTATTACATGTTAGTGGTAACGCAAGAGAGCAGAGAACCATGTAGAATGTGAGTGGCCATGAGGGCGAGCAGAGGACCACACTACAAGCAGATGGCCATGCCGGAGGGCAGGGGACCAATGACACATGTGAATGACCATGCATTAGAGCAGAGGACCACACAACACATGCAAGCCCACAAGGACAAGCGGATGACAGAGGAGGTAATAGCTAGACAGGGGGAGAGTACAGGGATTTTTTCCCTAGGGATCACTGGAACACTGACGTATTTTAGGGACAATGATGCCAGCAATACAGCATCTTTGTGTGAGGCTAGTGGTCTCCTCTATGGAGGTTTCATGCTCTGATGGCCCGATTGTGGGTGAAGGGCTTTGTTTCTAGGGTTAGGGATAATATTGGTGATTTCTGTGATTTTATTGTCAAGTGGTCTGTCTATGAAATTTTGGTTGGTGTTGGATTCAAGCCTGGGGGAAACTATTTAATATGATGTCCTTCGACAGTTTGGCCAGAATGCTGATCCCTTGTTTGTTGAGGTGCTTGCTGTCATACAGGTGATGGTGATTTATAGAGGACTGTTGTGTCCCGCAATGTATTAAGGTACTTACCATTTGAGTCCGTTATTAGGATGTTCTCAGGACTTTCTGGAATCATGCTTGTCTGGTGCTGGTATTCCTAGTGTCACTTGGTGGGTTACGTAGCTGCTGCTGGTGGTCTTTGCTGAAGATTTTGCTGGTGACTAGTTCTGTCAGCAGCTGTGAAACCCACCAAGTAACACACAGCCTCACATAGAGACATGCAGAATAAAGATGTGAGAGATATACAGAGAAGAGATATGAAGGAAATAAAGAACAGGATGGGGCCAGCCTCATCGATAAACCAAACACAAATCCATTATGTCCTACAGTCATTACAAGGTATACAGTACATACGCACAAAAGGTACTGTATAACTTCACCCAAAATCCCTCTGTTCAGAAATAATGCCAGTTCAAGATTCAGGTCATAAGGAGTTGGGGTTTTTCACTATGGTGCAACACTGGTTTCTTCATCAGGAGATTCTCTACCTCTACAAGTAATCTGTTTATGAATAATCCTGAGCCAGATAAAGAAGGAGCTATCAGGATGACCCTTGCCCAATACTCCCTTAGCTTCCAAATTAGTTTTGGAAGCAGGCAAAAGGGAGGACATGCATATATGGAAGTTTTTGGCTTCATGGCTGTAAAAAAGTATCTAGGGCTAAAGACCATTCCTCCTTGACTAGGAAATAATATGCATCAACCTTTCTGTTGTTCCTGGTGGCAAATGGATATATCCTTGACTGACCCCATAGAGAGGATCTTTTGAACTATTCCTAGTTTAAAGATCATTTACTCTGTCTCATTTACTGTCTGCTCAAAAAAGGCTGCCTTCACATAAGCCAGATAAGCCAAAGTGGTAATATTGAATGAGAGGACCATGATGTCCCAGTTTTATTATCGGCAGAAAGGATCGAAGGCTTTCAGAACTGTCATTAGCAGATGAGAGGATTTGTGGCCATAAACCCTAAGCTAATGCTTCTCCTTGTGAGCACCCAAAACCTTTGGGGTGTCTTCTGTAAAAATTACTAATGGGGCATATTTTGTTCTAGACTACCACTTGGTTTACGTCAAGGTGATAAAATCACCAATGTAGGTAAAGGGAGGTCCCCAGGGGGATAAAAATAATGTGGTCTAGATTACCAACATCCATTAAACAGGATGTCCAGTTGTAGATGACAAAAGTGAATTTGAGCCCACTGGACTTCCGGATGACAGGAACTTGGAGCACCTGGCACTTACATCACTTTCCTTATTGAGATACATTTTTTATGCAGGAGCTATCCTTCATATGACCTGCTGGAATTTCTTCTGATGGAGTAAACAATTTTTAGATTCAGAGTCGAGGATGATTCCTAGAAATTGCTGATGGAATTGTGCACAAATCTTTGATTTTTCCAAGCTTACCTTCCACCCAAAGAGGAATGTTTATCCACTACCTGTTTGTTGGCCAATAGACACTGTTCCTTTGAGGGAGCCACTATTAGGAAGTTATCTGGATATGGTTCAAAGAGGGTATCCTTTTCTCTTACATGGGCTGCCATTTATGATATGATTTTGGTAAAACTTCAAGCTGAGTCAGCTGATTTTTTTACAAAGACGGCAACTCTTGAGGTCTGCTGGTACCTAGTGAGGTGAGCTATGGGGTTAGGAACCATCCTGATTGGGTACACCTTGTTAAGTTGGGATGGCTTTTTTGCTCTTTTTTTTATCAATATAGCGCAAATTAAAGGGAATCTGTCACCGGGATTTTGCCATCTCATCTGAGAGCAGCATAATGTAGAGAGTAAGTGACACATTGCCTGGAATCAGGATCTCAGGTTCTATATTATGCTGCTCTCTGATGAGATGGCAAAAACCTGATGGCAGATTCCCTTTAAGTACTCTTGTTATTTACATGTACTATTACTATTTACTTACTTCCTGCCTGGTATTCATTCATTTGTTTCTATTTTAGGTTTTGTCTGTTAATGGCCACAGTAAGAATATGCACTTACACATTGCATATATACGAACGTACGAGCTATTTTATCTCGTTTTTGCTTTAATTTTTTTGTTCTTTGCACATACGGGTTGTGGCTCTCCTTTTTTGGACTATATATAAGGATGACAATGTGTCCTATAGCAAAAATAAAAATTAGTTTTATTCAAAATCTCACCCCATATAATCGTAACCCACAATGATTTGTAATATCCTTTAAAAAATCATTTCTTTTGGTAATATTTAAAAGGTGGCTCAATGAACACTAAATAAATGTTAAAATAGGAATTGAGTAATTTTAATATAGCGCAGCAATAAGGGCCCCACCGCTCCTTGAAACTCTCTCCAATTTACTTATTTGTAATTTGTAAAGAATATTTAATGTTATTATTAGTTATATTTAGTGTTTCAAAGTTAATTTACCAGATTACAGACAACATTCAGTATAATTCACTGTTTTAGATAAGTATAATCTACTGCAGTGTTAAAATGTATTTAAAGTGCTTTGGAATTAATAGTGCTATATAAATGAATAATTATTATTACTATTACTACACCACCCACACTATGTGTCTTTTTAGATTTTTGCCTAAAATTCACTTGTTTTAAGTAATAATAGTAATTTGCAAGTGTTGATGAGCGCTATTAGGGTGACTTGCAGTAACTAAGATGAGCAAACCCCTGTGTATCCAGCTTCGACAGTATTTGGCCACTGGCCAGCTTACACCGGAATGAATGGGGTGGAGGGCGATCATACAGAGTAGCACGAACTTGCGCACCAATCACTGTCGCGGCTCCTGTCCCAGACAATGTCTACCAGCAATGTATCAAACTTTTTTAATGTGTGGATTTATGTTCGTTGTTTAGGCCTCCCACTGGTTTAGTCACTGTTGTCAGAAAAAATTGTGTCTTAAAATTGAGGAATGTGGCTAATTGGAGGAACAGCAGGCACCAGGCACCACAGACAACAGCAGGAACAGCAGGCATCAGCAGGCTGATGCTGATCATTTGAATTAGCGGGGCGGGAAAGCCGGCGGTGAAGTGTTTCCACCGCTGGCTTTCCCGCCGGTTATTTTAAACCAGCGGCAGCAGGGAGGAAGAAGGAAGATGACAGAAGAAAAAGAAAGATGAAGAAGAGGAAAGAAAAAGAAGTAGAAAGAAGAGGAAAGAAGAAGAAAGAAGAAGAGGAAAGAAGAGGAAAGAAGAAGAAGAAAGAAGAGGAATGAAGAAGAGAAAAGAAGAAGGAAGAGAACGACAGGAAAAGATTAACCTGTAGTTAACCTCAGAGGAGGTCATCTTCCGCAGCGTCTGTGCACTTGCCAGCAGATGGCAATGCTTCTCATGATTCTCATTCATTGTTTGTGCGCGGCTGTCTGCATGTGCAAAAAGCAAGCACACAGCCACACACAAAAAATGCAACATGTTGCATTCGGCATGTGCATAAATTATGCACAGCCGAACGCAAGCGCAGCTGAGTGCAGGTACACACAGGCACTATGCGTTCCTATGTTAAATATAGGAGCGCATAGTGCCTGCGTCTTGCTGCACTCAGGACCGCTGCGTTCACAGCGCAAATGTGCGCAAATGTGTACCCAGCCTAAGACCTGTCAACATTGTGTCTCAGGATGTTGCTGCTGCTCTGGAAAGAACTAATACAGTGATAGAAAAGCGACCTACCTGCTTGCTGCTTCTTATCAGTCTCTTGGCAATGAACCAGACAGTCTCATGTGGAACAGGGAATCTATCAGACAGGCTTGTCACCGGTATCAAAAGATAGCAGTAGATGCTTTCAAAGTTTCTTTTGATAGCAGTGGTTTACTGACTGTACACTGGAACCCGAAAAGGTTTGCAAGCCAGACCCGTAATGAAACTGCTAAATGACTGGCATTGCTATTGTCAGGAGGAGGAAGTCAGAAGTTGTTATCGGTCTCAGAGATACCTAATAGCACAGAAGCAGCATAAGCTAAGGTTGATAGAAAGAAATAGTGAGTTTGCTGTGTAGTCACCACATTCACAAGCTAATTATTACAAACATTTTCGATAAATTGTGATTGGCATCAACAGGTCGCAATATAAAGTTGTTCACTCGATTTTCGACTGCCTGGAATCAACTGGATAAAACCAAGTGTTCAGCTGGAATGGAAGATGACATAGTTTCAACTGAGCTAGGTCCACTCAAGGAGTGTTCAGCTGAATTTTGCACCAACTAGCTTGCACAATGTCATCCAAGAGATGATTAACCCTTTAACGACCTTGAATATAATGGTACATCCAAGGTCGCCTCCCTCATTTGATGTGAGCTCACACAGTCAATCACTGACAGCGGGATCTAAAGCACTGCGGCGGGGATCAGTGGCCTCATGACGAGATCATGGAGACTCGATCCGTTGCCTTGACAGCCTGGGATCCTGTGAGGACCCCGGATGCTGCCATGACTCACTTTCTGTAGGCTCAAATCACTCCCCGTTTACCCCCATTGAAAATAAAACTATTAAAAAAATGCACACATTTGGTGTTGCCGTGTTCAGAAATGACCGATTATAAACATATAAAATCAGACATGTAAACTGTGTAACTGAAGAAAAAAGACAAAATGCCAAAATTATGTTTTTTTTGGTCTCCGCTACTTTGCAATAATATGGAATAACAGACGATCAAAACATTACATCTACCGAAAAATTGTATAATTAAAAACATCAACTCAAGAGAGAAGAAAATGAAAACCGGAAAATTGCTGGTGATGAAGAATTAAAAGGAATTATTAACACTGGTACTCCTATTCCTTGGATCGCCGGCAAACCCAGATGTACTCATCAACACGAAAGATGGCCAAACTGATGTACAATCTGAAGATTTCATTTTTCGTCACCAATTTCGTTTAACTGTGACAGAGTTAAAAAATCTCCGTTAATTTTGTGCTTTTACTGTCTGCTTATACTTGAAGGCATCTGTCAGATCCCAGCCACATCGCCATGAAATGACTTGACATTACTGCAAGAAGTTGTAACATACAAAGGAATCAATGTGTCTGTTGTTGGGGCAGAAAAATAAACTTTCAACAGACACCCGCGGTATCTCAGTGAGATCATGGTGGGTCTGGCATTTTTTTGACAGAGAGGTTCCATCTGCAGAAAAGGTTGAAATAGTACTGGATCCGTAGAAGAAAGGCAACAATGTTCACTTAACTTGCGTGCAGCTAACCTAAGAACTTGTCACACAAGAAGCTTCATCACTCCATGTTGTCCAACAAAAAAAAAACGTTTCACTGGAAATAAACCAAGATTTTCTTCATCAAGATCCTTGCCCGTGCCACAGTAATGCAAGTTACATTGACGCATCCTTTAAAGTCGCCAGATTAAAAATCGTGAATGATGCCACCGAACGCTCCATGCACTCATGAGTACATTCAGTTCTTCACTGGACACTCAAGAAGACCAGAAACTGTTTATTCTGAACGAAATAAAATTGTACATTTACTTTGCTGTAAGACATTTACAACTGTTAGTTTTATGATGGTTGAGCCACCAGTAAACAGTGTTGCAATGCTACAACATTTTGTGAATGTTACAATAACACCAAAGGGAATTATTCCCAGGGGTGAGAGCTAAAAATTTGGGTAACAAATTTTTGACTGTCATCCTACTGTACATTTTGTTTGAATAGCTTTCCACTGGCATGTTTTGAAACAGTTTGACCTAGGTCCTGCTCTGCCCCGTTCTATTATGTCACATAGAGAGGTGAAGAACAAGAGTTAGGGACCATCCTGATTGGGTAAACCTTGTTGCATTGAGATGGCTTTTACACTTCTTTCATTAAAGAATTTTTGTCATATTGCTTGTACCGTCCCCTTGCAGTACAAGCACAGTATCTGTTCTATAGCACGTGTGGAGCCCGCTGGGACAGGGCACTCGGTGCCGGACCGGGGTGCTGCTGGGGGATGTCACGGCGGTCCTGGTCCGGACCGTGTCCCGGGCCCGCACAATAAAATGGGGGGTTATTTACAGGGGATTTGTCACTCGTGACACCACCCACTATATGCGGCCAGTAATGGGGCTGCCGCTGCTGCAGAACCTCCGGGGATGATGGGTTAGCAGCTTGGATGGAATAGTTCCTGTGGGTAGAACTGGGTTCCCCGGGGCAGTGGTAGAGGTAGTTAAAGTCTGTGAGGATAGTTATTGCTGCTGCAGGAGAGTAGGGGTAGCAGTAGAGATAATGAGAGTAGAGGTAATCGCAGTATATGAGGGCAAGTGGGGCTTCAGCATAAGGATCACACACACTCACGGTTTCTGTTGTTTTCCAAGTCTTTACTTGCAGATGGTATCACACAATATTGTCCACGGAGTCTATACCAGGTTGCTCCCACCCTGACCGGGTCCTTGGCTTCCTACTTAAGCGCTGTGTGTGGCCCTGCTGCTGCTTGTAGCTATACTGCTGGCCCTGTCTCTGCTCACGGGTACCAATATGCTGGGCAACTTGAGTCCTCTGTGTCACTGACTCCTCCGTGTTGCTTTGCTATGGTACAGTGAAAATGGTGGACCTTCACTATGCCGGTGTTTACTGTCCTGTCTGTCTCAGGCACAGCCTCGGATCCGGTATCCGTCTTAAGCGCCTCCCCGGGGTCAAGTTTTGGGTAACTCTTTATCCCGGGTATGTTCCTCTGTTACTCTGTCTCCTTTCCTCAGACCTCTCAGGACCTCCACTGACACTTGGCTCTGCTCCTGCTCCAGACTCAAACTGACTGTCACTTCTGCCCTGAGGTAAACAACTTAGCTCCTCCCACTAGTGCAGGTGCCAGCTAAGCTCCTCCCACTTTCTAGTGTAGTGTTGTGTGGGGATTAAACCTGTGTTGTTTCTGTGGCATATTAACCCTTGGGGTGCCACATTCCCCCTTAGTTAAAGACAGTACTCCGGGACTGTGGAACAATAAAGAATAAACAATTAATACAATTAATATTTACAAAGACTTAAAAGTAAAATCACAAAAATCACTAAAGTTCAAAAACAGTCCAAAAATTCAAAAAGCAGTCCTTCCGGGGGTTTAGTCTTTTGCCTCCGGGCTGATGAATATATACAAGAATGTTTATACCACAACCAGTCCGTGGTAGTATGGTCCATAAAAATAAAATAAAAGGGAAAAGTTTGAAGAATATGCAAGAAGTTCATACAGGATAGTCTCTGTAGGTACTGGGCTTTTTTAACGTTGCATTAACTATGTACATTTGTTTACCGGGTTCAATTTATATTTACACAAACATATTTACATCTTACAGTTAATTTGACCTTTTAATCCCTGTACCTAGCTGGTAACTGACCTCTGGTACTAAGCTCGGATCTGTGTAAAACGGGTGTACTACTTGCATGTAGCCTATTGGTGCTGGTAGGCATGTACCTATTTGTAGTGTATGGTACTATGTTAGATGAAGATCTGACTGTAGGACTGGCAAGCTCACTGGGACCAGGAATTTGTTCTTCCTCTAATGGTTCTACTTCCAGTTCTTCAGGTCTTGGGACTTCTTCAGGTAACACGGGTTCTGGTGTTGGTTCCACCATTGAAGGGAATGCAATCATTGGTACGACAACTGCTCCATGGTAATTTGGCCATGTTTTAGGAAAATCTCCTAGTACCGTGTGGAAAACTTCTTCTTTTTCTTTAATAGGTTGGACCTGTACGGGTTCTCTTACTTCAGGTGTCTTCAGTGTTTCAGGACACAATTTTAGCTGATCACGAGATACGACTTGTGACGTTTTTCCTTCATCTTTGCTTATCAAACAGGTTTTAACATTGTCTAGTTTAGATGGTAAGACTGTGTATGGGACGGTTTCCCACTGATTATCCAGTTTGTCAGTGCGTCTCTTTCTCTTGAGAACTTGATCACCTTCTTGTAATGGCGTTGCGTGAGCATGTTTGTTAAAAGTTTTCTTGTCTTGCTCTTGCTTGCTGTAAGTTTCTTTCTACGCATTCTTGCACTTGTTGATACTGTTTCTGACGTTTGGTATCCCAATCTGTTTCTTCTTCTACTTCTGTATCTGGTTTTTCAATTCCCATTTCTAGGTCAATTGGTAGCTTACCGGGTCTTGCACGCATAAGGTACGCTGGAGTGCAGTTTGTAGAACTCACGGGAACATGGTTGTATAAGTCTACCAAATCAGGTAATTTATCTGGCCACTGGTTTCTTTCTGATTCTGGTAAGGTCTTTAACAGTTCGATTACGATATGATTCATCTTCTCGCATAGACCATTTGTTTGGGGATGATACATTGTTGTGCGAATCTTCTTACAACCGTACATATCGCAGAACTCCTGGAATAATTCTGATTCAAAAGCTGGACCTTGGTCTGCAAGGACTTGTTCTGGGTAACCATGTGGTCTACAGAAATGCGTCTGGAATGCTTTTGCTGCCGTCTTTGCTGTTAGATCTTTAACTGGTACCACCACTAAGAAGCGTGAGTAATGGTCCACGATGGTTAAGGCATAGACATAGCCTGACCGGCTTGGTGACAACTTGACGTGATCTAATGCGACTAGTTCAAGTGGTTGCTTGGTTACTATTGGTTGAAGTGGAGCTTTCTGTAGATCTTTCCTTCTGAGGTTGCATGCGGCACATCTTCTGCACCATAGTTCAATGGATTTTCTCATGCCAACCCAATAGAATCTGTCTCTTAGGATTGCTTCTAACTTCTTCCATCCGAAATGACCTGCGTTGTCATGATAAGCTTCTAAGACCATTTGGGTGTCTCGCTTGGGCACGATTATCTGCCAGACCAGTTCATGCGTCTTGGGATTGGTAAATTGTCTACAGAGCTTCCCTTGGTTCAGAAACAACTTGCCTCTCTCTTTCCAGAGCTGTATGGTCTCAGCCGGGGCATTCTGATCCGGGTATGCACCTTGTCGCGTAAGCAGTTCTTTCACTAGCTTCACAGCTGGATCAGTATCTTGGGTTTCGGCCCATTCATAGTGTCTTAACGGGTTAAAGTTTACTTCTTGTTCTCTTTGGTAGATGCCGGGTTGATAATCTTCTACCTTTGAACGATGAAAGGCCGGTAGTTCAATCCCTTCCAACTCTTCCGGTTCGTCTTCCACGTCTCTCAGGTGTGGCATCCGGGATAAGGCATCTGCGTTCCCGTTCTTGCGGCCTGCCCGATATTTGATGACAAAGTTATAGTTAGATAGCCGGGCTATCCATCGCTGCTCCAGAGCTCCTAATTTTGCTGTGTCCAGGTGAGTCAACGGGTTGTTATCCGTGTAGATGGTGAATTCTGCACCTGCCAAGTAATGTTTAAAGCGTTCAGTCACAGCCCAAACTACTGCCAGTAGTTCTAACTTGAAGGAGCTGTAGTTCTCGGGATTTCGTTCTGTAGGCCGGAGCTTCCTGCTTGCAAAGGCGATAACTCTCTCTTTGCCTCCTTGCTTCTGCGACAATACTGCTCCCAGTCCCACGTTGCTGGCATCCGTATAAAGAATGAATGGTTGATGGTAATCAGGGTATGCCAGGATCTCTACTCCAGTCAGTGCACTTTTTAGCTTATTGAAAGAATCTTCTCTCTCCTCATCCCACCGTGTCAAGACATTACAGTTTGAAGTCTTCTTTGATCGTTCTACCAGAATGTCTTGCAGAGGAGCTGCTAGCTTCGTGAATCCTCAGATGAATCTTCTGTAATAGCCTACCAGGCCCAGGAATTGCCTCACTTCTTTCACGTTCGTAGGTCTTGGCCAATCCCTTATCACTGTGACTTTATCAGGATCCGGTGCTACTCCCTCTGAACTCACGACATGTCCCAGGTACTGTACGTTTGGTTTGAGAAGGTGACACTTGGATGGCTTGATCTTCATGCCATATTTGGACAAAGCTTCGAACACTTCCGCTAGGTCTTGTAGATGTTGCTCATACGTCTTCGAGTAGACTATGACGTCATCTAAGTACAGGAGGACAGTTTCAAAGTTCTTGTGTCCTAAGTAGCTCTCCATCAGACGTTGGAAGGTCCCGGGTGCGTTGCAGAGTCCGAACGGCATACAATTAAACTCACAGAGGCTCATCGGCGTAGTAAACGCTGTCTTCTCTTTGTCGGCCTCGGCCACAGGAACCTGCCAGTACCCACTAGTCAGATCAAGGGTAGAAAAGTAGTTAGCAGATTTTAGTGCAGCTAATGACTCCTCAATCCTAGGTAATGGGTATGAGTCCTTATGTGTGATGCGATTAATCTGCCGATAATCTACGCACATTCTCATGGTTCCGTCCTTCTTTTTAACTAACACTAGAGGTGCTGCCCAGGGGCTACAACTGTCTCTTATTACCCCTGCAGATTTCATCTCTCTGAGCATGTCTTTGGTGGTTTGGTAGTGAGCTGGTGGTAAGGGTCTATACCTCTCTTTTATAGGTTGATGGTTACCTGTGGGTATAGTGTGCTCTACCCCTTTGATTTGCCCAAAGTCTAACGGGTGTTTACTGAATATCTGTTCGTATTCTTTCACTACCCGGTATACTCCATGCTTGTGACGGGGAGGTGTAGAACTGGTACCTACATGCAACTTTTGGCACCAATCCTCCAGCTTCTCCTCTGAGCCATTGTCATCCGCCTGACATGATGGGTTCAAGGGCTCGGCGGCTGTGATGTTGTTATTGTTATCAACCGTGTACAACTTAGCCATGGTAGCATACTTAGGTAATGTGACCTCATCTTCTCCGCAGTTTAATAGGCGTAATGGCACTCTTCCCTGTGTACGTCAACTACTCCTCTAGCAGTGAGTATGGTTGGTCTACTGTCTGAGTACACGGGTTCTACCAGGGCCTGATAGTCTTGCCCTTTAATGCCTATTGCGGCTCTGCACCAAACCAACATTTCAGTTTTGGGAGGAATTACAATGGGTATTGGATCACTTACTCGTACACTGCCGATCTCACCTCCGGAGATTTCTACCTGCTGCTTTAACATCAGGGCTTTGATCTCTTTGTGCAAAAGCCTCTGTTGTCCTGTTCCGGCAGTCTCGGCGATTTGCTGCAAAACACTTAACACTTCGGAAAACCATTCTCAATGACATTCATTCCTACCAGCATCACGGGTTCACGGTCTCGCCGGTTAATACCCTGGTTCTGCAATTCTACCTTCCCAACCTGAATATTCATCTCTCTAAATCCATCCTTTGGTATTACCAGTCCATTACCAGCCCATACTTCAAAGTTAAAGCCATCTGGCGCATTAGTAATGTCTGAATCAGCCCAGTACCTTTTATATAGAACATGCGGGATAGATGTTATTTGGGATCCAGTATCCAGCAAGGCACTAAAGGGGATGCCGTTCAACACAATAGGGATCACCGGTTTTCCTCCCACGAATCTGTCATACCAGGCTGAGGGGCCTCGAGGTGTTCATTCCTGGGGAGCGGCCCGCCTGCCCAGGGAATTGTCGTTTAAAGGACACTCACGAGCAAGATGGCCTGGTTCCTGGCAACGACGGCAAATGGGCTGTCCATCTGGTTGGTAGCGATCGCTGGGTCGTCCTCTTGCTGCTGGGTATCCTCTGGACCTCATCCACGGGACATCCTCTCTGCTGGTCGCCGACTTGGTCTTGGGTGCAGGCTTTGACTCTCGCAGTTCCTTGATGACCTTGGCCATAGAGATCACGGTGTCTGTCAGGGCATCTAGCTTTTGATTGATTGCAGCATTATAAATTAGTTCTCCAGTTTTCAGCAGCGGTTGCTGACATGACAGATATCGCTAGCGCTGCCGGCTGCTGAGGTGCTGCTGCAGTGTCAAGGACAGTTGGTAGCTCCCGTGGCTCTTCCAGCTGCTGCAAACGGATAGCTCTATCTTTCAGCTCAGTAAATGTCATGTCAGGGTTCTGCAGCAGTATCATGCTTAACTGTCCTCGATGGGAAGGGGAATGGAGGCCCTCTATGAATTGGTCAAATAGCATTTTATCAGCTCCCGGGGCTAAAGCAGGTTCTGCCAGTTTAAGGGCTCTGAGTGCTTCCTGCAGGTTCAAGGCAAAGTCTCTGGCACTCTGTTCAGGTTTCTGGTGGCATGCAAAGAACCTCATCTTAGCCCGGGTATCAGCAGCAGATTCAAACGTTGCTTTTCAGTCTAGCTGCTAGATGCTCTACAGTGTCCTTATCTGTGTCCAGCCAGGACGCAACCTCACGCCGTGCATTGCCCGTTAACTGTTCCATTATCATTCCTACACGTTGGGCTTCAGTGAGGGGGTACATCACATAATATTCCTTTATCTTTTGCATAAAGTCAGTTAATGTATTAGGCTCACCGGAGTATTGGGGCAGCCACTTTGGGCCCCTGGAGTATACGGCATCAGGAATGGCATTATGGGTGCTGTTTCCTTGCGCCGCTGCACCACCGGGTACTATCGCTGGGTCCGGCGCTGCAGCTCCACTGGCTGCTCCGTCTCCGCCTTGTGCATTGGGCTGCGACATCTTGGGCCCCCTTAGTTAAGGTCCGCCCTCCGTCTTTCCGCTTCTGTCCGGATGTCTAACAAAGGTTCCGCTGCGCACCAGGGATTCTCTTCCTTCCGGATGACTCAGAGCGGTGAGCGTTTTTTCTTCCCGCGCGTCGCGCGCTCTGCAATGGCGGATTCTGAAATTTTCAGTCTCTGTGGCACAGTTACAATTCAGCTTGCTGCGCGCCCAGCAATGGCGACAGATGGTGGGAGATATAAAAACAGTCACTTATCACGGCACACAATGTCTGGTACCGGGCACGGTAGATCCTGTTCGTGACGCCAGGTTGTGGAGCCCGCTGGGACGGGGCACTCGGTGCCGGACCGGGGTGCTGCTGGGGGATGTCACGGCGGTCCTGGTCCGGACCATGTCCCGGCCCGCACAATAAAATGGGGGGTTATTTACAGAGGATTTGTCACTCGTGACGCCACCCACTATATGCGGCCAATAATGGGCCGCCGCTGCTGCAGAACCTCCGGGGATGATGGGTTAGCAGCTTTGATGGAATAGTTCCTGTGGGTAGAACTGGTTCCCCGGGGCAGTGGTTAGAGGTAGTTAAAGTCTGTGAGGATAGTTATTGCTGCTGCAGGAGAGTAGGGGTAGCAGTAGAGATAATGAGAGTAGAGGTAATCGCAGTATATGAGGGCAAGTGGGGCTTCAGCATAAGGATCACACACACTCACGGTTTCTGTTGTTTTCCAAGTCTTTACTTGCATATGGTATCACACAATATTATCCACGGAGTCTGTACCAGGTTGCTCCCACCCTGACCGGGTCCTTGGCTTCCTACTTAAGCGCTGTGTGTGGCCCTGCTGCTGCTTGTAGCTATACTGCTGGCCCTGTCTCTGCTCACGGGTACCAATATGCTGGGCAACTTGAGTCCTCTGTGTCACTGACTCCTCCGTGTTGCTTTGCTATGGTACAGTGAAGATGGTGGACCTTCACTATGCCGGTGTTTACTGTCCTGTCTGTCTCAGGCACAGCCTCGGATCCGGTATCCGTCTTAAGCGCCTCTCCAGGGTAAAGTTTGGGGTAACTCTTTATCCTGGTATGTTCCTCTGTTACTCTGTCTCCTTTCCTCAGACCTCTCAGGACCTCCACTGACACTTGGCTCTGCTCCTGCTCCAGACTCAAACTGAACTAACTGTCACTTCTGCCCTGAGGTAAACAACTTAGCTCCTCCCACTAGTGCAGGTGCCAGCTAAGCTCCTCCCACTTTCTAGTGTAGTGTTGTGTTGGGATTAAACCTGTGTTGTTTCTGTGGCATATTAACCCTTGGGGTGCCACACACGCCCATATGGGCGTGCATAATTAACACACTGCCGCGGGGAGATCACAAAAGACCGCCTTTTGCGCTTCACATATAATGAGAAGCTGCAGAACAACAGGTAATGGTCCACGATGGTTAAGGCATAGACATAGCCTGACCGGCTTGGTGACAACTTGACGTGATCTAATGCGACTAGTTCAAGTGGTTGCTTGGTTACTATTGGTTGAAGTGGAGCTTTCTGTAGATCTTTCCTTCTGAGGTTGCATGCGGCACATCTTCTGCACCATAGTTCAATGGATTTTCTCATGCCAACCCAATAGAATCTGTCTCTTAGGATTGCTTCTAACTTCTTCCATCCGAAATGACCTGCGTTGTCATGATAAGCTTCTAAGACCATTTGGGTGTCTCGCTTGGGCACGATTATCTGCCAGACCAGTTCATGCGTCTTGGGATTGGTAAATTGTCTACAGAGCTTCCCTTGGTTCAGAAACAACTTGCCTCTCTCTTTCCAGAGCTGTATGGTCTCAGCCGGGGCATTCTGATCCGGGTATGCACCTTGTCGCGTAAGCAGTTCTTTCACTAGCTTCACAGCTGGATCAGTATCTTGGGTTTCGGCCCATTCATAGTGTCTTAACGGGTTAAAGTTTACTTCTTGTTCTCTTTGGTAGATGCCGGGTTGATAATCTTCTACCTTTGAACGATGAAAGGCCGGTAGTTCAATCCCTTCCAACTCTTCCGGTTCGTCTTCCACGTCTCTCAGGTGTGGCATCCGGGATAAGGCATCTGCGTTCCCGTTCTTGCGGCCTGCCCGATATTTGATGACAAAGTTATAGTTAGATAGCCGGGCTATCCATCGCTGCTCCAGAGCTCCTAATTTTGCTGTGTCCAGGTGAGTCAACGGGTTGTTATCCGTGTAGATGGTGAATTCTGCACCTGCCAAGTAATGTTTAAAGCGTTCAGTCACAGCCCAAACTACTGCCAGTAGTTCTAACTTGAAGGAGCTGTAGTTCTCGGGATTTCGTTCTGTAGGCCGGAGCTTCCTGCTTGCAAAGGCGATAACTCTCTCTTTGCCTCCTTGCTTCTGCGACAATACTGCTCCCAGTCCCACGTTGCTGGCATCCGTATAAAGAATGAATGGTTGATGGTAATCAGGGTATGCCAGGATCTCTACTCCAGTCAGTGCACTTTTTAGCTTATTGAAAGAATCTTCTCTCTCCTCATCCCACCGTGTCAAGACATTACAGTTTGAAGTCTTCTTTGATCGTTCTACCAGAATGTCTTGCAGAGGAGCTGCTAGCTTCGTGAATCCTCAGATGAATCTTCTGTAATAGCCTACCAGGCCCAGGAATTGCCTCACTTCTTTCACGTTCGTAGGTCTTGGCCAATCCCTTATCACTGTGACTTTATCAGGATCCGGTGCTACTCCCTCTGAACTCACGACATGTCCCAGGTACTGTACGTTTGGTTTGAGAAGGTGACACTTGGATGGCTTGATCTTCATGCCATATTTGGACAAAGCTTCGAACACTTCCGCTAGGTCTTGTAGATGTTGCTCATACGTCTTCGAGTAGACTATGACGTCATCTAAGTACAGGAGGACAGTTTCAAAGTTCTTGTGTCCTAAGTAGCTCTCCATCAGACGTTGGAAGGTCCCGGGTGCGTTGCAGAGTCCGAACGGCATACAATTAAACTCACAGAGGCTCATCGGCGTAGTAAACGCTGTCTTCTCTTTGTCGGCCTCGGCCACAGGAACCTGCCAGTACCCACTAGTCAGATCAAGGGTAGAAAAGTAGTTAGCAGATTTTAGTGCAGCTAATGACTCCTCAATCCTAGGTAATGGGTATGAGTCCTTATGTGTGATGCGATTAATCTGCCGATAATCTACGCACATTCTCATGGTTCCGTCCTTCTTTTTAACTAACACTAGAGGTGCTGCCCAGGGGCTACAACTGTCTCTTATTACCCCTGCAGATTTCATCTCTCTGAGCATGTCTTTGGTGGTTTGGTAGTGAGCTGGTGGTAAGGGTCTATACCTCTCTTTTATAGGTTGATGGTTACCTGTGGGTATAGTGTGCTCTACCCCTTTGATTTGCCCAAAGTCTAACGGGTGTTTACTGAATATCTGTTCGTATTCTTTCACTACCCGGTATACTCCATGCTTGTGACGGGGAGGTGTAGAACTGGTACCTACATGCAACTTTTGGCACCAATCCTCCAGCTTCTCCTCTGAGCCATTGTCATCCGCCTGACATGATGGGTTCAAGGGCTCGGCGGCTGTGATGTTGTTATTGTTATCAACCGTGTACAACTTAGCCATGGTAGCATACTTAGGTAATGTGACCTCATCTTCTCCGCAGTTTAATAGGCGTAATGGCACTCTTCCCCTGTGTACGTCAACTACTCCTCTAGCAGTGAGTATGGTTGGTCTACTGTCTGAGTACACGGGTTCTACCAGGGCCTGATAGTCTTGCCCTTTAATGCCTATTGCGGCTCTGCACCAAACCAACATTTCAGTTTTGGGAGGAATTACAATGGGTATTGGATCACTTACTCGTACACTGCCGATCTCACCTCCGGAGATTTCTACCTGCTGCTTTAACATCAGGGCTTTGATCTCTTTGTGCAAAAGCCTCTGTTGTCCTGTTCCGGCAGTCTCGGCGATTTGCTGCAAAACACTTAACACTTCGGAAAACCATTCTCAATGACATTCATTCCTACCAGCATCACGGGTTCACGGTCTCGCCGGTTAATACCCTGGTTCTGCAATTCTACCTTCCCAACCTGAATATTCATCTCTCTAAATCCATCCTTTGGTATTACCAGTCCATTACCAGCCCATACTTCAAAGTTAAAGCCATCTGGCGCATTAGTAATGTCTGAATCAGCCCAGTACCTTTTATATAGAACATGCGGGATAGATGTTATTTGGGATCCAGTATCCAGCAAGGCACTAAAGGGGATGCCGTTCAACACAATAGGGATCACCGGTTTTCCTCCCACGAATCTGTCATACCAGGCTGAGGGGCCTCGAGTGTTCATTCCTGGGGAGCGGCCCGCCTGCCCAGGGAATTGTCGTTTAAAGGACACTCACGAGCAAGATGGCCTGGTTCCTGGCAACGACGGCAAATGGGCTGTCCATCTGGTTGGTAGCGATCGCTGGGTCGTCCTCTTGCTGCTGGGTATCCTCTGGACCTCATCCACGGGACATCCTCTCTGCTGGTCGCCGACTTGGTCTTGGGTGCAGGCTTTGACTCTCGCAGTTCCTTGATGACCTTGGCCATAGAGATCACGGTGTCTGTCAGGGCATCTAGCTTTTGATTGATTGCAGCATTATAAATTAGTTCTCCAGTTTCAGCAGCGGTTGCTGACATGACAGATATCGCTAGCGCTGCCGGCTGCTGAGGTGCTGCTGCAGTGTCAAGGACAGTTGGTAGCTCCCGTGGCTCTTCCAGCTGCTGCAAACGGATAGCTCTATCTTTCAGCTCAGTAAATGTCATGTCAGGGTTCTGCAGCAGTATCATGCTTAACTGTCCTCGATGGGAAGGGGAATGGAGGCCCTCTATGAATTGGTCAAATAGCATTTTATCAGCTCCCGGGGCTAAAGCAGGTTCTGCCAGTTTAAGGGCTCTGAGTGCTTCCTGCAGGTTCAAGGCAAAGTCTCTGGCACTCTGTTCAGGTTTCTGGTGGCATGCAAAGAACCTCATCTTAGCCCGGGTATCAGCAGCAGATTCAAACGTTGCTTTCAGTCTAGCTGCTAGATGCTCTACAGTGTCCTTATCTGTGTCCAGCCAGGACGCAACCTCACGCCGTGCATTGCCCGTTAACTGTTCCATTATCATTCCTACACGTTGGGCTTCAGTGAGGGGGTACATCACATAATATTCCTTTATCTTTTGCATAAAGTCAGTTAATGTATTAGGCTCACCGGAGTATTGGGGCAGCCACATTGCCCCTGGAGTATACGGCATCAGGAATGGCATTATGGGTGCTGTTCCTTGCGCCGCTGCACCACCGGGTACTATCGCTGGGTCCGGCGCTGCAGCTCCACTGGCTGCTCCGTCTCCGCCTTGTGCATTGGGCTGCGACATCTTGGGCCCCCTTAGTTAAGGTCCGCCCTCCGTCTTCCGCTTCTGTCCGGATGTCTAACAAAGGTTCCGCTGCGCACCAGGGATTCTCTTCCCTTCCGGATGACGTCAGAGCGGTGAGCGTTTTTTCTTCCCGCGCGTCGCGCGCTCTGCAATGGCGGATTCTGAAATTTTCAGTCTCTGTGGCACAGTTACAATTCAGCTTGCTGCGCGCCCAGCAATGGCGACAGATGGTGGCAGATATAAAACAGTCACTTATCACGGCACACAATGTCTGGTACCGGGCACGGTAGATCCTGTTCGTGACGCCAGGTTGTGGAGCCCGCTGGGACGGGGCACTCGGTGCCGGACCGGGGTGCTGCTGGGGGATGTCACGGCGGTCCTGGTCCGGACCATGTCCCGGGCCCGCACAATAAAATGGGGGGTTATTTACAGAGGATTTGTCACTCGTGACGCCACCCACTATATGCGGCCAATAATGGGGCCGCCGCTGCTGCAGAACCTCCGGGGATGATGGGTTAGCAGCTTTGATGGAATAGTTCCTGTGGGTAGAACTGGGTTCCCCGGGGCAGTGGTAGAGGTAGTTAAAGTCTGTGAGGATAGTTATTGCTGCTGCAGGAGAGTAGGGGTAGCAGTAGAGATAATGAGAGTAGAGGTAATCGCAGTATATGAGGGCAAGTGGGGCTTCAGCATAAGGATCACACACACTCACGGTTTCTGTTGTTTTCCAAGTCTTTACTTGCATATGGTATCACACAATATTATCCACGAGTCTGTACCAGGTTGCTCCCACCCTGACCGGTCCTTGGCTTCCTACTTAAGCGCTGTGTGTGGCCCTGCTGCTGCTTGTAGCTATACTGCTGGCCCTGTCTCTGCTCACGGGTACCAATATGCTGGGCAACTTGAGTCCTCTGTGTCACTGACTCCTCCGTGTTGCTTTGCTATGGTACAGTGAAGATGGTGGACCTTCACTATGCCGGTGTTTACTGTCCTGTCTGTCTCAGGCACAGCCTCGGATCCGGTATCCGTCTTAAGCGCCTCTCCAGGGTAAAGTTTGGGGTAACTCTTTATCCTGGGTATGTTCCTCTGTTACTCTGTCTCCTTTCCTCAGACCTCTCAGGACCTCCACTGACACTTGGCTCTGCTCCTGCTCCAGACTCAAACTGAACTAACTGTCACTTCTGCCCTGAGGTAAACAACTTAGCTCCTCCCACTAGTGCAGGTGCCAGCTAAGCTCCTCCCACTTTCTAGTGTAGTGTTGTGTTGGGATTAAACCTGTGTTGTTTCTGTGGCATATTAACCCTTGGGGTGCCACACACGCCCATATGGGCGTGCATAATTAACACACTGCCGGCGGGGAGATGCACAAAAGACCGCCTTTTGCGGCTTCACATATAATGAGAAGCTGCAGAACAACAGGTGAAAAAAAAACTTTTATAAACTTTCAAATAGCGCTTTAGGCACAGAAAGGAATTGATAGAATAGGATTACCATGATGCAGGGACAGGTTAAAAGAACCTGAGGGCTCATTTTTAGAGGTCAGGTTCCCTTTAAAATAGTATATATTTATTAAATTATTGCAGGCAGGGGCGTAACTACAACAGGTGCAGGGGTTGCGATCGCACCCGGGCCCTGGAGCCTAGGGGCCTCAAAAGTAATTTTGGCCTATTGCTGTTAAAGATTTGTAATATTTGGGGGCCCCGTTGGAGCTTTCGCATCGGGGCCCATGAGCTTCAAGTTACGCCACTGATTGCAGGGTATTTGTCCTTTTGTTTTTATCCTGGGTTTTATTCATTATCAAGTATGAGTGTCACACACGAAAATCCCTACATTTACACACATTAATGATTGTCTGAATGCACTTTGGCATACAAATCCTACAAATTCCCTGATGGAAGCTCCCTTTGCCTTTGCTAACAAATGATGACTCAGATGTGCTCAATGTGAGATAAGCACAGAGACTATGCAGGCAATAGTATCACATGCAGACTGTTCATAGTAGCACGAGCAATGACGTGGCGTCATGTTGTGTGCACTATGTTGTTTAGCATTGTCTTGCTGATATATGCAAGGCTTTCCCTGAAATAATGTTTGAATAGGAGCATATTTTGTACTAAAACCTCTTTATAATGATAGTGCCTTTCAAGATATATAAATTGCCCGTGCTATAGACACTAATGATAACCCCCATACCACCAGATATCCAGGCTACTGAACTGGGTGCTGATAACAAACTGGATGGTCCCCTCCTATTGAGTCAATTTCACATTTTGCTTCATCACACATATGCTACCTTGCCTAAGTCCATGTTATATGAGCTTTGGCTAAGAGGAAACAACAGCCTTTTAGGATTGTGTTGATGTCTTGTTTGTATGATAAAGCAATAAACATTTGATAAGTGCATGGTGAAGTGTGTCCACAAACAATGATCACTAGCATTCCTGAGCAAATACACTGATTTGTACAACTTAATCATACCCAGTTTTGACGATAGTTGTTCTCAGATTTGTTTACTCTGTCCCAACTTTTTTGAGATGTGTCACTGCCATAAATTTCCAAATGAGTACTGTATTTTTTCGGACTATAAGACACACCCAAATTTTAGATGAGGAAATTAGGGTAAGAAAATTAAGTAAAAAATGTGATTATAATTAACTGTTATGGGGGGATCTGCTGCTGACACTGTTATGGGGGGTAATGTCCCCATCCTTTGCCCCTTTCAGGGAATATGTAGCCTCCCATGCTGGTATATAGCCCCCATCCTGATATATAGCCTCCCATCCTGTTATATAGCCTCCCATCCTGGTATGAAGCCAGCATCCTGATATATAGCCTCCCATCCTGGTGTATAGGCCCACATCCTGATACATAGCCTCCCATCCTGGGATATATCATCCCTCATCCTTGGATATTGCAGCCCCCAACCTGGGATATAGCACCCCCCCATCCTGGGTTATAGCACCTTCCATCCTAGGATATTGCACCTCCCTCATCACTGTATATGGCCCCCCCTTCTTCCACACACACTAAAATAATAAACGGTGTAACATGCCTGTCCGGCGCTCCCATCCGTCTCTCCCTCTACAGCCGCAGCAGCATCGATCCCTTCCTGTGTGTGCTGGCATCCGATCATGTGACCATCACAGCACAGTAATATCATCACTGCACGTCCCGGTCACATGATCGGATGCCAGCACACACAGGAAAAGATTGATGCTGCAGCGGCTGCAGAGGGAGAGATGAAGGGGAGCATCGGACAGGTAGTTTACACCATTTATTATTTTAGTGTGTGTGCAGCAGGGGTCCATATACAGGATGTGGGGCTGGGTCAGTACACTTAGTGTACTGTAATATGCATCGTCTCCCACCACCGCTCAGTACCAGCTTCTGCACTGAGAGGTGATGGACATGTGACCTGCGGCTACTTCTGCAGGCCTTGCCAGCCTACTCCAGCCACTCCAGAGCTGCTCCCCCCTCCAAGACAGTACAGCAACGCGCCACAGCCCCATATATTAGGACCATAAGACGCACCCCCTACTTCCCCCAGACATTTTTTGGGGAAAAAAGTGTGTCTTATGTTCCAAAATATTAAGTACATTTTTTCTAATGAAACGCAAAAATATCTAACAGTTTATGTTTTGATCTGTGTTCTGTTGTGTACAAACTAGGGTTATAATAGATCTATGGGGTTTTGGTCATATATCTTATTGAGTAACAGTGATGTAGCAATTAGAGATGATATAATTAGGGGCGTGTCCTGCTGCTGATGGCGCTGGTCACACACTAGCAGAGCTCCTCAGGAAAGATCCTTATAACGGCAGAACTGCGGCCCTTCCAGAATCTGGAAGCATCAATCAGGTTGGTGACAGCCCCAGGAACCCCCAGACATGCCGCACACAACCCCCAAAAGGAGACAAACAGAGAACAGGGTCACAGACTACAACGCTGAGCCCCTCCGATCATCCCCTCCTAAGATGGCGCCGGCCACAGAGCACCAGTCTCTCTCCTCTCACACTGGAGCCCCCTCCCCTCGTGCTGCAGGGGGATGGGTGGCAGAGAGTGAGGAAAATGCTCCGGTGACACAGGGAGCCCTGAAATCACTTCTGGGCTCTCTGAGGAGATCGATTATGGATGACATGAAGGAGCTTATAGGCTCTCTCAGAGAAGATCTGGGGGCTCTGTCTGAAAGAACCACTCCCATGGAAGAGAAAATGGGGGATTATGCAAAAGCCTATAACAGCCTGGCTGATAGTCATGCAGAACTGGACATTGAGATGGGGTCAGTTAAAGCCACATTATGCCATTTGGAGGACAAACTGAGACGAATTAATTTTAAAATCAGGGGCATGAGGGAGTCAGAGGCAAACATTGATGTAGCTGCGACAGCCATGGATTTTCTTAAAGCAGCTCTTCCGGATCTCCCCAGTGCGAATATAACAATAGAAAAAGCCTATCGCATTCCCAAACCGGCAAATCTACCAGAAGAAGTGCCAAGAGACATTTTAGTCTGTATGGGATACCCTGGGGTGACCGACCGCTTACTGCAGAGGATGAGACGTGGTCCCCCCCTCCCAGACCCGTATACAGGGATTGCAATTTTTCCTGATCTGTCTCCAGGGACCTTAAGCAGACGCAGAGACTTCGCCTCGAGCTGCAAGACCCTCAGAGAAAGGGGGATTTTGTACAGCTGGGGTTCCCCTGTGGCGGTGAATTTCAGATACCAAGGAAAAAGACACTCTTTTTCATCCCCTACTTTACTGAGAAAATCTTTGAAAATGTGGCGTCTCACTTCTGTCACTCCACAACGAACCCCCCCGGAATCGAGATCGAGAGGCCAATGAGGTTCCTGTGGAAGATGGGGTCGCTTGAAAGACAAGGGACGCAATGGTGTTTGGATCTCCTCTGACAAGCTCTTCAAGGAACTGTTTCTTTAAGGTTCAAATTTGAACTTTTTTGGGTTGAGAGCTCTCTGTGCTTCCTTAGGACTTTTAAAGGCTGGTGCTTGTTACATCAGTATTTGAAGCATAGGGAGTCTATCACCCCCCACCCCAGGAAAATATCCTTTTTGTGGATTTTTAGTCAATGTTTTTTATATGTTTTACATGTTTTACTTGTTGCAATTGCTTTTCTAAGGGTTCTTTGCCCTGTTTCCCCTGGTCAGTTTTCTCCCTATCTCCACCTCTCTTTCGTTTCCCCTGGTCATCAGTCATCCCCATTCAACCCCTCTTGGGCCTCTCTCTTCCTTCTAGTGTCCCTCTTTCCCTTTTCTTCTTCTGTCACCCCTTTCAAGCTTTGTGGTCCGGGAGCTGTGGGGAAATAGGTGTTAGGGGGACCCCTGTACACGATGTCCCTTCATATCTTGTCCCTTAATGTAAGGGAACTAAATTCCCCGGCTAAGCGTTCCTTCCTATGGAAGGAAATCCGGGTCTCTCAGGCCGATGTGATATGTGTGCAGGAGTCTCACCTCTTGGAGAGTGACAACGGTAGGCTCCACCACCGGAATTATCCCCATATCTTCCATGCTAACTCTCCAAAGAAAACAGCGGGAGTAAGCGTGCTGATAAAACAATCAGTACAATTTCAACTGCAGAAAGTGATCTCTGATCCAGCGGGGCGTTATGTCATAGTGATTTGTGAAATAGGGGGTTCCCCCTTCACGATTGCGAGTGTATATGCTCCTAATGTGGGTCAGATTAAATTTGCGAGAACGGTGTTTGGGTTGCTAAAATGTCATATGGTAGGCAAACTGATTGTTGGCGGTGACTTTAACGAGGTCATGGAACCCCGGCTGGATTCCTCCTCCTCGGTGACTAAGAGATCGGGGCATTGGGAAGGCTGTGCCAGGAGTACCACCTCCACGATGTCTGGTGGTACCACCATGCGGAGGAGAGGGATTATTCCTTCTTCTCGCATGTGCATAAATCCTACTCCAGGATAGACTATTTTTTGGTCAATGATGTGGCATTGGAGAATTGTATATCATCGGGGATGGGAGTGATCACGTGGTCAGACCATGCCCCGATCTCCCTGGAGGTCAGACTTGAAGTGGGTGGTGGTACTACTCAGCGCTGGAGACTAAATGCGGGTCTCTTGATAGAAAATGAAGTCACCGAGGATGTGGAAAAACATCTTCGGGACTATTTTCTCATAAACAACAACGGAGGGATCGGGACGATGTGCTGTGGTACGCGCACAAGGCGGTCCTCCATGGCCTCCTCCTTCAGAAAGCATCACAGCTAAAGAGGAGGAGAGAGAGGCTGCTAAAAGAATGGACGGCAGATATTCTGCGCTTGGAAGTGGCGAATAAATCCTCTCCTTAGGCTCAACTCTTGTCCCAAATACTCGCCACCCGTAACAAATTGAGAACGCTTCTCCTCCGACAGCATGAAGTGGCGTTGCGCAGACTAAAAACCAAATATTATGAGGCGGGGGATAGGGCGGGGAAAATCTTAGCATCTAGACTTAAAAAAAGAGCAGCAAGGACGATGATCACAGAGATGAGTGGAGAGGGTGGGGAGCTAGTGAGGGAGCCGACTAAAATCGTGGAGGTCTTTGCTGCCTATTATGAGAAATTATACAATTTGAAAAACGATGTAGACACTCCGCAATCCACGTCGGCTGCCATTGCAGATTTTCTAAAGGCACTTGACCTCCCGTTGTCCCTTCAGATGTGCTGGAGGATTTGAATCGCCCATTCTCCCTCCTTGAGGTGGAGTCGGTGATAAAAGGCCTGAAAATCAACTCTGCCCCAGGCCCAGACGGATTTGCTGGCGAGTATTTCAAAACTTTTAGTGAGATTCTAGCCCCGTATCTCCTTAGGCTGTATAACCACTGGCAAGCGGTAGGTTCCATCCCAGGATCAGCCCTAGAGGCCACAATAACCACCATTTCTAAGCCTGGGAAATCGCAAGACCCACCTGAAAATTACCGCCCGATATCCCTTTTGAATGTAGATCTTAAGATCTATTCCAAAATACTGGGGAACCGATTGGCTGGGGTGATCCCCCTTTTGGTGGACCCTGATCAAGTGGGCTTCGTGCAGGGAAGGCAGGCACGGGATGCACCAGAAGGATGCTGAATTTGATAGAGGTAGGGGAAAGGAGGGGGTGCCTCTGTGTATTCCTTTCTCTAGACACAGAAAAAGCGTTTGACAGGGTACACTGGGGATACCTCCGGGAGGTCCTCTCCACCTTCGGATTTTCGGGCCCTATCGTGTCAGCAATCCTGAGCCTTTACTCTCACCCATGTCCGAGAGTATTTTCTGCAGGCTATTTATCCAGGTCTTTTTTGATCTCGAATGGCACCCGGCAGGGATGCCCACTTTCCCCACAGGTGTTTGCACTGGTAATGGAACCTCTGACAGCGTTGCTGAGGGGAACCCTGGTATTGCTGGGATCACAGTTGGGGGAAAAAAAAACATGTAGTGGGCCTCTATGCCGATGACGTCATTATTGCCACCTCAGATCCACTCTCCTCCCTCCCTGGAATAGTGGACGCGCTGAACCTTTTTGCACGAATCTCATACTATAAACTAAATGCTGCCAAATCTATGATCTTCCCCATTGGAGGTTTAAAGCGGGGCTCGGAGCGTCTCGCCCAGGTCTATCCTTTTAGGTGGTGTCCTAAAGGCATCCAATACTTGGGGATATTTCTTTGCCCCTCAGCAGAGATGGCGATGCAGAATATCATGCGTCTTATAACGGATTTGGGTGAGGCGCTCGGAGGATTTCCGCTGTCCTCTTTGTCCTGGATGGCAAGGGTGCAGACAGTGCGGATGATGTGGCTCCCGAAAATTCTCTACTTATTTAGATGCCTACCTATTTATTCCCGCCAAAATTGCTTTCGCGCTTGCTAGCCATGATAAACAGATGTGTCTGGGCTGACAAACCAGCTAGAGTCCGAAAGTCTATAATGCATCTACGTCTGGCTAGAGGGAGGATGGGTGTTCCGGAGATAGTGGCATATCATAAGGTAATTATACTGGAGGCGGCTAGATTGTGGTGGAGGGATGACACTCCTCGGGGTTGGCTGCAAATTGAAGGGACCGAGGCCAGAGGGGGTTCGCTTCGGGCCCTCTTGGCCGTGGAGTCCTGGGCACGGTGCGAAGGGATGGACTGCTGGGAACGGCTCGGGCGTTGTTATCCATCTAGGGAAGTTATGCGATGGGGTGGGCTAAACTGCCGCCCGAGGAGATTCCTCTGGAGCCGTTGCGGTGGCTCATTCCTTCGTTGAATCTCAGGGTGGAGAGAAGGTGGTCCTGAGAGGCTGAGTGACATCTTGGCCCATGGCCGAGTGCTGACACTAGAAGAATTTACCACTAAGTATCCTGCCCTGGCTGATTCCTTCCTGCAGTTCCATCAAATTTCGCACTGTCTCCGATCAAATTCTTGTCATCATGACTTGGGCTCCCCGGGGGATCCCTCTGCACTTCGTCGGAGCTTACTGTCCAGCTCGGAGATTCCGAGAAATCTGTCTCAGCTGTATAATGACATACAAGAGAGGGAAGTGCCTGCCAAGCTGTTATATATGGAAAAATGGGAGAAGGAATTTGGCTTCTGTGCGGGTGTAGAGGAATGGTAGGGCATCACATTGCGTAGTGGCTGCATCAAGATGCATTACTCATCTGGAGTTAATAAAAAAGATCCACTTGAGATGGTATTCCTCCCCTCAAAACTGGCAAAATTTGGTAGAGGTACAACTCTCTTGTGTTGGAGACAGTGCGGGCAGACAGGAGACCTGGCCCACATGTGGTGGAAATACCCCAAGCTGTCCCCATTCTGGCACGTGGTGTCGGGACTGCTTGTGTCTATTACGGGCATAGATATCCCCCTTTTGCCGCAATTGGCGTTCCTCCACGTGGGGTCTTGCCTAACCCTCCAGTTGTGAGACATCTCATGACGTATGTTCTCACGGCGGCTAGAACCTGTGTGGCTGCTAAGTGGAAAAATTCCACCCCCCCTTCGATGGGAGATCTGACGGATAAACTTAATACAATTTTTTGTCACGAATATTACTTGGCCACGGATAGAGGAGCGAGAAGATATGTAGCGGAAGCATGGGATCTATGGGCTAAACACCGTCTGCAATGCAAATACCACATTAACCACTTTTGGGAGTTGAAAGTTGCCCTCCGGCTGTCCGTCCCATGTATGATTGTCCCCACAGTTCTCGGGCCTAGACCCCTGTTCCTGTTCCTCCTCCTATGCTGATTCCCCCTCCATCTGGTCCACATATTAGGCCCCCTATCCAGGGGCATCAACCCTTAACCTTTTCATCTTAGTCCCACTCTCCCTCTTTACTCTAATTATCTCTATCTTTTACCTCTACTCCTCGTCATTGATCTGACTCTGATAAGGTGGGCTGCATACATTCAGGCAAATGCCATCACTAATGAATCACTACTATAAGCAGTGTCTACCATGCTTGCTATAAGGTAATGGCGAAGAGTCAGGAAACTCCCTAAAAAGATTTGTACAGCAATATTAGCGGAACTTTGTTTGAATATTTAATCATTTGAATACTAATGCTTGTTCCCTAGGTGGCTCCATTTGTACGCAACAAGTAATGGCATATAATTCCCTGACATACGCTTTAACACAGGACACTGGCAGATTTGGAGCCACTAATACTGAATATTGAATGTTGAAGATTGTTTAGAGACAAAGTTGCTGGTAATTTAACGCATACTTAATTGTAAATATTGTTTCCCAAACTTATTTGAGATACTTGCTGACCACCTTTGTAATGTCTTACCCTTTGTCTTTATATTTGTTTGTTGGAATTGCTGTGAATTTATAATAAAAAACATATTGATGGAAAAATAAAAGAGATTATATAATTATTCTCAGGACAGACCCTGGTCTATCATCTAGACCTTTTTCTGCTGGGGCCATGTGGGGGGCCGCACAAAATTGTCAACTTGAAAATGAACCTGCTATATTTGGTTCAATTATGAACTTCCTCTACTGTGGTGGCTGAGGTTGCTTCTCTTTGGTGCGGCTGTGATGTTAGGTGATATTGAATATGTTGCTTTACAACAGTTTTTCCAGGTTTATTAGGGCCATAGACATCACAGGAGAGGCTGGGGCATATACACCACTGGGAAGGCTGGGGCATAAAGATCACTGAGGAGCTGGATTTAAAAGGCAGACAGTTGGCAAAATGTGTCTGCCAGCCTGAGCACTGCGGTCCCCAGGAATCTGACCGAGGGCCACAGAAAAGGTCATCGAGGACCGCATGCGGCCCTGGGGCCTGAGGTTCCCCACCCCTGGTCTAGAGTCTAGACTATGTTAGTATTTCATGGTATCTCCCGCTCCTTCTTTTGATTAGCCATCTTGGGGATTACCAATGTTGTGATGTGACACCCACTTGACATTGCTCCAGGACAGTTAATCAAAATAGGAGCTATTGATGCCGACATGTGGAAGGTGGTATGCAGGGCTCCCATCCAGTGTCCATGGAGTACTTACTTGGCCATTGAACTAGAGTCCTGCAGATTTATTGGTTCAGATCTAGTGGTTTTATTTAATAATTTCTGTATATGTTGATAACATTGCAATGGCGTGAAAATACTTTTTGTCCCATTATAGATGGTATTGTTATATACTGTTGTTATTTTTAAGGGTGGAAGAAATATATAGATTCTGCCAGAGGCATCAGGGCATACAAATAATAAGCTTGAAATTGTGGAGGAGCAGCTGCAAAAAATTTTATTTTTTTTACCAATAAATTTTTATTGAAAGCATTGGGAATAAACAAATTACAACAACATTGACCCAGGGGTGGCCCCGACTGGCTAGGGGGCCCCTCAAGCCTGCAGGGGGGCCTCCAGCCGACCCCTGTGACCCTGTGTCAGAGGAGAGGAGGTTAACTGAGGGAAGCTTCCTTGGCTGATCCTACCCCTCCTTTCCTCTGCCGCCCTGGCTCCCAGGACTGCATTGGGCGGCTCAGCGCAGGTAGGAGAGCCGTATATCCCGCCCCCCGCTCCTCGCCGACATCCACTAGCACCACCCCCAACCCGCCCCCCACTCCTCACCAGCAGGCAGCTGCTGTACCAGGGCCCTCCGGGCTCAAGGTCCGCCACTGTTAGCCATACTTTCTTCCTTCCATCACACTAGTACAGGTTGATCTTAGTTTCATTTGTCCAAAGAATGCTTTTCCAGAACTGGGTTGGCTTATATATATAGTTTTTTGGCAAAGTCTAATCGGGTCTTTATATTTTTCAGACTGATTACTGGTTTGTACCTTGGATGAACCCTCTGTATTTGCACTCATAAAGTCTTCTCTTTATGGTAGAACCACCTGCTTCATGGAGTGTTTTTCACTTTAGTGAATGTTGTGAAAGGGTTCTTCTTCACCTTCAAAAGGATTCTTAGATCATCCATCTCTGTTGTCTTCCCTGGATGTCCAAGTCCTTTTGAGTTCTCAAGCTCACGAGTGTACTTTTTTTTTCAGAATGTACTAAATTGCTGATTTGACCGCTCCTAAAATGTATTTATTTTTTCAGCCTAATGATGGTCTGTTTCTCTTCCATTCACAGCACCATTCACTTATTCACTGTATATTGTGGGTTCACAGAAACAGTACAGGCGTAATGTTGAGCTTTAGGAAGCGAGAGGAGAAGACGGAGGATATGGCTGATAGACACTCGAGAATTCCGGACAGTAGGGATGTGATGTCTGAGTCAAAGAGGTAGATCTGAGTGTTATCAGAATTTAGGTGGTACTGGAAACCATGGGACTTTGAGTTATCCCAGGCCAAGGGTATAGATGGAAAAGAGAAGGGGTCCTAGGACAAAGCCATGCATAACTCCAACAGAGAGAGGGTTGGATGAGGAGGTAGATTGGGAATGGGAGATGCTAAATGTGCGGTCGGAACGGTATGCAGAGATCCAGGATAGGGCAAGGTCTTTGACGCCAAAGGAAGAGAGGATCTGTAGTAAAAAGGAGTGGTCAACTGAGTCAAAGGCAGAGAACAGGTCTAGAAGGAGGAGTATAGAGTATTGTCTGTTAGCTTTGGCTTTAAGTAATCAATAAGGGATGTTTGAGTGGAATGGTAGGCTGAAAGCCAGATTGTTGGTTGTCGAAAAGAGAATTAGATGAGAAGTGGGAGGAAAGTTGAGTATGGATATTCTGCTCAAGGAGTTTGAAAGTGAACAGGAGCAGCAATATAAGGGCTACAGGTGGGCATAACAGTCGGGTCAAAATTTTGAGGATAGCCATGATTGTGGCATGTTTGAAAGCAGAAAGGAAAGTACCAGAAGTTAGTGATAGGTTAAAGAGGTGGGTTAGAGCTGGGATAAGTGCGGCGGTAAGGTTGGAGAGGAGGGAGGAGGTGGGATGAGATGGAGTCAAGTGCACAAGTGGTGAGGTGTGATTTGGAAAGGAGATGAGTAAACTCTCCTTCAGTGATGTTGGTGAGGGAGGTTATGAGAGAAGGGCATTGGTCTGATATACAAAGGGGTTGGGGTGGAGAAACAATAAAGCCTTGTTTGGTCGATCTTATTTTTGAAGTATGTGGGAAAGTTCTCAGCAGAGATGAGGGAGGTTGGAGTGGGCAGTGGTGGGTGGAGAAGGTAGTTAAAGGTACTGAAAACCTGTTTAGGGTTGTAGGATAAGGAAGATAGGAGGGTTGTGGAGTAGGACTGTTTAGCAGAGGTGAGGACTAATTTGAACATGAGTGTTACTTGTTTGAATGCAGTGAAGTCATCTTGCAAGTGTGTTTTCATCCATATCCACTCCGCAACTCTGAACACTTGCTGAATCTTTTTAATGAGTATATTATACCAGGGTTGTCTATTGCTTCGTTGCCCCTTGCCATGCATGAGATGGGTGACAGTGTCAATAGCTGATGTGAGGGTGATTTTGTAGAAAGCAGTAGCACTATTTGAATCATGGAGTGAAGATGAAAAGGACAGAGGTAGAATAGAGTCAGAGAGTGTGTAAATGTCTAGATGTGCAAGGTTTCTGCGAGGGTGTTCTAGTTGCTGAGCATGGGTGGCAGGTGAGGAGGACAAAGATGAGAACATGAGTACATGGTGGTTAGATACAGAGAGTGGGGAGGTTGTAAGATTAGATAGGAAACAGAGGCGGATAAAGATAAGGTCTAATGTATATCTATCTGTGAGGGTGGCTGTAAAGGCCTTCTCAGTAAGTCCAAAAGATGAAGTGAGCGACAGGAGTTTGGAGGCCGCCGACTGGCGGATGTCAGTGGGGATGTTGAAGTCACCCATGATGTTGTTGGTAACGTCAGCAGAGAGAAAGTGTAGCAGTGAGGTGGAGAATTGGTAAGTAAACGTGGTCACCTGGCCCAGAGTACGGTACGGTATATAATGCCAATTTGGAGATTGAAAGGAGAGTAGATACAAATGGAGTAGACTTCAAAAGAAGGGAGGATAAGGTAGGGTAGAGTTTGAGTTGAGTTGATGGTGCAGTTGGTAGAAAGGAGAAAACCCATTCCTCCACCATGTCTGTGACCCGCCCCAGGGCCGTGGAGCACCCGCTCCCGGGTGTTGTTTTGTTGGGGATGTCACGGGGCCTGTTGCCTGGTTCTGTGGCCCTGGCGGTCGCTGAAAAGGGGAACAGTTAATAGGGATAGTGTTGCGTGACGCCACCTATGGCTCCGGTAAGGTTACCGGCGCAGCAGGACAGACCTCCGGGGTGATGGTGAGGCAGCTAGATGTTTACGCTCCCCATAGGTGGAGCAGGATCCCTGGGGCAGTAGTGGATGATGGGAGTTGTGGATCAGTCTATGGAGAGAGAGGCATCAGGAGCCGCAGCAACAGTCACACACACAGGGTTGATTTTTCGTACCTTTACTAATGTTGCTGTTCAAGGTTAAGTCCAGGGTACAGTCAGGGTAGGCTAGGAGCAGTTTGGGGTCTCCACATCCGATGAATTATGATTCCTCTTTTTTGCTGTGTGTGTGCTTTGGTCCTGGGCTGTCTGAAGCTAGGCCCTGACCATCTCTTGTAGTCCTCACTTGTATGGCAGGCTGTGCGAGCTCTGCTGCGGGCACTGCTGTGTCCACTGCGGTCCGGGGCTCTGCTAAGCAGCTGTGCCCCAAGTACTGCACCAGAAGACTTGAAGCCTCCCTGGTCATCGGTCTTCACTGCTGGGCTGACTGGACCTGTGCAGTCTTGGACTCCGATGTCCGGCTGTCGACGTAGCTCTTCTGGGGCGAACCGGCTCTACTCCATTCTCCCTGGATAACTTGCCTCACCTCCAACCCTCACTCTAGGGTCCCTCACACTGGCTAGGCTTTTCCTCTGGCACGGGCCTAGCGCGCCTGCTCTCACCAGGTGTCTTCCTCAGTACTGCTCCGTACTAAACTGCCTAACTCCGCCGCTGGGCATGAATTTATAGGGGACCTTGCCTGAAGTCGGCAAGTAAAACTACTTCTTCAGGTCTGGGGTGGAAGGTGTTGTGTGTAAGTTTACCTGATGTGGAAATTCTACCCTGCTCCTGGTGTTCCTGTGGCAACCGAACTGTGGAGTGGGGTGCCACATCTGTTCACAGGGCGAGAAGTGTTGTTAAAGGGAAGGCTGCAGTAATACAACACAGCAGGGGAAGCAGTGTCTGAGGATGTCATCCATGTATCAGTGAGGCCCAGGAAGGAAAGGTTGCAAGAGGTAAATAGAGCATGGATCACATGGAGCTTGTTCCAGAGAGAGGGAGCAGGGGGTGGGTGTCAAAGGCACAGGTTTTACATACAGTTGAAACCAGAAGTTTACATAGACTATATAAAAAGACACATATGCATGTTTTTCTCACTCTCTGACATGAAATCAGAATAAACCTTTCCCATTTTAGGTCAATTAGGATTACCATAATTATTTATATTTGCCAAATGCCAGAATAATGAGAGAAAGAATGTTTTAAGGCATTTTTATTACTTTCTGCAAAGTTTGTTAGTATTTGGTACCATTGCCATTAAACTGTAAGATTGTGGATATTCTTCCACAAGCTTCTCACAAGAGTTGGTAGGAATTTGGGCCCATTTCTCCTGACAGAACTGGTGTAACTGAGCCATGTTTATAAGTCACTTTGCTCGCACCTGCCTTTTCAGCTTTGACAATTATTTTTCAGAAGGATTGAGATCAGGACTTTGTGATGGCTACTCCAAAACATTAACTGTGTTATCCTTAAGCCACTTTGTAACCAGTTTGGCAGTATGCTTTGGGTCATTGTCCATTTAGAGGACCCAAGCTTTAACTTGCTGGCTGATGTCTTGAAATGTTGCTTCAGTATTGCCACAATCTCCTTTCCTTATGATGCCATCTATTTTGTGAAGCTCACCAGTCCCCCCTGCAGCAAAACAACCCCACATGATATTGCCGCCTCCGTGTTTCACATTTGAAGTGGCGTTCTTAGGCTTCCAAGCTTCTCCCTTTTTCCTATGAATGTATCAGTGGTCATTATGGGCAAACAGTTACATTTTGTAAACATGTCCTGTGGCCTGACGAAACTAAAATAGATGTCTTTGATCCTGCATGCATTTGCAAACATTAACATTTTTTTTTAATGTTTCTTTTGGAGTAATGACTTCTTCCTGGCAGAGTGGTCTTTCAGCCCATATTGATAGTATACTCTTTTCACTGTGGATAATGTCAGAATCTTATCAGCTTCTGCCATCATCTTCACAAGGTCTTTTGCTTTTGTTCTTGGATTGATATGCACATGTTGGACTAAAGCAGGTTCATCTCTGGGACACAGAACCTTCCTGAGTGGTTTGATGGCTGGGCATTCCCATCTTGTTTGTACTTGCGTATTATTGTTTGTACAAATGAACAGGCACCTTCATGTATCTGGAAATTGCACCCAAAGATAAACAAAACTTTTGCGAGTCCACAGTTCTCTTCCTGATGTCAAGGCTGAGTTCTTTTTAGACTTTCCCATAATGCTATACATAGAAACAGTGTGTTTCAGGTGTGCATCAAAGTACACCACAGTGTGTCTCTAATTACTTTAGATGTTGCCAATAAACCTATCAGAAGCTTCCAATTATAAGGCATAATTTATGGGCTTTCCCAAATTGTTTAAAGGCAGAGTAATCTTAGTGTATGTAAAATTTTGACTTTGCAGAAGGTAATAAAAATACCTTAAAGCGAACCACCATTTAAATTTTTATTTAATAATAATGTAGAGCAAATGATTTTAATAAGCTTTCAACTATACTTTATAAGAGAATTCTGGCTGAAAACCATTCGTAAACCTTCCATAAGATGTCCTCACTAGACTGTGTCTGAAGCAGTTCATTCTCAGTCAGATTCATCTTCAAGCTTCTCACACTGAATACGGGGCATGTAACCATATATGGGTAAAGGGGGCGGGGGCCAACACAGTATCCATACAGCTGACTGCAGCTGATGAGGTGACAGTGTATCAGATTACTTCACGCTACAGCACAGTACTGACCAATGTCAGGATCACTGTAAAATCCTCTTTTCTTGGCACAAACGTTCTGATCTGTCATCTGGCTCCACACATCTCAGTCACAATGTCTGTTAACCCCTTCTCTGCTGTCACATTGCAGTGCTCCCTTCAACTGCTGGCCACGCCCACACAGCCGTAAAATGCAGTTTTTAAAAGAGCACAAAAAATGTGAGAAAATAAGTCACATAGCACAAAAAAGCATGATCTTAGCTTCTATGTGACCCATCATTAACAACCAGTGCAGTATTGTTTTTTTCAATGTAATGACATTTACACTTTAAAACATTTTATTTCTCTCATTATTCTGGCATTTGACAAATATTAATAATCATGGTAATCCTAATTGACCTGAAACAAGAAAGGTTGTATTCTGATTTCCTGTCAGATAGTGAGAAAAACATGCATATGTGTCTTTATATATAGTGTATGCAAACTTCTGGTTGTATGTGAGATTTCGGAAGTTTATATTAGTTTGAGAGTGATATGAAGGAGAATTGGGAGATATATCGCCAGCAGGGAGCAGAAGCAGAGAAAGGGAGAGCAGGTGGGAGAAGGAGAGTGGCCAGTTATGTTTTAGCCTGAGAAATCTGAGGTTAATAAGCAGGCTTGCAGATGAGGTGAAGGGGAATGGGGGGGGGGGGGTAAGAGAGGTGAGATAATTTTTTGGTTAGAGGGTGCTGGGTTTTGGGGATGGTGGTAGAACAAAAACTGTACGCGCAAATGTGAGCATAGTGAAAGTGCAAGTGTCAGAAAAGAAAGGCAAGTACGTTTAGTAAAAGGTAGTAACACTCACCTTCTGGTCAATTTTGGACTTTTTCTGGCATATTTTTGCTTCACATTTGAGATCCACACTTTGGAGAAACACCCGAATTAAAGCTGAGAGTTTGCACTTTTAGCTCATATTGATTATATACCGTACATACTCGCATATAAGCCGAGTTTTTCAGCCCAAAAATTGGGCTGAAAAGTTTCCCCCTCGGCTTATACGCGAGTCACTGTATACAATGTATACACTGTATACAGTATACAGGCCACCCGCCCCCATCAGTATACAGGGCCCCTGCCTTGCTGCCGCAATCCTGTAAAGCAATACATTATTATACTTATCCCTGCCGCTGTCCCCGCCGCCATCGCGCTCCTCCGGCTTCATCCGGCTTCTTCCGGCTTCCTCCTCCGGTGGGCGCAGGCAATGATGTCATTGTCTGTACGCCAGAGGAGGAAGCCGGAAGAAGCCGGATGAAGCCGGTGGAGCGCGATGGCGGCGGCGGGACAGCGGCAGGTATAAGTATAATAATGTATTCCTTTACAGGATTGCGGCAGCAAGGGGGGGCCCTGTATACTGATGGGGGGGGCCTGTAATATACCACTGGGGCTGCTGCTGTTATACTACCACTGGGGCTGCTGCTGTATACTACCACTGGGGCTGCTGTATATACCTCTGGGGCTGCTGTATACTACCACTGGGGCTGCTGCTGCTGTATACTACCACTAGGGCTGCTGTATATACCTCTGGGGCTGCTGTATATTACCACTGGGGCTGCTGCTGTATATACCACTGGGGCTGCTGCTGTATACTACCACTGGGGAGGCTGCTGTATACCACACTGCTGGGGGCAGTATACCTGTGCTGGGGTCCACCCTCGGCTTAAACACGAGTCAATAGGTTTTCCAGGTTTTGGGGCAAAAGTAGGGGGGTCGGCTTATACACGAGTATATACGGTAACGGTATCTTGAACATGTTTTGGTAAACAGCTAAAATGCCAAACTTGTGTGACTGTCCAAATATTTCTGGACCTAACTGTACATGTTTCAGTGTAATATCTGCAGTGATCTGTAAGCCCAAAAACTCATTGACCACTATAATGAAAGACTACACTAGGGCTGCTTTGAACTAGTAATCTGTAGAGTTCTACTTACATAATCATATACAACTCAATGATGCCCTTACTTTATTACACATGTACTATTTTACAATGTATATATTAATCAGCTGTTTGTTAAATAAATTATACAAGCACTCCAGCATTTTTTTTGCATATGTAAAATTTAATGCCCCCATAAACGTTAGACCAATGTTGGCTGAACCTGCTGATATTGACTTGTTCAGTCAATGTTAACGTAATGTGTATGGGACCCGTTTTTTGCCCAAACGATGATGTCGGATGAGATTAGGATCAGGTGTGTCTGATCTCGTACTAACGATCCTTTTCTTCTATCAGAGATGCCTAGCAGCAACTTTCTCATAGGGTGCTTTCACACTGCAATATTTGAGGATCCATGGCTGTCCGTTGTAAAACGGACAGCCACGGATCCGATTTGGCCCCCATGTTATGCTATGGGCACGGATTGGATTGGATTTGGCCTAATTGCCATTCAATTTTTGTCGCATCCGATTGTGTCCGATTTTTTGCTGTGCCCAAAATCAGAGACTGTGTCCGATTTGGTCCGCTGTGCCCAAAATCGTAGCAATCAAATCTGACAGCCAGTTAACATGGGGGCCTATGAGCGCGAGTCCGAGGAAACAGCTGATCGCTCCTCGGACCCGATTTTAGTGTACTGAGCATACTCAGTGATCGCTGGAAGGTGAGAATAGAGTTTCTTTATTTTTAACCCCTTGCTTTTACTTAATTTCACTTCCGCAATGTATAGATATACATTGCGGAAGTGAAAGTACCCTGCACAGCTCTTTCTGTGTCCGGACCCGTGAAAATCACGGCCCGGACACAGAAATAGCACCAGGAGGCTCTCTTCCGATGCCGTCCATTCCTGTCTGTGGGGTCCTGCAAAAAGTAGGATCCCACGGACAGGAAAAATAACACGATGTGAAAGCACCCATAGAGAACATACACTGTGTGCAGAATTATCAGGCAAATGAGTATTTTGATCACATGATACTTTTTATACATGTTGTCCTACTCCAAGCTGTATAGGCTTGAGAGCTAACTACCAATTAAGTAAATCAGGTGATGTGCATCTCTGTAATGAGGAGGGGTGTGGTGTAATGACATCAACACATTATATAAGGTGTGCTTAATTATTAGGCAAATGCCTTTCCTTAGGCAAAATGGGTCAGAAGAGAGATTTAACGAGCTCTGAAAAGTCCAAAATTGTGAGATGTCTTGCAGAGGGATGCAGCAGTCTTGATATTGCCAAACGTTTGAAGCGTGATCACCGAACAAGCAAGGGTTTCATGTCAAATAGCCAACAGGGTCGCAAGAAGCGTGTTGGGCAAAAAAATGTGCAAAAATAACTGCCCATGAATTGAGGAAAATCAAGTGTGAAGCTGCCAAGATGCCATTTGCCACCAGTTTTGCCATATTTCAGAGCTGCAACGTTACTGGAGTATTAAAAAGCACAAGGTGTGTCATACTCAGGGACATGCTGAAAGACGACAACCTTTGAACAAGAAACATAAGATAAAACATCAAGACTGAGCCAAGAAATATCTTAAGACTGATTTTTCAAAGGTTTTATGGACTAATGAAATGAGAGTGACTCTTGATGAGCCAGATGGATGGGCCAGATGGATGGGCCAGAGGCTGGATCAGTAAAGGGCAGAGAGCTCCACTCCGACTCAGACGCCAGCAAGGTGGAGCTGCGGTACTGGTATGGGCTGGTATCATCAAAAAAAATTAACTTGTGGGACCTTTTCAGGTTGAGGATGGAGTGAAGCTCAACTCCCGGACCTACTGCCAGTTTCTGGAAGACAACTTCTTCAAGCAGTGGTACAGGAAGAAGTCAATTTCGTTAAAAAAACATGATTTTCACGTAGGACAATGCTCCATGACATGCATCTAACTACTCCACAACGTGGCTGGCAAGTAAAGGTCTAAAAGAAGAAAAAATA
Source organism: Allobates femoralis (assembly GCA_033576535.1). Taxonomy (NCBI): domain Eukaryota; kingdom Metazoa; phylum Chordata; class Amphibia; order Anura; family Aromobatidae; genus Allobates; species Allobates femoralis. Next base: position 136,668,147 of record JARQOC010000006.1, read on the forward strand.
ATGACATGGCCCCCTTGTTCACCTGATCTGAACCCCATAGAGAACCTGTGGTCCGTCATAAAATGTGAGATCTACAGGGAGGGAAAATAGTACACCTCTCGGAACAGTGTCTGTGAGGCTGTGGTGGCTGCTGCACGCAATGTTGATCGTAAACAGATCAAGCAACTGACAGAATCTATGGATGGAGGGCTGTTGAGTGTCATCATAAAGAAAGGTGGCTATATTGGTCACTAATTTTTTTGGTGTTTTGTTTTTTGCATGTCAGAAATGTTTTTTTCTAAATTTTGTGCAGTTATATTAGTTTACCTGGTGAAAATAAACAAGTGAGATGGGAATAAATTTGGTTTTTATTAAGTTGCCAAATAATTCTGCACAGTAATAGTTACCTGCACAAACAGATATCCTCCTAAGATAGCCAAAACTAAAAAAAAACACTCCAACGTCCAAAAATATTAATCCCTTTACGACTAATGACGAGTATACTCGTCATGAAAAGATGTCAGTTCCCGCATCATGAGTATACTCGTCATGGCTTTGAACTGTCACTGCTTCTAAACGAACAGTGACAGTTCAATTCTAAAAGCTGTCAGTGACAGCCAAGGGTTAGGGGCAGAGGTGTGGGCACCCCTGTTAACCCCTTCACCCACCCCCCCTCCCCAAATCACACTTATCTGCGGGCGGGTTGCACCGCAGCCGCCGGCCATGAGCTGATGCTCCAGCTCCCCCTGTGTCCTGTCCCCGCCCCCTGTGTCCAGCTCCCCCTGTGTCCTGTAGCCCCCCCCTGTGTCCTGAGCCCCCTTTGTCCTGTCCCCGTCCCCTGTGCAGCCCCTCCTGTGTCCTGTCCCCGTCCGCTGTGCAGCCCCTCCTGTGTCCGGTCCCCGTCCCCTGTGCAGCCCCTCCTGTGTCCTGTCCCCGCCCCCTGTGTCCAGCTCCCCGTGTCCTGTAGCCCCCCTCGTGCCCTGAGCCCCCTGTGTCCTGTCCCCGTCCCCTGTGCAGCCCCCCTGTCTCCCGTCCATCCCCGCCCTCCACCCTGCATTGTTTGGCTGCCGGCGGGCTTGTGCGCCCGCCGACGAAGCTGCAGGGCCCCCTCCTCCTCCTCCCTGCTGGTCCCGGTCCCCAGCCCCCGGTCCCCAGCCCCACTCACCTATCCCGGCGGGCTGCACGCTCGGTGCACCCGCCCGCACCGTCGGCCTCCTCTGCAGTCCGGTGTGGCTCCTCCTCTTCTCAGGGGGCTCCTCCTCCTCATCGCTGGGTAAGTATGAATGAATGAATGAATGAATGGATGGATGGATGGGTGGATGGGTGGATGGGTGGATGGATGGATGGATGGATGGGTGGATGGATGGATGGATGTGTGCGTGCGTGGATGTGCGTGCTTGGATGTGTGCGTACGTGGATGTGTGTGTGGATGTGCGTGGATGTCAGCATGCGTGCGTGGATGTGTGCATGCGTGGATGTGGTTGTGTGCATGCGTGGATGTGCGTACGTGGATGTGCGTACGTGGATGTGCGTACGTGGATGTGCGTGGATGTGGATGTACGTGGATGTGTGTGTGGATGTCAGCATGCGTGCGTGGATGTGTGCATGCGTGGATGTGGTTGTGTGCATGCATGGATGTGCGTACGTGGATGTGCGTACGTGGATGTGCGTACGTGGATGTGCGTGGATGTGGATGTACGTGGATGTGGATGTACGTGGATGTCAGCATGCGTGCGTGGATGTGTGCATGCGTGGATGTGGTTGTGTGCATGCGTGGATGTCAGCACGTGGATGTGTGTACGTGGATGTGCGTACGTGGATGTGCGTACGTGGATGTGTGCGTACGTGGATATGTGCGTATGTGGATATGTGCGTACGTGCATGTGCGTGGATGTGGATGTACGTGGATGTGTGTGTGGATGTGCGTGGATGTCAGCATGCGTGCGTGGATGTGTGCATGCGTGGATGTGCGTGTGTGGATGTGTGTGCGTGGTTGTGTGCATGCGTGGATGTTAGCACGTGGATGTGCGTACGTGGATGTGCGTACGTGGATGTGCGTGCGTGGATGATGGGTGCATAGGTGGATGGATGGGTGCAACAAGGGATCAAGTGTCCTCTTGTTATAGTCTCTGGGATCATAGTCAATGGTGCACTGTATAACTGATCATTGTCATACAGTGCACTATAACTCTGACCCCTGAGACTGTAGGAAGAGGACACTTGATCCCTTGCTGCAGTCTCTGGATCGAGCGTCGTGGGACCTTCGTTGTGGACTACGTCGGAGGCGATCGAGCGTCGTGGGACCTTTGTTGTGGACTACGTCGGATCTTTATAATAAAGATGGAGTCCGAATTTTGTTTGTGTTTTTTTTCAAATAAAAAGATTTTTCTCTGTGTGTATTTTCTGACTATTTACCAGAGATTCCTAATGGCGGGTCTAACATTGGCCCTATATTATGAATCTCGGGCTTAGTGCCAGCTGCCAATAAAAAGCTGGCATTAACCCCTTTATTACCCAGTTTGCCACCGGCACCAGGGCAACTGGAAGAGCATGGGTACAGCGCCAGAAAATGGCGCTTCAATGAATGCGCCATTTTCTGGGGCGGCTGCGGGCTGCAATTCGCAGCATGGGGGGCCCAGAACGCTTGGGCCTTTCCATGCTGAGGATTCCAGCCCCCAGCTGCCTAGTTGTACCTGGCTGGGCCAAAAATATGGCGGAGCCCTACGTCATTTTTTTTTCTAGAATTAGTTCTAGAAATAAAAAAAAATAGGCTTCGCTGTATTTTTGGTTGCAGCCAGGTACAACGAGGCAGCTGGGGGTTGCTAGCAGTCTGTAGCTGCCAAGTTGTACCTGGCTGGACCAAAAATATGGCGGAGCCCTACGTCATTTTTTTTTTCTGGAATTAGTTCTAGAAATAAAAAAAAATAGGCTTCGCTGTATTTTTGGTTGCAGCCAGGTACAACGAGGCAACTGGGGGTTGCTAGCAGTCTGTAGCTGCCAAGTTGTACCTGGCTGGACCAAAAATATGGCGGAGCCCTACGTCATTTTTTTTTCTTCTAGAATTAGTTCTAGAAATAAAAAAAATGGGCTTCGCTGTATTTTTGGTTGCATCCAGGTACAACGAGGCAGCTGGGGGTTGCTGGCAGTCTGTAGCTGCCAAGTTGTACCTGGCTGGACCAAAAATATGGCGGAGCCCCACATCATTTTTTTTTTCTAGAATTAGTTCTAGAAATAAAAAAAAGCCTTCGCTGTATTTGTAGCCAGCCATGTACAACTTGGCAGCTGCCTGACTGGAATCCTCAGCGTGGAGAGACTCAAATGTTGTGGGTCCCCCACGCTGCAAAATTCAACCCACAGCCACCCAAGAAAATAGCACATTCATTAGAGGCGGCATTTTCTGGTGCTGTACCCCAACTCTACCAGTTGCCCTTGTGCTGGTGGCACACGGGTTCTCCATATGCGACATGGTGTCCGCTAACAATTTCAATAGAAAATTAGCTCCAATTGTTAGCGGAAACCATGTCGGGTATGGAGAGCCCCTCCCTGTGTGCCTGAACATTGGAGCTCCCCCACAAGTGACCCCATTTTGAAAACTAGACCCCTAAGGAACGTATCTAGATGCATAGTGAGCACTTTGAACCCCCAGATGCTTCACAAATTCATCCATAAAAATTAAAAAAACACTTATTTTTCACAAAAAAATTCTTTTTGCCTACATTTTTTCAGTTTCACATGGGCAAAGGGATAAAATACATCCCAAAATTTGTTGGGCAATTTCTCCTGAGTACACCGATACCTTATATGTGGTCATAAACCACTGTTTGGGCGCACGGCAGGGCTCAGAAGTGAAGGAGCGCCATATCACTTTTTGAACGGAAAATTGGCTCTAAAATTCAAATTGTGCTCCTTCACTTCTGAGCCCTGCCGTGCGCCCAAACAGTGGTTTATGACCACATATGATGTATTGGTGTACTCAGGAGAAATTGCCCAACAAATTTTAGGATGCATTTTATCCTGTTGCCCATGTGAAAATGAAAAAATTGAGGCTAAAAGAACATTTTTGTTACAAAAATTAAAATGTCTATTTTTTCCTTCAACTTTATTTTAGTTCCTGTGAAGCACCTAAAGGGTTAATAATCTTCTTCAATATAGTTTTGAGTAGCTTGAGGGGTGCAGTTTTTGGAATGGTGTCACTTTTGGGTGTTTTCTGTCATGTACACCCCTCAAAGAGACTTCAAATGTGATGTGGTCTCTAAAAAATTGGTTTTGTAAATTTTGCTGGAAAAATGAATAATTGCTGATGAACTTTGAACCCTTATAACGTCCTACCAAAATTTTTTTTTTCTTCCAAAATTGTGCTGATGTGAAGTAGACATGTGGGAAATGTTATTTATTAACTATTTTGTGGCACATAACTCTCTGGTTTAGCAGAATAAAAATTAAAAATTTGAAAATTGCTAAATTTTCAAAATTTTTGCCAAATTTTTTATTTTTTCACAAATAAACGCAAAAATTATCGACCTAAATTTAATACTAACATGAAGCCCAATATGTCACGAAAATACAATCTCATAATCGCTAGGATCCGTTGAAGCGTTCCAGAGATATTACCTCATAAAGGGACACTGGTCAGAATTACAAAAAATGGTCCGGTCATTAGGGTGCAAAGTGACTCGGTCCTTAAGGGGTTAAGCTTTGATATTTGTGAGTCTTTTGGGTTGATTGAGAACATAGTTGTTGATCAATAATAAAAATAATCCTCTAAAATACAACTTGCCTAATAATTCTGCACACAGTGTAGACAAAAGCCTCTCTGATAGAGCACAGATGAGCTTGGCAGAGCCAGCACTCCTGTGCATGGAGGAGATGGGCAAGATAAATGCTGCCGGTACGATCATCTGTGCCATTGACAGCTATCTAAAGTGTATGTGAAGGCTTAACTCACTATCAATATTCTAGAAAATCTACAATTTCACAACCAGCCCAATGTATGTGCAAAACCTTGGTGCAGCGTCTATTTAAGCTAATTTCAAAAAGTTAAAGTGAACTTGACAGCAGATACATGTAGCCTATATCACTGGCAGCATGTATCAGATACTGGCTGTATGATTTCAGCTATGTATGCTGCGGCGTTTCAGAGAACATATGGTAAAAACCGGTTAGGAACCAAGCTGCAAGAAAAACTATTTGAATAGGCAGGTCTTCTGGCGGCTTCTCCCCTCCCGCTCTGTATACATAAATGCGGGAAGAGACCTTTTAGTCATTCGAAGCGAGTGGTGAAAATCCACCGATGAGTCTCCAAGCAGCTTTTGAAGTATACCATCCTCTGAAATGCTGCAACGTTTCAGTGTTAAACATATTGGCTGATATCATACAGGGATTGTCTGATATATTGAACCCTTTTAAGTGATCTAGAAGACTGGCATAGAATTTGTTTTCAATTATTTGCTGCCCACACTGCAAATCTACGATGTGCGCTGTTGTCTGTAGTATATATGTATGTTCTTAGTGGAAATTATTTTGAGATAGTAAACATCAAATGAAATTATATATTTCTATACACAATACAATTGTTACAGCAACGAAGACACAACATGGAATCATTTCACAGCTTTTTGTTTCTTTACATCAAAGGGCTATACATGGAATTAAGGCATGTTGTAGGGCACATATTGTTCCAGAATGAATCTCATGGTAAAAAGTTTATAGTTTTCAACTTGAATCATGTAAATAACAATGAACAAAAAATGTTTCGTTTTTAGCTCATTTCAGCTTTGTAACTCTTTTGATCCAGGGGATAAACCTATTGACCTTCGTATATACTCCAGGAGAGTCCTTTCGTCCACACCCATAGCCCCAAGAAGTTATTCCGACTATTATCCATTGTCCATGGTCATTTTGGCACATGAGAGGACCGCCACTGTCTCCTTGACAGCTATCTACTCTATTGTCTTCAGATAAATTCCCTGCACAGATCATCCGATTAGTAAATTTCCCTTTGTAACGAAATATACATTTCTCTTTGGGAAGAATTGGAACCGCGCCTTCCAAAAGTGTCTTTGAGTAGGAAGTACCTGTCACAAGAAATTAAAATGAGAAAAATAAGTATTTCAATTTTCTGAAGCGAGCCTACCACATAAGAAAAGTCATACAAATAGTCTTGCTTCTGCATGAAATTGTCAAAAATATGCACATAGTATCGGTGAATCAAGAAAACAACAGTTGGGTTTAGAAAATAAAGTAGAGTAGTAATACTGCAATTATATTAAAGGGAAGCTGACCTCTACAAATGACCCCCCAGCCTGTTTTAACCTGTCTCTGCTCCATAGTAATCCATTTGTAACCATCCCTTTCTATCCCTAAAGGTACCTTTACACGCCGCTACAACAGGATGGATACAACCCGCTACTTCACGTGCACGAGCACGCCCAAACGGTTACAAACGGGAAACGCACCACCTTTACATGCAGCCACAAGGTGCGCTACGCTACGTTACATCTACAGCTAGATACATTGCCGGGTGTCTCAAGTAGCCATTTGTAGCTTACCTTACCTCATTTACACACCGCTACAACCAGCTAATATGGGAGGACCTGGTGCAGCAGGGACAGCGCACAGGCGTGCCACAATTGTGGAGTACGAGACGTCCGTACACTGATAGGACAAAGCAAGAACATCATGATTGGGCAGGCATCGCAGGAGGCTGATTAATACATGACGCTCGAGCAATTGTGTAGTGTGACTGGTCAGCTCCTTAAATATGCCGCCCTGTGCAGCGACAACCAATCACAACGCAGGAGCTTCCTCCAATGATCGCTGAAGGGGGCGCGGTAACCCGGAGCCTGTGTCACGCCCCAGCTACATAGCATGGTGTAGAAACAACCCTTCTATTTCTTCTTTACACGCCGATACAGCTCGCTGCAATCAGCTTTGTAGCCACCTGTTTCAGAGCAGTGCTCGGAAACAGATGTATCTGTTGCCGGTTGCCTCCTACCGTCTTCACACGCCGCTACTACGGGCAATATTGACGACGCAAGCTACAATCGTAGCCTGTAGCGGGTTGTATCCATCCTGTTGTAGCGGCGTGTAAAGGTACCCTTAGGGTACCTTTACACGCGGCTACATTTCTAGGGTGGCTACAGGTAACTTACTGGTTGCAGTGAAATCATGGAGACAAGGTTCTATCTTGTTGCTGTGTACAAATGGAATAATCTCTCCATGATTTCACTGCAACCAGTAAGTTACCTGTAGCCACCCTAGAAATGTAGCCGCGTGTAAAGGTACCCTGAGGGTACCTTTACACGCCGCTACTGGCGGGTGGATACAACCAGCTACTTCACGTGCACGAGCACGCACAAACGGTTGCAAATGGTAAACGCACCACCTTTACACGCGGCAACAAGGTGCGCTACGCTACGTTACATCTATCTCTGGATACACCGCCAGGTGCCACAAGTAGCCATCTGTAGCTTACCGTACCTCATTTACACACCGCTACAACAAGCTAATATGGGCGGACACGGTGCAGCAGGGACAGCACATAGGCGTGCCACAATTGTGGATTACGAGACGTCCGTACGCTGATAGGACTAAGCAATAACATCATGATTGGCCAGGCAGCGCAGGAGGCTGTTTAATACATGACGCTCGAGCAATTGTGTAGTGTGACTGGTCAGCTCCTTAAATATGCCGCCCTATGCAGCGACTACCAATCGTAATGCAGGAGCTTCCTCCAATGATCGCTGATGGGGCGCGGTAACCCAGAGCCTGTGTCACACCCCAGCTACATAGCAGGTACATAGCATGGTGTAGAAACAACCCTTCTGTTGCTTCTTTACACGCCGATACAGCTCGCTACAATCGGCTGTGTAGCCACCTGTTTCAGGGCAGTGCTCGGAAACAGATGCATCTGTTGCCGGGTGCCTCCTACCGTCTTCACACGCCGCTACTAAGGGTATATTGCGGATACAAGCTACATTTGTAGCATGTAGCTGGTTGTATCCACCCACCAGTAGCGGCGTGTAAAAGTACCCTAAAGGTACCTTTACATGCCGCTACAAAAGGTTAGGAACAACCGGGTGCTTCACGTGCACGAGCACGTACCAACGGTTGCAAACGGTACCCAATACCGCCTTTACACGCCGCTACAAGGTGCTCTACAGAAGGTTTAATCTATCTCTGGATGCACCGCGGGGTGCCTGAAGTTACCTTCTGTAGAGCACCTTCCCTCATTTACACTCCGCGACAGAAGGTAATATGGGAGGACCTGGTGCAGCAGGGACAACACATAGGCGTTCCAGAGTTGTGGATTACGAGACGCTCGTACGATGATTGGACAAAGCAATAGTATCATGATTGGCCAGCCAGCGCAGGAAGGCTGGCTAATACATGACGCTATAGCAAATGTGTAGTGTGACTGGTCAGCTCCTTAAATATGCCGCCCTATGCAGCGACAACCAATCGCAACGCAGGAGCTTCCACCAATGATCGCTGAAGGGGGGCGATTTCCCGGAGGCTGTGTCACGCCCCGGGGATTTAACTAGGTGGCGTAAAAACCTTACCGTACCGTATTTAGACACCGTTACCATCGGGTTGAAATCAACCTGGTTTAGAGCACTGCTCTGAAACAGGTGCCGAAAGTGACGGGTGGCAACAAGCTAGTTTACACGCCGCTACCTCGGGTTGATTTGACGGTGCAAGATACATTTGTCTCCGTAACCCGGTTGTTTTCAACCTTCTGTAGCGGTGTGTAAAGGTACCTTTAAGCGCTATGAGAAAGTTTATTCACCTCTTATTCTGCAGCATCTCATTATATGAGAAGCTGCAAAAGGCGGGCTTATGTGTCTCTCCCCGCCGCCGGCGTGTTAATTATGCACGCCCATATGGGCGTGCTATAGAGCAGAGACTGTGCTTGTGCTGCAGGGGGCGGTACAGGCGATATGACGCGATTTTCATCATATCGCCTGTACCGCCCCCTGGCAGCACAAGCACAGTGTCTGCTCTATAGCACGACCAAATGGGCGTGCATAATTAACATGCCGCCGGCGGGGAGAGCCACATTAGCCCGCCTTTTGCGGCTTCTCATATAATGAGAAGCTGCAAAATAAGAGGTGAATAAACTACTTTTATAAACTTTCTCATAACGCTTTAGGGACAGAAAGGGATGGTTACAAATTGATTACTATGGTGCAGGGACAGGTTAAAACAGGCTGGGGGTCATTTGTAGAGGTCAGGTTCCCTTTAAACTCTTCCTTCAGCAGCCAATTTTCATTCTAGAGCTCTCATTTTTTATTTCCCTTATTTTAAGAGCTGTATCCTTTTTATTTTTTGGTCAATAAAGTCATATGAAGGCTTTTTTTGCGAAAGAAGTTGTATGTCTGGATGATACAATTAACACAATTAACCTTACCATGTAATATATTGAAAAATGGGCAGAAAATTCCATATGCAGAGAAGTGGTAAGAAAAAGATCATATATAGTGCCTACAAGTAGTATTCAACCCCTTGCAGATTTAGCTGGTTTGATAAGATGCCAATAAGTTAGAGCCTTCAAACTGCAAACGAGAGTAGGATTTATTAACAGAAGCATAAATCTTACAAACCAAAATGTTATGTTGCTCAGTTGAATTTTTATAAATTTTAAACATAAAAGTGTGGGTCAATTATTATTCAACCCCTATGTTTAATATTTTGTGGAATAACCCTTGTTTGCAATTACAGCTAATAATCGTCTTTTATAAGACCTGATCAGACCAGCACATGTCTCTGGAGTTATCTTGGCCCACTCCTCCATGCAGATCTTCTCCAAGTTATCTAGGTTCTTTGGGTGTCTCATGTGGACTTTAATCTTGAGCTCCTTCCACAAGTTTTCAATTGGGTTAAGGTCAGGAGACTGACTAGGCCACTCCAACACCTTGATTTTTTCCCTCTTGAACCAGGCCTTGGTTTTCTTGGCTGTGTGCTTTGGGTCGTTGTCTTGTTGGAAGATGAAATTACGACCCATCTTAAGATCCTTGATGGAGGAGCGGAGGTTCTTGGCCAAAATCTCCAGGTAGGCCGTGCTATCCATCTTCCCATGGATGCGGACCAGATGGCCAGGCCCCTTGGCTGAGAAACAGCCCCACAGCATGATGCTGCCACCACCATGCTTGACTGTAGGGATGGTATTCTTGGGGTCGTATGCACTGCCATCCAGTCTCCAAACGTCACGTGTGTGGTTGGCACCAAAGATCTCGATCTTGGTCTCATCAGACCATAGAACCTTGAACCAGTCTGTCTCAGAGTCCTCCAAGTGATCATGAGCAAACTGTAGACGAGCCTTGACATGTCGCTTTGAAAGTAAAGGAACCTTACGGGCTCGTCTGGAACGGAGACCATTGCGGTGGAGTACGTTACTTATGGTATTGACTGAAACCAATGTCCCCACTGCCATGAGATCTTCCCGGAGCTCCTTCCTTGTTGTCCTTGGGTTAGCCTTGACTCTTCGGACAAGCCTGGCCTCGGCACAGGAGGAAACTTTCAAAGGCTGTCCAGGCCGTGGAAGGCTAACAGTAGTTCCATAAGCCTTCCACTTCCGGATGATGCTCCCAACAGTGGAGACAGGTAGGCCCAACTCCTTCAAAAGGGTTTTGTACCACTTGCCAGCCTTGTGACCCTCCACGATCTTGTCTCTGATGGCCTTGGAATGCTCCTTTGTCTTTCCCATGTTGAGCATGTATGAGTGCTGCTCACAAGTTTGGGGAGGGTCTTAAATAGTCAGAAAAGGCTGGCAAAAGAGATAATTATTCCACACATGTGAAGCTCATTGTTATTTGTGCCTGAACTACTTCTTAATACTTTAGGGGACCAAATAGAATTCTGGTGGTTTGAGGGGTTGAATAATAAATGACCCTCTGAATTAACTTTTAACGCTTTAAAAAAAAAAAAAAATTTTTTTGTGGCACTGCATTTCCCACTTCCAGGCTGATCTACAGTCCAAATGTCACAATGCCAAGTTAATTCCGCATGTGTCAACCAGCTAAATCTGCAGGGGGTTGAATACTACTTGTAGGCACTGTATATTATACTGTAATGTATAGGTGTAATATAATAACTCAATAGATTGCAATACCTGTGTCTCCCCATCCAGAAATAAAACATGGCTTCTTGTGTACAAATGACTCCTTCCTTTCCGGGAGACATATTGGCAGGACGTGGTAGGTAAATGACATGCAATGACCTTCCTTCCCCTTTAATCTGACCAATGCAATATCATTGTCGTTGCTGCCAGTGTGATATTTCTTATGTATAACAATCTTCTGCACTGGTAACTCACGCTCAAAGTCATCTTCCACTCCAGTGTGGTAATCACCAACTCTAAGGGAGTATTTGTGAGGCTTGTTACCAAATCTAGAAAACCAAATAATAAAAGGATCAATGTATTAAATAGTAAAGGATCATATCTTTATAAACACTTTCAATGGTTATGCGTAATGGACAAATATTCTTAGATAATAGGATAGGTAGCACAGTCTGTTGATTTATGTTGTGCTGGATTCAAGGTCTCATTGTTCTGCATCTTGAAAAATTGATAAAGCTAAAGGATTTTTAAAGGTACCATCACACGAAGCGATGGCACTGGAGATGTTGGTGGCGACTGGCGGGAGCGCGCACGTTTTTGGCGCCCCGCCAGCGTCACCGTCCCCTATTTACATGGGGCAACACCTCCAGCGCCGTGCCGGCGATCTGACAGGCGGCATCGCCGCTGGGGTGTCTTAAAACCCCAGCGGCGATGCAGTACAATGGGAGCCTATGGCTCCCATCGCCTGTCAGGTCGCCGGCGGCCGTTTACATGGGGCGATGTGTGCACATCGTCCCAGATCGGCTGCCTGGTTTCAGAGCACTGCTCTGAAAGCAGGCGACCAGTAAATGGTGTTGCCCTCGCCCATTCACATTAGGCGATACAGGGGCGATACCAGCGCCGATAGGCCACGCCCCTGCATCGCCTAATAAATCGGCGGTACCGTCGCCTCGTGTGACGGTACCTTTAGTATTTAGGTCTTTTTATACGAGTTTCACGATGTGTGGCTATATCAATAAAAGTGTGAGAAAAAGAGACTAACACATGATTGTCTTAGGAAAGTCGTAAAGATCTAAAGGTACCGTCACACGAGGCGACGATACTGGCGATTTATTAAGCGATGCAGGGGCGTGGCCTATCGGCGCCGATATCGCCCCTGCATCGCCTAATGTGAATGGGTGAGGGCGACGCCATTTACTCGTCGCCTGGTTTCAGAGCAGAGCTCTGAAACCAGGCAGCCAATCTGGGGCGATGTGCAACACATCGCCCCATGTAAACAGCCGCCGGTGACCTGACATTGTACTGCATCGCCGCTGGGGTTTTGAGACACCCCAGCGGCGATGCCGTCTGTCAGATCTCCGGCGTAGCGCTGGAGGTGTCGCCCCATGTAAATGGGGGACAGTGACGCTGGCAGGGCACCAAAAACGTGCACGCTCCCGCCAGTCGCCGCCGACATCTACAGCGCTGTCGCCTCATGTGGCGGTACCTTAAGTATTTTTGACAATGCCAAAATTGATGGCCAAAAGGCAGGTCTTGTGGAGAGTTTCCAGTATGGAATGACAAGTACCTACCAAACATTTTTCAAAGGTGAACAACCAGCGACAAAACCACTGATGCCCCAAGCTCATTATTGCAAAGGCAAATATAGCGAATATGGCTAACAAAAAAAATGATGGCTTTAAAAAACACAACTCTACTTATGTTGACATTTGTTTTGGACATGGTACCATTAGAAATTGAACATGAAGCAACTAAAGAGCGTGGACTGGTCTGAGACCAAGATGTCTTATGGGAAGAAGATAAGGTGATAGAGGCCATACAACGCCTAGGGTAATGTTTTCCTCTGAACTTTCGGTGCTGGCATACATGACATGATACTTTGACATATACTATGTGTTACCTACTACATTACTGCAGAACAAGCACACCCATTCATGGCAGGTCAGGACAGATTAGTATGTCCTGACACACTAAAAAACTAGCTCCAGAATTATTTAGGGTACAAGACAAAAAGTTCAAGAAGTGGACATAGCCTCTAAATTCTTGGTGCAATCAATGACGGTGTATAACTTGCAACTAAAAGCAATCTACAGTACTGAAGTTGTTTTTTATGGCTGATAGATATAAAATGCAAAATCAGCTGCCACTCTAAGGCTATGTGCACACACAAAAAACGTGATCCGTTTGTTCTCAGGAAAAGTCTGCATGAAAACTTTATCAGGTCTAAAAAAAAATAAATAAATAAATAAAAGCAGCACAAATGGATCACTTTTGCAGCTGCGTTTGTGCACATACAAACACAGCAAAAATAAGGGGATACAGAGACAGACATACAGACACACAGACAGACACAAGACACTTTATCACCTTCAGGTGATCCTGCAGTGACCAGTGATTTCTTACTTCCAGGTTCGGTACTGCAAGATTCTCTGACACCATGTGACAGCCTGAGTCACATGGTACACAGATCCTGGAAGAAGACTAGAGACAGCATCTGCGGTGGCCGGGAAGAGGAAATCACTGGAGCTTGCTGTGGGATCGCCAGGGAGGGTGAGTATTGCTGCGTTTTGCGCAAATCCAGATCAATTAATTGACATGCTACTTCTTTACCTTATCAGGTTTTTGCAGCAAAGCTTGATCAGAAAAAAATGCAGCCATTGGCACAGCATTTCAGAAGTCTCATAGACTTTACTGGCCTGACAAAAATGTATCCGTTTTTTGTGCACAAACGCAGCACAAGAATGGATCATAAACGCCCAGTGTGCACATAGCCTTAACCTCTCTTGTTAACCTATTTATCACAGCCTGAGTATTCTAGCTAGGTAGGGCTGAAGACCAATTGTGATGACCTCAGTGGTGTCATAGCGCCCTGCTTAGAGATCATCACAAAGATTCAATGCAAATAGAATTTGAGTTGAATTTCCTGAAATCTGTATGTAATGGCCACTTTACACGTCCCGATATCGGCGTCCAACTCCGATAAAAAGTCACGTGGTTCGTGCGTTGTCCCCAATATCGTTCGTGCGTTGTATGGTATAAATGTCCAATACGATGCACAAACGATGCCAAAACGATATCGGGGATCAAATGATTAATTAAGTGGAAACCACTATGGAGTTTTTGTTACATAAAATATAACTTTTATTAAATATATATAAAAGCAGACACATAAACGTTATGAACAAAGTACAAGGGAAACCCACAGGCTGTAGGCAGGTAATCACTCCCTGGGTATAACAATGCACTTGTAAGGTACAAATTCACAGTAATAACAGAATGTACAATATGTAAAGGGTATCTCAGCCCACATAGGGGATAACACCTATCACTCACCCATAGCACATTCGTGTGATGAGACCTGGCAGTTCCCCAAGGAGTCCTGACCTGCAGCGTGCCCCTAACAGCTGTTTCGCCACTGCTTGGTCGCAGGGGCTAGTTCTCAAAGTGATTTCAGGCTGTTAAATACACAGCCACCAAAAGAAGCCGCCGCGTCATTTCCGCCTGTCAAAAGCGATCCACCAGTGATTGGGCAAGCGCCGGACGTCAATGACGTCACTGCCACGCATGCGCAATGCACCTGTCGGTGCTTCTAAAACATAGAGCGATGTGCACATCTTGAAAAAATTATCGCAGCGGCCATTTTGTTGAAGTCCTCACTAGTATTACCCACTCTAAAAGCTATGGGACATATCTCAACATATCGAGGATCAAATGAGCCTGCTCTCCAACGGCCTGATATTGGATGGACGATGTGGCAGGATCGTGCTGTGTGAAAGCCCAACAACGATTTGGAGTACAACTTCCCCTATTCTCTCCCATGTTAAATGGTCGTTCCTGGGTCGAACGTACAAGGGGGCGTACACATTGCTGTTGCGTTGTCTGCCGACATCGTGCTGTGTAACATCTCCTATGCGATCTTGGAAATCTGCACAGAAAAAGCGCGCTCCCGCGCCGTTGTGTCCAACATCGTACCGATGTTGGGACGTGTAAAGTGGCTATAATAGCAAATTCAAACTATGAGCGATTCTAATTGAGCAAATTGCCAAAAAACAGCCTTGTTTTAAACACAGATTTAACCACAGAGGTTGCATGAATCACAGTCTTTCACTTCCCCTCTACCTCTCTCCCTTCGGTTCTCCCCTTCCTTACTGCCGGATTACCGCTATCTATTTCTCAGATCACAAGCGTCATCCATACATAAGATGGATGAAGCCATGAGGAAACGGGCAGCACACGGAGGGTTAATTCAACCAGTAAATAGCTTATAATGCGTTGCCACGGTAGTGACGTCACCGGGCAGACGCTCCTGGGCGGGGAAGCGCCCGCCAAAAAATACTTTAATTCAATTGGCCCTCGCCCACAGAGTGGGCTATATAAGGGGGGGCAAGTAACACGGGGGCCATTGCAGCATTCAACTGGTGAAGTCCAGAAGAGCCCCCGCAATAATGGACTCCCTCTTGGATCAGCTTATGAAGAGGGCGGAGAGCAGCGGCGGCGAGGCTTGGCTGAGGAGCTGCTTAGCCAGTGTCAGCGGTCTCGAGAATAGTGACATTGATCTGGCAGCCCGGTCCATGCCTTTTCACAGCAGTGCCCAGTCCGGGCAGAGAAGAAGTGCGCGGCAGAAGCGGGGGAGGCGCGAGACCTACTCACCATCAGGTCCCCGTCGGGCATCTGGTAACCTGAAGAAGAAATCCGGAACTAGTCAGCATCGGCCGCGGGGACACAGTTCCGAGGTGCACCCGGAAGTCGCAGATGAACCGGCCTCCACTGGGGCGGGACTTCCGGCGTCCCAGGCGAATGTCTGCCCGGTAGATACCTCAGTATCCCAGGTCGGTACCATCAATGGATGTCAGTCTTTGGATGCACCACAGGCTGGCCTCAGAAGGGGCAGTGTGGGCAGCAGCACCAGCGAGATCTTGGGGTGCTCTGCTCACAGCGACTGGTCAGTTAACCCACGGCAAAGCAGTGCCAATCCCATCTCCAGTCCAGCGGTACATGAAATGGACACACAACCTTTTGGGTCACAAAACGGGTTGTCCTTGTCAGGGCCCCCTCCTTCTTATGACCAACTCCTAGCAGCTTGGGCCAGTGCTCGCTCAGCTGCCACGGTCAGCAGTGGGCAAGGTGAACTGGGCCCATTGTCATCCAACATCAGGCCAGAGGAAGCCATTCTTAATTTCGCCCAGCCCTTGGCCAAGAGCTCGCATACCCCGCAGCAAAAGAGCTACACCAGCGGGGTAGCGGCGCTCCAGGCATGGGGCTATACAGCTCCGCAGCCCAGCGGGAGTTCAGGAGAGAACGTGTCAGAGCCTGGACACCGAGACGACTACGTCAGTGCCCGGGGCCAGCTAGCCACGATGGGTTCACCATCAGCGTCGGGGACAGGTGAGAACACGTCTATGTCTGTTTGTGAATTTTTACCACCCCAGTTGTTGTCATCTATTGCGGGTATAGTGCAACAAGCTGTATCAACAGCTTTGAGGCAGGATACCCGCAAAGGTGGGGTACCTTTGAACGGACCTCAGGCGAATAATAGAGTAGGAATACCAGAGTCGTCCTTTAAGAAGGCTCTGCCATGTGAAATCTCTCCTTTAGGTTTCCATTTGTCTTTGACAATTAAAGAGAAGATATGGGGTGGAGAATTTCTGGACCTGTTCTCTCTCTTGCCGTCCCGTGAGCCGTTCAAATTCGATCGGCGGGACGAGAAAGACGGCGAGGAAAAGAAGAAGGTCTATAGATCATTTACGAATTGGCTACAAGGTTTCCTAATTTATGCTGCGGTGTTGGTTGAGAAATCCCAGGCGCCTTGTCCCGGGCTTTTTCAACACATCGATATCATACTTGAGGCGTACCGTAACTTTGGCGGAGTGGCGTGGTTAGCTTATGATGAAGCTTTTCGGCAAAAGCTGGCCATCCACCCTTCGCTAAAATGGGGAGTCAAAGACGTCGGTCTTTGGCTCCACATGATGGTCCCTCAGAGACAAACAGTAATGAAGCAAGCACCAACACAGTCGTCAAAGAAAGGCACCTGCTACGCTTTTAACGAGTCTTCTTGCCGTTGGTTACAAAATTGTAGATACAGGCACGAGTGTTCGACATGTTCGGGCGCTCATCCTGCATCTAAATGCTTTAAGAAACCTAGCCAATTAAACAACAGAGAATCCTTTCTCAAAAGCGGAGACGCCAGTGAGGCTCCAAAAAATGCTACCGTGGCTAAAACAATATCCTGACCGAGAAAAGGCGGAGTTGTTGCACAGGGGCTTCGAAAGAGGCTTTTATGTTCCGCCTTTTCTTGGCTCCGGGTGCACGACAATCAGGAACCTCCCTTCGCCAAGAAGATTCCCATGGGTAGTTTGGGATAAGATCAATAAAGAGTTAAGAGCGGGAAGGTGTGATGGCCCGTTTGCTGTACCCCCATTTACGAATTTTAGGATTTCCCCACTAGGAGTAGTTCCCAAAAAAGAACCTGGCTCGTTCAGATTGATACACCATCTCTCATTCCCTGAGGGTGCATCTCTGAACGATCAGGTAGACCCGAGTGTGTCTTCAGTATCTAACGCATCCTTTGATTCTGCAATAGACATCGTTAAAAAGTTTGGCAAGGGAGCACTACTTGCGAAATCGGACATTCAGTCCGCTTTTCGCTTACTCCCGGTAGATCCCAAGGGTTTCCCTTCACTAGGCTTCCAATTTGAGGGTAAATTTTATTTCGACAAGTGCCTCCCTATGGGATACTCGTTGTCGTGCAATTATTTTGAGTCATTTTCAACTTTCCTCCAGTGTTGCATCACAGCGAGCTCGAACATGGGCGCTGTGACGCATTATTTGGACGACTTTCTCTTTATTGGTCCCCCAGATTCTGACTCGTGCAGGAGAGTGCTTAACAGCTTTTTGGCACTAACGTCCGAATTCGGGGTCCCGATTGCTTTGGAAAAAACCACCTCCCCAGCAACCGTTATTGAATTTTTAGGCATTTTAATAGATTCCGACAGAATGGAATGTCGCCTCCCGCACGATAAATTGGTAGCTTTAAGAAAGTTGATGAAAGACTTTCTTTCCAAGCCTGGCTATACCCTGAAGGAGGGTCAGAGACTGGCAGGGAGTCTGAACTTTGCCCTCCGGGTCATCCCATCCGGTCGCCCCTTTCTTAGGTGATTGTATGAGAGCATGGCCGGGGGGTCGGAGGTCGGGCCACATTCCAGTCTCCCATTCGATTAGGTCAGATTTGGAGAGCTGGGACTCGTTTTTGTCCAGCTTTAATGGTTCAGCGTATTGGCAACAAGACTTTAAAGAGGCATCCATAATGGAGCTGGAGTTCTTCACATCCAACTCGGGTATGTGGATCCGTTTTGGGCCGCAATGGTCGTTTTCTCAGTGGCCTCTGAACTTAGTCGATAATCCTATGAGGACCTCAAACCTAGAAGTCTTGCTGTCAATATCATCCATTATATTATGCTGGGGTTCCCAACTTGCCAACCATCGGATCTTACTTAAAGTTCATAACCCAGGGCTAGCTTTTATAATCAATTCACTTTCGGCAAAAGGAAAATTAATGTCAGCTTGCATGAGGAATTTAACCCTTAACCTTATTGCAAAGGAATATTTGGTTGAAAGCACAAGTCTCTTCAACCGGTACTTATAATTTGTCTAATTTCAATTTCCTGTAGCAGCGCAACAGGGTGTCAAATTCCCGGCCGAAGTATGGGAGAATCTTTATCAGTGATGCAGCTCTACATCAAGCAATCACTTGCTCCACGGACTTGGGCAGCTTACAGCGCCGCCTGGTGGTCGTGGGTGCAATTTTGTAACACATATAGAACTTGCCCACAAAAAGCCCTGGTGGAAATCGCTGTCCCCTTCGTCGAGTCGTTGGTTAGACAGAAAATGGCCCATTCATCAATAAAGAAAACCCTTGCAGGGATATCCTTTTTTAGAAAGCTTTATGGGTCCCCTCCGATTAGCAACATTTTTGTAATAAAACAAATTTTGAAGGGATATCAGAAATCGTTCATTGAACCAGATACAAGACAGCCTATTTCTTTTGCAGACCTGTCTCGCTTGTGCTCATGCCTGACCCAGGTATGCTCCAGCAGTTACGAAGCTGCATTATTCAAGACAGCATTCGTTTTGTTATTTTTCTCAGCCATGAGGATAAGCGAAGCAGTATCTGCGCATAAGGCATGCCCATCTGGCTTGCGTATGAGTGACATCTCCATCCTCCGTTCAGTGGTGCTTATCTTTATTCGAAAGTCAAAGACCGATCAGCTGGGGAAAGGACAGGTCATCACTCTTAACGCAATCCCGGGTGACACACTATGCCCGTTAGAAGCAATCAAGAGTTGGGTAGCGGTTGGCGGAACCTCTTCAGGTCCGCTGTTCGCACACGCGGACGGCTCTCCAACGACTATTTTTCAGTTCAGATCCGTTCTAAAGAAGTGCCTCTCCTCAGCTAATATGGGCACGACTAAAATCACCTCACAATCATTTAGAATTGGGTCAGTGACTCTTGCCTCACAGTTAGGTTTGCAAGAAGAGGGAATTAAAGGCATTGGGCGATGGAAATCCAATGCGTACATAAGTTACATCCGCCTTGATAAGGCCTCTCAGTAACTATTTACACTTTATCTCCTAGGCAGTAAAATTATATGGATTATCGGACACTCATTTATATTCTGGGCTCACAAGAGAGCAAAGAAAAGGGGGTACTCCGAGAATTTATCCTTTGATAATGAACAAGTACAAGTGTTTTGGCATGGAGTGAGAGGCCTAAGATGGCATAGTATGATTCCAACTGTTTTAGAGTTAATGGAGAATCTTCCCGGCCAGACCTGGTTATCTGCCATGCAGCGGGTAACGACCTCGGAAAATGCTCAACTATGGACCTGTTATGGAGGATGAAATCCGATTTTTGTTGGTTGAACCAGGAAATTCCTGGAACCACTTTCGTTTTTTCCGAGGTCGTTCCTCGCTTAGCATGGAAAGTGCACGGATCCATGTATTTAGATAAAATCAGAAAAAAAGTTAATAGGGAGATGCAGAATTTCCTTCCTTCCATTGGCAGTTTTTCTTACAGGCACCTTGACCTGGAAGGCTTCGTGGACGGTTTATACAGGCGGGATCTTGTGCATCTCTTGGACGTTGGCCTCGACATTTTTAATGTCGGGGCACAGAGCATTGTGGAGGAATGGTTGGGGGGGAAGCCACTACCGCAAGGGTAACGCCCTGTTGGGTCGCCCAGCTATGCTGGGTGGATCGATTATGATTTATATCAATACTACTTGAAGTTGTATGGTTTACGTTTCAAAGTTATGAAACAAGAATTTATATGGTTTACGTTCCAAAGTTATGGAACATGAATTGGAATATGGAAATGTGGAACGATCAATTTTCTGTAAAGAAAGGTACGCGGTAACCCTTTATAAAACCCAGCATGTTTTCCACCATAATGCTCTCTGTCTTTAATTCACTAGTATTTAAGTTAGATAAGATTATTAATAAAGTGCGCTCTGTTGCCTCACTCCACAATCACTGAAGTTTACAGACTCTTCTAGGTGCCCTCAGGGAGTTAAGACACAATTTTTCCAGAACAATGTAATCACCTGAATGTTGTGGAGAATAAATTGAATATTTAGGAAAAATTTACCAACGCTTCTAAAATTTGTATTTTAAAAGGTTCCATCATCTCTAATCCTGGAGCTATTGTTTTCAAATAGGTCTTAAATGGAGCTCTTTCCAATCATGATGAGAAGGTCTATTCTCTATGTTTCTTCCATGATCCAGAAAAATAAAAATAGATGAAAACATGCAAACGTCTCTTTCATATATTCAGCTGCTGGACTAAAGCTGATGGGAGTACTCAGAGAAGATACTGACAAGGAAGAGTGATTCATTACTAGGTAGGTAAGGCTACCTTCACATTTGCGGACCCCTCCGCAGCGTTCTGCGGAGGGGATCCGCAATGTGACCGCAGCACCGCAAGCCCCTATGTTTATAATGGGAGCGCACGGTGCTACGCTTGACTGCGCATGACCGTGCGCACCCATTCACTGCCATATGTGATCTGTACGCAGGCGGATGCCTGCACAAAAATCACCCAGTCTCGTCCGCACCAGAAATGCAACATGTCTCGTTCGTGGTGCGGACGAGACTGGGTGATCTGTGTGCAGGCATCCGCCTGCGTACAGATCACATATGGCAGTGAATGGGTGCGCACGGTCCTGCGCAGTCAAGCGCAGCACCGTGCGCTCCCGTTATAAAGATAGGGGCTTGCGGTGCTGCGGGCACATTGCGGTTCCCCTCCGCAGAACACTGCGGAGGGGTCCACAAATGTGAAGGTAGCCTAACACACATTTTGACAAAGGTGTAATGCAGATTAGAAATTATACCCAAGCATGTTCCCCATTTGCATAGCTACATCACAACGGTTGAGAACAACTACAAATGACTGGACGGGTCATCTAGTCACTACTTTTCAAACCTTATGACCCTGGCATTATTTTCATATGATTACATAACTGCATGACAGACATTAGGTGAGTTTATAAAATAGTGGAAAAATAAAGGAATATCGTGAAAAGGGCTGAAGATTAAAACCATTTAAAAAGTGACGGGGTTAAAAATATCCAAGGACAGAGTTTACTTAGAAATACAAAGGCTATGTGTTTCTACCCTGGACCAGTGCCTTCCTCAGCCCTTATGAAGGTTATGGGTTCTATGCTTTGGCTCCTCTTTGGCACATGCCTCTTTCGCTTGCAGACTAAATATTGGCATATCTTTCTAACCTTTTGAAACAGTGAGCAGCGGTGAGAGCCCAGCAGCTGCTTATTAGAGTAGCTCCACATAGCAGACGCGTCTCTTTGTGGAATCCCTTAAGCCTCAGTGAGGACTGCCATGGCCAGCCACCCCTGTAGAAAGAGATATTAAATGTATTCACTTTTAATATAGTTGGTATATTTTATTACACATTAAGTAAGAAAAAAACATTAACATCTTTTACATTTAGGAAAGAATTCTAGCTGCTAGTGCATCTCAATGACTTAGAGTATCATCAAAAATCAATGTAATATTGCCATGTTTCAGGGTGTCTCAGGTAGCCCTGAAACACGTTAACTAATAAATCAATATTATATCTACGCTTTGAGGTCTCCTGGATTATGGCACCACAGTTTTTAACCCTTCATCCAACCCTACTTTAATTTTCTAAAATAATGACTTTTGGGTTTTCATTGGTTGTAAGTCATAATTATCAATGTTAACAGAGAAAAAAACTCTTACATAAATAGATCACTGTGTTTGTAATGGCTCTAATATAATATACTAGCTGTAGTACCCGGCTACGCCCGGGATAATAAATAACTGCTGTTAGCTATAACAAAATAGAATTTGAATATGTCACATTAATGACCTGTAGGAAAATAGAAGCTGAGCTGTGATTGGTTGCTATAGGCAGCCTGATAAATCTCCAGCCAACAGTAAACCCTCCCCCCGGCCGGGCAGCATATGTTACCTCACACATACACATAATAGACAGCTCATGTGACTGACATCTGCCTTAATTCCCTATATGGAACATGTGTTGCACATTGGCTGTTTTTAATCAGATGTTTATTTTTGGAAATTAAAGATACCAGACGTATGAGGCGAGTTGTGTGAGGCGATTTGTGCGTGTGTGTCCCAGTGGTGTGCGTGTGTCCCTGTGGGGGGGTCCCTGTGGTGTGTGTCCTTTTGGGGGAGGGGTATCCCTGTGGTGTGTGTCCTTGTGGGGGAGGGGTGTCTCTGTGGTGTGTATCCATCCCTATGGGGTCTGTGTGTCCCTGTGAGGTGTGTATGTGTGTATGTCCCTGTTATGTGTGTGTCCCCGTGGGGTGAGTGCATGTGTCCCTATAGGGTGTGTATGTGTGTGTGTCCCTGTGGGGGGGTGTCTGTGTGGTGTGTGTCTCGGTGTTGTGTATGTCTCTTTGTGGTGTGTGTGTTTGTGTTCGGGTGCGTGGTGAGTATCCAATGTTGGGGCTCCACCTTAGCTGTTACTCTTTGTGTGCATGTGGTGTGTATACATGTCCTCGTGCGTGGTGAATATTCCATGTCAGGGCCCCACCTTAGTGACTTTATGCTGGTATATGCTGTTAGTCTTTGGCGTTGTCATTAAGCCCCTCTCATTCACAACTGTCAACTGATAACTGTCACTTTCTCTCCATTATGTAGATAGGGCCAAAATTGTTTGGTGAATTGGAATGCGTGGGGTTAAAATTTCGCCTCACAACATAACCTATGACGCTCCCGGGGTCTAGACGTGTGACTGTGTAAAATTTTGTGGCTGTAGCTGACAGCTGTCGATTTTGCTCCCACACGTTTCCTTTTACTTTTTCCCCATTATGTAGATAGGGCAAAAATTGTTTGGTGAACTGGAACGCACAGGGTTAAAATTTCGCCTCACAACATAGCCTATGACGCTCCCAGGGTCCAGACGTGTGACTGTGCAAAATTTTGTGGCTGCAGTTGCGATGGTGTAGATGCCAATCCCGGATATACATACATACACACACACACACACACATACACACATTCAGCTTTATATATTAGATGTGTTTCACTTTTTGAATTGAATTACTAAAATAAATTCACTTTTTGATGATATTCTAATTCACTGAGATGCCCTAGTAATTTGAGGCTAAAAACTAGATTACCATATTTTTTACACTTTCTGTGCCTCACTAGACAATTGGGCATGGCTTGAAGGGAAAATAGAGTGTGGCTCAGCAGGATTTAGGCATGGCTTAAAATACAATAATAAGCATTAACATTTTTGCATCAAATATTTAGAAAAACTAAGGGGCCGTTACACGGTGCCACCTTGCCGCCGGTGTTGGCGGGAAATCACAGGTGCTCGCATCCCCGCCGACATCGCCAGTGAGATGTCACACGTGGCAACTTGCCGGCGTACTCGCCGGCAAGTAGCGTCGGTGACCACTCGCTGATTTGCCCAGGAACCCAGTGACTGGTAACTCGCAATGTTAAACATTGCGGGTCGCCGCGTTACACAGTGCGATCATGCCTGATCGCCCTGTTCAGATCGCCAGATTTCACAACACTGCTGTGAAACCTGGCAATCATTCTGAGGCGATATTTCACCTCATTATCGCCGCGTCACACTAGGCGACACACCGGCAATAGGCCACGCCCCTGCATCGCCGCCGATATCGCCGGCGATGTCACCTAATGTGATGGTACCCTAAGCCAATTACTGTGTGGTGAAAACTTAGGCTATATGCTCACTGGACGTTCATGCTGCGTTTTTGGTGTTCCGTTTCTGCAGTAAAAACACATCACCCACAGCATTTACTTTAAAGTCTATGTGATTTAAAAATGCTGTGCTCTCATGTCCGTTTGTGGTGGTTCGTTTTTGCTGCACAAATCGAAAGCGCTCAAAAATGCCCATGCCAATTAACTTGGGCGCTTTTGGGCTGCTTTTCCTCATTGATTCCATGCTAACCCCCACAAAAAGCATCACAAGGGATTGGTATTCACATAGTTCGTTTGTGATGCTTTTGTTCTTCCTTTTGTGTAGAACTGCGGAAACTGATTTACAGGACCTACCTATGTGGCTTAGGTTGAGTCACATAGTGCAAGGTCCTGGAAGTACCGTACCCACGGGCCCTGCTGATGCCCGGAAGGAAGAAATCACCAGAGCCCACCGTTGTATCGTCAGGGAGGGTGAGAAAGTGTGTTTGTGTCTGTCTGTTGTGTGTGTCCCTTGTATTTGTGCTGCATTTGTAATGTGCACAAACATCCAGTGGGTACTCAGCCCTACAGAAATGTGTTTAACATGTCTACCACGAGGCAGCAAATTTATCATAAAGCATGTGCTGCCCTGAAATGTTTGGCACATCTTTTTACATCGTGTGTGCATTAGACACGGATGGTTAATTTATCCCATTGCCTTTTGGTGTTTGCTATATCTAAAGCTGCAAATACACAAAACAACCAACATTCAACTCAAGGCTGTAAAAGAAAAAAAAAGTTAATGTCACCAAGGCAATTCAATATGTAATCTAATTTTATAATGTGGTCTCTTATAATGCTTATTTCAATGCATCTCTTCCAATGAAAGCAGCAGAAAAATAAACCCATTAATACATCATTCAGCCATAACGTCCTGACACTGTCTTCGTCTTGACTATGTTTGGTGTGAAATGAGAGCTATTTATCGGCTGAACACAAGTGCTGTAACCATTGCATAAACATGTACAGATATTTTTACACAGTCTTTTTGGCAAGAGTCAGTCATTTCAAGAGGGGTGAAAGATGCAAATATTTTTTCATCTCTTGAAAAAAAAAATAAAAAGGCAGCAACTTTCCACAAAGGTTAAATTCATTACCTTATGGATTTGGTTCCACCGACAATTCTCTTCTTTCTCCGAGACACGTGACTTATGCCACATTTGGTAGGTGCATCATCTAATCAAGAGATAAAGACATATCTAATTACACATATGTAAATTTCTTTATATATCATGTAAACTAGGATCACTGCCTTAAGAGAAGAGGTTCCCTATTTGGATAGAAGCTGTTGATTGCTAATTGGCAAAAAAAGTATGCAAAGTACTCCACCCCCAAAATAATAAGTGTAGAGGTAAGCAATTCATCCCATGAGGGGGATGAAATGGCATATAATCATCGAAATCTTATGAAATCAAGGGGTTGACATTCCCAACGCTTGTCGAGCTCACTGATAAACTGATTAGGCACTAAAACAAGACAAATAAAAGGGAACCTGTCATGTCTCATAATGACGTTAAGGGTACGGACACACTGGCGTGAAAGTCGGACAACTGTAGTGCAAGTTTTTCTCGCATTGTAGTCGGACCAATGTTAATCAATGTCGGAGCGCACATTTGCGAGTGTCGGGCGTGTTTGTTGTCGTCCACTTCACGGACGAGCAAGCAGTCGCAACATGCTGCGGCAGCATGCGATTTACGTGCGACATTCGCCAATTCAAGTCTATGAGTCTGACAAAACTCACGGACCGCAGTCGGATCACACACGACCATCTGAGAGGTATCCGTTTTTTTCACTGATACATTATCATTCTGTAGCTCAGACAACTGTAAAAACTGTTCCCGTAAAAGATTATACTGTAAATAGCTGCTGAGAAAAAAAACGGAGTGCACCCGGACAGCACACGGAAGCCACACGGATTAAAAATCGGACAACACTTGTACCATTCTCCTGGACGATAGTCGGGCCGTTTTTTTATGCCAGTGTGTTTCCACCCTAACCTGCAAATATAGGGTTAATCTACAGGTTATTAGCATTATTAAGGTGCCTGGCCGCTGTACTGAAAGGTATAAGGCTACCTGGCATTTTTTATGCAATTTTACTTGCAAATGTCCCTGAAATCTACAAAGGGAAACACATCTCAGCAAAGTCAAAGAGAATTCTGAACTGCTGTGCCCACCTTCAGGTTTCTTAGCTTACAGATTTTGGTGCACATAAAACAAGCAACATTCTCATTCTTTGTGCGTTTTTCTCATAAGCTATATGATAGAAAGACATGGGAAAAATTTCACAGAAAAATGCACCAAAAAATGCTCCTAAAATGCTAAAAATGCTGCATTTTTTTGAAGCGTTTGTCCTACAGAAATAAATTGCTAGGTGGCCACATAACCTAAAGGTGAAAGTATTTTTTTTTGTTTTGCCTGGAAGTTTTATGAGGTTTTCACGAATAGACTGTTGGCCTGTGTGAATGTTACCAGTTGAAAGTGAGTAAATCCCTACAGTTGGTGCTTGGAGTATGGGGAGAGGCTCAATTAGTACAAGGTGATTGTGGATAACAGACTATAGGTCCCGTTACACGGACGATGTTGGCTGTGGTCTCATGGATGCGCGGTCGTTTTTTTGATCCATTCAACATCGCTGGTGAGCTGTCCACACGTCTAGATATCGTGGACAACTCACCAACGATGTTGTGAATAGGGATTGTTCGCAAACCCCGCAAATGATCCCTGTTCATTGCTGTGAATGGGCGAAGTCGTCCGTGACATCGTTATCGCGGTTGCGATGCAGCAGGATGGTTGAGTTGAAGTTGTCAGGTTTTTGAACATGTTCATAAACCTGTCAACAACTTGACTAATTATTGTAGTTGAATTGTTCAGTTACACGCAATGACGCACTAACGATGTCATTTCAACATCGTTGAACACGTCACTTTTGAACAATGTTGACAACGATGTTGAGCCATGTAACGGGGCCTTACATGCCCTGAGCAAAAGCATCTACAGCAATGCAAGCACGGTCAGACAAAATGGTGGAGCTTGTTAAGGAGTTGGTTTAGGCCAATATCTAGCATCAACAGCAATGGCAGCAGCTACAGCAGACCCACCAGGGGAACAACAAACTTCTGATGCAGTAATTCCAGCTACAGCAACAACAATTACAGCAGTGGCACAAGCTATAGATGAAACATATGGGAGAGGCAGCACCCGACAGGGAAACTGCACCAACCTCAAACTGAGGTGACGATGATGCTTAGCTGAGGAAAACGGTAAGAGGGATGTTGCAAAGGATCACTCCAGAGGATGATGGCAAGGCATTCCTAACGTTGTTCAAGAGGGTGATGGACAGCGAGAAAATGCCTCCAGAGTAGTGGACAGAGGTTCTTGTTGAGGAACTGCAGAAGGCATATTTTAACCCGATCTTTCAGGAAGCCAAGGAGTATGATAAATTCAAGTTAGAGATTTTGGCCTGGCTGCACGTGTGGAGGAAAATATGTATTTGTAGCATAATGTATGACAACAGAACTAAATTGCTCAAACTGTTCAAATGCTGAATCTCTACAAAAAAGGGCATAACCTCTCCTTATCTTGAGTACAGGAATTGAAAACCAAGGGGGTCTCCAGGAGAACACACAAGGAGAAAATTGTCACATTTATGCAAACGTCAAACACTCACAGTTGGTCAATATTGAAAGGCCTCACATTCTCTATTTACTATAGGAATGGGGGGAGCTTTCAAAACAGGGCATTTAAAATATAATGTATTTATTACTATATCAGCCATGGTCCAGTCACAGACCTGGGATTAGAATATTAAAATTAAAGGCTGTCCTGGAAATCTGAGTCAAGGCTAAAATATATAAAATGCTAGGCAGACAAAGAAATTTTTGTTCGCTCATGGGGATCAGTAAAAAGTGCAGCTGTGATTCATATTTAATCTCTCCTTCCCCCAAGGATCCCGAAGATAACATTAGATGGGAATGTTTAGGTATTTCTCTTTATTTTATAACTGTTTTGCATATCTGTGTGTCCTTTTTATTTTCATATCTTTTTATTGTAAGCACTGTAACTTTTTTATTAAAGCTCAAAACTTTTAATAAGTTTGATCCTTGTATGCTCCAAAGAATCCATAGCCTGTCAGATAGTGTGTGTGTGACCCGGTTGATTGTCAGACAGTAGTATATTTCGCGGACTCATCACCCCATGTGTTAGATGAGTGGTGGCGTGTTGTGTAGGTGGGGTATGTGGACTGTGTCGGGGTGTGATTTATGCTAACTTTACAGCCTAGAACAGAGGATGAGTGTTGGATCACGTGAGAAGAGATAAATTAACCTTTGCAGGCGCACCCCAAGTCACATGCTGAGAAGCAGGTACGTGACAGGGTGTAACCCTTACAGACAGGGCACAACATGTACACTACTAGGACTATTCGCAGGGACAAACCTCCCAGTCCCAGATGTTTGACCTTCTGCATTTGGTGCAGGAATTACATCATTTACTCAATGTTGAGGTCGGTTAGTTGCTTAGGGAAATTCCCAGAACACAGATGATCCTGGCGGGCGTGGTAGAGTAGTACTTGGTGGATGAAAATTCCCTTGGGAGTCAAGGGAGTTTAAGGTTTCTCTCACTGGGTTTACAAAAGGGGTTGAAATCTAAAAGAAAAAAACCCCTGTCACCTGTGGGATCTCAGGTGGGGTCAGAGGTGAGTCCGAGGGGTACATTTTGGGACATTAACTGCTGGAGGTGTCATGCCCTGGGACATATATCAGCAAATTGTTCCATTGGCACAGACAGTGGTTCTGTGTCCCACAAGGTGGAGGTGGTCAAAAACATCCTGCAATTATTGGCCAGCGCTTTCCTTTATTTTGGGACATGTGGAGGAAAGCAGTGCCACCTGGTAGCTGAGATGACAACCAGAGTACAGTGATAAAATCTTGTAACGTACGGCAGCCAACAAGCTTTCATTGTCAATACTGGTTGTAGGCAAAGAGGAGGAAGCATCCCCTGAAGCCGATATACCTGAGTTGGAGATAGCCAGTGGAAAATTTGAAACTGCTGAACTGTAGGACATTGGAAAAAAACTACTGAGGGAGGAGTAAGGGTGCTAAATATTGGTTCCCAGTAGCTGGAAACTGGTGTTTGAGTTCCGCGTCTTAATAGTCGGTTATGTCGATGGGCTAAAGCAATGGGCCAGGCAAAAGAGCACATCCTTTTTTTTTTTCTAAACAATATATTTATTGAGATTGTCATAAATAATACAGCATATAACATTCGCCTTATAACCAAAAGGCGTAAAACATTCTTAAGTTGAACAAGGTTCACAAAGAGAATAAAGAAAATAAGAAAATAGATATTATAATAAATGTCTGAATACCACCCCCATGGAACAATTACAATGAGCAGCCCATTGTTTGTACTAATTAAAGCAATTAGCCCTCCCACCAAAACACCCAACAGCTCCTAGAGGCCGAAAGGCTTAAAGGAAGGGAAACGGCGGGGGAAGATGGGAGAACCCCGGGGGGGGGAAAAAGTAATTTGAGGGTGGCACCGGGGGAGGGATAGGAGGGATGGAGAGATATCCACCCCCTCTCCTGGTAATTAGCATCCCCAAGAGCGAACCCAACCCCCACGCTCCGCCAACCGGTGAAGCAAGACAAAATTACCTTATCTCTCCACAATTGTTGACATTGGGTTAAACATCCAAGGTTCCTATATCTTATCAATTTTTCTTTTTGCTTTAGGCGTACTTGCTAATGCCCTCTCATATTGGCAGTTCGTGTTCAATCCAACCTTTATTTCCTCAGCCGAAGGAGTTCCCACCCCCTTCCATTTGGCCGTGATAGCCGATCTAGCCACGATGAAAATATGAGACAAAATTCTCAACTCTTGAGTTTATAAGGAACTTTGATCAGCCCTATATGTTAAATTCCCATACTTGGTAACACCTCCATATGAATCTCCAATACGTCCCTTATTAAATTATTAACCACCTCCCAAATCCTCTTAATTTTCGGGCAAAACCACCACACATGTCCCAATGTTCCCTCCATATTACATCCTCTCCAACAAAGAGGTGAAGCCTCATTACCAAAATCCGCCATCTGTACAGGATAATAATACCACCGCATATGCGTATTTTTCAGTTGTTCCGGGTGGTTTAAACAGGCAGAGACAGGCTGAACTTCACCCAACCCATCTCTCCAATCTTGCAGATCTGTGGATATTCCCAGATCCCTCTCCCAACGGGACATATAGGGCAATTTGTCATTTAAATCAGCGTCATTTAAGGCCTTATACAGAATTGCTATTCCCTTTGATCCTGACTCAGAGTTGAGAATATAACATATAGCGCTCTTATCTTTAGGCAAATCAAAGAAGGGAGAAGTCGGCGTAGAGTAGAGTAGGTGTCTTATTTGTAAGTATTGGTACAACAAGTGGCATATATCCGGAAATGTCATAACCAGTTCATCAAAAGGAATTACTGAAGAAAAAGAATAAAGTAAACGTGCATCTCAGACCGGGATCAGGAACAAATGAATCAAATGAAGATTTTCATAATGCAAGGTTTATTGAACAGATATCAAAAAAAGACCATGGACAAAACACACATTTAAAAACAATTAAAATTGGTGAAAGAGTCACCAAAACACTGAATTTCAAGCCCAGTTGTTTACTGATACATATCAAGTAGTTCCTGCATGCCGTGCAGATAATTACTGGTGATAAGCCAACCTTTAGGTGAATCCCAAGGCTGCTAAGAATTGGGAGCTTAGATGGTACACAATCAATCCGATCAAGTAAATAGAAACGCACAGGTTTGATGTGAACACAATTGTTGGTCATATAACAGTGATACACCTTCTATGCTCCAGCATGTACGTAAACAATCTCCACATAAACACAGGTGAGTGAATCAAGGGGAGTGCAGTGGAACCCCAATTGGATAAATCCTGTATAGTGAGATTAGTACATTAAAGGGAACCAACCACCTCAGATGACGACTATAAGCTGTTAATACATGTCCCTGCACCCTACCTACACCGTTCCACCTATGTTTTTCTTAAGAATATTGATAAATGTAAACCGAAATATACACTTTATAAAATGACATGCCTGTGTACTTCTGGGCGTCTCCTTCTGGGTCAGTTACTAGAGGGCTGTGTCTCCAGCAGCATGACTGGCTTCTCTAGCCCTCCCTCTTACTTTGCAGGACGTCACATGAAGGGCGTGATGTTATCTATCAGTGGGCGGGCACGCAAGGCAGCTCCCGTCCCTTCATGTGACGTCCTGCAAAGTAAGAGGGAGGGCTAGAGAAGCCAGTCATGCTGCTGGAGACACAGCCCTCTAGTAACTGACCCAGAAGGAGACGCCCAGAAGTACACAGGCATGTCATTTTATAAAGTGTATATTTCGGTTTACATTTATCAATATTCTTAAGAAAAACATAGGTGGAATGGTGTAGGTAGGGTGCAGGGACATGTATTAACAGCTTATAGTCGTCATCTGAGGTGGTTGGTTCCCTTTAAGAACAGTGGAGCTGAAATATCAAAATTGTTGTAAATCAAGCAGACCAAATTTGTAAAATGTCACACCAGTTTCACATACTCGGTATAAACCATAGGTGCCTAAATAAGAGATGAATTACTGTATCTCCAATATACAGGTATCTTGGAAAGACCCATAACACATCTGTACATTCGTCAATTGAGTGCAAAGAAATGCCTCCCCTATAATAACCTTCTGTGAGTGTAGAGTACACCACAGAGTGGCTACTGAAGTAGAACAGATTTTGCAGTGCAGTTAATACAAACGCAAAAACTCCTATCAAGGGAATGTGTTAATGAAACCTAAGGAGCACACAGCAATATAGCAGCGAAGGAAAACCTTATGAGTATATTAACCTTTATAAAGAAGCCATGTCATAGGATGGCAATGGGGCTGGGTGGACAGCACCATCCCCCTGAGGAAGCCGTCCCACGTGGCGGCGACACGCGTCGGGTGCCTGTGCCCCAGCCTTCCAGCCCACTCTGAGCCCACCCAGCCCCATTGCCATCCTATGACATGGCTTCTTTATAAAGGGTAATGTACTCATAAGGTTTTCCTTGGCTGCTATATTGCTGTGTGCTCTTTAGGTGTCATTAACGCATTCCTTGATAGGAGTTTTTGCGTTTGTATTAACTGCACTGCAAAATCTGTTCTACTTCAGTGGCCACTCTGTGGTGTTCTCTACACTCACAGAAGGTTATTATAGGGGAGGCATTTCTCTGCACTCAATTGATGAATGTACAGATATGTTCTGGGTCTTCCAAGATACCTGTATATTGGAGATAATTCATCTCTCATTTAGGCACCTATGGTTTATACCAAGTATGTGAAACTGGTGTGACATTTTACAAATTTGGTCTGCTTCATTCAAAAATCAAACTTAAAAAAGGATATAAAGCAGAGTGGCTTGAAAAAAGACTCATTGCCAGATCCTAAACGTTGTGTACATGGGCATAAAACAACTTTTTAGTTTTTTTAAATGTTATTACTGCCATCATTCATTAGTTGTATCTCTCCATCTTACTATCTAAATCTAATGTATTTAATGTGTTTCCCTAAAATCACTATATTCACTGTATTAAAGTGAACCTGTTACCAGGTTTTTGCCATCCCATCTGAGAGCAGCATAATGTAGAAATAGAGACCCTGATTCCAGCGATGTGTCATTTACTGAGCTGCTTGCTGTCATTTTGATAACATTAGTGTTTTCTCTGTTGCAGATTTAGCAGTCTGTGAATATGTCAGACTACCTGGCAGCAGGCCAAGTAAGCTGCTAATGATAATCTCCAGCTGATTAAACAGTGATTTTATCAAAACTACACTGAGCAGCTTAGTAAGTGAGACATCGTTGGAATCAGGATCTCGGGTCCTATATTATGCTATTCTCAGATTAGGTTGCAGAAACCTAGTGACAGGTTCCCTTTAACTTTTCACTTCTTCCATTTGGAAATCCACACTTTAAACCCTTCATTATTCCACATTTTCAATAGCTACAAGTAGGTTCTTTACAAGTTGATGTCATCAGCACATGACAGGGCGCCACACAACATTATAGAGATCTGATGCCCCCCGTTACCAATGAAAAGCATGGAATGTGATCCCATCCCACTGCCATTGACGTTGTTCTGCATTTAATTGGTGCTAATCCATAGCATCTATTCTAAGCGATAATCTTTAATTACGTAAAATGAGTTTGTGTCAAATTAATGGAAGATTTTGTTATGAAGAATACAATAAGAGGCCAAATACACATATCCATAGTGATATCAGCCGTATTCACTGTGCATTAAAAGCTGCATCCGTAACATATCTTGTAAGTTTTTTCCTTTCAGATGAACCAGGCATAACCTTATCACCTCAAAGATTTTACGCATATTCTCAATTCCAAGTAGATTCGCGTGGCAGCTGCTTTACCACAATATATAGGAGGAATCATTGATGTGAAGGTACAAAGGCTGACTTCACTGCTCATTCCCAAAGGAATATTTGTGTGGTAAATGTTGCTTCAGTGGTTGCCGGAGTTACACATTCATTAAAAAGGGTTTCTATGCCCAATTATGTCCCCTACCCCTCAGTTGGGAGTATGTTGGGGGTCACTGCAGAGGGTCATCACTACATGCACAATTCAATGCTTTCACAGCCTGCATCTCAGAAGTAGTTAGGACTCCAGGGAAACATCTCTGTAGCATTGTTAATCAAGGAAGAAGAGGAGGACATTTATCTGAAGTAGATGTAGGGCACATTTTATTTCTAATATCTAGGAAAATTAATAAAGCCATTCTATATATATACAGTATGACTCGAATTACCATTGGCTAGATCAAAGAAACAGCAAGGGACTAATTTATTTAAAAAAAATCATCAAGGCAGGGTTTCTAAGTAGGGTAATTCATATGTTATTAAACTGGAGGCAGGCAACACAATCCACCATTGCCGATATGTAACAAGCAAATCTCACTGCTTCTCCCTCACTGCACAATGACCTCTGCATATGTCACAGAGCATGCCCACAACTCTTCCATAGGAATCACTGGGGCAGATTATTACTGCTGGGACAACAGTGACTTACCTCCGGGAAAGGGATGTGGATCCACTGTGTAGTGATCGCAGAGGGTCGGGGTACTCGGCAGCCAGGTAGGGAGTCAGTCTGTATATCACAGTGGCGATTGCCCAGCCCTGTGGCCCTGACCGGACAAGTAAAAGGGGAAGTATTTACAGGGGAATTAAGAGGTTACAGAGTTTGTCGTGATGTGAGATGAGGGATCTTGTTAGGGGTGACCAGCGCTGCAGGTAGTGGTCCCCAAGGGTGGATGGTAGAGCAGCTAGATGGATCACTCCCTTCAGCACAAGTGGACCCCTGGGGTGTAGAGGAGATGGTGGAGAGGAAGATGTTGGAGGTTGTAGTAGTGAAGAGTGGTCACAGGAAGAATACAAGGAGACAATCTCTGTTCTTCACTTTTTTTACTTGTATAGCAGTTCATCAACAGATCCAGGGTACTGGTTCACCGGGCCTGGCGATCTGGTCAGTATGAGAAGAACTAAGCACTGCTCTGATGGATGGGTATATGGCCTTTCAGCTGACTTTCTGCTTAGATTAAGGTTCTAGGTACTATCTACAGGCAGCCAGGTGACCTGGACTTGCGGAGATCCCAGACCCACATCAGTTCTCTAGCCCTTTGACAGTTACTGTGTCTCTGGTAGTCCAACATTGTGGTTGCTAAGTTTGCAACCCAGCAGCCTCCAGTTTACTGCCAGGCATGAGGACCTGACAGCCTGAGGTCCTGGCACCTCTTCCACAGCTCGTGTCCTGCACAGTCCAAAGGCTGTTAGCAGGCCCACACTCATCCACCGTCCCACTCTGTCTAACAAGTGTCTACGTTTCTCCTAATGCCACCCCTTCCTATACAGCACTACAGCTGGGCCCTCCTCCAACCAGTGTTTGTCACTGCCCTAAACAGGCATTCTGTGCCCAGCACACTGATCAGAGCTTGGGAAATGTGTGCATGTGTGGCGCCCCTATGGCTAGGCACCACAGGGAGGTACTGCACCCCAAATAGAAGGTGTAGTGCCTCCGTAGCTAAGAGTTTGGGATTGTGCTTATGGAGTCTGTATTAGCACCCAACACTAGGACACCATAGAATAGGGGGGACTGATATACAGTAAGTCCCAGGGGGTGGAGCCTAGGTTGGAGTGGGAAAACCAGGAAGTAGAGAGATGTTCAGTCAGACAGTTCTGGGAAGGCAGTCAGTTAGGACGCGCCTGACAGCTGAGTGACAGAGGGATCACCCATCTCCAGGAGGGTGACCCAGGACAGAAGGGGACGAACCAGAACTAGTTGGAGCTGGCTGGTTTAGTCTGGGGAAACACCGGCAACACAGACGCCGAGGCGGTCAGCGGTTCATCCCTTACTGCAAACCGACGAGCCGCAGGCCCTCTAAAACCGGGTTTTATTATTATTATTATTATTATTATTAATTATTATTATTATTTATTTATATAGCGTCATTAGGTTCCAAGGCGCTTTACATGAGGCTAAGGGAGACAAGAACAAGTACACTAAATCTAGGCGATCGGGACGTACAGGTGCAGGAGGGGCAGGGACCCTGTCCACGAGGGCTCACAGTCTACGAGGGGCGGGTGGGGATACAGTAGGATGGGGGAATGTCAGGTATGGGGTGGTCGCCAGGGTCTCATGGCAGGTTGTAGGCTTGACGGAATAGGTGAGTCTTCAGGTGACACTTGAAGCTTCTCAGGGTAGGAGAGTGTCTGACGTGTTGGGGCAGGGAGTTCCAGAGTAAGGCAGATGCCCGGGAGAAGTCCTGGACGTGGTTGTGCGAAGAGGTGATGAGGGGGGAGCAGAGGAGGAGTTCTTGGGAGGAGCGGAGGTTGCGTGAGAGTAGGTATCGGGAGACCAGGTCGGAGATGTATGGTGGGGTCAGGTTGCATATGGCTTTGTACGCCATGGTTAGTGTTTTGAATTGGGATCTCTTGGAGGAGGGGAGCCAGTGAAGGGCTTGGCAGAGGGGGGAGACAGGGGAGTAGCGGGAGGACAGATAGATTAGTCGGGCAGCGGAATTGAGGATAGACTGGAGAGGTGTGAGGGAGTCAGCCAGGAAGCCATTGAGAAGGAGGTTGCAGTAGTCAAGGCGGGAGATGATAAGAGCATGAATGAGTGTTTTAGCGGTGTCATGGGTGAGGAAGGAGCGGATCCGTGAGATGTTCTTGAGCTGGAGCCGGAGGGATGTGGTGAGGGCCTCGATGTGGGGCTTGAAGGATAGGGAGGAGTCAAGGATTACCCCAAGGCACTTGGCTTGGGGGACTGGGTAGAGGGCGCAGTCGTTGACGCAGATGGATAGGTTGGGAAGTGTGGGGGAATTTCTTGGGGGGAAGACTATGAATTCAGTTTTGTCCATGTTGAGTTTAAGGAAGCGAGCAGAGAAGAAGGATGAGATGGCGGAAAGGCATTGTGGGATTTTGGAGAGTAGGGAGGTGATGTCAGGGCCGGACAGGTAGATTTGGGTGTCGTCGGCGTAGAGGTGGTACTGGAGGCTGTGGGACTCAATGAGTTGCCCTAGGCCAAGAGTGTATATGGAGAAAAGTAGGGGTCCCAGGACCGAACCTTGGGGGACTCCGACAGAAAGGGGGTAGGGTGAGGAGGAGGTGTGGGAGTGGGAGACGCTGAAGGTCTGGTCCGCTAGGTATGATGAGATCCAAGAGAGGGCAAGGTGGGTGATGCCGAGGGATTCCAGGATCCAGAGAAGAAGGGAGTGGTCAACCGTGTCGAAGGCGGCAGACATGTCAAGGAGGAGGAGGATGGAGTAGTGGTGTTTATTCTTGGCGGTCAGTAGGTCGTTGGTGACTTTGGTCAGGGCTGTTTCGGTGGAATGGAGGGGTCGGAAGCCGGACTTTAGGCGGTCGAAGTGGGAGCACAAGGAGAGGTGAGAGGAGAGTTCGGAGTACTGTTTAAGTACCTTAGAGGCGAATGGGAGAAGAGATATGGGGCGATAGTTAGAGACAGAGGTAGGGTCAAGTGAGGTTTTTTTTTAGGATGGGCGTGATTAGGGCGTGTTTGAAGGCAGAGGGGAAGGCGCCAGTGCTAAGTGATAGGTTAAAGAGGTGGGTGAGGGCTGGGATGAAAATGGAGGTGTGGTTGGGAATGAGGTGGGATGGGAGCGGGTCATGGGCGCTGGTGGTGAGGTGTGATTTTGACAGGAGGGAGGAGAGTTGGTCTTCAGTTATGGGGGAAAAGTGGCTGACGGAGGAGGAGGGTAGTGTAGGTGGGAGGGGGAGTTGTGGGGACAGTGGGCCGAAGTTGTTTCTGATCTTGTCGATCTTCTCCTTGAAGAAGGTCGCAAAGTCTTCAGCAGAGATGAGGGGAGAAGGGGGAGGAGCAGGCAGGTGAAGTAAGGAGTTGAAAGTTTTGAAGAGCTGTTTGGGGTTGTGGGACAGAGAGGTTATTAGGGATGAGAAGAATGCTTGCTTGGCAGTAGCAAGTGCCGTCTTGAAGTCAGTGAGGGATTGCTTGAACGGAGCAAAGTTCTCGGAGGTGCGGGACTTTTTCCATCTCCTCTCGGCGACCCTGGACGCCCGTCTCAGGTTTTTAGTGAGGGTGGTGTGCCAGGGTTGCCTGTTAATGCGTGGAGCATGGAGAGTGAGGGGGGCGGCCAGGTCAAGGGCATTCGTTATTGTGGTGTTGTATAGGGTGGTGGCAATTTCAATGTCGTCAGCGGAGGGTATGTCGGTGAGAGGGAGGAGGGATTTAGAGAATAAAGGAAGATCAAGATCTTTTAGGTTTCGGCGAGGGTGATCAAGTTTGCGGAGAGGGGGTAGCATGGCAGGGGAGGAGAGGGTGAAGAAGGTCAAGAGATGGTGGTCAGACAGAGGGAGTTCCGTGTTTGTGAGGTTAGAGAGGGAGCAAAGGCAAGTAAAGATGAGGTCAAGCGTGTGGCCTTATTCGTGGTTGGGAGAGGAGGACCATTGGGAGAGCCCTAGGGAAGTGGTCAAGGGAAAGTAGGTTGGAGGCGGGTAGCCGTAGGCGCCACAAGACGGTACCTCACTCCTCAGGCCCATAATCGGTCCAAGACTACGAGGGTAATGGTCCGGATTCCGGTGGCGGGAGAGATAGTGCGTTCCTGCTGCTCCCGTCCGTACCGGTCAAGGATAACCCGTGCCTCACCGTACAAGACCAGGGGACTGGCAAGAAAGCTCTGCAAAGGTGGTGAAAGACAGAGAGCAAGGTAGAATTGACACCCCGAAAGATAATAAAGAAGGAACATCTTCAGACTCCAAAGGGCTCACTGAACCTGCAGCTACGTCCTCGTTCTTCCAGACTGTACCGTGTGTTGTTTAACATCTGCCGGTACTAGTAAAGTGAAGTAGGAGTTGAATCGGTGTCTGTCTTCCTTCCCGCTGATGCCCGGAGGGCCTCAACATCCTCAGAGGGGTAAGAACAACTACTCCCCTCATCCATCACCGCTGCCCTGAGGTAAAGCTCTACCTGTGGGGAGCTGTACCACACTGAGTTGCACCCATCATCACCTCAGAGGCCGGCCTGCAGCGCCGGTATCCAAATTACCGGGATCCACAGGTGGCGTCACGTACTCTTAATCCTTGTAAATATCTCCCCCACCAAACAAATGACAGCCAGGGCACAGAACCGGGAACCCGACCACCTGTGATTCCCCGTCACCGCCATCAAATCCGAGTCCGAGTACTCCTCTCCCTGTGCTCATCACATGCACAGGAAGATAATCATAAGATACCTGAATTATCCTCAGACATGGTATTAGGACCTATGGGGTTAGTACAACTGTGGTGACTAGATTGCAGGGGCACCACAACTGGACTGGAGATTACGGGCTTACTCTGGAAGGACATGACTAAGCAGCTATCTGGTGTTCTCTTTTTTTTTTTTTTTTATCATGTGTATTTTTATTGAACATTTACAAAAATACAGAAATAATTATGCAGGACAAATTATACAGAGAGTACAAATTTCTCATTAGCCATCAGGCAAAGGATCCCACCAAAACCCCACCCCCTAACCCCTCCCAAAGATCTAATTAACAAGGTCAAACCCCTCTCGTGATGTACCAATGTCTTTAACAGCTGCACATGACAAATGGACAATGCAAAATAGGAAGTAGTACAGACTATGGGTTTGATACGATCATATAATAGAAATTAGGAGGTATTATAGTTCTTCAGAAAGATGGAGCACAGTTTTTTACCATTAGTGTATACATTTACATTTCTCCCACATCTCTCCCAAGACTACCTTGTACTCTTATCCCCAAGTGTCAAAGCAATACCTGCATACTAAGTCAACTGGAAGTCTTAGTCTCTTAATTTAGTCTACACAATGCTCTCATTCATGTATGTGTCCTAGGGGCTAAATCAGACACATCTAACCATGGTGCCCAAATATCCTCCCATTTCTTAACTATCTCTTTTGGTACACACATTTTTCCATACTGATATTGGTGTTAACCGCGTTAATACCTCAGTTATCGCCGGAGTAGAGAGTCCTTTCAAATGGGTAGCAACTCTTTTTTGCACTTGCAAAATCGCGAGTTGATGTTCTACCGGCAAGGGCAGGTTTGATACCAGTCCCAAGGGAGCTATTTTAGGATCTAGTAATATCTGGCATTGAAACACCTTGTTGACTAATTCTGCCACATTCCTCCAAAATCTTCTCAAGCATGGACAGTTCCATGTCAGATGAATCAAATCTGCATTCGGCATACCATACTTCCAACAGTCAGCCTCTCTAGCATAGCCCATTCCCATCAGATGCACAGGGGTTCTATACACACGATGGAGTAAGAATAGATGAGACACTCTCTGAGCCTCACTGACTGATACTCGCATTACCTCTCTCAGTGTTTCCTCCCATGCATCATCAGTGAGGTCTCAAATATCCATCTGCCATTTGATCTTCAAAGCATTCAGATCCTTGGCTCTCTTTTCCAACATCGATGCATATACCAGGGAGATAATCCCCTTCGAGCTTGCGCCCATCACTATCCTATCTAGCAGAGGGGTTTTTACGCCTCTAGAGATTGGAGTAAACCTGTGTTGCGAATTAAAAGCATGTCTTAACTGGAGATATAGGTAGAATCTATTGTTGTAAATTGCGAACTCTTGCTTAAATTCCTCAAAGGATTGAAACACTTCGTGTACATAAAGCTAGGAGATCAGTTTACTTCCTCTTATTTCCCACAATTCAAACCCCACCGATTTAGCCAATTCCGTATAATTCGGGTTTTTCCAAATCAAGTCTTGTCATGACACCCCACAAATCCCAAGCAGTTCCTTAGCCTTTCACCATACCTTGTCTATACATTCTAAAATCAGGTAATGGAAGGATAGACCATGTAGAAACCTTCCGGAGTCCAGCAATTGTACCAGCAAATCTTTTCTCACAGCATGAGACAATATGTGCCCCAAGGACCCCCATGAAGTGCTGTCCTCCTTCCCCATTCCTGAAAATGCTGTGCGCCGAAATATAGTAAAGGAATAGATCTGGGACCGCCAGACTTCCCCCATCTTTTGGTCTACGTAACACTTCCAACCGAATTCTAGGGGTACCCCTTTTTCAAATGAGTTCTCTAAAGGCTCTATTAATCTGGTAAAAATTTGGTTCGGGATCCAGACAGGTGCGTTGTGAAGCATGTATAGGGCTTGTGGCATAATAATCATTTTTGTTAGGTTTGCTCTACCCACAATGGATTTTTTGTTGAAATTTGTCTGGGGTAAGTTTCAAGCGTTCATACTCTTCTACCTTTTGCCCTATAACTATTCCTAAATATTTAAATTTCGATACTATATTCAGCTGCCCAGCCAACTCCGAGGAGTTCCCATGCTTCTGTCTGACCAGTATGAGCGAAGATTTTTCGCAGTTTATAGACAGACCAGAAATCAGTGTAAAGTCAGT
The DNA here is from genome assembly GCA_033576535.1 of Allobates femoralis. Classification (NCBI taxonomy): domain Eukaryota; kingdom Metazoa; phylum Chordata; class Amphibia; order Anura; family Aromobatidae; genus Allobates; species Allobates femoralis. The sequence continues at coordinate 136,709,437 of JARQOC010000006.1, forward strand.
TTGGCCAGTCCCCGAGAAATAGAAGCATGTCGTCTGCGTATAATGCAATTTTTTCATGCATAGGACCATGTCTGAACCCCAGTATAGCAGGTGATGCCCGGATTACTGCTGCCAGGGGATCAATCGCCAAGGCAAACAGTAAAGATGATAAGGGGCACCCCTTCCTGGTACCTCTATATAGGTGGAATTGATGTGAGATTTCACCATTAACCTTTACGCTAGCCTCCTTCAACGAATGCAGAAGTCTTATCCAGATTATAAATTCTTTCCGGAAACCCATCTTTTTTTTTTTTTTTTAAAACTATAGTTTTTATTGAAAGATTTTATAAGTACAACCAACAACAAGAAGAAATTAAGAAACAGACTAAACCAGACAATTAAATGGACATTGGACATAATATGCAGTCTTGTCCCTTCATACTCCTTCATGCCTACAGGACGGTAGCCACGTCGCATAATAAAAACATGGATAAACTACTACTATGTTTTAGCCAAGGAATGGTATATATTGTATAAGCAAAACAATGTCCCTGACCAGGAAAGAGACAGAAAAGAATAGAAAAGGAAGGGAAAAAAGTACTCAGTAGAGACAGTATGCCTCAGTAGAGGCATGTAACAGTAAAGGAGAGACATTGTTGCCCAAACATTCAACTATTAGCAGTGGGCCTCAGGCCTTACTATCTGCCTAGAGAATTCTCTCTTGTTATTGCAGTGGTGTCGTATATACCACCATCTGCAAATCCTGAGGCAGCTGGGGAAGTACTGTCTGGGGTGATTGCCCGGCTTCAGACAAAACACCCTAACTCTCTAACTGTCATTTCTGGGAATTTTAATCGAGCCAAGATCTCATTACCAAAGTTCTATCAATATGTCAAATGTTCTACACGGGACAATTATATATTGGATCTCTTCTATGCCAGTGTTAAGGATGCTTACTCATCATCTGCATTGCCCCCCCTGGGGAAATCTGACCACAACCTGATACTATTGTCTCCAGCCTATCAACCAGTTGTCTGCAAACAACCAGTGACAATTAAACAGATAAGGAAGTGGTCTCCGGCAGCAGAGAAGAGGTTACAAGACTGCTTTGATTGTACAGACTGGGAGGTGTTATGTGCCAGGGAACATAATGATGTTAATGAGGTTACTGATTACATCAACTTTTGTACTGACAATATTGTACCTATTCATGAGATTCGGTGTTATGCAAACAACAAGCCTTGGATTACAAAAGAATTGAAACATCTACTAAACAGAAAGAAAAAAGCTTTTAACAGCAAAGACAAGGAGGAGATGAAAACTGTACAGAGAGACTTAAAGGGGAAAATTAAAATTGCCCGTGAAGCATTCAGAATTAAATTGGAAAATAAATTGTCACACAACAACTCCAGAGAAGTGTGGGCGGGAATGAAGCTATTGACTGGGTTTAAGGCAAGGTCAGATCAGGGGGTGGGGGGCTGATTATGGCTAATGAAATGAATGAGTTTTTCAACAGATTCAATGATAAATGTGCAATGTCAACAGGGGAGAAGGCCGGGGAGCGACAAGCAATATCAACTGGGGGAGGAAGGTAGAGACTTTCTTGATCTCAGAAAATGATGTGAGGGAACAGTTTAGTAAGCTGGTCATTGGTAAAGCAGCAGGGCCTGATGGTATCTGTCTACGTGTCCTCAGAGTGTGTGCAAATCAGTTGTGCACTGTCTTCCAGCACCTGTTTAACTGGAGCTTACAATTACAGAGAGTACCAGTTCTATGGAAGACTTCTTGCCTGGTGCCGGTTCCCAAGACTACCTTCCCGAGCTCCCATAACGACTATAGACCGGTGGCCTTAACATCGCATGCGATGAAGTCCTTGGAGAGAATTGTACTTGCCTACTTGTGTCCGAGGGTGTCTGCTTTTACGGACCCCCTTCAGTTTGCGTATCGGCAGAGTCTGGGGGTGGACGATGCTGTAGCATATCTGCTACAAACAGTACATTCCTTTTTGGACAATGATGGAACCACTGTGCGTGCCATGTTCTTCGATTTCTCCAGTGCATTCAATACCTTACAGCCACTATTATTACGTAAAAAGCTGGTTGAAATGGCGGTTGATGAGGGACTAGTGAATTGGATCATTGATTACCAGTCGGACAGGCCACAGTTCGTAAGGTTGGGGGCGGCCATATCGGATAGTGTTCGGAGCAGTGTTGGAGCCCCTCAGGGAACGGTGCTGTCGCCATTCCTTTTTACGTTATACACAGCTGATTTTCAGTATAAATCAGACCTTTGTCACCTTCAGAAGTACTCTGATGACTCAGTGATAGTCGGAGGTATTGAGAGAAGCCGGGGGGAGGAGGAATACAGAAGGGTGGTCTCGGACTTTGTTGACTGGTGCCAGGCTAACCATTTAGAACTCAACGTAAAGAAAACCAGGGAGTTGGTGTTGAGTTATGGAAGGTGCAGGAAGGATTGCTTACCTATCACTATTGATGGTCAGGATGTGGAGATGGTGGAGAATTTCAAATATTTGGGGGTTCACCTGGACAGCAAGCTTGATTGGAGGTGCCATATGGAGAAGGTTTGCAAGAAAGGGATGAGTAGACTTTACTTCCTAAGGAAATTAAGGTCGTTTAACGTGTGTAGCAAAATGCTTGAAATGTTCTACCAATCTATTGTGGCGAGTGCAATCTTTGCTGCAATAATATGCTGGGGTAGTAGTGTGCGCACAGCTGACGCTAATAAGCTGAATAAACTTATCAAGAAGGCTAGTGCGGCGGTGGGTCTGCAACTTAGGACTTTCGAGGAGGTATTAGAGGATAGAATTAATAAGAAATGCAAGGCTATAATGAGCAACAATACACACCCGCTCTCTGAACTGTTTGCGAAGCAGAAGAGCACATTCAGCAAGCGTCTAATCCAACTAATGTGTAAAAAGGAAAGATACAGAAAATCGTTTGTTCCTACAGCTGTGGGGATGTTTAACAAATGTATAGGTGTAAAGCGTCCCAAGACTATGTGAAGTTCTATGTGTATGGGGGGAATAGGTGAGGTACATGTACCAGTCTACTCGCATCTGCTGTCCATATAGACTTATTTTGTAAAGTGTGAAATGTTCTTGATCTTTGTTCTGCTGCTGTAATACTGTAATTTCCTCTGGGATCAATAAAGTTTATCTGATCTGATCTGATCTGAAGAGAGGGGACCGGGATCAAACTCTCAATTGCGCTGCAAAATAATCCCATGGGACCCACACCTAGTTAAAGCGATCGACCGATGCATTCAGCAAGGCCTTAAGTATTCTATTCTCCTTACATCCACCACCCTGAAGAGCAAGTCACTGTAAGAAGGAGGGTTATCTGCCTCCAGTATAGGGCAATCAATCATCTAGCCACTGTGAAAATATGCATAAGAAGTTTAAAAGCAGGCTTACCCACCTTCCCCAAATTTGCATTCAGAAGCTACACCATAGGATCCAACTCAACATCAGCGAAGATGACCCTCAAGATCAGATCCCTGACAGATGCCCAATAGGCTTAAAGTTTTGGACAGGACCAAAATATATGAAGTAGTGTGCCCACATCTGTACCACATCGCCAGAATGAGTCCTGGAGATGTGGGTTTAGCCTATGAAGGAGGGGAGAGGTATGATAGGGTCATTCCATGTCAAGTGATCCAAAAATGAATATTTTTTTTCCCTGACGTCCTCAGATTTTTAAAAATTTTTTTCTATCTGAAGAACAACTTTATCTAATTACAAAAAAAAAGTTTTGAATTTTTTTCTTTATCTGTTAATTTTTTACAGATTTTTAAAGTTTTAAAAAAGTGCGAATTTTGGCCTGGTATGGCTTTACATTTTCTATCATATCTCGGGCTAGAAATAACATAGAGAAACAAAATAAACACCAATCTACTCAGAACTGTCCAGGCTTTCATCAGATATGTCACAAGAGGATATTTGTTAATATTTTACCCATGTGATCGCAAGCGCAAAACTTTAAAACGCATTTCCGAAAAATCGGCGCGCTTTAAATATTTCAAAAACTGCCCATGTGTCTGCTGTGCTCTTAGCCACATCTGTACCAAATTTCAAGTTGGGATCGCAATGGGATCATATTTTAACATATTTTACTAGTAAAAGCGTCAATGGGTCATTCCATATCAAGTGATCTAAATATGAATATTTTTTTTTACCTGACGTCTTTAGATTTTTTTTTTTTTTTCCTTTATGAAGTACTACTTTAGTTAATTACAAATTAAAAGTTTGGAATTTTTTTCTTCATCAGTTAATTTTTTACAGATTTTTAAAGTTTAAAAAAAGGGTGAATTTTGGCCTGGTACGACTTTAAATTTTTTTATCTCAGGCTAGAAATAAGATAATGAAGTGGGAGAGGCATCATTTTACTCAGAACGGTAACAGCTTTCATTTGAGATGTTACAAGACTATGTTTCTTTACATCAAATTCAAACTATTGACGGGCAATTGTGAAAAAATGACTGATTGTGTTCTTGGTGACTTTTGAATTGACACTATAATAGTTAAATATTTTGCACTTAGGTCCAATGAATGCGTCCATGGGGTCAAGCTGGGACAGAGTCATCACAAATTAGCCTTATTTGCAGATGACCTGCTACTTTACATCTCCCAGTCCCTGGTCTCCATCCCTTCGGTCTTAATGGAGTTTGAACGGTTCGGACAATTGAGCAACTTTAAAGTGAATTGCTCCAAAACCGAGGCACTCAATATTTCTTTGCCTGGAGAATTGGTTTCTCATCTATCTAAACAGTTCCCATTTAAATGGAAAGTAGAAGCCATTAAGTACTTGGGAGTCCTTATACCAAAAGATCTTAAACAAATATTCAATTTAAATTATCAACCCCTTTTGACTAACGCGGAATCGGCATTTACCTCCTATAGACAATTAAAGCTATCCTGGTTCGGGAGAATAAACGTAGTCAAGATGGATGTCTTGCCCCGACTCTTATATACTTTTCAGACAGTTCCTGTTCTATTGGATAGAGGTTTCCTCTCCAAAATGCAATCTATGATCCTTAGATTTGTCTGGGGGGGCAAGAGGTCCAGATTGCGAATGAATATCCTATCCTTGTCCGAGACCAGAGGAGGGGTTGGACTACCCAACATACGAGCGTACTTTGAGGCTTCCTCTCTTGTTAGAGCTCTAGATTGGCATTATCATGCGTCCTCCAAGAAATGGGTAGGGGTGGAGCAAGAGGGTTTGGGGATTCCGCTGAAACACCTGCTTTGGATTTCCCCTAAAGACTCCACAGACCTAGTACCTTTGACAGACATGACCAGAAACACCTTGAAGGTATGGCACCTAGTGACGAAAACCCTCCGCTTAAACGACAGACTTAGCCCTTTGACTCCCCTTTTTTCCAACCCATCTTTCCCACCCAGATTTGACAGGCAGAGATTTTTATGTTGGCGGATTGTGGGGATGACACCCGAGTAGGACAGACTCTGTCCAGTGGTGGTTTGCCCCCGATGGCAGAGCACAACTCAAAGAACCTACGAGACCTCTTAAGTGATTCGAATTTCTCCAATACAGAGCATAATTATATTCAGCTGACCACTCTTGCAGGGTAAGATTGACGCCCAACGTATTGGAGAGGTTATTCCAACTGGAGGCTCCACCGAGGCGCAAAATATCATTTCTATACCAGGCCTTAGGGTCCATGAGAGAGCAGGGCACCCTTTACTTCCAACGTGCTTGGGAGAGGGAATTGGGGTGTAGCATTTCAGAAGCTAATTGGCAGAAATGCTTTATATTTACTCACTCACTAGCTAGCGCTTGTTCTGCACAAGAAAGAAGCTATAAGCTGCTCACTAGATGGTACTTGCGCCCGACGACACTCCGGAACATGTTCCCTGGAACCCCTGATACCTGCTGGCGCTGTGGGGAAGAGAAGGGTACAATGATACACATTTGGTGGAGTTGTGGGGAAATCCGGCGGTTCTGGTCTGAGGTTTTCAATGCATACGCCCGGATAACAGGTAAAGAAGCCGAATGCTGCCCAGAATCGGCAATGTTATCCATTTTTCCAGGTCCTATTGGGCTACAGAAGAGGGATATTCTCCGCTTTTGCATCTCGGCTGCTCGTGCTGTGATCCCGAGGTTCTGGAAATCAAGCCGGGCTCCATCTCTACTTGATTGGTTCAAAGAATTGATGGACATATATCGAATGGAGGAGCTCGCAGCTGATGCGTCGGGATCTCGGAACAAATTCTTAGGGATTTGGGTTGAATGGATTCTTTTTCACGACTCTGCAGAATTTAGGAGTATCTTTTCCAGCACAGATAATATGGCTCGACCTCTGGCTGATGGGGAGCCAGTGGGATGAGTACCCTTTCTCCTTCCCATACCTCACCCGTCCCCCCCCCTCCTTTTTTTCTTTTTTTCTTACGTGGCTTTTCTTTCCCAGTATAACTTTTTCTAATGGTTTTTGTTTCTCTTCTCTCTCTCTCTTCTTTTCTATCTCTCTTTTCTTCCCATCTGATACATTCAGTCTAGGTATTTCCTTTCTACGCTTATACCTTCAGAATTCTAGTGAACATTAGACAGGTATCGAAAACTCTGAGCTGTGAGTAGATCATTAATATTTCGGCCTTCCTTTCCGGTACACCAGTCGATAGACTATTCCAACTAGGCCTCAACGGGTAATGACCCACTTACGTGGTCAACCTGTTAGAAGGGGCCAAGTAATAAAAATCATTCTGCTGGGGCTGCTTGTCCCCTTGACATCAGAACATCTCAAAACCCTGAGAAAGGTTGTATACTTGAGTGTTTGGAATTATATTTAGATTGTAGTATATATTGCACCAGAGATAAACGCAAAAGTAAATTTGCAGCTTATCTTAAAGTTACTAATAACTTTGTGAATTCTCTTTTTGTATATTTTATATGTCTCAAGATTTTGTTAAAAGATTGAATGTATGTCTTTCATATGTTTTTTCAAAATTTAATAAAAATGAGATTAACCATAGTTAAATATTTTAAAATATGATCCCATCACGATCCCAACTTGAAATTTGGTACAGATGTGGCTAAGAGCATAAAAGACACATGGGCAGTTTTGGAAAATTTTTATTAAAATGTTTTTTTCGGAAATGCGTTTCAAAATGTTGCGTTTGCATTCGCATAGGTAAAAAATTAAAATTAACAAATATACTCTTGTGACATATCTGGTGAAAGCCTGGACAGTTCTGAGTAGAATGGTGTTTATTTTGTCTCTCTATCTTATTTCTAGCCCGAGATAAAAAAATTTAAAGTCGTACCAGGCCAAAATTCACCCTTTTTTTAAACTTTAAAAATCTGTAAAAAATTAACTGATGAAGAAAAAAATTCCAAACTTTTAATTTGTAATTAACTAAAGTAGTACTTCATAAAGGAAAAAAAAAAAAAAATCTAAAGACGTCAGGTAAAAAAAAATATTCATATTTAGATCACTTGATATGGAATGACCCATTGACGCTATTAATAGTAAAATATGTTAAAATATGATCCCATTGCGATCCCAACTTGAAATTTGGTACAGATGTGGCTAAGAGCAAAGCAGACACATGGGCAGTTTTTGAAATATTTAAAGCGCGCCAATTTTTCGGAAATATGTTTTAAAGTTTTGCGCTTGCGATCACATGGGTAAAATATTAACAAAGATCCTCTTGTGACATATCTGGTGAAAGCCTGTATAGTTCTGAGTAGAATGGTGTTTATTTTGTCTCTCTATCTTATTCCTAGCCTTAGTTATGAGGAGAAACGTAAAGGCAGGCAACAGCGAAATTCACACTTTTTCCGAACTTTGAAAATCATTTAAAAAAAAAAAAAATTTTTTTTTAAATTTTTCTCTTCACATTTTGCATTGTCTGACATGCTATTATCAAATAACAAAATCTCAAAAGAATTAAAAATATAGAGGTAATAATCATTGGTTCACTTGACATGGAATGACCCGATACCAGAACATAAGCAATTTATATACAGTGTACAAATAGACGTTTTAGCTACTTTGTCCCAAATAGATTGCCACATCTGGGGGGAGATCCGTTTTCCCAAAAGAGCCTTCCACTTTCTCGGTTAAGAAAATCTCACTCCTCTAGGAGTGTTAAGCAACCTAAAAATTTCAGATATCAAACTTCTAGTATTTGTACCCCTCCTGCAAATCCTCAAGAATTCCGTCGTCGGAGACACCCCTGAAGGGCCAAACAAGGAAGCTGCAAAATCTTTTATTTGTAGGTATTGATAAATATTCCTATTAGATAGGGAAGAGGTGGCTTTAAGAGGATCAAAGGTGTGGATCCGCATGGTCCCCCTGTCTTCTATATCCATGAGTCTGAACATGCCCGCTGAAAGCCACGGGCGGACCATTGTGGGATCCACACTATTCAGAATCAGGGGTTGGTATATGAATGATGTAATTGACGAGGCGGTGGAGGCTAGAGAGAATTTTTTTGGGCTTGAGTCCAAACATCCCTCGTGAATTGTATAGGACCCAGTAGTGGAACAGATGGACTTGCCCGCACGGGGGCCACAGCAAGGAATTAGGGTGGACAGGGGCTAACCACAATGTTTAAATTTTGGTCCACTTGTTACAATCCCATAGTGACGACCAACAAGGAATCCTTCGAAGATGAGCTGCCCAATAATATCTAGTTACATCCGGAACTGATAAACCTCCATGTTGTCTATGGGTCGTGAGAACTTTCTTAGCTATCCTGTGCCTCTTATTGTTCCAGATAAATCTTATTATAGCTGCCTGGAGGGATTTAAGATCACACAAAGGAACACCCACTGGTAAGGTTTCAAAGTAATACATTAGTTTGGGCAGTAGGATCATCTTCACCGACGCCACCCTACCCAGCCAAGAAAGATTTAGGGACGACCATTTTTGTAAAATGGCCCTCAATTCTCTGAAAAGTGGAGGAAAGTTTGGTTTATAAAGGGTATCAAAAGAAGACAGGTTCACCCCCAGATATCTAATAGCCTTCATCTTCCACCTGAATTTATAGTTTAGAATAAAAAAAATTTAACACTTCTAGGGGCATGTTTAGGGGAAGAGCCTCCAGGGAGTGAGATGTGCAGGTTGGTGAGGTTGAGGAGAAGAGAGACACTTTAAGTGTCTTTCTACCCACTGCGAAAAAAGAATGCGCATATAGGGTCTTATCTCAATTAAACACTTTCGCTTTGCGATGTGGAATTGCTCACCTTTGTCAGTTGTGATCACCCACAACTGGTAGAAAAGCGTTGGGGCAGCTGCTGCAGGGACCGCACTCCCACAGGAAACCGTGGTTGTAATGCAAGAAATACTTTGGACGAAGTGCCTTAATGTCCGCGCTGCTGCTACAAGGTCAAAGGAACCAAGACACAGGGATGTCTGGATCAGCTCAAGCCTTTATTTTCCGACGCGTTTCGGAGCCTCCTACAGCCTGTGTATATACTCGTGTGTAAGCCGAGGGTGGACCCCAGCACAGGTATACAGCCCCCAGCAATGTGGTATACAAGCCTCCCCAGTGGTAGTATACAGCAGCCTCCCCAGTGGTAGTATACAGCAGCCTCCCCAGTGGGATATACAGGCCCCAGCAGTATATACAGCAGCCCCAGTGGTATATAGCAGTGGTATACAGGCCCCAGTGGTATACAGGCCCCAGCAGTATATACAGCAGCCCCAGTGGTATACAGGCCCCAGCAGTATATACAGCAGCCCCAGCGGTATAACAGGCCCCAGTGGTATACAGGCCCCAGCAGTATATAAAGCCACCCCAGTAGTTATACAGGCCCCAGCAGTATATACAGCAGCCCCAGTGGTATACAGGCCCCAGTGGTATACAGGCCCCAGTGGTATACAGGCCCCATAGGTATACAGGCCCCAGCAATGTGTCATATATGGCCCCCAAATGCTGGCACTCGCCCCCCTCCGTTGTAAGGCCCCCCCACCTGCTGCTTAACTTACCATCCCTGGTCTTCTGCACCGCGCCGGTCCTCTGTGCTCCGTCCTCCGTGCTCCCGTCCTCGGCTACATCCGGGGTCCCCGGCCGTCACAGTAACAATGACGTCAGGCGACCGGCCGGTCACATGACCCCGGATGCTGCCGAGGACGGGAGGATGGAGCACAGAGGACCGGCGCGGTGCAGAAGACCAGGGATGGTAAGTTAAGCAGCAGGGGGGGCCTTACAACGGAGGGGGGCGAGTGCCAGCATTTGGGGGCCATATATGCAGATATGCACTGCTTCCCCCTGCCGCTGATTGACAGCGGGAAGCAGTGCATATATAATGAGCGGCCCCACGTGATGGGGCGCTCATACAGCAGCCTCCCCCCGCCTCCTCCAGCCTCCCCATCCCCGGACACAGCCCCCACCACAGCCCCTACCGTATTGACCCGTGTATAAGCCGAGGGGGGGACTTTTCAGTCCAATTTTTGGGCTGAAAAACTCGGCTTATACACAAGTATATACGTTAGTTTACAGTGCCTTGCAAAAGTATTCACCCCCTTGGATTTTTACCTATTTTGTTATATTACAACCTGTATTTAAATGTTTTTGTAATCCGATTTGTGTATGATGCATCAGCACTTAATAGTCTAAGTTGGTGTGAAGTGGGAAAAATATAGGCAAAAATTTAATTTCTAGGATAAAATAAGTGAAAATTGCCATGTGCATACAGTAGTGGCCAAAAGTATTGACACCCCTGCAATTCTGTCAGATGATACTCAGTTTCTTCCTGAAAATGATTGCAATCACAAATTCTTTTGTATTATTATCTTCATTTAATTTGTCTTCAATGAAAAAACACAAAAAGAATTGTCCTAAAGCCAAATTGGATATAATTCCACACCAAACATAAAAAAGGGGGTGGACAAAAGTATTGGCACTGTTAGAAAAATCATGTGATGCTTCTCTAATTTGTGTAATTAACAGCACCTGTAACTTACCTGTGGCACCTAACAGGTGTTGGCAATAACTAAATCACACTTGCAGCCAGTTGACATGGATTAAAGTTGACTCAACCTCTGTCCTGTGTCCTTGTGTGTACCACATTGAGCATGGAGAAAAGAAAGAAGACCAAAAAACTGTCTGAGGACTTGAGAAACCAAATTGTGAGGAAACATGAGCAATCTCAAGGCTACAAGTCCATCTCCAAAGACCTGAATTATTCATGTGTCTACCGTGCGCAGTGTCATCAAGAAGTTTAAAGCCCATGGCACTGTGGCTAACCTCCCTAGATGTGGACAGAAAAGAAAAATTGACGAGAGATTTCAACGCAAGATTGTGCAGATGGTGGATAAAGAACCTCGACTAACATCCAAATAAGTTCAAGCTGCCCTGCAGTCCAAGGGTACAGCAGTGTCAATCCGTACTATCCGTCGGCGTCTGAATGAAAAGGGACTGTATGGTAGGATACGCAGGAAGACTCCACTTCTTACCCCGAGACATAAAAAAGCCAGGCTGGTGTTTGCCAAAACTTACCTGAGAAAGCCTAAAACGTTTTGGAAGAATGTTCTCTGGTCAGATGAGACAAAAGTAGAGCTTTTTGGGCAAAGGCATCAACATAGAGTTTACAGGAGAAAAAAAGAGACATTCAAAGAAAAGAACACGGTCCCTACAGTCAAACATGGCGGAGGTTCCCTGATGTTTTGGGGTTGCTTTGCTGCCTCTGGCACTGGACTGCTTGACCGTGTACATGGCATTATGAAGTCTGAAGACTACCAACAAATTTTGCAGCATAATGTAGGGCCCAGTGTGAGAAAGCTGGGTCTCCCTCAGAGGTCATGGGTCGTCCAGCAGGACAATGACCCAAAACACACTTCAAAAAGCACTAGAAAATGGTTTGAGAGAAAGCACTGGAGACTTCTAAGGTGGCCAGCAATGAGTCCAGACCTGAATGCCATAGAACACCTGTGGAGAGATCTAAAAATGGCAGTTTGGAGAAGGCACCCTTCAAATATCAGGGACCTGGAGCAGTTTGCCAAAGAAGAACGGTCTAAAATTCCAGCAGAGCATTGTAAGAAACTCATTGATGGTTACCAGAAGTGGTTGATCGCAGTTATTTTGGCTAAAGGTTGTGCAACCAAGTATTAGGCTGAGGGTGCCAATACTTTTGTCCGACCCATTTTTGGAGTTTTGTGTGAAATGATCAATGTTTTGCTTTTTGCTTCATTCTCTTTTGTGTTTTTTTCATTTAAGACAAATTAAATGAAGATAATAATACCAAAGAATTTGTGATTGCAATCATTTTCAGGAAGAAACTGAGTATTATCTGACAGAATTGCAGGGGTGTCAATACTTTTGGCCACAACTATATGTATTCAAACACTTTTGTTATGAGGCCCCTAAAAATTCTGGTGCAAGTAATTACCTTCATAAGTCACATATCTAGTGAAAGGAAGTTCATCTGCGTGCAATACAAGTGTCACATGGTCTGGTAGTATATACACACGTTTACTGAAAGAGGCTGCAACATCATTAATTAAGAGGCACCATTAATTAAGAGGCACCACTAACCAAACACCATGAAAACTAAGGAGATCTCCAAACAACTCAGAGACAAAGTTGTTGAGATGCACAAGTCAGGGTTGGGTTCTAATAAAATTCCAATATCTGTGATGATTTCCCAGAGCACCATCAAATCCATTATCATCTAATGGAAAAAACATGGTGCCACAACAAAGCTGTCAAGAAGAGGAAGCGCCCCTAAACTCTCAGCCTGGGCAAGAAGGGCATTAATCAGAGGCAGCAGACAGACCAAAGGTGAAGGAGCAGCAGAATTTCCAAGCAAAGAATTAAGTATCTGTCCATATGACCACAATAATTCGTACACTCCATACACATAGCCATTATGGATGAGTGGCCAGAAAAAAGCCTTTACTTACAGCCAAAAACTAGAACACTTGTTTTGTTTTGAGTTATTGCGACAAAAGACGTGTGGGAGATTCCCCAAATGTATGGAGGAAGGTGCTGTAGTCAAATGAGACCAAAATTAACATTTTTGGACACTAAGGTAAATGCTATGTCTGGCGCCAAAACAACACAGCTCATCATCCGAAGAACACCATCCACGCAGTGAAGCATGGTGATGTCAGCATAATGCTGTTGGATGGTTTTCAGTAGCAGGAACAGGGGAAATGGCCCAAGTTGAGGGGAACATGGATGGTGCGAAGTACTAGGAAATTCTTGAGCAAAACCTGTTTTAGTCTGTCAGTGATTTGAGACTGGGAAGGAGGTTCACCAACCTACAAGACAATGACCCAAAGCATAATGCTGAAGAAACACTGGAGTGGTTTAAGAGGGAAAGTGAAAATGTTTTGGCGTGGGCCTAGTCAAAGCCCAGACCTTAATCCAGAACCTGTGTTCAGACTGGAAGATTGCTGTTCACCAGAGGGAACCAGTAGCTGGAGCAGCTTTGCCTTGAAATATGAGCAATAATCCAAGTGGCAATATGTGAAAAGCTCAAAGAGACTTATCCAAAGTGACTTGCAGCTGCTATTACCGCAAAAGGAGGCTCTACAAATTACTGGCTTTAGAGGGTGGATAGTTACGTACACTGAAGTTTTCAGTTATTTTGACCTATTTGTTGTTTGCTTCACAATAAAATGAAAAACAAATGTTTACAGTTGTAGGCATGTTTTTCATGAACTGATGCAAACCCCTAAACAAAACAATGAAAATCCAGGTTGTGAGGTAGCAAAACATAAAAATGTTAAGGGGTGAATACATTCGCAAGGCATTGTATCAATGGACTCATTAGTTACTCTGTAAAAGTGCTCAAATCTACATTATTCAGTAAGACAGACTGCAAGCTCACTGAAATATCAGGTTATAGAACCTATTAAACTCAATGGAGATGAGAGGCTGAAAGAGGCAGTGACACAGATCACACAGGAGCTTCTAGCGAGTGATTTTATCTGACTTCAGTGCTGGAGCAGAGGTACACTGCTCAGTACTGCTGCCTGTAAACGGCCTACTTTGTACAAATCATATGAAAAGGGCAATCACTGAAGAAGGACATCATGGTCGGAAGAATAAAAGGACGAACATGAAGAAGAAGATCAGCAACCCAATGGCTTGATTGTATCAGGATAATGGCGGAGAAGACCCTGGTGGATCTATCTAGGCCTGCACAAGGCCGATCTTCCTACACAGCGTTCATCCATCAAGTCGTTAAATAATAAATAATGAGCTGCTGCTTCTGATATGTGATGCAAAAAGAGAAAAGCAGGAATCCACTGTTATAATCACAATCATCACTTTCTATATACCGTATATACTCGTGTATAAGCCGACCCGTGTATAAGCCGACCCCCCTACTTTTGCCACCAAAACCTGGGAAAACCTATTGACTCGTGTATAAGCCGAGGTGGACCCCAGCACAGATATACAGCCCCCAGCAGTGTGGTATACAGCAGCCCCAGAGGTATATACAGCGGCCTCAGTGGTATATACAGCAGCAGCCCCAGTGGTTAGTATACATCAGCCCCAGAGGTGTATACAGCAGCCCCAGTGGTAGTATACAGCAGCCCCAGAGGTATATACAGCCCCAGTGGTACTATACAGCAGCCCCAGTGGTACTATACAGCAGCCCCAGTGGTAGTATACAGCAGCCTCAGAGGTAGTATACAGCAGCCCCAGAGGTATATACAGCCCCAGAGGTATATACAGCAGCCCTTAGGTAGTATACAGCAGCCACAGAGGTATATACAGCAGCCCAGTGGTAGTATACAGCAGCCTCCCCAGTGATAGTATACAGCAGTCTCCCCAGTGGTAGTATACAGCAGCAGCCCCAGTGGTAGTATACAGCAGCAGCCCCAGTGGTATATACAGCAGCAGCCCCAGTAGTTAGTATACAGCAGCCCCAGAGGTATACAGCAGCAGCCCCAGTGGTGTATACAGCAGCAGCCCCAGGGGTGTATACAGCAGCAGCCCCAGGGCTGTATACAGCAGCAGCCCCAGGGGTGAATACAGCAGCAGCCGCAGGGGTGTATACAGCAGCAGCCCCAGGGCTGTATACAGCAGCAGCCCCCGGAGGTATACAGGCCCCCCCATCATGATCCAAGGCCCCCCCCCCTTGCGCGACAAACCTGTAAAGTAAAATCATACTTATGACGTCATTGCCCGCGACCACAGGAAGGCGGAAGACGCGGAATGAAGCCCGGGATCGTGATGTCGGCAAGCAGCGGGACAGCGCGACAGGACAGTGATAAGTATGATTTTACTTTACAGGTTTGCCGCGCAAGGGGGGGGGCCTGGATCATGATGGGGGGGCCTGTATACCTCCGGGGGCTGCTGCTGTATACTTGTACTGTATACTCGCGTATAAGCCGAGGGGGGACTTTTCAGCCCAAATTTTGGGCTGAAAAACTCGGCTTATACGCGAGTATATACGGTAGTTTGTATAAGAGACATTATAGCAGTCCCCACCTACTAGATCTGAGACAACTGAAAATTGGAGTTAGAGCCTGCAGACAATAAAAATGCAAGATACAAGTTATATAATAGTGAAAATTCATAAATAGTAGTATTCATCATATCTATTATACAATTGCCTAATCGTGTCTGTCATGGAAATCGCACGCCAGCGCTCATTGGTCGCCGACAGCTGCAGCGACCAATGAGTGCAGCGTATGCAAAAGAGCTGCGCAAATTCAAAATTCGCGCCGCGGCTCATGTAAAGAGGTCTGTGGCGAGCAAGCATTACACAGAGACAGCACTCCTGCTGCCCATGCTCCTCAAAGCCCCCGCTTCTCAGGTCCCCGCTGCTCATGACCCCACGCCCCTGCTCGCGCTCCTTAGGCTCCCCACAGCCCCCCGCTCCTCCATTGTAAAAATAAAAAAATCCTCCAATGCGTCTTCTAGCTCCTACAGGGCTTGAGGACCTGTCGTTGCCTGGGAAACCAATCAGCTGATCGGTTTCCCAGACAACAACAGGTCCTGCCCTGGGAGCTACAAGACGCATCGGAGGTGGAGCGAGCCTGCTGACGAGTGAGTATCCTCACTGTGGGGGCCCTGAGGAGTAGTGGGCTAGGAGGAGTGGGGGGCCAGGAGGAGTGGGGGCCAGGAGAAGTGGGGGGCCAGGAGGAGTGGGGGTCAGGAGGAGCGGGGGTCAGGAGGAGCAGGGGTCAGGAGGAGCGGGGGCCCAGGAGGTTTGGGGGGCCTGAGGAGCGGGGGTCAGGAGAAGTAGGGAGCTTGACGAGGGGGAGCCAGGAGGAGCGAGGGGGCAGGAGGAGCGTG
The DNA here is from genome assembly GCA_033576535.1 of Allobates femoralis. Taxonomy (NCBI): domain Eukaryota; kingdom Metazoa; phylum Chordata; class Amphibia; order Anura; family Aromobatidae; genus Allobates; species Allobates femoralis. Next base: position 136,725,656 of record JARQOC010000006.1, read on the forward strand.
GGGCAGGAGGAGGGTCGGAGGAGGAGCGGTGAAAGGAGGAGAGACGGAGGAGCGCTGACAGGAGGAGAGACTAAGGACCGGGGACAGGAGGAGAGACAGAGGAGCAAGGACAGGAAGAGCAGTCACAGGATACACACTGACAGAAGGAATTTTGCAGGAGCAGGGACAGGAGGAGAGACGTAGGAGCAGGGACACGAGGATCGGTGACAGGAGGAGAGACAGAGGAGCAGTGAGAGGAGGAGCGGGGACAGGAGAAATGGTGACAGGAGGAGCGGTGACAGAAGGAGCAGCGATAGGATGAGCAGGGACAGGAGGAGCGATGGAGGAGCAATGACAGGATGAGAGACGGAGGAGCGATGACAGGAGGAGCAGGGACAGGAGGAGAGACCAAGGAGCAGGGACAGGAGGAGCTGTAACAGGAGGAGAGATGGAGGAACGGGGACAGGAGAAGCGGTATAGTTCACTGACGTTGACTGAACAAGTTCTGTCAGTCACAGTATGTCAACTACATACATATTCTAGAATACCCGATGCGTTAGAATCGAGCCACCATCTAGTACACGCATAAATCATTCTGAAAAGTTTCCTGACATCACAGGTATGTATCAGTCATCAAGAGTTGAACATAGCATCAAATCTACATATATGTCACAGTCAAACTCTATAGAAGTCAATAGAAATGGATATCTATGTAACACACTTATGCTTTATAATGCCTAACTCAACTGGAGCTGTACGACATGTAATGCTTTCAAGCTTTAGCTTTTTTGAGTTCTAAAATTGGCATGGGATAAAGTAAAGAGAAAACAAACAACATATTATTAGCTTTGACCATTTAAATACATATACTTACAACTTGATCATTTGTAATAAGGGCTCATTTAGACGTCTGTTCATCAACGATCTGAGCACAGACTATAGTGCACAGACTGGCCATGGGTCTCCTGACCCGAGCGTGACAGCCTCACGTATTTCTATGAGGCTGTCACACTCAGGTCAGTAGACCCATGGCCGCTCCAAGCATTGCAGTCCATGCCCGGACCGTTTCACAGACATCTGTATGGGACCCAAGTGTTCAGATCTACAATATATTCAGGTACCTGTGAATCCACTTATTTTCTTCTCTACATAGTCACATATAACTCCAGCATCTTCGCTGTGCCAGCAGTTGTGTATTCCACTGTCTTGCTTCTTGCAATCTGCTAGAGTGTTTTCAGTACCGTTGCACTCTACATTATCCAAGTGAATTGGTCCTTGTCCTTCACCAAAATAAGCCATTGTTCTTGCCTTTGCTGGGCCCCTATGTACAAATTTACACAATTTATTTCATTTTTACAAATAAGTACTTCAGACTGAGATAATCTGTGTTATTTATGTTGTATAGTATGTTACTAGACACCATATGCTACTTAACATCCATTAATGTAAAGAAATATAATGTGTCAATATTGCTTGTTTTACCACTTTTTAGAAACATTTATTATCATATATGGTTGCATTTTCAACTATAATTTTCCATCATTACCTGAAACAGCTCCAGTGATATCTGCATTTGTTACCAGTTACCAAAATATTTAGGGTACCCTCACATGATATTTTATCGGATAGCACTCGGACCAGTGTTATACTATGGGGCAGACCTGCAATTATTTTTCTCATGCTGCTTTGACACGAGAAAACAATCAAAGCATGCTGCAATATTCGCATCACGGGTACCCATACAAGTCTATGGGTGCGAGTGACATTTCAGTCTACACTCGGATGTCATCTGAGTGCAGTCTGATTACTGTGGACACATGAAATGGAGAAATTACATTTTCCCTCTTCTCCATACCTGTGCTCCGATTCTCTCATGCGAGAGAATTTGATAACAGTAACGTGATATTCAGATCAAACTCTGGCAAAGTTTGATCCGAGTGACATTAACATACTTGCCCTAATTCTCTCTCCTGTGCAGGCTGCATTGGTGATGGAGGAGGCGGCAGTACCATCATCACTGAGAGACATAGGCACTGGTCACCTAAAATCACTGGTGCTGCAGTGACTTGTGGTACATCCCATCCAGGGAGATTGTGTGCATGCTATTTAGCTGCTCAGAAGGTATAATTCGCTTCCTCCTGTCACCTATATGGTAGCACCATGACATATTTAAACTCCCAGTTGCCAGTTATTATTTGGTTTCCTGTGGAGCAATTTATCTCCCCACTCCTGATCCTGACCCTTCTCAATCCTGAGCTTGCTTACTCTATACTCCTTCCTGACTTTGAACCCGGCAGGGCAGACTTTGCTTTTCACTGACCTCCTGGTATGTGACCCTTCTCCCTACGGTATTGCATTCTCATTTTTACCCAGTTTTCGTCCCTTCACTTGATGACCCAGCTACTGTGACTTGTCTTGTCTGAGGCTTGCTCCTCTGACCAACAGCTACTGTTTGAATACAACAACAAGTACCTTCTTCCCTTAAAGGGGAATTCCAGGGAGATATATTTTTTTGTACTGTCCCTGCCATTCCACATGATGAAGCTGAGCTGTACACTGCAGTTCTACGATGTTTAAATCGCTTATAAATAAATAAAATCATATCTACGGTATTGCTCAGCACTCACCCCTTCCTTCGGGGACAGAGAAATTCAGCAATACATAGTGCTAAATTTTCAGGAGACAGGAAGTTACCAAGTTGATATAGGGGAGGGGAGACCATGGCAGTACTTAATCTATCAATCAATGCAGTGCTCTGACACTGCTCCTAGCCTGATACATGACAGTACACATTATGTACCATCCTATTGTAAGTAGAGAATCACAGGGTGTATTTATATCTGCTTCATGATATGATTGCTATTTGAAGACAGAACACCCCTATTCTTATATTACATAGGGTGTATATTAGGGGCTGGATTGTAGTGTGACCATGGGACTGGCGGTCATGCCCCTTTTGCTCCCCCTGTTCATACACAAGTAGGAGGGGGTAAGAATGTAAGATGATACTGGAGCCCCCAGGCTCCATGCCCCCGACTCGTCCTGCTCTCTGCTTCAGCATAAGGCTGAATTTCTCTGTCCCTGAAGCATGGGGTGAATACTGAGGAGCAAATATGATTTTATTGATTTATAAATGCTCTATAGATCCTAGAACTGTAGTGCCCAGTTTCATCATGTAGGAGTGCAGGGTCAGTATAATTTTGTTTCATCTCCCCTGAGTTCCCCTTTAAAGTCAATCATTTTGGAATTGTATTTATAAATGACAAAGTGCATAAAACAACTGTAGTATAGGTCAAGTATATATAGGACGTGTTAAAATGGTGTTGCAAACTAGCAATTGTGCTAGAATTACCAGAGAACTATAAAACAAATCTGAAAAAAAGTACCATAAAACATGAGAAGGAAGCACTGACCTGTGTCCTAGCTGACGACAAACAACGACAGCGTCATTGTCCGTCCAGCCATCGTCACACACGCTGCCCCACTCTCCATTCAGGAATACCTCCACTCGACCTTCCTTTGTACTTTCACCATCCATCAGCCGAACAAGGGGCCCTGAAAATGTCATGAGGGATAAATTACTTTATGGTTTATGCATGAGACCTTATTTGTGTTGTACTAATAGCCTGGTATAGATTTCTACCATATATCTGTGCCAACAATTGTATATGGAAGGACACTGAGCTTTTTCTTTCTTACAGATGTCTTATGTGTCCTCCATATATATGTAGGAACCATATTTTGATATTTTTAATTGCCAAGCTACATGTATACGAACAGTCACCCGTGTTCACACTGTACCAATGCAGTATAAGAAAATCACAAAAAAATCATATCAGACACACAAAATATCACACCAAAAAATAGCCCTATTTGTAAATCTGTACAGAGTAAGAAAAGCAAAACTGTTCTGTATTATTAACATCAGACACATGACCATATTGGTATAGACCTGTAAAAAGCCCTATAAAAAATCTATTGTTCCATACAATTGGAGACTCCTTTCATAAATAACACATAGAGGATTTTTCATGGCATCCTCCAATGCACTGGTTTTAGAGAACACAGCATAAAGGACACCGCTCTTTAATGGTTCTCTTCCTATCTCTCTGACAGCTCTTTCAGCTGGCTTCATTTCTTCCCCTCTTCCCCTCACTATTGGGTCCCTCAGGGTTCAGTCTTTGGACCTCTTTCTTTTCTCTCTACACAGCCCCGATTGGACAGACCATCAGCAGATTTGGCTTTCAGTACCATCTTTATGCTGATGACACACAAATATACACTTCAGCCCCTGACCTTACCCCTGCTGTATTACAGAACACCAATGACTGTCTAACCGCAGTTTTCAATATCATGTCCGCTCTCTATCTAAAACTCAACCTTTCCAAAATTGAACTTCTTCTCATCCCACCCTCTACTAAAACCCCTAAATCTGACATCTCCCTCTCTGTGTGTGGCACGACAATAATGCCTAGGCAGCAGACTTGCTGTCTGGGTGTTATGTTTGATGCTGATCTCTCCTTCACCTCCTACATACAATCTCTTGCCCGCTCTTCTCGCTTGCACCTGAAAAACATCTCCAGAATTTGCCCCTTCCTCACCATGGAAACAACTAAAACTCTCACCGTGGCCCTGAATCATTCCCGCCTTGATTACTGTAATTCTTTATTAGTCGGCCTCCCGCTCAGTAGGTTTTCCCCTCTCCAGTCTATCCTTAATGCAGCAGCCAGGATCAACTATCTGGCTAATTGTTACTCAGATGTTTCCGCTCTGTGCCAGTCATTGCACTGGCTGCCTATACACTACAGGATCCAATTCAAACTTCTTGTTCTAACCTACAAAGCTCTTCACAGTCCAGCACCTCCCTACCTCTCTATCCTCATCATTGTGTATCACCCCACCTGTCCCCTTTGCTCTGGAAGCGACTTTAGACTACCATCTGCATTAATCTGAACCTCCCATTCCATACTCCAAGACTTCTCCTGAGCTGCACCAATCCTCTGGAATGCTCTACCCCAAGAAATAAGGACTATCCACAATTTACACATTTTTAAGCGGTCCCTAAAAACACATCTTTTTAGGGCGGCTTATCATTCTCCCTAATCGGAGTCATTTAGACATAGGGTCTTCACTATTGCTCTGAACATAATTCTCTGTCAAATTCACCAGACCCAAGAGCTATACACAGATTGCCTGGTGGCCACTCATGCAGCTCTTATCACCTCCCCATCCCTCACATTGTTTGGACAATCATTGTAAATAAGCACCCGTACTTTATGTCACCCCCACCTCCATTGTTAGTTTGTAAGCTTTTACAAGCAGGGTCGTCATTATTTTTGCTTTAATTATTGTACTTTTTAATACTTGTCTCTCACAACTCTTTGTATATTAACCTGTGAATTGTAAAATGCTACGAAACATGTTGGCACTATATAAATACAGATTATTATTATTATTATTACAGCACAGTATGGAGACATCATATGCTGACATAGAGAGTGATGCTCTACATGGTCTGTGCACATACTTTGCCATACACCAGAGCCCTAAACTGGCAATTAAAGGAATTAACAGATTATGAAATATTGTAGGTTTTTAGACACTGTATATTATTTTATTTTTCCCTTTATATGAAAATGGAAACATGGTGATCTGGACTCAAGCAATCTGTCCTTAATGCTTCTTTTCTTTATTAACATTGGTTCTTAAGATCACACTTTACCTATGTAGCCAGGTGCCGGACTATTTGGTAAAATACTGCTAATTCAACCAGCACCTTTTTCTCCCCTATAGAATTATCTATATTTTGGACCATCAGGTATTACCGTATGTTAATGGAATGTGCTTGACTATGACTATATTAATTATCCTTATAACCGTTCTTTTTTTGTATTTTCTAAATGATCTACAGTCATGGCAGAGTTTTAGCACACATGGAGCTGTTCCAGAAAATTAATATTTCTCTCAAAAAATTATTTCACTTACACATTTTGTCAATCACATGTTCTTTTGTGTGTGTGTATTGATACAATACAAAAAAAATTCCAAAAATGGACCAAACAAATTTATTGGCACCTTTCCAAAATAATGGGTAAACAACTTTGTTACACGCTTGTGATGCTCGTTCCAACTCACCTGTGACAAGTAACAAGTGTGAGCAATATGAAAATCACAACTGAAACCAGATAAAAAGGGAAGAAGTTGACTCAAGACAAGTGTGCCACACTAAGCATGGAAAAAATAAAAAGGAGAAGAGAACTGTCTGAGGAATTGAGAACCAAAATTGTTGAATAATATCAACAATTACAAGGTTACAAGTCCATCTTCAGAGATCTTGATGTTCTTTTGTCAATGGTGCGCAACATAATCAAGAAGTTTACAACCCACGGCACTCTAGCTAATCTACCTGGACATGCATGCCAGAGAAAAATTGATTAGAGTTTGCAAGGCAGGATAAGCAGCCCCAATCAAGTTCTAAAGAAATTGATGTGGTGCATCAATGTCAGTGAGAACTATCCATCGACATTTGAATGAAATGAAACACTATACCAGTAGATCCAGGAAAACCCCACTGCCGACACAAACACATTAAAAAACTAGTCTTTGCCAAAATGTACGTAAGCCAAAATCCATCTGGGAAAGTGTCTTGTGGTGTGGATAAGGCCAAGATACAGCTTTTTGCTGAAGTACGTAAAAAAAACAGAATGAGGCCTACAAAGAAAAGAAAGCAGTACCTATAGTCAAAAGTGGTGGAGGTTCAAAGATGTTTTGGTTTTGTTTTGCTGCCACTGGCATTGGGTGACTGTGTGCAAAGTATCATGAAATCTGAAGATTACCAAAGGATTTAGGGTTGTAGTGTACAGCCCAGTGTCAGAAAGCTTTGTAGGTCATGGGTCTTGCAGTAGGGCAATGATGTTAGAAGTCCCCAGAAGTGGACGAAAACGTAGCGCTGGAGAGTTCTATAGTGGCAGCAAGGAGTCCGGATCTAAAAGCATTGAACACCTGTAAAGAGATCTTAAAAATGCTGTTGGTAGAAGGCACCCTAGGGACCTAGACTATTTGCAAAAGAGCAGTCCATAATCCCAGTTGAGGGAAAGCTTGTTGATGGTTATAAGATGTGATTGATTGCAGTTATTTATTCCAAAGGATGTGCAATCAAATATCAATCTTAGGGCCCTTTCACATCTGCGTTTATTTGAAATCGCGGCAGATGCGGTGAAAAAACCGCATCTGCCGCGATTGCCGCATAACCGCTGCACTTGCGGCGCGGTTGCGGTAATCCCCATAGAAAGTATAGGGGGACTTGCGGCAGGTGCGGCAAGTGCGGTTTTGCACTTGCGGCAGGTGCGGCCGCGAAAAAAAAAACGCGGCTGACCTATACTTTCTATGGGGATTACCGCAACCGCGCCGCAAGTGCAGCGGTTATGCGGCAATCGCGGCAGATGCGTTTTTTTCACCTCATCTGCCGCGATTTCAAATAAACGCAGATGTGAAAGGGCCCTTAGGCCCCTTTCACATCAGCGTTTTACGCTGATCGCGGCAGTTGCGGTGAAAAAAACGCAACTGCCGCGATTTCCGCATAATGGCCGCACTTGCGGTTCACCTGCGGCAAACCCCATACAATGTCTATGGGACTTGCGGTAAGTGTGCGGCAGGTGCGGCAAGTGCAGTTTCGGCACTTGCGGCAGATGCGGCCGCGAGAAAACCGCCGCTGACTGCGTATTTATCGCGGCCGCACCTGCAGCAAGTGCCGAAACCGCAACTGTACCGCACTTCCCGCACACTTACCGCAAGCCCCATAGACATTGTATGGGGCTTGCCGAAAGTGAACCGCAAGTGCGGCCGTTATGCGGAAATGGCGGCAGTTGCGTTTTTTTCACCGCAACTGCCGCGATCAGCGTAAACCGCTGATGTGAGAGCAGCCTTAGAGTGGCAACAATTTTGTCTGGCCCATTTTGGGGTTTTGAGTGAAATGATGTCATGACTGTGTGTTGGCATTTCTCATCAGTGATTATTTTAAATCAAACTAAATATTACTATAAAAATAGATATCATTTGGACATCCAGTGTACAGTATGCAATTTAACCCTTTTATAAATAATCATATATATTATAATACATATAATTATAACTATAAAAAAAGAGACTGGAGACAATTTGGATCTACCGATAAAATATCATCAGGGCATTGTATGTTTGAGAAGTAAAAAACTCTATATTGTGCATCTGATTGATTGAGAAGAACAAGGGTATTTACCAGGCTGTGGTTCAGCTATGTCATTGCTGTCATTTGAGCACCGGACGCCCACATCTTCAGAATGAGAGCAGTCGTGCTGACCCCAGCTACTATGTGAACAGTCCACTAGAGAGCGCTCCGTGCCCATGCAAGCCACATCATCCAGGAATATCAACCCGCGTCCAGGTCCAAACTCTGCTTTTGATGCCAAACTAGAGGGACCACTAAATTAAAAACACAGATGGGACAAAAGAATGTCATCCTGTTTCCAACAATTTGTATTGGTGAATATGCTGAACATTTTTTAATCCCCCATCTCCCAGCAGTGGACAAGCAGTGTCCTTTTTGGCTTTTGTTGGTTCAGCATACAGTAAATTTTTTTATTATAAAGAAAAGTACAGCAAACAGCAAATTCCTACACAGTAGATCAACACAATCTTTTTTTGCACTATGACCATTAGCCAACATATATTTATTATTATATGGATATACAGAGGCATATGTTGAAGGTACATGACTGCGCTATATGTTAGATAGCTGTCAGGCAAATACTCGTTTTACCAATAGCCATCTTCCCTGAATATCCCATACAAACTAACGCTTGTCAGCAACTTATCTCCCCACAAAACAAAAAGACTGGGCGATTTAATTACAACTGCCTAATGCTTATGACCCCAGACATGATCTCTATGAGAGCCTCGTTCTGGCCTCATTCTAGCTCTCATAGAGTTGTATTGAGCTACTGTGATGTAACTTCTGACTTCCGGCCAGTCAGACATTACAGTCACACTTTGGCACTGCAGGATCAGAACAGCACCAAAAAAGAATGAACAGATCAGAGGGAATGGGTTAAACTGGGGGCAGGGGACTTATATTTAAAGAGTCACCCCAGTGATGAAAAAAAATACTGGAGTAGTGCTTTAAATGGAATCTGTCTCTGGACTTTTTCTGTTGAGACAGAGACCATGATTCCAGAGAGACCCTGATTCCAGAGAAGTAAGGCTGCTTTCACACAGCGTTTTTGTGCTGTCCGAGGGGATCAGACTTTTTGCAGCACCCCTTGGACAGCAACGGTTTCCCAAACTAATGCCTACAATCGGATGCCAAATAGGCATCCGATTCCAATATTTTCAGCTCAGTTTGGATCCCTCCCTGCTCCTCCGTCACTTCGTCCCCTCCCTCTCCCTCCTGTCACCTTCTCCCCTCCTCTCTCTGATCCCTCTTGTCCCCCCTTTGTCCCCTCTTTGTCCCTTTTCTCCCTCTTTGTCCTCTTTCCCTCTTTGACCCTCTTTGTCCCCCTCTTTGTCCCCTCTTTGTCCCCTCTTGACCCTCTTTGTCCCCCTCTTTGTCCCCCTCATTTCGCCCCCTCTTTCCAGACCTTAAAAAATAAAGAAAATTTTTACTTCTCACCTATCCACGACTCCCGTGGTGCTTCCAGCTGTCTTCTTCTGATCCACAGGACCTGGCGTGATGTCACAGTCACATGACCGGTTACCGGTTGCTCCATAGGCCCCATGTTATTTGGCGCGGATCAGGTCGGATCCAATTCGGTCCGATTGACCCGCTGTGCCAAAAAATCAGCCGGAATAGATCCGACAAAAATCGGATGCCAATAAGGCCAAATCCGATGTGATCCGTGCCCATAGACTAACATGGCGGCCAAATCGGATCCGTGGCTGTCCGTTTTACAACAGACAGCCACGGATCACAGAAAAACGTTTGTGTGAAAGCACCCTAACTTTTACTGGCCTGCTTAGTGTTGTTTTGGTAAAGACCTTTTTTTTTTCAGCCGGAGATTGTCATTATAGGACTAGTCAACCTGCTGTCATCTAGTCTTCCATATTCAGGAGCTCTGGATAACCCTACCTATGCACAGTGTACACAACTTGTCAGTCAGTGATGTGCGCTGGGTTATAAAGAATTCAGTATTCAGAGAACTGCTAGATCTGTAGCAGATAAAACTGTGATTTTGTCAAAAATGCAGCAAGCAGCCCAGTAAGTCACACATTGCTGGTATCAGAGTATTTACCTCTACATTATGCTGCTCACAGATTGGACTGCAAAGACGTGGTTAAAGATTTACCTTAAGGCTGGAAATCAGACTGTCCGTATGATATGCGACTAAGTCGGACGTGTCACGGATAGTAACTTGGAATGGCCTCCCCCTCTCTGGACGGGAGCGTCAGCTGCTTGTGTTTATATGCCACACTCCAGTCCTAACAGGGGGAGGTCATTCCAAGTTAATCATCCATGACACGTCTGACTTAGTCCTATCTCACATGGACAGTGTGTTTCCGGCCTAAAAATCCTGTGGTGCCCACCAATGCTACAATGCTAAGTGTTCTATGCAATAAAAGTGTTATCTGTTTGTCATGGACACAGGACCAATTGTGACTTTTTAATTTTGTGGACAAAGTAACTACCATATTGAATATAAGTCCTGACAGGTTCGTCACCTTACTATAGAGTTTGCATAGGGCCCAAGAATACAAAGTTCCAGAGGTTGAAATAAGTATTGAACATACCACCAGATTTCTAAGTAAATACATTTCTAAAGGTCCTATTCCCATGAATTTCTCACTTGGTGTCAGCGCAACCAATCCAATCCACAGAGCCAAAGAAATCCAACATATATGTGCATAAATCAAAATATATATGTCCATAAATAAAACCATATAGGATATACCTCATATGTGGTCAAAAGCTATTTTGAGGTACAGTGCAAAGCTCAGAATGGAATGAGTGCAATATTGCACTACTGAATTTGCTGGAATGGTGCCATGCCGGGCATAACGATGATGCCTAGCATGTGCTACAACACAGGGAATACAATGGGGATGGTATAGAAGGAAGACCCTGACGATAGGGAGAAAGGAAATGGGTCACCTCCTGACATTCACCTGTCTCTTACCCTGAGCTCCCTAATGTCACTATACGGGTCCTTTTCCCCCTCACTATCACATGCCTAGGTCCTCTCTCACCCTGAACTATCCCTTGTGAGCTGGCCAGTAAGGAACGCTAGCCTCCCCACTGTAAACAAACAGAGGGGAATAGACATACACAGAAAAGTTGAATTAAGCCAATGCAAAGCTAACTCCAAAACTGCATAAAACACGACTCCAAAACTCCTTTAAGAGAAATGATTCTATCACCAGAGTCGGATGATCAGATATGTTACTACTTATAGTGGCGAGGAGTGGTAAAAGAGCTACACCTGAGGATTGAGGCTGCAAGAAACAGCTATCAAGAAAAGAGTCCTTAACTCCTGCAGCACCAAAAGAAAGCAAAATACATTTAAACATAAGCTGAAGTCCTGCGGTCAATAAGCCGCTGTGATCTTCTGATTCCAGATTCGTCACGGGTCTGTTAGGGTGAGACATACTCGTGACAAATCATTTGCAGATGCAATGGCACATTGGCAGAGTCCCGAGGAGGCAGAAATGCAGACCTCACAGAAATCATGACAATTTTTAACCCCTTCAATTTTCCATTTTTTCCTCTCCTTTTTCCAAGAGGCATAACTGTTTCATTTTTCTTTTAATGTAGCCATATGAGGGTTGCTTTTTTGCAGGACGAGATGTACTTTTGATGACATCATTTATTTGGCCTTACAGTGTACTGGAAAAGGGGAAAAAATTCAAAGTGCAGTGAAATTACAAAAAAAGTGCAATTACGCAATAGTTTTTTTGGGTTTTTATTCATCATACTCACTATGTGGTGAAACTGAAGTGTGGTATATGATGCCTGGGTCGGTACAAGTTCGTAGATACCAAACAAGTATACTTTTACTGTTATCTAAATGGTGAAAAAAAATTCACAAGTTTTGAAAGAAAAAGAATGACACTTTTGTCACCATTTTCCATGACCAGTAGTGTTCTCATTTTTCGGGCTCCTGGACTGTGTGATGGCTTATTTTTTGCGGCTTGAGCTCAGATTCTTAATTATACCATTTTTGGGTGGATGCGCTGTTTTGATAGCCCGTTATTGCATTTTATTGCAAAGTTGCTGTGACCAAAAAAAACGTAATTTTGGCATTTTGATTTTTTTTTCTGTTATGCAATTTACCAATTTGATTAATTGATTTGATATTTTGATAGCTCGGGCATTTGTGAAATTTTTCCCATTTTCCTGTACACTATATGGTAAAATAAATTATGTAATTCAAAAGTACAACTTGTCCTGCAAAAAAAGCCGATATTGATGGAAAAATAAAAAAAGTTATGGCTCTTGGAATAAAGGGAAGGAAAAAACGAAAACCAGAAAACAGAATATCGCCCAGGGGTGAAGGGGTTAATAGTTTTATTATCAATGAAGCAAAAAGGGGGGTGATTTGAATTTTGTTTTATAGTTTTTTATTTTCATATTTTTTAAAAGCACTTTCTTTTCAACTTTTCCTTTATTTTACACTACCCCTTGGGGCGCCTCAGCATCCCTCTGCACAGCACAAATGATCACTTTCTGCCAGTGACACTACTCAGGCATCACCGGCACGAAGTAAGTCATGACATCATTCGGGGTCATCGCTGAAGACAAGACGTGATCCCTCCCACGATGCTTTAGGTCCTACTGTCAGTTATTGACAGCACGATCTAAAGGGTTAACAGTGCCGATTGGATCGCTATTCCGATCGATGCTGTTAGCTACACGTCAGATGATCAGATCAGCTGACAAGTGCAGGGAATGATGCGAGCTCAGCACATTAACTCACATCAAAGGGAGGGAGGCGGCCAAGGGCGCACGTATATGCCCTTTGTCATGAAGGGGTTGAGGGATCTCCCTCAAGAATTCATTTAGAGGTGCAGTGAGCAAGTTAACACCATAGGGGCTTCGCAGAATTTTATATCATTGGGTGATGAAGAAACAATAATTACATTTTTCCCACAAAAAATTGGTTTTAGTCCCACAGTTTCATTTTCACATGGGAAAAAATTAGTGACACAATTTCTGCTAAAAGTGGCAATACCCGATATGTGGCTGTACATTACTGCTTAGCCACACGGCGAAACTGAGGAGGGAAGGAGCGCTATTTGACTCTTGGAGCATAGATTTTCCTAGACTAGTTTACAGACTCCATATATAGAGCCCCTAAGTGTCATAAAAGCAACCCCCCTATTTTGGAAATAGCACCCCTGTGGTAATGTATCTATTAGCTTAGTAATGATTTCAGCTCCATGGTTGTACTAAAGAAACAAGCAGCAAAAGATGTTGCGGAGTGAAAACTGCAAATTTGTCATTGTAGTGCCCAGTACATTGTAGTGCCCATACATTGTGCCCAGCTCATGCTTCTGAAGAAAGGCACCCTGTAGATTAAACTGGCTCTGTCATTACAATAATGGCAAACGCTTCACGCTTTGGAGAAAAGACGGAGCTGTACACAGGATTCCTTAAGACGTCTTCTTTATTGGTGCACAGGGACTTACATGGTGAGGGGTAAGGGGTGGGAGGACGGGGCATTAAGGCACAACGACTGTTTCATGCCATGAGTGGTGCTTCCATGGGTACAATGGCAAACGCTGATGATAAAACTGGTTTAGGCACACTGTGGGGCTCAGGAGAAGGGGGGGCATTTTGATTTGGGAGCACAGTTTTGTTGGATTTCCTCTAAGGTTGTCATAGCTCCTTTCCAGAGCCTTTGTATTACCAGTAATGTGAAAACTCCCTATATTTCCATTGGGAGATTACAGATCTGAGTGGTGATTTGTTTGTTTATTGTGGTTTGAGTTCAAGTTTTTATCAAAAACATTTTACATACCATTTTGGATCACATTTATTCCATGCTCTACACTGAGCATTTACATTGTGGTTTTCACCTAAATCTCTGAAAGATGGGATTCAGATGACGCCCGGAGGGATCCATTCAATATAATGAGGCAGAAGAGTAATTCTGCTCTCTGCATGGCCTCTGTTTAGTTTGTTCTTTTCAGAAGTGCACAAAACTGTAGCCAAATGCTTTTTTATGCACCACTGAAAAGACTGACACTGCTGGATCACAGGACAGACCAAGTCCAAGGTGACTCCCATTGCCTCATTATATCTTATGTCGACGGTTTCGTCTGAACTACAAATTTCAGAGATTTACATGCAAACGTCAATGTAAGCACTCTGCAGAGTGTAGGAGAAATGTGATACGAGCTCACTGCGATCTTTGGGAGGAAGAATGAATAAAGCAAGAGCAGGTCAAGAATTGCTTTTATTTTTTGCATTATTCATCGTGCAGTATAAGTGATCAGACAGCTTTATTCTTCAGGCTGTTGCGATTTCAGCTATGTCAGATTTATACAGTTTCTTTATGGTTGGCAACTGTCACAGATTAAAAAAGTTTTTTTTTGTATCACCTTATTTTGAGAGCCATAATTTTTCTAGTCATGTGAGGGCATTTCTGGGCACATTACATTTTCAGATTTTTTTTTAATTCCAATTTTTGGGAATGAACATGAAATAGAATTGATGAATTTTTTTGTGGCATTATTATTATACCTTTCACTGTTTGGTAAAAGTAATAAGACATGTTTATTTTTCAGGGCAGCATGATTACAGCGATACCACATTTATATCATTTTTTTATGTTTTCTAGCTTTTACATAATAAAAACAATTTTAAAGATAAGAGAATTGTTTTTGCATTGCTATATTCTGAGAGCTATAGCTTTTTTATTGTTTTGCTGATGGAGCTGTACGGCGGCTTGTTTTTTGTGGGACAAGATGACATTTTCAACTATATCATTTTACTTCTGTTCAACATGTTGATCGTGTTTTATTCCACTTATTTCAGCGATATAATAAAAAATATTGTTTTATGCACCATTGTTTATTTCATGTTATGCTGTTCACATAAGGCATTAAAGGGAATCTGTAAGGTCAAAAATCCATTTGCAACTGATATAATTTTCTAATTCCTGTATCTAAGCTCTCTCTATTCATGTATTTCTATTATTTATACTTTCCAACTATCCTGTGTAAACTTCAAAATAAAAGATTCATTCCATCTGTCAATCACAGTGAGTGATCACTTGCTTCTTTGCAGCCCACTCCCCAAGGAATGAATATTCATGCATACACTGCACTGCCCTACCCCCCTTTGGTCTGTATGCGGTGTGTCTTTTACTTAGTCTCCATATTGGACTTTGACTTTTATTAGTCTGGTGCAATGTATTGCCTTGTACAAGCATGGATCCGATGATGTCTCCAGTCATAAACACCGTTCTGCACCAGAAACTCGACCTTTGAGGGACTCTGAGGGTCCTGATCTCCACCTAACTGCTGACCGTAGAGAAACATCGGTGCGCCACAAAGTCCAGCGAGCGTCGACGTTTATCCACAGTGGGCGTTCGAGAACAGGTTAAATACATTTCAGTAGGCGTGTTCATTACTTTTTCCTGTGTCATTTCTCATTATTAAATATAACTTAATTTATTTCCATCTATGGTTTGATTTCTTTGCCTGTGTGGATTGAATGGGATTTTACAATTCATGTCAATAGCACCTTTAGAAATATATTTACTTAGAAAATTAGGTATCTGTTCAATGCTTATTTCATCATCTATGAGTTTCTGATTGATCCTTATCAATACAGACAATTGTAAGCTTAATTATATTTGATTAAAGTTTTTAAATACCTGAAGCCTAATTGTTGGCAAACAACCTGTGCATTACGTTCAGTCCAGCCATCATCACATACAGTTCCCCAATCTCCATTATAATATACTTCTACTCGTCCTTCACCTTGATTTTGATCACCAGATAATCTCACAGCTCCATCTGTAAAAGCATAAAATATACTTTCAGTTCTCCTGTCATATTTGTCATTCTTCTCAAGCCAAAACTAACTTACCTATATAGGGATTACAAGAAACTCCAGCGTCTTCGATATGGTCACAGTTGTGATGTCCCCAGTCGCTCTTCTGGCAGAAATCCAATGAAGACTCATTACCCAAACACTGGACTTCATCAAGAAAGATGGGGCCTTTGCCTTGTCCATAGTGAGCCCATACCCAAGCTTTAGGCTTCCCACTAAAATGAAATGGTACCTTTTATAAATGTTTCAACAAAGTTTTTAGTTTACAGTAGTTTTATATATGAATATCATAGAAAGGTCATAGCTGTGATCTGCCATCGTTCTGCTATCACCTGGCCATCCATGCAGTAAATGGTTGGATATAGTGAACGAGTAATAATACATCTTCCATATAGCTACAGCAGAAGTAATATGCACCAAGTCCAAGGTTCCCCCGATCATAAGCCACATCTCTACCATTTTTGTTATAGTTTAGAAAATAGATGCATTTTTTAATGTTGTGCAGAGAAAATCCAGTTCTCATATCTACTATATAATTGCCGTAGCACGTTTTCTGTCGGCCCCCGGCACGTCGTGGCTATGTCACACTGTGACGTCACCACGCCGTGCGAGGCATTGCCCGCGTAGCGGGCATTGCGACCGCCGCTGTCATCCCGCCACTCGGCATGAGGGGCCCATTGCCTCCACCCCCTGGGGGGCCCCGTGCTGACACCAGCCGCCCGCCGTGCGCCCGGAGAGGAGGGAGGACGGAACTTCCTGTCCGCCAGCTCTGCCCGCCCCTCCTCTCCTCCTACAGCACACGCACGCCGGTGCGGTGAGTCTGCACTCCCCCCGGCCCTCACATCTGTATGACAGCACCCCCCCCCCCTCCAGCCTCCGCTCTCCCCTCCAGCCTCCGTTCTCCTCTCCAGCCTCCCTTATGCCCTCCAGCCTCTGCCATCCAGCCTGCGCTCTCCCCTCCAGCCTATCCCCTCCAGCCTCCGCTCTCCCCTCCAGCCTCCGCTCTGCCCTCCAGCCTCCGCTCTCCCCTCCAGCCTCCGCTCTCCCCTCCAGCCTCCGCTCTCCCCTCCAGCCTCCGCTCTCCCCTCCAGCCTCCGCTCTGCCCTCCAGCCTCTGCCCTCCAGCCTCCGCTCTGCCCTCCAGCCTCCGCTCTGACCTCCAGCCTCCGCTCTGACCTCCAGCCTCTGACCTCCAGCCTCTGCCCTCCAGCCTCCGCTCTGACCTCCAGCCTCCGCTCTGACCTCCAGCCTCCGCTCTGCCCTCCAGCCTCCGCTCTGACCTCCAGCCTCTGCCCTCAGCCTCCGCTCTGACCTCCAGCCTCCGCTCTGACCTCCAGCCTCCGCTCTGACCTCCAGCCTCCGCTCTAACCTCCAGCCTCCGCTCTCCCCTCCAGCCTCCGCTCTCCCCTCCAGCCTCCGCTCTCCCCTCCAGCCTCCGCTCTCCCCTCCAGCCTCCGCTCTCCCCTCCAGCCTCTGCTCTCCCCTCCAGCCTCCGCTCTCCCCTCCAGCCTCTGCTCTGCCCTCCAGCCTCTGCTCTGCCCTCCAGCCTCTGCTCTGCCTCCAGCCTCTGCTCTGCCTTCCAGCTCCGCTCTGCCTTCCAGCCTCCGCTCTCCCCTCCGCCTCTCCCTCCAGCCTCCGCTCTCCCCTCAGCCTCCGCTCTCACCTCCAGCCTCCGCTTTCCCCTCCAGCCTCCGCTCTCCCTCCAGCCTCCGCTCTCTCTCCAGCCTCCGTTCTCCCTCCAGCCTCTGCCTCTCTGCCCTCCAGCCTCTCCTCCAGCCTCCTCCACTCTCGCCCAGCACTCCAGCCTCGCATCCCCTCCAGCCTCCGCTCTCCCCTCCAGCCTCCGCTCTCCCTCCAGCCTCCGCTCTCCCCTCCAGCCTCTGCTCTCCTCTCCAGCCTCCGCTCTCCCTCCAGCCTCTGCCTCCAGCCTCTCCCCTCCAGCCTTTCCCTCCAGCCTCTCCTCTCAGCCTCCACCCATCCCTCCAGCTCAGCCATCCCCTCCAGCCTCGCTCTCCCTCCAGTCTCTGCTCTCACTTCCAGCCTCCGCTCTCCCCTCCAGCCTCTGCCCTCTCCTCCAGCCTCCGCACTCCCTCTCCAGCCTCCGCTCTCCCCTCCAGCCTCCGCTCTCCCCTCCAGCCTCCGCTCTCCCCTCCAGCCTCCGTTCTCCCCTCCAGCCTCTACCCTAAAGCCTCTGCCCCTCCCTCAGCCTCTCCCCTCCAGCCTTTCCCCTCCAGCCTCTCCTTTCCAGCCTCCAGCCAATCCCCTCCAGCCAATCCCCTCCAGCCTCCGCTCTCCCTCCAGCCTCCGCTCTCCCCTCCAGCCTCCCTCTCCTCTCCAGCCTCCGTTCTCCCCTCCCTCTCCAAGCCTCTGCCCTCCAGCCTCTCCCTCCAGCCTTCCCTCCAGCCTCTTCTTTCCAGCCTCCAGCCAATCCCGTCCAGCCTCCAGCCATCCCCTCCAGCCTCCGCTCTCCCCTCCAGCTCTCTGCTCTCACTTCCAGCCTCCGCTCTACCCTCCAGCTCTGCCTCTCCTCAGCCTCCGCACTCCTCCAGCCTCCGCTCTGCCCTCCAGCCTCCGCTCTCCCTCCAGCCTCCGCTCTCCTCTCCAGCCTCCGTTCTCCCTCCAGCCTCTACCCTAAAGCCTCTGCCCTCCACCTCTCCCTCCAGCTTTCCCTCCAGCCTTCCTTTCAGCCTCCAGCCAACCTCCTCCAGCCTCCCTCCAGCCTCCGCTCTCCCCTCCAGCCTCCGCTCTCCCTCCAGCCTCTGCTCTCCCCTCCAGCCTCTGCCTCCTCTCCACTCCAGCCTCTCCCTCCAGCCTCGCCCTCCAGCCTCCGCTCTCCCCTCCAGCCTCCGCTCTCCCTCCAGCCTCCGCTCTCCCCTCCAGCCTCTGCCCTCCAGCCTCTGCCCTCCAGCCTCGCTCTCCCCTCCAGCCTCTCCCTCCAGCCTCTCCCCTCCAGCCTCTCCCCTCCGCCTCGCTCTAGCTCTCCCCTCCAGCCTCCGCTCTCCCTCCAGCCTCCGCTCTCCCTCCAGCCTCCGCTCTCCCTTCCAGCCTCCACTTCCCTCCAGCCTCCGCTCTGCCCTCCAGCCTCCGTTTCCCCTCCAGCCTCCGCTCTCCCCTCCAGCCTCCGCTCTCCCCTCCAGCCTTCCCTCCACATCCAGCCTCTCCCCTCCAGCCTTCCCCTCCAGCCTCTCCCTCCCCCTCCAGCCTTCCCTCTCCCCAGCTCTCCTCCCTACCTAAGCCCCCCTCACCTCTCCCCTCACCTTCCTCACCTCTCCCTCACATCCTCCACCTCCCCAGCCCGCTTCCCCTCCACCTCCGCTTCCTACGCTCTCCCTCCCTTCTCCCCTCCACCTCTCCCTAGCCTCTGCCCTCCAGCCTCTCCCCTCCAGCCTTCCCCTCCAGCTCTCTCCTCACCCCCCAGCCCTCCCTCCAGCCTCCGCCTCCCCTCCACCTGCCCGCTTCCTCCCTCTCCCCTGCTCTCCTCCAGCTCCGCTCTCCCCTCCAGCCTCCCTCTCCTCCAGCCTCCGCCTCCTTCCACCTCCCTCTGCCCTCCAGCCTCCGCTCGCCTCCGCCTCCGCTTCCCCTCCAGCCTCCGCTCTCCCCTCCAGCCTCCGCTCTCCCCTCCAGCCTCTCCCTCCAGCCCTCTCCCTCCGCCTTCCCTCCAGCCTCCCCTCTCCCCTCCAGCCTCTGCCTCCAGCCTCTGCCCTCCAACCTCCGCTCTCCCTTAGCCTCTCCCCTCCAGCCTCCGCTCTCCCTCCAGCTCTGCTCCTCCAGCCTCTGCCCTCCAGCCTCTGCCCTCCAGCCTCGCTTCCCTCCAGCCTCTCCCTCCAGCCTCCGCTCTCCCCTCCAGCCTCCGCTGCTCTGCTCCAGCCTCCGCTACTGCCCTCCGCCTCCGCTCTCCCTCCAGCCTCCGCTCTGCCCTCCAGCCTCCGCTCTGCCCTCCAGCCTCTGCTCTGCCCTCCAGCCTCTGCTCTGCCCTCCAGCCTCGCTCTGCCCTCCAGCCTCTGCTCTCCCTCCAGCCTCCGCTCTGCCCTCCAGCCTCCGCTCTGCCTCCAGCCTCCGCTCTCCCCTCCAGCTCCGCTCTCCCCTCCAGCCTCTGCTCTCCCCTCCAGCCTCGCTCTGCCCTCCAGCCTCTGCTCTGCCTCCAGCCTCTCTAGCCCTCCAGCCTCTGCCTGCCTCCAGCCTCTGCTCTACCCTCCAGCCTCCGCTCTACCCTCAGCCTCGTCTCCCTCCAGCCTCCGTTCTCCCTCCAGCCTCTGCCCTAAAGCCTCTGCCTCCAGCCTCTGCCCTCCAGCCTCTCCCTCCAGCCTTTCCCTCCAGCTCTCCTTTCCAGCCTCCAGCCAATCCCCTCCAGCCTCCAGCCAATCCCCTCCAGCCTCCGCTCTCCCTTCCAGCCTCTGATCTCCCTTCCAGCCTCCGCTCTCCCCTCCAGCCTTTGCTCTCCAGCCTCTGCTCTGCCCTCTAGCCTCTGCCCTCCCTCCAGCCTCGCTCTCCCTCCAGCCTCCGCTCTCCTCACCCCTCCATATGCAATGTACAGTATCTACTATATAATTGCCGTAGGCACTTTCGTGTGGGTACCCGAAAAGACCGTGGCTATGTCACTCTGTGACGTCAGCACGGCGAAGCATTGGCCGCTTAGCGGCCAATGCGAGTCGCTGGCCTGCGCGAGCAATGGCCGCGAGGCCATTGCTCGCGCAGGCTGAGGACGAGCAATGCGAGTCGCTGGCTTGCGCGAGCAATGGCCGCGAGGCCATTGCTCGCGCAGGCTGAGTACGAGCAATGGCCGCGAAGTGGCCATTGAGAGTCGCTGGCCGAAAATCGAACCAGAGGCTCGGCCTCAAAGTTAACGATTTACCAGTCAGGTAGCGCAAGCAATGGCCGCGAGGCCATTGCGAGTCGCTGCCTGAGCCGCGCTTCTAATTGGTCGGCGCCAGCGAGTCGTTACACTTGCGGCGCGCTTGCGGTAATCCTCATACAAAGTATAGTATTCTAGACACCCGATGCATTTGCATCGGGCTCACAGCTAGTATAATAATAAGAGTCACAATACAACAAATTATATTAAATTATACTCACTTAAAGCCTAGTTGTTTGCATATAACTTCAGCATCTTTGTCATCCCAGTGATCATCACAAATTGTTCCCCACTGACCCTTAAAAAACACTTCAACTCGACCCTCGAACCGGTCCTTTCCTCCCACCAGACGGAGAGGGGGCTTTAAATCTGCTCTTCAGAGAATGAAAAATAAGATCTTATTAATAGTGCTGATTAGTAACCCTATAAACAGGTTTAAGGTCAACAGGCTCACAAAGCAGTATTCTGAATGATTCTAGGAAGACTTCTCCAAGGATTGACAAGTGTTAAAAATTTACCTTCAGGTGGAGAACAGTTGATGGCAGCGACTTCCCTTTTACTGCAACCTTTGCCTTGGGTATAGCTGCAGTGCAGTAAAGCTTTCTCGTCCCCTCGGCAGTTGGCAGATTCTAGATGTATAGGCGTTGTCCAGGGAGCATAATCAGGGATCTTTTTGGCTGTGCCAATTTCACTGTCAAAATAAATAAAAAACATATAATGACCAAACTGCATTTTTAAGGGACTTGTATGAAACATCCAAGATCTCAGACTCACATTTTCGATAATCCAGACATCACACATCCATCTCCAAGACTTCTCTCATGCTACGCCAGTGATCTAGAATACACTAACCCAAATGATCCAACTAATATCTATCCATGTTGGCAAGCGCGCGTTAAAGACATATCTCTGTAGACAGACCTATGACCTCAACTCACTAACCTAACTGCACTGTTGCCTCCTTCGAACTATTTGTTACTTTGTTTTGTTTTTATTGTCTGTATATATCCCTGCTTCATTGTAAAGTGCTGCGGAATATGTTGGTGCTATATACATAAAATTATTAGTAGTAGTAGTATTAAGATTAAAAGTACAGTGTTTTGTAAATTTTTGTGCCAGTGTGGACAAAATGCCTTAAAAAATTCGTAAAACATGTAAATGGTGTATTTATTTATATGTGCAAAAGGTGTAAGTGGGAAACTGTATGTTGGAGAGACAGGGCAACAACTCAGAGCTAGGATGAACTCTCATCGCCACACAATAAAAGAAAGAAGGACAAATCTGCCTGTGCCTAAACACTCCTGTAGCCCTGATCACTCCGTATTGGATAAGAAAATAATCCTAAATCATATTAAAAGGCTTGTTAAAGAGTCGAATAGGTCTTTAAGGATTGCTACCCTTATTGGGTGGCATTAGAGTTTTTCACTTCCTCACTGAAGTGACAATTTGCATATTTCCCAGAGGAGCATTGCGGCTATAAACAGTACAAGACAGGACAAGAGGGCACCGCTCCAACTGGTCAATCCGCAGGGTATAGTTGCCAATGGGTAAGAGGCACAAAAGGTCCGGGGTGCCAGTCAAAGAATGTCCAGATAACCATACAATAAGGATGACAGGAAGACGGCACTCACCGGGGTAGGAGCAAGCAGCGGTGTTCTTTATTCAGGAACATCACACGAATGCAGGGAGGGGGTGCCAGGGGTGACGACGGACCGTTTCGGGCTCTCGCCCTTCTACTGGTCACATATCTACTGGTCACTGTGACCAGTAGAAGGGCGAGAGCCCGAAACGGTCCGTCGTCACCCCTGGCACCCCCTCCCTGCATTCGTGTGATGTTTCCTGAATAAAGAACACCGCTGCTTGCTCCTACCCCGGTGAGTGCCGTCTTCCTTTCATCCTTATTGTATGGTCATTGCGGCTATAAGTCTCCATATTAGCTTATCTGTCTCCTTGAAGCGCCGTCCTATCAACTTTGCAGCATTTGGCTGAATCTGGGCTGAAAGTATATCCCGGTACACTTTAGAATTCATCCGGCTACTCTTGTCTGCTGTTATGTCATCAATAAACACAAGTGACCCAGTGTCATTGAAAGCCATGCATGCCCATGCCATCACGTTGCCTCCACCATGTTTTACAGAGGATGTGGTGTGCCTTGGATCATGTGCCGTTCCCTTTCTTCTCCAAACTTTTTTCTTCCCATCATTCTGGTACAGGTTGATCTTTGTCTCATCTGTCCATAGAATACTTTTCCAGAACTGAGCTGGCTTCTTGAGGTGTTTTTCAGCAAATTTAACTCTGGCCTGTCTATTTTTGGAATTGATGAATGGTTTGCATCTATTATTATTATTATTATTATTATTTATTTATATAGCGCCATTGGGTTCCATGGCGCTTTACATGAGGATGAGGGAGACAAGAACAAGTACACTAAATCTAGGAGATCAGGACGTACAGGTACAGGAGGGGCAGGTGTGAACCCTTTGTATTTACTGTCATGGAGTCTTCTCTTTACTGTTGATTTAGAGACAGATACACCTACTTCACTGAGAGTGTTCTGGACTTCAGTTGATGTTTTGAACGGGTTCTTCTTCACCAAATAAAGTATGCGGCGATCATCCACCACTGTTGTCATCCGTGGACGCCCAGGCTTTTTAGAGTTCCCAAGCTCACCAGTCAATTCCTTTTTTCTCAGAATGTACCCAACTGTTGATTTTGCTACTCCAAGCATGTCTGCTATCTCTCTGATGGATTTTTTCTTTTTTTTCAGCCTCAGGATGTTCTGCTTCACCTCAATTGAGAGTTCCTTTGACCGCATGTTGTCTGGTCACAGCAACAGCTTCCAAATGCAAAACCACACACCTGGAATCCACCCCTGACCTTTTAACTACTTCATTGATTACAGGTTAACGAGGGAGACACCTTCAGAGTTAATTGCAGCCCTTAGAGTCCATTGTCCAATTACTTTTGGTCCCTTGAAAAAGAGGAGGCTATGCATTACAGAGCTATAATTCCTAAACCCTTTCTCCGATTTGGATGTGGAAACTCTCATATTGCAGCTGGGAGTGTGCACTTTCAGCCCATATTATATATATAATTGTATTTCTGAACATGTTTTTGTAAACAGCTAAAATAACAAAACTTGTGTCCCTGTCCAAATATTTCTGGCCCTAACTGTATATATATATATGTATATATATATATATATTTATATATATATATATATATATATATATATATATATATATATATATATATATATGTGTGTGTGTGTTAAAAAGGTGTCATTATTAAGCCTGAAGAAGAGACCTGAGTTGTCTCGAAAACCTGCTATGTTTACCATCTTTTCAGTTAGCCATTAAACGGTATCAACCACTGCGGACTCCCAGATTCTAATATATTTTTTTTTAAAAGATAGAAATGGTAATAGTTTGTCGTCCCCCTTCCTTACCCCTAGCCTTAATAACATATAATACTCTGTCCTTCTGACCAGATTTTCATACCTTTCCTTCCCTTCTACCCCTCCTCAAATCTTTTAGTTCATTCTCTGTATTTTGTTGTTAATTTGTATGTTTTACTTTCAGTTTTCTTTTTTCCTGTTATATTTTTGAAAACCTTAATAAAAATTATTGAAATAGTTTATTTTTGACAATCAACAATTGCAAGTCATATTAGTATTTGGTATGACCACTATTTGCATTCATAACAGCACCAATTCTTCTAGGTAAACTTCTATGCAATTTTTGAAGGAACTTGGCAGGGAGGTTGTTTCACATGCCTGGGAGAACTAACCACAGATCTTCTGTGGATGCAGGGTTCGACAAATTCTTAAGTCTCTTCATGTAATCCCACACATACTCAATAATGTTGAAATCAGGGCATTGTGGAACCATATCATCACTTCAGGATCCACTTACCACAAGCAGCTCTCTCACAATGACTGCTCCTAGAGACCCAGCTCTTAGAGCGGTGACATCAGAGAGTTAATCTGAGGTCACTGCTGGTGCTGCTCAGTTGTGAACGCTCTGACATCACCTCTCCCACAGCTGTGGCTCTTGGTGCTGTTAGTGTGAGTGCTGCTTGCAGTGGGCGGACACTGTAATGTCTCCGCTCACCACAATATGGCAGAGCCAGAAATGCTTCACTGGACATCGTGCAGTGGATTTACTGAAGGAGGGTATGTCTGGAGTTAATAAATGGGTAAAGAGAGAAGTCTATGTGTTTTATTTCAAATAAAGGATTTTTCTCTGTGTCTGTGTTTTTTAACTATTTAGTTATAGGATTGGTAAAGTGCAGGTCTCATATGGGGATGTCACACGCGTCAATATCGCGTGCAATATCGCTGCTGCACATGACATTGCAGCGATATTGACGTGTGTGACAGGGTGCATCAACCAGCGATAAATCGCTGGTTGATGGTCGCCAAGTTTTAGAACCTGCTCTCCTGGCGACGGTCGCCTGGTGGACACGCGTGTAACACCGGGAGACGAGTGAGAAGCCAGCTCCCAGCGCCTCTCAGCAAGTGCTGGGAGCTGGTATCCATGGTAAACAGCGGGTAACTAAGCACCACACGGCGCTTAGTTACCCGCTTGTTTACATGGTTACCAGCGTTCTTGCTGGTCCTGATCACTGGTGAGTCTGCCTGTGTGACAGCTCACCAGCGATCAGCCTTCAATGTTGCCAGCGATGAGATCGCTGGCGACATTGATGCGTGTGACGTCCCCAATAGAGACCTGCACATTACCAATGTAGGGCTTGATGACAGCTGTCAGTACTCAGCTGTCATTAACCTCTTCTATTACCCCGATTGCCACCGCACCAGGACATCAGGAAGTGCTGGGTAAAGCAAAGGAATTGGAGCTCCTTATAAATGTGCAAATGTTTGGGGCGGCTGTGGGCTGATATTATTAACCTGGGCATGTAATAACTATGTGCCTCTCCAGGGTGAGAATACTCTTTATCTTGGCTGAGTATCAAATTGGTGGGGACCCTACGTAGCCATTTCTTTTAATTATCTATTTAAATAATGTGTGTGGTTCCCATATTTGATGCTCATCCAATACAAAGTGCATAACTGGGAACTGAAGGCCACCGCAGTCCACTTTATCTGTGCTAAGTATCAATATATGGGGGACACCTATGCAATTTTTTTCAATAATTTATTTCATTTTACTTATTTGTAAAGGCAGTTTCATTGCCAGCACACTAATGTATATGGCAACCAATCATAGATGCCAGCACAATGGGTGGGGGCGCAACAGCCAATCACAGACACTGTCACAGAGAGTGGGCTTCTGTGATTGGCTGTTGGAGTCAGTGCAGTGAATAAACATGGGGTTAATGAGCAGACCCGGAAGTAAGTGTGACCGCAGCGGGAGACTGGTAAGTATAAAGCTCCAGCTTTCATCCCATTTTGTTTCCGTTTTGCAGCCCCTAGCCCTTACTGACACAATTTTATAACTGTAAAGTTTGGGTCCCCATGCACTTATATGGGGTTCAGGTCAAGTCTGGTTTGAATAAAAAGTCCAGATGGATCCGCCGAACCCGAAAGTCTACAGGTTTGCCCATCTCTACTTCATTAAAAGAAGAACTTGACCAGGTAAGGGCCCTTTCACATCAGCGTTTTTTTTCAAATCGCGGCAGATGCGGTGAAAAACCGCATCTGCCGCGATTACCGCATACCGGCTGCACTTGCAGCACGGTTGCGGCGCGGTTGCAGTAAACGCCATACAAGGTATAGGCGGACTTGCGGCAGGTGCAGCAAGTGCGGTTTTGGCAATTTCGGCAGGGGCGGATGCAAAAAAAACCGCGGCTGACAGCATTTTTTTTTCGCGGCCGCACCTGCCTCAAGTGCCAAAACCGCACTTGCCGCACCTGCCGCACCCTTACCGCAAGCCCCATAGACATTGCATGGGGCTTGCCGCAAGTGTGCCGCAAGTGTCGCGGTTATGCGGTAATCGCGGCAGATGCGTTTTTTTCACCGCATCTGCCGCGATTTGAAAATACCGCTGATGTGAAAGGGCCCTAAGATTGTCAAACACATGGGTGAGGACATACATACAGAGTAACAAGTAGGCATGTTTTTGACAGAGAAACACAATCATGCACTATTTACCTGTGCTTCAAACTGACCTGATTCCAAGCTGTCTGCAGACCACACTAGCATCCCAATCTGTCCAGTCGTCGCCACATATGGTGCCCCAAGCCCCTTTTAAATAGAGCTGTACTCCACCGCTGCGGGAAGAATGGTGGGCGGCCAGCAGGCGAATAGCACCTGTAAAAGTATGTGTAGTTCTCAGCATCAATAACAAATGATCACCTAATCATTTAATGAAGTGCTAGAGGAAAACAGACCTCATTTATCAAGTGAAAATATTTTTTTATCTTCAATTTGACTTAAGGAGTATTTTGCTTGCTAGTGAAGTATAATTGATATCCTTCACACATACCATGGCTGCAGTCACAGTGAGCCCAGCTAATCATTCCTGACGGCTGACGATAAAAGCACCACGGGGTAGTTACTCCATCTGGATTCCTGCAGTAGTTGTGATACCCTAGTCCTCGTCCTGGATATTGCTTCACATAGTCAGGAAAGTCAGCCCAGTTCAGGCAGTCCAAGCCAAACTCTGTTACGGAAATTGAGCCATTGTAATAACCCAGAGAATCTGCACCATCAGAGCAGAGGTTGTAACCTGAAAAGAATAGAAAAGTGTCATTCAATTTTGTAATATATTTATCATCATCATCATCATCATCATCATCATCATCATCATCATTATTATTATTATTATTATTAATAATAATAATAATAATAATAATAATGATGCTATACTATTAATAAATTAGTAGTTCTAGAGTTCCATTCAGATAGGCAGGAATCAGTGTGTGAAAGGCAGAAGTTGATTACTAACTTTATTATGTCAGCCATCCTCCTTTTCCATCTCTATATGGCGGCCGTCACACGCACAGATATCTCTAGCGATATTGTAAGCGATCACGTGCACGCGCGATCGCTTACAATATCGCTCACATCGCTGGTGAGATGTCACACAGACAGACTCACCAGCGATGTGGATCCGCGATCTCGCTGGTAACTATGGTACACATCGGGTTACTAGGCGCCGCGCGTCGCTTAGTTACCCGACTGTACCATAGTTACCATCTCCCAGCATAGGCTCTGCTGCTGGGAGATCGTTCATCGTGGTGTTATTTCACATCGTAAATCGCTTGATTACATGCAACGATTTCTTGCCCGATCTCGCTTAAGCGATCAAAAAGGAGATCGCTTAAACGATATCGGGCAAGAAATCGTTGCGTGTGACGGCCGCCTATCACAGAGATGGAGATTAGGCTCAGATATTGAAATAAGCAATCAATCAAGCCCCTAACAAATATCTTTGGTCAAAAGCAACACTAAAAAACACTGTCCTGCGTTGAGCACGGACTAGACGCCAACCTGTTGTGTCCACTATAGATTCAGGCACTTGGCGATGTAGAACAATATACTACTTCATCTCAATTAATTAGAATATTATCAAAAGTGTACGGTAATTTATTTCAGTAATTCAGTGCAAAAAGTGAAATGCAAATATTATATAGGATCATTACAAACAGCGATCTATTCAAGTGTTTATATCTGTTAATGATTATGGCTCAAAGCCAATGAAAACCCAAAGGTCATTATCTTAGAAAATTAAAGTAGGGAGGATGAAGGGTTAAAAACCGTGCTGCCACAGTGCAAGAGACATCAAAGGCTGAATATGGCTGGGGTCACACACACAGATATCTGGGCAGATATTGTTCACCAGATCTCTGGTTGAAGTGAAATCATGGACAAATTGGTCTATTTGTATATGGCCACAAAATGGATCAATTTGTCCATGATTTCACTTCAACCAGAGATCTGTGAACAATATCTGCCCAGATATCAGTGTGTGTGACCCCAGCCTATATCTTGATTTGTTAGTCAATGTGTTTCAGAGCTCCCAGAAACACCCTGCAACATGGCAATAATTCATTGAGATGCTCTAGTAAGATTGGCTTCACATAGCGTTTTGGGCTGTCCATGGGGATCCGTGTGTTGTCAGGATCCCCACGGACAGCCACGGATCCACACGGATCCCTGCAATCAGATGGCAAATAGCCATCCGATCCGATGCAGGATCCGTGTGGATCCTGTTCTCCCTGCCTGTCCCTGCTTCTTCTCTATCTGTCCCTGTCACTCCCTGTCTCTCCTTGCCAGCCCCTCCTCTATCTCTGCTCTCCCTCTCCTCTATCCTCCTCCCCATCCTCTCCCCTCCAGTATGTGAAAAAAAAAAATCTTCCCAGAGGATACTTTACCATCCGGCGGCTCCATGCGACAGTCTCCTTCTGGTGGCTGCAAGGACCTCTCGTGATGTCACAGAGCCAGTCACCTGATGTGTCAGGTGACTGGCTCTGTGATATCACCACAGGCCCTTCAGCCACCAGAAGAGGACGGTCACATCCCCTCAGCCGGCGGAAGGTAAAGTATCCTCTGGGAGGATTTTTTTTTTTCACATACCGGAGGGGAGAGGACAGGGGGAGGACAGGGAGGAGGATAGAGGAGAGCAGAGATAGAAGAGGGACAGACAGGGACAGACAGGGAGTGACAGGGACAGACAGGGTTATGTACTGAGCACTGCCTCTGGGCATGCTCGGTAAATAATCACGAAGCCGACATCGGATCCGATTTAGAATAGGATCCGATATCCATAGGCTCCCATTATGTAGCCCTATGGACCATCACGGATCCATCACGGATCCGTGGTGTCCGATTTTAGTCACGGACACCAAAATCGCAGCAGGCTGCGATTATGGATCCGTGACTAACTCGGAAGGCTATCGGATGGCAAAAGGGACACATCCGAGCACAATCCGAGCCCATCGGGATACAAAGGAAGCCAAGTCGCATCCGAGTCTATCCGATTTAACACGGATAGACTCGGATGCCTCAAAAACACAATGTGAAGCCGGCCTAAGCCGATTTAGGATGATTTGCTTCTCTGGAAAACTTTTTTAATCCAGCAAATGCAAGAGTAAAATACTGAAATAATGAATGCATCCTTGCCAAACTGTTGATTATTATCTCTACCAACTACCATATATACTCGTGTATAAGCCGATCCGTGTATAAGCCGACCCCCCTACTTTTGCCCCAAAAATCTGGAAAAACCTATTGACTCGTGTATAAGCCGAGGGTGGACCCCAGCACAGGTATACAGCCCCCAGCAGTGTGGTATACAGACCCCCCCCCCCCAGTGGTATACAGGCCTCCCCAGTGGTAGTATACAGCAGCCCCAGTGGTAGTATACAGCAGCCCCAGTGGTAGTGTATAGCATCCCCAGCAGCCCCAGTGGTAGTATATAGCAGCCCCAGTGGTAGTATATAGCAGCCCCAGCAGCCCCAGTGGTAGTATACAGCAGCCCCAGTGGTAGTATATAGCATCCCCAGCAGCCCCAGTGGTAGTATATAGCAGCCCCAGCAGCCCCAGTGGTAGTATATAGCATCCCCAGCAGCCCCAGTGGTAGTATATAGCAGCCCCAGCAGCCCCGGTGGTAGTATATAGCAGCCCCAGCAGCCCCAGTGGTAGTATATAGCAGCCCCAGTGGTAGTATATAGCAGCCCCAGCAGCCCCAGTGGTAGTATATAGCAGCCCCAGCGGTAGTATACAGCAGTCCCAGTAATCCAGGGCCACCCCAGCCTTGCTCCGGTAACCTGTAAAGTAAAATATACTTATCACTGTCCCGCTGCTGTCCGCGCCCGCATCTGCCGACATCCCGATCCTCCATCTTCATGCGTCTTCTTCCGACTTCCTGTGTTCGGCGCCGGCAATGACGTCATTGCCTACGACGAACAGAAGAAACCGGAAGAAGACGCATGAAGATGGAGGATCGGGATGTCGGCAGATGCGGGCGCGGACGGCAGCGGGACAGTGATAAGTATATTTTACTTTACAGGTTACCGGAGCAAGGCTGGGGGGGGCCTGGATTACTGGGGCTGCTGGGGCTGGCGGGGCTGCCGTATTGACTCGCGTATAAGCCGAGGGGGGTACGTTTCAGCCCAATTTTTGGGCTGAAAAACTCGGCTTATACGCGAGTATATACGGTAAATTTAAACTGAGAGATCTGTCTTTGAATTGGAGCTATTGCCCCCATTTTATGTGCTTTTGTGACCATTCAATTCTCCTGAACAACAGTTCAGAAGTAAAATCACATTTTTCCTGGCTAGGAAAAAAATTAGTTATAGCAAAAGATAATTTTTCTGAAAACATCTCCATTACAAAAAAAAAAAAAGTGTTCTATGTAAGGGTGCCTTCACACTGCGGTCAGGTCTGATCCGGGGCTGTCAGGGGTGAACCTGACAGCCCTGGACCGGATCAGCACACAGAACCGGAGGGTTCTGATATGCCCTCCGGTCCGGTGTGCAGTCTGACGCAGCGGTCGCTGATGATGATTCAGGACCGCGGCTCGCAGGGAGCTAGCCGCGGTCCTGAAATAACAGTGCCGTGCAGCCGCAGGGGTCCGGTTCCCGGATCCTCCTGGATCGGGACAATTCGGCTCCATAGGCTCCCATGTTAAGGGAGCACCGGATTGCCCCGGGAGGATCCGGGGGAATGCGGGAGGATCCGGGAAAATCCAGGGGAATCCGGGAGACGCCAATTTTGGGGAGATTGTTCTCCCCGGACACAAAAACGTTGCAAGCAACGTTTTTGTGTCCGGGAGAAAAATCCCACTTCTCCCTGATTCTTCCGGTGAGATGGAAGCCGGATGGCAGATAGCTGCCATCTGGCTCCATCCAGCCCCATAGGATACTATGGGGCCAAAATCCATTCCGGGGCTGTCACCCTTGACAGCCCCGGATCGGACCTGACCGCAGTGTGAAGGCACCCTTAAAACGAAAGAGAGGGAGAGTCCGGTTCAGGTCTGGAGTCCCTTGCATGAGGTCCGGACTCAGATTGCAACATGCAGATGTATGAGCCGGCTCTAGTGCTGTATCCCATACTGACTATTCACTTTTGCCTGGTAATAACAGGAGAGGATATGAGTTGTTGCATTTATCCCAATTTGATTACTTTTTAAACATAAAAGATATATTTATTTTATTTTTTTTACTAATTAAAATCATATTGTGAAATGTTTCTGTTTTCAGAATGTAGACTTCCTAATTGCATTTTCTATAACTTTTTTATGGGGTGGCCATTGTGAGGCACCGCCGGCATGATCCTCATGGCCGGGGCGCATCACATGCAGGATCAAGGTATGATCCTGTGCACACTGGCCGGTTTGACTGTGATAATACTGTGTGAACCAACTGTGAACACAAGGTTTCATGTTACTAATGAGCGGCAGCAAGAGTGGGATGAGATCGATAAGGCTCTAAGGGATGTAAGGGCTGAGTGCTGACAACCCGGAACACAGGGAGTTAACCTGAGCTGTGTGAAAGGCTGATTAACAGCAGCTAAGGGGGTGTGTCCATGTGGGAGTGGCTGGCACGATAAGAGGCAGCCAGCTGAGTGATTGAGAGATTAGATCCATTCCCAGCCAGACATCAGCCTGAGAGGATGTGGGCTGATTACCAGCCTGAGAGCTGAGCAGAGCCAGTCTGTGTGAGGGACTGGGAGTGCAAGTCCATGCCGCCATGTTGAGATGGTGAAGGGAGCATGCTAGCTCCATGCCGGTGCCGAGGTCCGAGGTTGGGTTAGCACCTGGTGGGGAAGCCGTGGCTGAACCCGGTGGAGACTGATCCGGGCGTGGGGTGAACCACGTCCGGGAAAGGAGCCCTTGGGGGACGCTTGGTGGACCCGTTACACAGGTAGCGAGACCCGGATCCGTGCCCGGTAAGACAGCGGTTCCCGTGTAACGGAGTGAGCTGTGTGTGAGTAATGCTAGGTGGGCATAACCGCTATTGGGTCCGACTAGGCAGTCGGTAAAGGACCCGTTGATGTATGTAAGGGCTTAGGCAATTGCCCTGAATGTAAGATGATGACCTATGTAAGAACATTGTATAATAATGTGGGGAGAAAGTGACCCAGCCAGTATGGATGATGTTGGAGGCGTTCCGTCCCTGTGGGACGAGAGGGAGGCTTGCCCTGCTGCTTGCAGAGGGTACCCGTCCCTCAACCACGGCCTCTAATGGTGTGGGTGTGCCTCTGGTGCCAGACACAGGGGTAATAGGGCTCCTAGTAGGTAACGGATGAGGTTCCCGTGTACTATGGTTTGCCAGTCCCTGTAATGGGCCATGGAAGAGCCACAGTCCATGGATGATGGGCTGTGAGCGTGTGGAAGAAATGTATGTGATCCATGGACGTTTGAATGATGGATCACACATGGTATGTAAGGCCCAGTCAGGCAGGAATCCTGACTACGGGCTAATGTTAAGTCATCAAGCTGGGTGACTAAAGCCGGGCGGCAGGTACCGCCATTGGGACCCACAGGGCCCGTTGAGGCGTATGTAATGAAGGTCAGAAGCAGGGGTTAAAAGGGCTCCTAGAGTGGGGACACCATGGTTGAACCAGGTGGACTCTGACCGGGACGTAGGCGGAGATATGTCCAGGAAGGAGCCCCTTGGGGATACATGACATACCCGGTACTCAGGTTGCTCAATCCCTGTTATGAACCCGGAGGGTCATTATCGAAGTATAACAAATGTATTTATCATAAATGTACTGTAAGATGTGTAAGTAGGCCGGAGGCCGTAGTTACCACGGGAGCAGGTGTTAGAGCTCCAATGGGGAGAGAGTCGTGGTTACAGGTCCTGGGTTATTGTGAATGTATATGTGCAATGTTCTATGTAATGTGATGTATTTATGTAAAGTGTTTATAATCAATGTGCAATGTGGCAAACATGCTACCCGGGTTATGTTATTATATGTGAAAAATAAACGGGTAGACATTGGTTAAACTTATAAACACGTGTTTTGTCGTTATGCAAGCGGGTTCCCCGGTTGCTACCTCACACCATCTTACTCAAGCTGTTGCCTTATTGATATCATTCAGTAATATGCTTTACAGCAGCTACATTCATGTATAGGAAACACTTGTATGGAGATGTCATATATGGAAGAATGTTCAAGGCGTACTCTGTGACCTGTGCAGTGATCACTGTGCAGGGAGAGGGAGGAGGTGAGTTGTGACCATTACCGATTGTGAATAATGTGACTATGTGTTGGCTATGTAAATATTACCCTTTGTTTTAATTCTGCATGTGATGATAATGCGATGACTAGAAAAAAGTCATTTGTGCAGATCAGCATTAGATTAGCATAATTATCCATTTTTGCATGGATTTTATTTGGTTTAACTATATGTTAGATTTTTGTGTGTGGATCAAAACTTTGCTACTGACATGACACCGATATATCTGAGTTGTTGAGTGCAGAAATTTTACAATTGTCTAAAAGTGGTGTTACATGCAAGGATATCCTGAACGATATCCTTAGTAAAGTTGATGTGGCCAGGGCAAGGGGTACTGACACCGGGACTGATGGCGGCTTGGATGGAGAGATCACGGGTGGTCGGGATCCCGGTTCCGTGCCCTGGTTATCATTTGAGTAGATGATGGGGGAGAAGGGGATATTTACAGGGGAACGTGACGCCACACGTAGTTCCCAGTAATATGGTACCGGCGCTGCAAGCTGTCCGCTGAGGTGATGGTGGGTGCAGCAGAGAGTTGTCCAGTTCCCTACAGCTATTACCTCAGGGCAGCGGTGCAAGATGAGGATGAGGGGAGTTGTAGTTCTTACCCCTCAGATGAGCTGCTGGTGATGCTGAGCCCTCCGGGCACCGGCGGGAAATACAACAGAGACCAGTTCAAGTTTTACTCCACTTTACTGGGTCCCGGCAGATAGTAAAACGGAACACGGTACAGTTTGGTTTACCAGGTCGATGTTGCCAGCTCAGGGTCCCCCTTATGGAGTCTCTAGATGTGCCCTCTTTGTCTTTCAGGGTTAACTTCTCTCTACCACCCTCGCAGAGCTCTCCCGCCAGTCCCACGGTCTGTAGCTAGTAGGCAAGGTCTGTGCCCCACCGGTCCGGACGGGGGGCCTAAGTAAGCAAAGCCTCCCGCCGTCACCGCAATTTTGGCCCTTCTCCTCTAGTGACCTGAACAAGTTCTTAGTCCTGAGGGGTGAGGTACCTTGTGGGGCTGTCAGCAACCCGGCTTCTATGGGCCTGCAACTCGTCGGTCTGCGGTCAGAGTTGAACTTCTGGCCGCCTCGGCTTCCAGCATTGCCGGTGTTTCCCTCAACGTGACCAGCTGGCTCCAACAAGCCCTGGCCCGTTGCCTGCTGTCCTGGGCCCCCACTTAAAGATGGGGCTCCCTCCGGTTGGCTGTGCTGTCAGGCCTGTCCTTCCTGACTGCCTTCCCAGCACTGTCTGATCTAAACTGTCACTACTCACTACTCTACCCTAGGCTCCACCCCCTTTTGGGACCTACTAAATTACCGGTTTCCCCTATTCTAGGTGGCCTAGTCCTAAGTGTGTGTATGCAAAACAGACTCCACAGGTTAAACCCTGAACTGGCAACTTACAGGGATAACACATTTGTTGTCACAGTGTAGTACTTCCCTGTGGCGCCTAGCCAGAGGGGCGCCACAAAGTCACGTGACAGACATCGTACGAATGATATAGAATTATCGTTCGTGCGTTGTCACACACAAGGATATCGTTAACGATATCCATTTTGACAGCGCAGCAGTTAAATTGGAGAACAAGGAGTGAACGATAAATTAAAGCGGCAGGAATAGGAGATTTTTGGACGAGATTGTTCATAAAGGTGTCACACTGAACGATGTGGCTTCTTCAAGCTGCGTTAATTGGACGACGAACGATAGATTTGAGGTCAGGATCTCATTTCTTGTATGAACGTTTTTTTCATCCTATATCATTCGTTTACGTGCAAGGACGTACAAACTATATCGTTCCAACAATCTCAAATCTGTGATGTTGCAACGATATCTTTCAGGATATACTTGCGTGTAACACCACCATAAGGCCTCGTGCGCACGTTGAGTATTTGGGGAGGTTTTTTTACCTCAGTATTTGAGGAAAAGTATAATAGAAACTTGTCAACATTTCTGTATTTTTTACTCACTCCTGGTTTTGGTTAGAAATACTGAGGTAAAAAAACTCACCAAATACTCAACGTGTGCCTGTGGCCCAATGGTGTCCTAAAGACTTTAATATTTGCATTAGTTTTTTTTTGTGAATATGTCAAGAACAGTAGGTTTTAGATAGCTTAAAGGTGTATGTGGCGCCCCACCGAGTAGGCCACCACCAGAGGTACTGCACTCCTGCGATAAGGGACCATTGTGCCTCTGCTCTCCAGGTGCTGGGATAGTGCAGTAGAGGCAAAAACACACACACAAAAACACAACCCGTAGGCCCCTGGGACGGTGGGTGGACCCAGGCTCCAAAAAGGGGGACAGGGAAGTGTAGTCAGTAGGGAGTTGGAGAGACCAAAAAGAGAGGTGTGAAGTGGAAGTCGGGAGTGTAAGGGCGGTGTGGTGCCGACTCCCGTGGGCTGTAGCACGACCATGCTCGCCCAGGGAGGGAAAGACCGAGAGGTGTGGAGGAAGAAGGGAGTCCTTGGGGTACTGAATGAGACATAGATCCCCGTACGACCATATCTGGCGAGACAGAGTCGCTGGGGGACAACACAGGGACCCGACCCTGAACACGGCTTGGATGCTAAAGGGTGTACACACGTCACCAGGACCGGATGTGACGCAGATAGCGTCACACCGGCTATTATGCCCATACAGCAGGGCGAGGAGGACTAGGGAACGCCCTGTGAGACTTATTCAATGTGAAGAAGTTGTGGATATGTAAGTGTATAGTGGTGTTTTTCACAATGTTACAGAACGCATTTTTTACAGAAAAGGACTGCTGCTAATGATCTTTCAGGGTGCAGGGACAGGTATTAATAGGGTTGGGGGTAATTTGCAGGGGTCAGGTTCCCTTTAATGTATTGTCTGGTGTCACTGTTTCAAATTAAATAAATGTAAGTTTTTTCTATGTAATACCACTGGAGACCAGCAGGTGATGGTATACATGTTGGCAACTGACTGTATAGAAAGATGGCTGATCAATATCCTCTATAGTCTGGTCACTATGGTAACCAGGGAGCGATGACAGTTGGCAGTTGAAATAAGTCCCGCTAGAGGTGATGAGCAGGGTTGCAGGGGCGGCTAATGTCATGTACCCGGCCAGGCAGTCTTTCAGAGCCCATCGCAGCCAGGTCAAACCGCAGTTATACAGTGTTGGCCAAAAGTATTGACACCCCTGCAATTCTGTCAGATTGCAATCATTTTCAGGAAGAAACTGAGTATTATCACAAATTCTTTGGTATTTTTATCTTCCTTTAATTTGTCTTCAATGAAAAAAACACAAAAAGAATTGTCCTAAAGCCAAATTGGATATAATTCCACACCAAACATAAAAAAGGGGGTGGACAAAAGTATTGGAACCCTTAGAAATATCATGTGATGCTTCTCTAATTTGTGTAATTAACAGCACCTGTGACTTACCTGTGGCACCTAACAGGTGTTGGCAATAACTAAATCACACTTTCAGCCAGTTGACATGGATTAAAGTTGACTCAACCTGTCCTGTGTCCTTGTGTGTACCACATTGAGCATGGAGAAAAGAAAGAAGACCAAAGAACTGTGAGGACTTGAGAAACCAAATTGTGAGGAAGCATGAGCAATCTCAAGGCTACAAGTCCATCTTCAAAGACCTGAATGTTCCTGTGTCTACCGTGCGCAGTGTCATCAAGAAGTTTAAAGCCCATGGCACTGTGGCTAACCTCCCTAGATGTGGACGGAAAAGAAACATTGACGAGAGATTTCAACGCAAGATTGTGCGGATGGTGGATAAAGAACCTTGACTAACATCCAAACAAGTTCAAACTGCCCTGCAGTCCGAGGGTACAACAGTGTCAACCCGTACTATCCGTCGGTGTCTGAATGAAAAGGGACTGTATGGTGGGAGACCCAGGAAAACCCCATTTCTTACCCGAGACATAAAAAAGCCAGGCTGGAGTTTGCCAAAACTTACCTGAGAAAGCCTAAAACATTTTGGAAGAATGTTCTGTCTTTTTGGGCAAAGGCATCAACATAGACTTTACAGGAGAAAAAAAGAGGCATTCAAAGAAAAGAACACAGTCCCTACAGTCAAACATGGCGGAGGTTCCCTGATGTGTTGGGGTTGCTTTGCTGCCTCTGGCACTGGACTGCTTGACCGTGTGCATGGCATTATGAAGTCTGAAGACTACCAACAAATTTTGCAGCATAATGTAGGGCCCAGTGTGAGAAAGCTGGGTCTCCCTCAGAGGTCATGGGTCTTCCAGCAGGACAATGACCCAAAACACACTTCAAAAAGCACTAGAAAATGGTTTGAGAGAAAGCACTGGAGACTTCTAAGGTGGCCAGCAATGAGTCCAGACCTGAATCCCATAGAACACCTGTGGAGAGATCTAAAAATGGCAGTTTGGATATGGCACCCTTCAAATATCAGGGACCTGGAGCAGTTTGCCAAAGAAGAATGGTCTAAAATTCCAGCAGAGCATTGTAAAAAACTCATTGATGGTTACCGGAATCGGTTGATCGCAGTTATTTTGGCTAAAGGTTGTGCAACCAAGTATTAGGCTGAGGGTGTCAATACTTTTGTCTGGCCCATTTTTGGAGTTTTGTGTGAAATGATCAATGTTTTACTTTTTGCTTCATTCTCTTTTGTGTTTTTTCATTGAAGACAAATTAAATGCAGATAATAATACCAAAGAATTTGTGATTGCAATCATTTTCAGGAAGAAACTGAGTATTATGTGACAGAATTGCAGGGGTGTCAATACTTTTGGCCAACACTGTAGATTTGCCACATCAGAGTCCAGTTGCCATCCAGCCAGACCTATATGGAAATTCAGTGGTGCAGCTAAATTCTGAAGAAAATGTAAAGCATTTGTGTTATCCAGTAAACAGTGTGAACTGTTCATACCAAGATCTGGTCTGACTTTTTGATATCTACCTCATCAAGGCGTTCCCTGAGAATAAGTCTGGAGCACCAGGAACCAGGTAAGAAACCTGTGACACCCCAAATTGTACAACACAGCAGAAGAACCACACCATCGCTCGGCATCTACATCTGGGCCCAATAATGCCTCCTGCACCTACTACCCGGGTGTGACATATGTTATACATGTCTCTTACCTCATTTGCAGGGCATTGCAGACTAGGTATCCCATGGCTATGACCACGAGCAGCTAACTAATTAACTATCCCTATATGAGTTGACATAACTGTAGCGACCAGTGGTAAGGCCGCGGGTGTGTGTGTATGATCTTTCTCAACAGAATCCCCATACTCAGATTTAACTGGTAGTAACATTTCTTTACTGTAAAACATGTCTATAACACAGTCAACTGATCTAGCTGCACACATGTATATATTAGAGTCTCTGGATCTTCACTTCTTCCGGGTACGCAGCAAGCAAAGAAAAAAACACAACAATGGAGATATCTTTCCCTAACTTTCCCTAAAATCACGTACCAGTCTATCACAGAAGAAGGTGTCGCTCCCACGTAGCAGGCCTGGGGTCTCACGATGACGGGTCCCGGTGCAGCGCTGAAGGGGGAAACTCCTCAGTCTTCTTCTGTGGTCTCCTTCCGCAGGTAACAGAATCTTTCTTTGTTAGTCTCTCCAGTCTCAGGGCACACAGAGGAGCAGAAGGGAGCCCACAGCAGCACAGAAGTCTCTCTCAGTCTCGGGGCAAACCGATGAGCAGAAGGGAGATCACAGTAGCACAGATGGCTCCCTTATGTCAGTCACAGCCCCTGCACATGTAATCCAGTGGCAATGTCCTGAATTCCGGAGGCAATGTCCTGAATTTGAGTGGGACCCTCGGTAAGGCAAGGTCCTGCAGACCGGGGGTTGCAACAGCGATCCTCACGGGGTATTTCTTCCCAAGAATCCGGCTGCAAAAGAGCCCTATGTCGGGAGACACCACACAGTCTGTCCTGACAGAGCTCTGGATCTCTAATCATCATCTCCCGCCCTTTTTCTTCCTCAGCACAAGGCTGTTGGGGGAGGGGATCAGACTGTGTAATGTTCACTGCAGTGTCCATTTGAATAACAACACAGTCAGGGCTACCCACTTCATTACATACCCCCCCACTTAAAGGTTGGCAGTCCCTGTCAACAACCGCCGGCTCCAAGGCAGTGATGACTGTAGTTGTCACAGGGGTCGGTTGAGAAGTGGGCCATACATACTGGTCCCTGTAGAACCGTCCGGGCGGGATCCCAGCAGTGGTGCGGTCAGTGCGTCGCAAGGGTCGGTTGTTCCCCTCCTCGTCACTGTCTTTACGCCCCACTCCAGTCAGTACTCCGGGAGAGGGACTGGTCTGTGTAGGTGGGTCACCGGTCTCAGAGTCGACGTGATCTCTATGTTGAGAAATGTCCGTGACGTCAGTCATGTCAGCAGCGTCACCCCCTCCGGTTACTGTGGGAGGGGAGTCAGGCCGGGAGCGGCAGGGGCGCAACATATTTCGGTGCACAGTGCGGGTGCTGTGGCTGTCTTCACCCCGCACTCGGTATACATGTCCATTGGGGTAAGGGCGTTCGATTACCCGGTAGACTTCAGTCTCCCACTTGGCTCGAAGTTTCCCTTGAGGCTTCTTAATACGGAGCAAGACTAGCTGTCCCAACTTTAAGGGTTTCTCTTGCACGGGGAGTGGGTCAGCATGTATCTGGCCCCGGATTTGTTGACTCACCAGCCGGTGTACAGTCTCCATCTTCTGGCGGTGAGCATTTAGCCAGGAGGGGTAGTTATGGCAGACATCTTCTTCTGGGCGGAATAGGTTCAGGTCATGGACCCCTTTTCCGGGGCGGCCAAAGAGAAGAGTGTGAGGGGTGTAGCCAGTCACGGAGTGGACCTGGTTGTTGTAGGCCCATACTAGATCTGGAAGGAATTGGGGCCATCGATCTTTCTTATCTTCGGCCAAGGTGCGGATCAGCTGAAGTAGGGTCCGGTTAAAGCGTTCACATGCACCGTTCCCTTGTGGATGGTAAGGAGTGGTCCTCGACTTCTGGATCCCATACATCCGATGCAGCTCCTCGATGACTCTGCCTTCGAAACAAGCCCCCTGGTCGGAGTGTAACCTCTCCGGACACCCATAGACGTGGATGAACTGTCGACAGATGGCCTGTGCAGCCGACTCGGCCGTCTGGTCCTTGGTAGCAACAACGACGGCGAATTTTGTGAAGTGGTCCACCATGACTAGGCAGTATTGATAGCCACTGCTCGCCGTCCCGATCAGCAGATAGTCCACCATCAACAGCTCAAGAGGCCTGGAGGTTTTAATCGTCTGGACAGGTGCACGCTGTTCGGTGGACTTGTGCAGTTCACAGGTGCGACAGGTTCTGCAGACGTCTTCGACCAGCTTGCGGAGCCCTGGACAGTAGATGGACTGTTGAATCCACCGAAAGGTCTTGTCTATTCCAAAGTGACCGTTCCTTTTGTGTGCTTCGTCCACCATCTTACGAGCCAATTGGGCAGGCACCACGACTTGTGTACATTCCTCCAACATGTGGGACAGGAGAACCTTCCGATATAGTACCTCTTCTCTCAGAATTAGCCGATCCCACTGGCTGAGCAAGGTCAAGGTCCCGGTAGACAGTCGTGCCCGCGTGTCAGGGGGGGGCTTCTGCCTTTGCTTCACCCATTGTTTGAGTAGAGCCCATTCAGGGTTCTGGTCCTGGAGCCTGCACAACTCTTGGGGACACAGTGTAACCCCCACTGGAGTTCCAACTTCGCCCACAACGAACTGGCAGTAATCCATCATCTGTTGGGCAAGCCTTGCAAAGTCGGGCGTCTCATCTCCTTCTAGTTCTTCATCCCGGTCTCTGGTAAGTAAGGGGTATGACACTCTAGACAGGCTGTCCGCATTTTGATTCTCAGCCCCAGCCCTGTATTTGATCTTGTAGTTGAACTTCGAGAGTCGAGCCATCCAACGCTGTTCCATGACTCCGAGCTTCGCATTTTGTAAGTGGGCCAACGGGTTGTTATCGGTCAGGACCAGTACTTCCGCCCCTGTGAGGTATCCTGCAAATTTCTCCGCCATAGCCCACGTTAGGGCCAACAGCTCCAGCCGGAACGAGCTATAATTGGTGGGGTTCTTCTCGCCCTCGTGTAGGGATCGACTGGCATAGGCTATGACACGTTCCTTGCCTTCTTGTACTTGTGAAAGTACTGCCCCTAGACCTTGTAGGCTGGCATCGGTATGTAGTTGGAAAGGGAGATTGTAGTCTGCATATGCCAGGACGGGGGGTGAAGTCAAGGCACCCTTTAGGGCTTGGAAGGATTCTTCCTGGCTGGGTCCCCAGCTGATGGGTCGTCCTCTGGGGCCGTTGGTGGTCCCTCGAAGCAATTCGTGCAAGGGTGCAGCAAGCCGGGCGAAGTTTCTCACGAACCGGCGGTAGTAACCGGCCAACCCCAGGAAGGCCCGGACCTCTCTGACGTTCGTAGGCTGTGGCCAGTCCCGCACGGCGGCTATTTTCTCCGAAGACGGCTGTACACCTTCGGCCGAGATCCGGTGACCCAGGTAATTGATCTCGG
Organism: Allobates femoralis; assembly: GCA_033576535.1. NCBI lineage: Eukaryota > Metazoa > Chordata > Amphibia > Anura > Aromobatidae > Allobates > Allobates femoralis. The sequence goes on from JARQOC010000006.1 coordinate 136,768,139, forward strand.
GCTGCAGAAGACGGCACTTGCTGGGTTTCAACTTCAGGCCATGTTCTCTCAACCTACGAAACACACGGCCCAGCTGTTGCAGGTGTTCTTCAAATGTGGCCGAATAGACTACGATGTCGTCCAGGTAAATGAGGGTGAAGTCGAAGTTGAAGTCCCCCAGGCAGCGCTCCATCAGTCGCTGGAAGGTCCCCGGCGCGTTGTTCAGGCCAAAGGGCATCCGGTCGAACTCGTACAGGCCCATGGGTAGGATGAAAGCAGTCTTTTCTCTATCTTTCTCGTGCATGGGTACCTGCCAATAGCCGCTGGCCAGGTCCAATGACGAAAAATATTTAGCTTTCTTCAGGGCTGTCAGGGATTCTTCGATCCTTGGTAAAGGGTATGAGTCCCGGATGGTGCAAGCATTCAAACGGCGGTAGTCCACGCAGAACCTCAGGGACCCGTCTTTCTTCTTGACTATCACCACTGGTGCAGCCCAGGGGCTCTGGCTTTCTCGTACCACTCCAGCGTGTAACATGGAATTCAGGAGATTTTTCACTTCTTGGTATTGTTGGGGAGGTATTTGGCGGTACCTTTCACGGATAGGAGCGGTATCACCTGTGGGGATTTCGTGCTTGATACTGGGGGTGCATCCAAAGTCGGTGTCATGCCGGGCAAAGGACGCCTGGTGCTCTTGAAGTAACTCTTCCACCTGGGACACATCTTCGTTGGAGTATTGGGATATGTCCAACTGGCACTTTTCTCGTAGTTCTCGCCCCGCGTTGATGTCATCCGCGACAGCGGCCATGGCAGAGACCGTCACTGTCCAATCTCCCTCTGTGGACGGTGCAAACTGGAGGGGGTTCATAGGGTTCACCTCTTCGGTTAGGGCGTAAACTTGGGCGAGTTGTGTCCCAGCCTCTAGGTCAACGCTCACGTTAGCCGTGTTACCCAGCCTGACAGGAATCCTCCCCTTTCTCACAACAGCTAGCGTTCGAGCAACTAGGGGGTTCAGCTTCCCTTCCTTCGGGGTGCGCGGCTCAATCAGCACCTCCACGCCTTCGAGCTGTCTTGTGGTGCTAAGGGGTAGCGAGATAACGGTCTCCTTCTCAGCAGGTAAAGTTATCCTAGTATGGCGGGGTACGGTGATCGTGGCCAGCGGCAGTTGGTCTTCGGTCATTCGCTGGAGATTGCAGGTCCGGACCACTTGTTGGAAGGCTCGGCGGGTGGCCGTATGTGTGGTCACTTCTTGCCAGTACTTGGGCCCCCTCTTGGTAAGCAACACCAGATTCAGGTCTTTCAAGATGTTCATCCCAATAATCATGGGCGTTTCTGATCCACAGCCTTCCCTGACCACGATTATCCCTCTCTTCCCGAGATCTTGCCCACAGACTTCAGTGTTCATCCAGGCAACTCCCGTCACCGGAATGGGTAGATTATTGGCTGCTTTGATCTTGATAGTAGTATCAGGGTCACAGGCAACCCGCGGCTTCAGATACTCTTCGTAAAACTGCTCGGAGATGGTGGATACCTGAGACCCAGTATCCATTAATCCTTGCACGGCGGTCCCTTCCAATAATACTTCCAGGGTAGGGCTGTTTGATGCAAGTTTGTTCCGTGGCTGGCTCTGTTTTCCTACACTCCTCTCCTTGGCCTCCCCTGCCGAGTGAGCCTCTTTGGCAGGGGCGTCTAGTTTAAAGGTGGCCGCTGTTGTGGGGCATGACTTGCTGGTTCCGGTATATCGGCCCGTGGATGAACTTGAACGTTCTGGGGGCAACGGTTCGCTCTATGGCGGGGATCACCGCATGTCCAGCATCTTCCCATCGGCCGGCTGGGTTGTTGTCTCGCTTGCCTGTCCGCCTGTTGGTCCAGGGTGAGCTGCCACACCTGTTTCTGCAACTCTGCCACCATCTGCTTCAGTTCTTCCGTGTCACTGTTCGGGGTTCTGATACCAGTTATGGACCTGCAAGCCGCGGTATAAGTCTGGGCCTCCATGACAGGTCCTCTCGAACGTTCTATCGCTTCTTGCTTAACTTCAGCGAACGTAAGGGCCGGATTTATCCGGAGTAGATCTTGCAGTGAGCGGTTAAGGTACGGGTCTCTTAATCCAGTCACAAATTGATCTCTCAACACCAGGTCACGCCCGTACTAGCTATCTGTTCTTTTTTCCTGCAGGCTTGTTCAAGCAGTACTTGGAGGGCGTTGGCATATTGAGGGATGTCCTCCGATTCGAGTTGAGTACGCCGGAAGAACATATACCGTAATGTTCCCGCATATGTGGTCGGCCCATAGGTGTTCTCCAGCACCCGCACCAAGTCATCCAACGTACGCTGGCCCCTAACCGTCTCCAGCCTGACTGTCGTCCACGCCTCCCCCTCTAATGTTAGCATGGCCATTTCTGCTAAGGTCTTAGGATCAATGTTATACATCTCCCCCACTATCTTAAGTTGTTCGGTCCATTCAGTTACAGGATAGTTCCGTCCGTTAAACTTCCTCACCTGATTGACAATAGATGCCGGGGGAGCTGTCCGGTTATAAGGTACTACCGGGAGGAGATTCTGTTGATCACACATCCTGCCGACTACGCCAGATGTAGCGACCAGTGGTAAGGCCGCGGGTGTGTGTGTATGATCTTTCTCAACAGAATCCCCATACTCAGATTTAACCGGTAGTAACATTTCTTTACTGTAAAACATGTCTATAACACAGTCAACTGATCTAGCTGCACACATGTATATATTAGAGTCTCTGGATCTTCACTTCTTCCGGGTACGCAGCAAGCAAAGAAAAAAACACAACAATGGAGATATCTTTCCCTAACTTTCCCTAAAATCACGTACCAGTCTATCACAGAAGAAGGTGTCGCTCCCACGTAGCAGGCCTGGGGTCTCACGATGACGGGTCCCGGTGCAGCGCTGAAGGGGGAAACTCCTCAGTCTTCTTCTGTGGTCTCCTTCCGCAGGTAACAGAATCTTTCTTTGTTAGTCTCTCCCAGTCTCAGGGCACACAGAGGAGCAGAAGGGAGCCCACAGCAGCACAGAAGTCTCTCTCAGTCTCGGGGCAAACCGATGAGCAGAAGGGAGATCACAGTAGCACAGATGGCTCCCTTATGTCAGTCACAGCCCCTGCACATGTAATCCAGTGGCAATGTCCTGAATTCCGGAGGCAATGTCCTGAATTTGAGTGGGACCCTCGGTAAGGCAAGGTCCTGCAGACCGGGGGTTGCAACAGCGATCCTCACGGGGTATTTCTTCCCAAGAATCCGGCTGCAAAAGAGCCCTATGTCGGGAGACACCACACAGTCTGTCCTGACAGAGCTCTGGATCTCTAATCATCATCTCCCGCCCTTTTTCTTCCTCAGCACAAGGCTGTTGGGGGAGGGGATCAGACTGTGTAATGTTCACTGCAGTGTCCATTTGAATAACAACACAGTCAGGGCTACCCACTTCATTACATAACCATGGATACCTAAGTTACTGCAATGCCCTGCAGATGAGGTAAGAGACATAGCTAATCAGGGGAACTTTACAACATTTCTAATTGGAGATATTTGCTAATATTATTATTACACCTACCTAATATTGGGATAGGACCTTGGAGATAGTAATACCCCTTTAAAACTGGTGTAAGACCTTCTGAAGTGCCTGATTTACCTATGAGCCACATTTGGTGCAGATTGGTCCAAGCTTTTGCCCATTGATGAAGAATAGACAACAGAAATTCATATATATTGTATTATTGTATTTTGCCTATCAAATTTGTCTCATTCTTCAGAAGTAATATACCGTATATACTCGTGTATAAGCCGAGTTTTTCAGCCCAAAATTTGGGCTGAAAAGTCTCCCCCTCGGCTTATACACGAGTCAATACGGGGGGGGCTGTGTCCGGGGCTGTGTCTGGGGGCTGTGGAGGCTTCAGGAGGCGGGGGGGGGAGGCTGCTGTATGAGCGGCCCCGTCGCGTGGGGCCGCTCATTAAATATGCACTGCTTTCCCCTGTCTATCACCGGCAGGGGAAAGCAGTGCATAACTAATTAAATCCCCCCCCAAGTGCTGGCACCTGCCCCCCCTTGTAAGGGCCGTCCCCCCCCCCCCCGATGGTTATATTACCATTCCGGACTTCTGATCCGCGCCGCTCCTCGCTCCTCCTCGCTGCTCCGTCCGTCTTCTACATCTCGGATCTCCGGCCGTCGCAGGCATGTGACGTCATCGCGCGGCCGGGGATCCCGGATGTAGAAGACGGACGGAGCAGCGCGGAGGAGCGAGGAGCGGCGCGGATCAGAAGTCCGGAATGGTAAGAGAAGCGGGGGGGGGGCCCTTGCAAGGGGGGCGAGGGCCGCTGTGTACCCCCAGGGGCTGCTGGGGACCCCCAGGGGGCTGCTGGGTACCCCCTGGGGGCTGCTGGGGCACCTGCTGGGGACCCCCTGGGGGCTGTTGGTACCCCCAGGGGGCTGTTGGTACCCCCTGGGGGCTATTGGTACCCCCAGGGGGCTGTTGGTACCCCCTGGGGGCTGTTGGTACCCCATGGGGCTGTTGGTACCCCCTGGGGGCTGCTGGGGACCCCCAGGGGGCTGTTGGTACCCCCAGGGGGCTGTTGGTACCCCCTGGGGGCTGTTGGTACCCCCAGGGGGCTGTTGGTACCCCCTGGGGGCTGCTGGTACCCCCTGGGGGCTGTTGGTACCCCCAGGGGGCTGTTGGTACCCCCTGGGGGCTGTTGGTACCCCCAGGGGGCTGCTGGTACCCCCAGGGGGCTGTTGGTACCCCCAGGGGGCTGTTGGTACCCCCTGGGGGCTGTTGGTACCCCCAGGGGGCTGCTGGTACCCCCAGGGGGCTGTTGGTACCCCCAGGGGGCTGTTGGTACCCCCAGGGGGCTGTTGGTACCCCCAGGGGGCTGCTGGGTACCCCCAGGGGGCTGCTGGGTACCCCCTGGGGGCTGCTATATGTACCCCTGGGGGCCTGCTGTATACCACTGGGGCTGCTGGGGCTCCTGTATACTACCACTGGGGCTGCTGGGGCTCCTGTATACTACCACTGGGGCTGCTGGGGCTCCTGTATACTACCACTGGGGCTGCTGGGGAATCTGTATACTACCACTGGGGCTCCTGTATACTACCACTGGGGCTGCTGGGGCTCCTGTATACTACCACTGGGGCAGCTGGGGCTCCTGTATACTACCACTGGGGCTGCTGGGGAATCTGTATACTACCACTGGGGCTGCTGGGGAATCTGTATACTACCACTGGGGCTCCTGTATACTACCACTGGGGCTGCTGGGGCTCCTGTATACTACCACTGGGGCTGCTGGGGCTCCTGTATACTACCACTGGGGCTGCTGGGGAATCTGTATACTACCACTGGGGCTGCTGTATACTACCACTGGGGAGGCCTGTATACCACACTGCTGGGGTCTGTATACCTGTGCTGGGGTCCACCCTCGGCTTATACACGAGTCAATAGGTTTTTCCAGATTTTTGGGGCAAAAGTAGGGGGGTCGGCTTATACACGGGTCGGCTTATACACGAGTATATACGGTAATAGAAAAGTTAACAAATGTGACAGAATTAATAAATGTTAGAGCAGATGCAGTTGTGAAATGCAGGCTGTGGCTCAGGGCAGAGTCGTGTCCTTACCTGTAGGCAGCAGGTGCTTCTGGCTTTGGAGGGAATTTACGATATCCTAGGAATTTGGAAAATAGAAACATTTTTCCAGTTAAATGAATGTCAATAAGAAATAGTACATAAACTTCCTCCATGTAAATAAAATAATCACTGATTAGTCATTGCGATACATGAATTATAGACATGTATACTCACCACATAACGCCCCACATTTCACTGGATACTTCTAAAGTGCACAGAAACCAAGAAACCATCACTTATTCTTGCAGAAATACACATTTTTTTAAGCGATTACAACTAGGGAGGTAAAGTGACCTATGGCTTTTGCATTTACATCAAACTAATGTGACATTATCTCAGGGAGAATCATAGACCTTAGGCAAATTACTTGAAAGGTGTCTAAAATGATAACCCATAGCCCTGCTCACTCCATGACACAGCATGGGGTCACCTTTGGTGAAGCCTACACTATTATGTTACTAACTTGCATAAAGACTTCAAAAATGTATGCGTTGTTCTGGGGGAAAAAAAAATGTAATAAAAGCATAATTATCAAGAGTGATCTATTTTCACTCAAAACAACACTAATTTATCTATAGGGTTTGTGTGCATTACTTTTTTTATCCTCATTTGCAAAATAATACAATAATAAGTATACAGGTCAAAGAAGACTCTCAAAAGTTAAAGGAAGCAGTTTAGAGTCCAAGGTGAAAAGTCACATTTTTTTATAGTGTAATGGCAGAGGGACAAGAGTGTATGCGTAATCCAAGCGAATTTGATGCCTGATAGTTGCGCACGTGCACAATGTGAGTGCAATGTGATTATCACACCCATAGAATCTACAATGGCGACTCTGCTGCGATATACACGTGCAATCACAGCGTGCTGCAATTTCGCATGCAGTCTGAGTTCAACGGAGGAAAAAGTAACCAAAATTACTGATTGTTCAATAACCTTCAAAAGGAACCCAAAGACCCACCTGTTCTGACAAGCGTACAACCTGCAGTGACCCTGAACCACCACATGATCAGCTCTACCCTCTCCTAGTGTATCCTCACCCATCCCTTGTAGACTGTGAGCCCTCGCGGACAGGATCCTCTCTCCTCCTGTGCCTGTGTGTGCCTTGTATTGATCATGATTATTGAACTTGTCTACGTATGCCTCTTCTCACATGTAAAGTGCCAAGGAATGAATGGTACTATAGTATGGTAATAAATAATAACAACATTGGTCCAAGTGCAATGCGAGATTCTCCTGTACGCACTCATGCGAGTGTGGATTTACCCTACTAAAGATAATTTGGTGCTCAATGAGTGGAAACCAAACCAAATAACAAAAACTAATAGCCTTCACAAAGATAATTAAAATAGATAAAATTAGTCATATATATATATATAAATATAAATATATATATGGTATATAATATACATTATATATATTTATATATATAACTCTCTAGCAAAAAGGTGAGCACACTGCTATATATAGGTACTGTAGTGAGCTCAACTTTTTGCTGATGTTCCTCTCTTTTCATAGTCTCCATTTTTTACTAGCATTGAGCACCCCTGCTTTTCCTGGGCTGTGCATCTCTTTGTATATGCTGAATCATTAAAATAAATCGATGAATACTTAGACTCAGCTTCTGAGGCTATGTTCATCTACAGTTTTTTTTAAGTGTAAAGAAAAAATTTTGGTGAACCATGACGTCTTTAAAACTCAGGCGAACTCAACATGTTTTTCAAGCACGTGACACTTCAGGAACGTTTGGAGTTTTCCTTCTCAACTGTCTGTTGTGTAGTTGATTAATTGGTCATTATCTGAATGGTTTTCTAATGGTTTTTCGTAGTCGGTCTTAATTTCTTAAGGATTTTCACGTTGTTTTCGCAACATCTCCTTTAGCGTATGAGCCCATGAAGCTTTCTATGTGAATTCCATCCAAAATCTGCCTGAAAATGTGCACCATAAAATGAATATAGTGCACAGCAATATCAAAACAACAATACTGTGGACCTGTTCCGTCTAATATCACTGTGGGTTAACCACTTCAAAAGCCTTAAAGTGGTTAAAGTGGTGGCATCCCTATTCTTTGGTAAGTGCTGCTGCAATAAAGGCAGAACTGTTGGCAAAGTGGTGTCTGCCCCAAAAACTCTACAGAAAGTCTATGTGAGCGTATACCTTTAAGAAAAATAAATGAAGGGCATTTAAGAAACCATTTTTGAGCATATTGAAGAAGATCTCCTCAAAGAACTTCCAAAAGAAATGACTGTATACATATTTTTCAAACAAAGGTACTTTAAATCAGAAGGCTAAAAAAGTGCTGCATGAAAAAACTATTCAAAAACTCCTCAAATCCACATAAGGCTATTTGCAAATGGAGTCTTTTTGGGGTATGTACATACAATGTCTTTTCCAGTTGGATTCCATATAAAATGAACGTAATGCACAGCAATGTCAAAACCAGGGCTGTGGAGTCAGAGTCATGGAGTTGGTGTCCATTTTGGTGGAGACAGATTCAGGGAAATTGAGAAGTCAGAGTGAGATGTTTAGTTTACCAACTTCTGGCTGTGGAGTTGGAGTAGTGGAGTCGGTGTCCATTTTCGTGGAGTTGGAGTCGGATTCAGGGACATTGAGGAGTCGGATATTTGGCTTACTGACTTCACAGCCATGGTCAACACAACATCACTGTTTACCTGTTTTGCCTTATGTCATGTTTCAGGGTTCAGAAACTCTAAAGCAGTTACAAAGTGACACACTGAAGCGGCTTTGCCTTGGAAAACTGTGTTTTCGTCTAAGTGGCACCATGTGCACATTCTCTTGTTGAGTTTTCGAAGAAGAGACTCAGCAGAAACTCAATGTGTTTGACGAGGTTTGAGATTTTGATGGCCACTTTACACACACCAACTTCTGTGTCCAACTTCTGGACAACTTACTGGTTGCAGTGAAATCATGGACACATTGTTCCATTTGTACACAGCAACAAAATGGAGCAATGTGTCCATGATTTCACTGCAACCAGTAAGTAGTTCAGAAGTTGGACAGATAAGTTGGTGCGTGTAAAGTGGCCATAAGAGCTTCCACTCAGATTCAGCTCAGTTTCTGCTGTAAAAACTCCTAAAGAAAACTCAATTATTCACATACCGTATGTATTTTCAGACATGGCATTTTTTATGTGTATTTTACACAGTATATTTAATGTGTTTTGCAGTACTAGTATAATCAATGAGATTTTTGACATCTCAAACACATACTGCATTTTTATCACTAATGTATTTTGATCATTGCTGCATTTTGCCAATATGTAGCATATTATTTTCTCAGTGTTTTTGCAACGCTATTCGTCCATTAAAATTATTGTGTGAAAAATGCAAGTAAAAATGAATGTTGAAATGTGTCAAACATGCAAGTTCCTGCTAACGTTCAGATTTTTGATGCAGCAAAAAACACAGCAAAAATTTAATGAGTGAAAATGCTCTAAAGAAACACTTTAGGAAAAGAAAAACTCACCAAAAAGTTGCATTTCTGAAAGTATTATGCATTTTAAAAAGTCTCACTTTTTAACTCTTCAAAAAACTCAGTTTAGAACAGGGATCTCAAACTCGTCTGGGTTGACGGGCCGCACAAAGAAAAAAATTGATGGGGGGGTGGGCTGCATTCCTTGTAGGACTTAGTGACATTTTAACAATTCCTGAATTTTTTGCTCAATTTAGTAAAGTACAAATCCTGATCTTCTTCTTGTAGGAATGTTCCCACCCTAATCTCCTTTATGTAGGAATGTCCCCATCTTGTAGGAATGTCCCCATCCTGGTCCTCTTCTTGTAGGAATGTCCCCATCCTGGTCCTCTTCTTGTAGGAATGTCCCCATCCTGGTCCTCTTCTTGTAGTGATGTCCCCATCGTGATCCTTCTCTTGTAGTAATGTCCCCATACTGGTCCCCATCGTATATTAATGTCCCCCATACTAGTCCTCTTCTTGTAGTAATGTCCGCATCCTGGTCCTCTTCTTGTAGTTATGTCCCCATCCTGGTCTCCTTCTTGAAGTAATGTTCCTCCCTGGTCCCTACGTGTAGTAATGCCCCATCCTGGTCCACATCCTATATTAATGTCCCCCATCCTGGTCCTCATCATGTAGTAATGTTCCTACCTGGTCCTCATGATGTAGTAATGCCCCCTTCTTGGTCCCCTTCTTGTAGTAATGTCCCCATACTGGTCCCCATTGTACATTAATATCCCCCATCCTGGTCCCCATCTTTTAGTAATGTTCCCGCACTTGTCATCTTGTAGTAATGTCCCCCACCCTGACGCCATTTTGTAGTGATGTCCCCACATCCTCATCTGCTTTTGCGGTGATGTCCCTACAATCTGGTCTGTTCTTTTTGTTCTCTCTCACTCACACACACTCACACATACACACACACTCACACATATACACACAGACACTCACATATACACACACTCATACATATACACACAGTCACACACACACTCAGACATTCACATACACACACTTGTACACATACTCACTCACATATACACACACTCAAACATACACACTCACAAATATACACACACATACTCAGACATTCACACACATACACTCACACACATAATATACACACTCACATATACACTCACACATACTCACAAAAATACACACACATACTCAGACATTTACACATTCTCACACGCATACACACACTCACATACACACACGTATACACATATACACACTCAGACATATTCTCACAAACACATACACACACACTCAGACATATTCACACACACTTACACATACTCACACACATAAACACACTCACTTATACACTTACACATATACATACACTCTCAGACATAATCACACACATGCATACTCACACACATACACACACTCACATATACACACTCACATAAAAAACAATCACACATACACTCACACATATACACACACACTCAGACATATTCACATGCACATACACTCACACACTCAGACATTCACACATACACATACTCACATATATACACTCACACATACACACTCACACATATACACACACTCAGATATATTCACACACATACTCACACATACACTCACTCACATACATATACACACATATACACACTCAAATACACTCACACATATACACACACACTCAGACATATTCACACACATACACACACACACTCAGACATATTCACACACACATACTCATGCACACTCACACTCATATACACACACATGCACATTCACAAATACACACTCATATTCACACACTCACACATACACATATACACATACACTTAGACATATTCATACACTCTCTCAAACACACACACCTTATCGATGCTGCGGTCCTTTGTACAGGGGACCGCCATGGTACCTGCTTTATTGTGACTTCTGGGTACCGCTAACACAAGCTCCTTCACTCTTGTACATCAATGCAAGACGGACCAATCAGAAGCCTGCAGCTGACGTTGGCGTATGACATCAACAGGAGGCTTCTGATTGGTCCACCGGCCCCAAGCTTGCATTGATGTACAAGAGTGAAGGAGCTTGTGTGAGCGGTACCCGGAAGTCACAATAAAGCGGGTACCGCGGCGGCTCCATGTACAATGGACCATGGCATGCTTATGTTTTTATGGTGCCACAGGTCGCAGTGTGAAGCCTTGCAGGCCGCATGCATGTTTGAGAACCCTGGTTTAGAACACTGATCTAGAGAGCATTGGGCGCTCCAGGTGATGTAATTAAGAATTTATTTTTTTCACTGTGCATTTCATAGATATTTCTAATCTTGCCAAGCAGTAAACTATGCCCACTTTTTACAGTAAATATGCATACTGGTGGGTATGGTGCATATGTCTCTAGATTTTGCAGCAAACTTTCAATCCTTGTAGGAGCACAAGTGTCAGTGGGTGATCTTGTCTACTGGCCTGGCTGTCTTTAGAAAGACAGCATACACCAGGGCTCAAACCACTGAACTCCTTTCCTGTGGGCAGAACACTACTCAGAAAACACAGAGTGAGAGAACCACACATTGGTAGGACTTTATTGCATCAACATAAAAAGTTATTCCGCTGCACACTAGATGACTTTTTTTAATAACTTTTTGTGGTCATGTGTTTTTTTCTGCTAGCACCTGTACACATTGTTTGATGTGCCAGTCAGTGTCTTGTTTAATTTATTGCATCACCAATAGCCAAAGACATATAGTACATTCCCAAGAACAGAACAGAAGATAGCACAAGCAACAGAGTCTCATCCTTCTGCTGGCTCCCCAGGGATTAGAAACTTTGTGCCTTTCTGGCTTCTAGGGCCAACAATCCCAGCCAGCAGCACTCCGCATCTGGCAGGTACCCACTGAGAAGAGATAGCGACAAGCATAGGTAACTGACCGAGGACAGGAAGGTATGTAGCCAGGTGGCCCATCTGTCCCAACCTGGGTTTTTCATGCAGTTCCTTGATTCTCCAGCTGGATCCCTGGATTCCAGTCTAAAGTAGCACAGGAAGGTATGTAGCCAGGTAACCGTATTGCCCCACTATGGGTTCTCCAAGCAGTTTTTTGATCCTCCAGTTGGATCCTAAACTGAAGTCCTGTAGAATATGAAAACCATGGTGACAGGAGTAAGTCCATTTTTATACCCCTCAGTTCTCATTTTAGGGTTTTGTATTCTTAAAGGATTGGTGGAAGGAGGCTGCTCCCTCATTGGTCGCTCATTCAACACGACTGCATAATTTTCCTCTGAATGATGTAGTCAAAGGGGCTGGGGCAATCCACATTTAGCAAGCAATCAATAAATTAACACACAAAAGGTCTCTGGTTAGCCTAACATAAAACAATGACAAACTCCTCTTGATTTTCCAAACAAATAAACAATACGTCTGGCCTAATTAAGAATAGTTAACCCCTGACACAAAGTGGTCAAATACTGTGTTGTCACACTTGTGTCATACTGCAGATAAGATGGTGCAATTCATTTTAGACTGAAAGTGCACAAACAGGTGCAAATACACCAATGTGGGCTATCAAACAAAGAGGATCCAGTAGCAAGCATCCAAATCAGAATCTTTGCTATATGTTAAAACTTCATGTTTATTTAAATTCCTTTAAAATCATGCTGTTAAAAATGAGGTGAGCAATTAGTCATGTAAATGAGACAATTATGCTAATAAACCAAACACAAAGCATTCAAGAAAAATACATATGCATAATATCATAGGTTTAAGAGCCATATTTCAATAATAATATGTGATATCCGTTATCTTATTTAACCCAGAAGGGACTCTGCAATTAAAGTCAAAAATATATTGTGCTTCTTTAAAATGCAATACTTTGTCTCTATCATCACCTCAATCACTGTTGAGAACCTCCTCTAATGCATGAACACGAAAGGAGTCCAGACAACCTTTATGGACAGACAAAAAATGGCAAGAACCCCTGATAAAGTTCTAGTCGTAACATTTGCAGCATCATACATAATATGTTCTGCAATTCTAGTCCTGAGAGGTCGCGTGGTGCATCCGACATATTGAAGATTGCACTGTATGCACGTGATAACATAAACCACATAGGTTGTACTGCAATTATTGAATGTGCGGTTCCTATGTGTGTATTGAACAGCTGAGGCTTTCATTTCTTTTGAGTTATCCATATATGCACATAATCCGCACTGACGTTTACCGCATTTGTATGAACCGGACACAGATAACCAGTTGCGTTTTGCTTTGTTTTTTTGCCTTACTGTGTGATCAGAAGGTTGATATCATGTTGCTAATAGTAATTCCTTTCCTGGATACAAAGTTGCAGCAGTTTTTTCAAGATGTCATCAGCATGTACCACTGGAAGGTGTTTTTTGATCACATCAGTTACTTGGTGAAAATTGCTGCTGTATGTAGATGAGAAGGTTAAATTGGGCAGATTTTCCTGTGCAGTTTTTCCGCTGCAAATATTTTGCTCTGCTTTTATGCTTTTACCATCAGCCTTGACTTCTGTCCTTTCGGGCACATTAGTGGAATAGCCACGGTTTTTAAACCTGCAATCAATAACAGTGCATTCCTTCAGAAAATCCTCTCGGTTAGTTAAACACATTTTGGCTCGAATATCCTCTCCTGTCGGAACATTATTCACAACATGCCTGAGATGGCAACTGTTGGCATGCAATATAGACTTCCCAGCAGTTAGTTTGCGAAATAGGGAGCATTCAATTTTTCCACTCATAATTGACCCTTTTAGGTTGATAGCCAGATATGGAATCGACTCCTTTTCATGTTGGAAGGTGAAAAAAATGTTAAATGTATTGTTATTGATGTATTGAACAAAATCATAAACTAACTCATCAGTACCAGACCATATTGTTAGACCATCATCAATGTGTCTCATGTACCAATATAGAGACGGTTGAAATGGGTTCAGTTCTAAATAGATATAATTGTCCTCCCACCAATTCATCAAAATAACAGCAATAGAGGGGGGAAATTTCACCCCCATGGAACAGCCTTGCTGTTAAGGGAAATATCTGTCTGAAAATTTGAAGAAGTTATTTTTCAGCAAAAACCAAGTGGCTTTTTTTCTCCCATATCAATGTGGGCTTTTGTATTATAGATTAGTAGGCAGGGGACAAATATACAAGGTCAGACTGCCCTACCACAATACGGGAAAGAGTTTGTCTCTGATTTATTTAAGCCTATTAATTGAATTGCCTTCCAGATTCTGACTGAATCAGCTTATCTTGTAAGAAACTAATGTCGGTTTTTCAATGTCATTTTTATTTACAGAGGAGAGTGACTACATAGAATATCCCGTGCTCTGGAGAACCTAGCATTTTTATATAACACTAGCACAGTCTGCAATAGGTTTCAGGCCTAGCAGAAATATGGAACAGTAAGGGTATGTGCACATTGTTTTTCTGCTGAGTTTTCAAAACAGAAATTAGGCAGAAAGTCTTTCTCTGAAGTTTTTGAGGAGGATTTGTAATGATATACCCACACAGCATCATTTAGAAGACGGTGAAGCCACCAAGTTTCCCAGCGAAGCTGTTTCAGGAAAATGCCATATGTCAACATTGTAGCAGAGGTTCCGCCACCAGTGGCTTTCTTCTTGTACTGTTAAGTATAGAGAGATGGTGGCTTCCGCTGGGAAGGATGAGTATGTCACTGTGCAGTAGAGCGCAGCGTGAGGCAGGAGTGTCTCCCTGGGAACTATGTTTTCTAATAAATAGGTATATAAGGCATAGTCTCTTGTTTCTATCTCTCACTTTTTATGTTTTTCAAGTTTAATTTTTTTGGAATACATCAGATTCCCTGGACTATGACAGAGCTGCGTGTTTTTAAAAAAAAATAAATTGGTGAACCAGGTAAAGAGTTGGAAAGTGGTTTTGAAAATAACCTATTTTTGTTTGTATTTTTTACTTCTTACTTATTGGGTTAGTAATGGGGGTGTCTGATGTGATTTTGGACATAGCTGACATCAACCTCAATTACCATTACTCCAATTGCCAATGCATCAGGACAATCAGGAAGAGCTGAAGCGAAGTGCTAGAGTTGGAGCATCTTATGTACTGCACAATTCTGGGGCAGCTGATAGCTAGTATTTTTAGGCTGGGAAGGGACCAATAGCCATGAACCTTCTCTGCCTGATAGCAGCCCACAGTTGCCTGCTTTACTTTTGGTGATTATCAAAAAATTCTAAATTGATTAAGGGTCAAAGACATAAACAACATTGATACCCATTAAAACCAAATATTTTATTACGATAACTTTTTAAAAATTTCCACTAACAACTCACAAAAATGTGTGGATACAACAGTGCACAGATAATAGAAAGAGGAAAAAGTGAATTACCCTACAATATATCCTCTCTCCTATGCCCTACCGGGCAGCAGAGAACGGCACCCTAAAATACTTTATGGTGCTCCCACTCAGCATTGACTGTCCCTAGGCCCTCACTTTCCCTTATAGTGGCAGTCTGAAAAGTGCCCACATTGATAATGATTTATATTACCGCAGTGAGGGTAGAACCAAAACTTAACATGGGATAGCCAAGAAAGTAATTCCACACCCTGATTATTATTATTATTTATTTATAGAGTACCATTGATTCCATGGTGCTGTACATGAGAAAGGGTTACATACAAACAAGTTAAAAATACAATGAACAAACTAACATTGACAGACTGATACAGAGGGGAGAGAGGATCCTGCCCTTGCGGGCTTACAGTCTACAGGGCAGTGGGGAGAGGGACAGTAGGTTGGGTCTGCCTTGGTGGTGGTGGAGCACCAGATTTTATGGTGGTGGAGCACCAGGTCCAATGGTAGTGGAGTCCCGGGTCCAGTGGTGGTGAGGTGGCACTGTGGTCATTGCATGCTGTAGGCTGAAGAGATGGGTTTTCAGGTTACGCTTGAAGGTTCCGAGTGTGGTTGACAGTCGGACGTTTTGGAGTGCAGAATTCCAGAGAATGGGGGATGCTCAGGGGAAGTCTTGCAGGCAGTTAGATGAGGAATGTACAAGTATGGAGGAAAGAGGGAGGTCTTGGGAGGATCGAAGATTACAAGTTGGATGATATTGGGAGATTGTGGATGGCTTTGTAAGTCAGTGTTAGTAGTTTGAATTGGATACATTGGTGAATTGGAAGCCAGTGGAGGGATTTACAGAGGGAAGAAGTGGAGGAATAACGAGGAGAGAGATGGATTAGTCAGGCATCAGAATTAAGGACAGATTGGAGAGGTGCAAGAGTGTTAGCAAGGAGGCCACAGAGGAGTTTAGTGGATTGAGGTTGAGGAAGGGACAGATTCTGGAAATATTTTTAATTGGAGGCAGCAGGAAGTGTCATGGGCTTGGATGTGCGGTTTGAAGGATAGGGCAGAGTCAAGATTTACTCCGAGGCAACAGACTTCAGGTGCAGGGCAAAGTGTGATGTCATTTATTGTGATAGATAGATCTAGTGAGGAAGGTGTGTGAGATGGAGGAAAGATGATGAGCACGTTTTGTCTACATTGAGTTTTAGGAAGCGAGAGGAGAAGAAGGAGGATATGTCTGATAGACACTCCAGGATTCTGGACAGCAGATAGACCTATCTCCTGGCCCAGATGTCACCTGAGTGTCATCAGCGTACAGGTGATACTGGAAGCCATGGGACTTTATGAGTTGTCCAAGACCAAGGGTATAGATTGAAAAAAGGAGGAGCCTGAGGAACCCCAACAGAGAGGGGATGAGGCGAGGAGACGTGTGGGAGTGGGAGACACTAAATGTGTGGTTGGAAAAGTAGGATGAGATCCAGGAGAGGGTAAGGTCGGTGATGCCAATGGAAGAGAAGATCTGTAATAGGAGACAGTGGTTGACTGTCAAATACAGAGGACAGGTCTAGAAGGAGGACAAAGAACGGTCTGTTAGCTTTGGCCGTAAGTCGTTAGTAATTTTGGTCAGGACAGTTTCAGTGGAGTGGTGGGGCTGATAAATGAAATACAAGACATGCAGAGCAGTAGAGAAGAGAATTCTCAATCTCCCTAAGTAATAGCAATACTTGACAGCATGGGTCACCGGCCTAAAAATGCGTAATGGAGCCCCCACTCCTCGACGGCTGTCCTCTTACTAATTCTATTAATAGTGTAAGGTAGCGGTTAGGATCGGCACGATGGAAGGCAGTGACCCAGGCAACTGTTCACACAACACACCATTTATTGGCACAGTTCAGGTATTTACAGACCTCCAGCCCACAGACCGATATGCTCTGTACCTCTGCCGGGGCTCTGTCCTGATCGGGGCCACAGCCAATCCTCTCAGCTAGGCTGTGTTGTCCGCACACAACCTTTCCCTTCTCACCGTCCGCTCATTAGTTTCATGAACGTCCTCTCTGAGAGAGCTCCCAGGCTGTGTTAGCTTCACACAGCAGTTCCTCCTGTTCTGTCCCACTCCTCAGACCAGGGCAGCTCATATAATCTCCTATCCCATCACAGGTGTGTGTCAGTGCTTTCAATCAGCACTCAGCTCAGATCTCACTGCTGTTAACCCTGTGAGTGCTGCCACAGAGCAAAAGATACAATCCCCCATGTGCTGTATACCGGTCAGGGGACACATCGGGGTCGCATCACCACAATAGGTATAGCCAAAAAAGTGCAAGTGCAATAATAATAAAGTGCAACAAGTACCTGTGTTATACAAGGCTATTCCAACGGTGTTAAGGATATATTGGTACTTATGCTATACAAGTCATCTGCACCTGACTCAACAATGTTGACCCGTTCTGTCAGGCAGCTTCTGGTACCTGGGGAGATTGAGTATCCCCTTCTCTCCTGTACCGCTTTGCATGTCATGTACATATTTAATTGACTTTATTATTTACTGCTCATTGTCTAGGTTACCAGCTACCATTATAGTCAGTGGTGAATGGTCTCCTAGGCAAAAAGCACAGTGTTTACATACTCTTGCTATAAAGCAAAGCTGGTCAGATCCCTTGATTAATCAGTGCCACTGAGAGCTTACTCCAAGGTTGAAGAGGCAAAGTTGCCTTTGCTTGAAGCATTAATTAGAAAAAAAGATCTAAACAAACTGGCACAGTGGGCAGTAACTAACATTAATAGGAGAAATGCAAAGTCCTACATCTAGGCAAGAAAATGAAAAGAGAATATACAGAATGGGAGGGATAGGGTACGCAACAGCATGTGTGTAAAATACTTGGGTATACTAATAGATCACAGACTGAACATGAGTCAACAGTGTGATGCAGCAGATAAAAAGGCAAACCCAATTCTGGGATTTTTTAACAGCGGCATACAGTATAGATCAGGGGTCTCAAACACGCGGACCCAGGGGCTTCAAAGTGTGGCCCGCGGCACCGTAGACAACGTAAGGACGCTGGGATCCACTGTGCAGGGGGCCGCCACAGTACGCTGTGTAAGGGGCCACTGCAGCGCAGTGTGCTGGGGACAGTGGCTTTATTATCACTTCCTGCAGCCGCTACGACAAGCTCCGAGCCTCCTTCCCTCACCTACATCAATGGAAGTTGGCGGCCAATCAGATCACGACTCGCAAGTGACGTTGGCCAATCAGAAACTTCAAGTGACGTCATATGCCGAAGTCACTTGCGGGTCTGTGATCTGATTGGCTCTCCAGCTTTCATTGATGTAGCTGAGGGAAGGTGGCTTGGAGCTTGTAGCGGCTGCAGGAAGTCATAATAAAGCTACAGTCCCCAGCACTATGCACTGTGGTGGCCCCTTACACAGCTCACCATGGCGGCCCTTTACACAGCGCACCATGGCGGCCCCTTGCAAAGTGGATCCAGGCATCGTTAAGGTGTGTATGTGAGAGTGTGTGTGTATATGAGTGTGTGTATGAGAGTGTGTATGAGAAAGTGTGTGTGTGTGGTGTGTATGAGGGTGTGTATGAGAAAGTGTGTATGAGTGTGTGTAAATGAGTGTGTATATGAGTATGGGTGTATGAGAAAGTGTGTGGTGTATGAGTGTGTTTGTATGAGAGAGTGTGTGAGTGCGTATGAAAGTGTGTGTATGTGAGTGTGCATATGAGTGTGTGGTATGAGAAAGTGTGTGTATGTGAGTGTGTATGATAAAGTGTGTGTGTGTACGAGTGTGTGTATATGAGTGTGTATGAGAAAGTGTGTGTGTGTGTATGAGAGTGTGTGTATATGAGTGTATATGAGAAAGAGTGTGTAGATTCAAGATTCAAAGAAGCTTTATTGGCAGGACCAAATACACCTCAGTTTTGCCAAAGCAATTGTATAAAGGGAATAGGAATAGGGACTGTTGGGGATGTGTAGGGGATCCAGGAGGGCTATAGTCCATGGCATAGGGAGGTGATGGGGCTAAGTCCATGGCATAGGAAGGTGGATGGGGCAAGTCCAGGGTGGGGGCTATAGTCCATGGCTTAAGAAAGGTGGATGGGGGCAGATCCAATGTGGAGGCTATAGTCCATGGCATCATAGTTCTGTTCTCGCAGTCTATGGCATTCGCTCACATACCACACTGCTATCTCCACTGCTCTCTCTTCTTTTCCCAGCAGGATAGATGTTTTTTCTTCCTCTTTCATGGTGATGAAATCTGGGAAGAGATGAGAGAGTCTCCTGAAGTGAGTGTCCCTCACTGCTGAGTATTTGGAGCAGTGTAGCAGGAAGTGGGTTTCGTCCTCCAGTGTCTCCTGGTCACAGTGTTGGCACAGTCTTTCCTCCCTGGGCTTGTATCTCTGCCTGTGTCGGCCGGACTCGATGGCCAGACTGTGGGCACTGAGTCTATATCGGCTCAGGATCTTGCGGTCTCTGGGATCCGGGAGTTTCTCCAGATATGGGGCCAGTCTGTAGTCTCTCTGTAGACTCTGGTACATGGTCAGTTTCTGTGAGCTGAAGATATCGTTCTTCCAGTCACTGACATACCTGTCTTGGCCCTCGTCTACCATCTTCCTGATTCCGGCTTTTGTCAGGTTGTGATTGGTGTTCTGGTTGTGTTGGGTTTGGCTGGGCTGTTCCGAGGGTTCTGTTTTTTCTGTTTCACCTACATGTATCAGGGCTTTATGGTGATGGTAGCTTGGATTGCTCCTATGCAGGTGAGCCCAGAATGACAGCGCCCTCTTTAGAATCGTTAGGTGTAGAGGGAATCTGCCCAGCTCGGCCCGACAAGCACTGTTGGAAGTGCTCCGGTGGACCTGGAAAAGGTGCTTATAGAATTCCAGGTGGAATATTTCTGTTGGACTGGAATCCCACCTTGACCAGTCTGGGTAGGTGTGAGGACCCCAGACTTCACTGCCATACAGGAGGATTGGGGCGATGATGGAGTCGAAGATATTTAGCCAGACCCTCACTGGTGGCTTCAGATCAGGGACGGACTGGCCCAGGTGGCAGGGGGGCAAGTGCCCCTTGGGCTGGTGGTATAGCCCACATCTAGGGCCGCCCCCCTACAGAAACGGGCCGGCCGTGGTAGATGGCGACGGAGCTGGTAAGACCAGACCAAATTTCTGATAGCACCCCCCACAGTCCAGAACTACCACCAGGGGCCGGAGGCCCCAGCCAGCCCCTGCTTCAGATAGTAGAGTTTCCTTCAGATGGCATAGAAGGTTTTGCAAGCCTTGTCTTTCAGGGTCTCTATGGCTTGTTTGAAGCTCCCTGACCGGTGAATCTGTAGGCCCAGGTAGGTATATTTGTCTGTTCCTGTGAGGTCGCAGTTGTTGAGGACAAATGATGGGTGCTGGTCTGATCTTCTCTTTCTCCTCTGGAACACCATGGTGTTGGTTTTCTTTAGATTGACCGGTAGGGCTCAGGTGGAGCTGAATTTCTCTAGGATTTTCAGGTTGTCTTGGAGGCCTTTCTCGGTTGGTGACAGCAGCAGCAGATCATCTGCACACAGCAGGAATTTCACCTGAGCGTCATGGAGGGTGAAACCTGGTGCGGTGGAGGATTCCAGAGCGGTAGCCAGCTTGTTGATATAGATATTAAAGAGCGTTGGACTTAGGCTGCAGCCTTGTCTAACCCGCGGCTCTGTTGGAAATAAGACGTTCTTTTGCCGTTCACACTCACGCTGCAGCGGTTCTCAGTGTAGGAGCTTTTGATGACATCGTAGGTCTTTCCTCCTATTCTGCTCTCCAGCAGTTTCAGGAATAAGCCCGGGTGCCACACCGAATCAAAGGCCTTTTTAAAGTCCACAAAGCAGGCGTATATCTTCCCATTCTTTGTATTGTAGACGTGTCTCTGAATGAGGCTGTGCAGGGTGTAAATGTGGTCAGTGGTGCGGTGGTTCGGCATGAACCCTGCTTGGCTCTTGCTGAGGACGTTGTGCTCGGTGAGGAAGGTGAGGATCCTCTTGTTCAGGATACTGTTGAACAGTTTTCCCAGGTTGCTGCTGACACATATGCCTCGGTAGTTGGCTGGGTCATACCTGTCCCCACTCTTGTGGATGGGTGTAATGAGGCCTTGGTTCCAGGTACGGGGGAAGTAGCCGGCACTCAGCACAATATTGAACAGTTTGACCATTGCAGCCTGTATTATGCAGTGTGTATTTATGAGTGTGTATGTGTATATGAGTGTGTATGTATTGAGAGTGTATGTGTATGAGAGAGTGTGTGTGAGTGCGTATGAGTGTGTGTGAGTGTGTATGAGTGTGTGTATGAGAGTGTGTATGTGAGTGTGAGAAAATATGTGTGTATATGAGTGTATCTATGTGTGTGTATGAGTGTGTGTAAAAGTGTGTGAGTGTGTAAGAGTATGTGAGTGGGTATGAGAAAGTGTGTATGAGTGAGTGTCTGTATGTGTGTATGAGAGTGTGTTTGAGTGTGTGTATGAGAGAGTGAGTGGGTGTATAAGAGTGGGTGAACAGCTTCCGGTTCCGGCGCCGCCATGTGCAGTCGCACTTAGAAGAGCTCCGCAGCCCTCCTCATAATATCGGGATTTCCCAGGCCCCGGGACATCTTAATCGCCCGCAATGAGTGGCGGAAGGCAGAGCACACCGGCCACCATGGACCGTTACATCACCCGGGGAGGAGAAAAAGAGCAGGAAGGAGCGTTACAAGGACCGGAGGTAAAGCGCGGGAGGCGCGTGATAATGGCGGCAGGGGAAACACAAGCACAGCTACAGGCTGCCCCAACGGTAATGGAGAGCGGGGGAAACGATGAAGTGAGGGAGAGATCAGATGAACTGGCTGATGAAATCCCTCTAGAGAAAGAGATGGGTGGCAAACAACAAGATCAGGGTCAGAGAGATAGCCAGACACAGAGAGACCCGATTGCAAATACCCTTGTTACACAACAGATCGATTATAAGCTGCTAGCAAAAGAACTGGCATTACATCTGGCAGATGAATTCAAGCAAGTAGTCTCTGACCTGGTGGCAGCTGCTACAAAAGACTTGCAAGTTAAAATCAAGCACCATGACCAACAACTGCAGGAGGCAGAGGAGAGAATTGCTGCTGCAGAGGAGAGAGAAATAGAATTGGAACAGCAAGTGCAGGATCTGCAGAAACAGTCAGCTTATGCTCTAAATAAACTTGAGGATCTAGAAAACAGAACTCGTCGAAGCAATCTTAAAATTGTAGGCCTCCCTGAGTCCATTTTACAGAACCAGCTTATTGAAGTGTTTGAAGCGGAATTGCCTAAGGAGCTGGGTCTCTCCCACAAATGCAGAACTGAGCGTACCCACAGAATAGGCCCCCCAAGAGAAGCTAATGGTGGCAATACAAATAACAGCCCGGCACGTGATAGGGACTCAAATAAGCCAAGGCATGCTATAGCCAAATATCTCAACCACAGAGACAAGGAAGAGATCCTCCGCGCCTATAAAGCTAAAAAACACCCACTCATGATTCTGGGTCACAGGGTCTCACTATTTGCTGACTATTCAATAGAAGTCACTAGGAGAAGGAGAGCATTCAGTGACGCTTGTACCACACTGTTTAAGAAAAATGTACGATTCCAGCTAAACTACCCAGCCACTCTGAGATTCAGGGGCCCAGAGGGTGAGATGGTCTCTTTCACGGATCCAGTAGAGGCCATGAAGGCAATCAACAAACGACGCACCATGATGGAAGGACAAGGACCAAATCTGAACAGCTCGAGATCGGGTGAGGTGGGGGAGACCCTGGTACGTGATGAAAGGGGACTGGATTCCGGTTCTGGCACGCCAAGGACATATAGGTTATGGTCGGAGTCTTTGCCACGACGCCCACAAGAACAGTTACAATCTCCTAGACAACAACGCCAGCAAACGTCCCGGTGGAATAGGAAGAAGTGATTGACCCTATTATCCGAAAGAGTCAGAAACCATGATGACTCTATCTCCTGAAGAGGGAGTTTTTCTCTTCCTCTTGCCCCCCACCTCCCCCCCCCCCCCCAAAAAAAAAAGGAGAGGAAGGGGGGAAGAAAAAAAAGATTTTTTTTTTTTTTTTTTTTTTTTCTTCTTCTTTCTTCCCTTTCTCCCTAGATTCGAATTTCCGGAGCACGAGATAACACTAAGAAGATGACTGAGAGACTCATTAACTCATTGCCTGGTTAGACTTTTGGATCCGGAGGGGGGGGGAGGAGGGAGGTAATATGTTAAAATGTTATATTGACTTTTAATGGTACAGATGAAGAAGAAAAGAGTGGGAGACGAGGGGGATAAAGAGCGTACTAAATATGGGAGTTTTACCTTTTACTGTCTGTCGCAAATACGATGGTAGCCTTACAATTGACCAACATAGCGATTTCATATACACTTGAAGGAAATCATATCGTTGGTGTTTAAATTAATGTTTTAGTTCCTGGGGTCTGGGATCAATCCAGAGATGTTATTGTTAGTATAGAGAAATATATAGAACAAAGAGGAGGGTAGAGTTTTTTTTTTTTGCTTCAGCCAGGGGGAAAAAAGCGAAGCCGTCTAAAACTACGGTTGGAGAAGGAGAGAATGAAGGGGGGAAATATGTTGGGGTTGAGTTTTAGAAAAAGGGAAAATTATGCCTTATTAATGTTATTTCAATTTTATATGATACCTCCGCATTCCTACATAAGTATAGTAACCACTATCAACTGCACTAGCCACTCAATACCAAGTTACATGATCTTCATCTGGTACCTAGAATCTTTTGACAATAATAGCCATGGTTAGATGGATTACATGGAATGTTAAGGGTCTCCGATCACCGTCAAAACGTATGATGGTGCTACGACACCTCAAGAGGCTAGGTGCAGATGTAGCTCTATTACAGGAGACACACCTCATGCAAAGCGACTACTTTAGACTTAAAAAACTGTGGGTGGGGGAAGTGTTCGGCTCAGAGGCTAATGACAGAAAAGCCGGAGTGGTGATCCTTATCAACAGATCCCTTTCTCACAAGATTTTGTCATCGTTATCAGATGACGAGGGACGATTACTTCATATGAATATTCAGATACAAAATACGACATATAGCCTATATAACATATATGCCCCAAACACATTACAAAAAACTTTTTTTCAAAAATTGGTTGGACAAATTATGTTGGATCAAGAAAACAATAAAATTATAGGTGGAGATTTTAATTGGGTCCTAAACGAACTGGAAGATAGAAGGAGAGATGATTTGTTGTGTTCTATGAGGGGTGGAGAGGGTCTCCCTACCAGGCCTAACCTTTTAGAAACCTTAATTAATGGTTGCAGTATGGTTGACTCATGGCGCACGCTACATCCCCTGGAAAGGGAGTTTACCCACTTTTCTCATGCTCATAAAACGTGGTCAAGGCTTGACATGTTTTTTGTCTCGACCTGTTTATTTCAGAGAGTGGTGGAGGCAGAACTAGGAGACATGGTCATATCTGACCATAGTCCAATGATCTTAGAAACTAAAGATACATTCCCAAAGGGAACAGACTACCTATGGAGGTTCCCGGACACGCTAACGAGAGATGAGAACTTTGGTAAACTCCTAAAGGAATGGTGGTCTGACTATTCTACAAATAATGCGGAACATGCTTCTAATCCGGGACTGTTCTGGGAGGCGGCGAAGACAGTCTTGCGAGGACACATTATGGCCCATAGTATCAGACTCAAAAAGGAAGTAAAAGAAAAATATATTCTGACCAGTCTTAGAGTGAGAGAGACCTACCTCATATATAAAAGTACCATGGACGCCTTAGATAGAGAGAATTGGATGACGGCAAAGGAAACATTTGATAGGTGGGCAGCTAGACGAGAAGACCTTTACAGAAATTATCTAGAAATAGAATTAAATAGATATGGTGATAAAGCGGGACGTTTGCTGGCGAGACTGGCGAGAGGCAGACGATCACCACCCTCCACATTAACAATCAGAGATAAACAAGGTAATCTCTGGTCTGATCCCAAAAAAATATCACAGCTATTGGGTAACCATTATGCAATGTTATATAGTGAACAACAGAGGGAGATAGAGCCAGATAAAGCATGGTTGAACTCCATTAAAATGCCTGAGTTGACGGAAGATGAAAAACAATTTCTAAATAGTCCAATTTCGAAAAATGAAATAGAAATAGCAATCAATTCATTGAAGCCAGGAAAAGCGCCGGGACCTGACGGCTATAATGGAGCCTTTTTCAAATCTCTGAAGGAACAGATCTCCCCTACACTGATGGGACTATATAATTCTATATTGAAAGGCTCCCCGATCCCAGAAAGAATGAATATGGCCCATATTAAACTGATTCTCAAACCAGGCAAAGACCCGTCAGACCCATCTAGCTATAGACCCATCTCCTTAATAAATCAGGATTTGAAACTTTTATCTAAAATATTAGCAGATAGATTGGCAACAATTCTTCCTAGACTAATACAACCACATCAATCAGGATTTGTGAAGGGACGATCGACCACTACCAATATCAGAAAAGCAATGCTACTGATAGATGTAACGAGACATGGAGAGAAGAGGGAGGGGGAAGATCCAGCCATGATCACCCTAGATGCTGAAAAAGCATTTGACAATGTGAGGTGGTCATGGCTGGATTGGGTGTTAGACATTATAGGATTGGTAGGCCCCTTCCGCCAGTTTTTGAAATCCCTGTATAACAACCCGAAAGCGTGCGTTAGCATCCCGGGATTCTTGTCACAAACATTTGGACTGATGAAGGGGACTCGCCAGGGTTGCCCACTGTCCCCACTTCTCTTTAACCTGGCGATTGAACCACTAGCATTATACCTAACAACCCAGAACATTTATGAAGGCCTGAAAGTTGGAGGGAGAGAGGTTAAACTGTCCCTTTTTGCCGATGATATCGTTTTATTTGTAAATCGTCCCCAAAGAGATCTTAAAAACATATTAGACACCATAGTAAAAATAGGTAATCTATCCGGTTTTGTACTAAACAAAGACAAATGCGAAATTCTCTTTCTTAAAAATGGAGCACACAACAGAACCACAATATTGCACGGAATACCTGTAGCAAAAAATAATTTGAAATACTTAGGCATCCAGCTGGCTAGATCACCTGACTTGATATATAAATTAAATTTTATACCAATCATAGAAAAAATAGAAAAGGAATTAGACAACTGGAAAAATCTTCCCTTATCGCTGTTAGGCCGAACTCACTTGATAAAAATGGTTAGTTTCGCGAGGCTTCTTTATCCCCTCCAGACGGTCCCACTATTACTCAAGCATAAAGATGTCAAAAGAATCAATACCGCATTTTCAAAATTCTTATGGGGAGGCAAGAGGGCGAGACTTAAACTTACAACTCTAATGCTCTCTAGAGAGGAGGGAGGACTGAGGGTTCCTGATATTAGGGGCTATAATTTAGCGTGTGTCATGAGAAATGTGCTAGACTGGATAAACTGCACTTCCAAATTCTCTGATGTGGGCCTGGAGGGGGAGTTCTCGAAACCCTGGGATCTGTCGGCCCTGCTGCACTCCTCATTGAAAGATTTACCTATGAAAATTAAATGCACATCTATTTACAGGGACACAATAATGACTTGGAAGGCAGTAAGGAAAAAAATGAAGCTCTCCTGGCAGATCTCTAAACACCTGAACCCTTGGGCTGCTCCTTCCTTTCCACAAGGAGCTGAAAATCTGTTATTCAACGCATGGAAGGAGAGAGGGATAAAAACCCTGGGAGACCTCATGCATATAGGGGAGAAGAGATGGCTAAATGGCGAAGAAATCTTAAATAAATTTAATTTGCCAAGATCTCAATGGCTACAATGCTTACAATTACAACGACATCTCTTGTCCCGGTTGCGTGATGTCTCTAGGGAAGTAGAAGGAGGTGAATGGGAGGAAATGGTGAATAATGCACGAGAACACATGTCTATATCCTCTGTATATATCAGGCTACAGCTCACCCTACGACCTCTAGGGACTCATGGATTATTTTCATTGTGGAGAAGACATTTCGCAGATCCAGATCTTACTCAAAATATTTTGACAGGATGGGGTACAATAAGGAAAAATATTATAAATGAGAAGTGGAGAGATACTCAATATAGACTTATGCACGGAATAATTAAGGGCTTCAATATCCCACACTCTTCGACCAATAATGAGAGATTGTCGCATTGCCCTAAATGCAAGATTCCCTTAACCGATCTCGAGCATGGAATATGGTCTTGTTCGGAGTCAAAAAAATATTGGGAAAGAATAGGAGATCTAGCCTCAGGATTATATCCTGCCGAGAGGAGAGGTGAACCATTGTTATGGCTATTTCACTACTTGGTTAACCCCCCCTCGGATTATCAGTTACATACCCTATTCCACACAATCTCTTTAGTGGCCAAGAGGCTTCTCCTACTCCACTGGATTCGTGAGACTGTTCCCACTATTGAAATGGTACAGAATACTCTCAGGAAAACGCTAGACTTGGAATCTCTAGAGACACTAAAAAATCCCACTAAATTAACTAAAAAATTCTTCCACAAGTGGAAACCTTTCATATTACAGAATTTCTCAAGAGAAGAGATGGAGAGATTTATGATTCCTTATAAAAATACGGAGTGGTACGCTATTGAGGATTTACAAGGTACTTTAGGAAGCTTGAGATGTGGCATTTAATGTTGGCTTATAATTTCAGGAGCTAATAAATTTCCGATACAATGATTGAATAATGAAAGAAAAGAATCTTTGTGAATAAGGCATAATGGGAGGGGAGGGAGGGGTTTATTCTTTTGTGAGTAATTGATTTTGTTTTTGAGTTTTACCAAAACTGTCATTACTTATATACTCTGTTATCATTTTGTAAATACGACTGTCTATATTATCTTTTTTGTAAAGGCTGAAACACTAATAAAAATGATGGTTCAAAAAAAAAAAAGAGTGGGTGAAAATGAGCGTGTTTGTATGAGAGTATGTATGAGAGAGTATGTGTGTGTATGAGTGTGTGTATATGTGTGTGTATGAGTGTGTGTAGTGTGTGTATATGTGTGTGTATAAGAGTGGGTGTATATGAGTGTGCGTGTGTATGAGAGAGTGTGTGTGTATTAGAATGTGTATGAGTGTGTGTATCTGCGTGTGTGTGTATGAGTGTATGTATGAGAGTGTGTGTATGAGAGAGTGTGTATGTATGTATGAGTGTGTGTATGAGAGAGTGTGTGTGTGTGTGTGTGTGTATGACTGTGTGTGTACGCAAAAAGAAGAGACACCAGGTTCGGACATCACTACAAAGTGGCATCAGGATGGGGACATTACTACAAGAGGACCAGGATGAGGACATTACTACAAGAAGAGGACCAGGATTGGGGGCATTACTACAAGATGAGGGTAAGAATGGGGACATTACTACATGATGAGGACCAGGATGGGGACATTACTACAAGATGAGGACCAAGATGGTGACATTACTACAAGATCGGGATGGAGACATTACTACAAGAAGGACCATTATGAGGGACATTAATATAGGATGGGGACCAGTATGAGGACATTATTACAAGAAGGGGACCTGGATGGGGACATTACTACAAGGGAAGACAAGGATGGGGACATTACTACAAGAAGGGAACCAGGGTGGGGACATTACTACAAGAAGGCGATCAGGATGGGGGACATTAATATAGGATGGGGACCAGTATGTGGACATTATTACAAGAAGGGGACCAGGATGGGGACATTACTACGAGGGAAGACCAGGATGAGAACATTACTCAAGATGGGGACATTACTACAAGAAGGGAACCAGGGTGGGGACATTACTACAAGAAGGCGATCAGGATGGGGGACATTAATATAGGATGGGGACCAGTATGAGGACATTATTACAAGAAGGGGACCAGGATGGGGACATTACTACGAGGGAAGACCAGGATGAGAACATTACTCAAGATGAGGACCAGGATGAGGACATTACTACAAGAAGGGAACCACGGTGGGGACATTTCTACAAGATGAGGACCAGGATGGGGACATTACTACAAGAAGGGAACCACGGTGGGGACATTTCTACAAGATGAGGACCAGGATGGGGACATTACTACAAGAAGGGAACCACGGTGGGGACATTTCTACAAGATGAGGACCAGGATGAGGACATTACTACAAGAAGGGAACCACGGTGGGGACATTTCTACAAGATGAGGACCAGGATGAGGACATTACTACAAGAAGGGAACCACGGTGGGGACATTACTAAAAGAAGATCAGGATTTGAACATTACTATATTGAGCAAAAAATTCTGGAATTACTAAAAATGTCACTTAGTAATGCGGCCCCCCAATACCAATTTTTTTCTATGTGCAGCCCACCAACCCAGCCGAGTTTGAGACCCCTGGTCTAGATCACTCCTCTTTGGTCAGGCCTCCTCTGGAATACTGTGCCCAGTTCTGAGCACCACATTTTAAAATAGACATCAACAAACTGGAGCAAGTTCAGAGAAGAGCAGCCAGAATGGTGACCAGTCTGCAAACTATGTCCTATGAGGTAGAGTTACAGGATTTAGGAATGTTTAGCTGCCAAAAAAGAAGACTGAGAAGAGACTTAACAGCTAGCTACAAAAATATCATCAGACCACACAATGTGCTCCCCTGACGAAGTCATCGGCAGATGACAAAACGCGTAGGGTGACCCTTTCCCTGCCCATACAGCTGATCAGATTACAGGTTATGTCTTGATTTGATCCTTTGTGGCTCTGACAAAGTCATTTGTCCTCAGGTGACCATCTAATATATAAAGCTGAATGTGTGTGTGTATGTATGTGTGTATGTATGTCCGGGATTGGCATCTACACCGTCGCAACTACAGCCACAAAATTTTGCACAGTCACACGTCTGGACCCCGAGAGCGTCATAGGCTATGTTGTGAGGCGAAATTTTAACCCCGCGCATTCCAATTCACCAAACAATTTTGCCCCTATCAACATAATGGGGGAAAAGTGACAGTTACCTGTTGACAGTTGTGAATGAGAGGGGCTTAATGATAGCGCCAAAGACTAACAGCACATACCAGCATATAGTCACTAAGGTGGGGCCCCAACATGAGATATTCACCACGCACGGGGACATGTATACACACCACACGCCCACAAAGAGTAACAGCAAGTGTATAGTCGCTAAGGTGCAGCCCCAATATTAGATACTCACCATGCACCCGAACACACACACACCACAAGGAGACACACACAACACAGAGACACACACACACACACCCCCACGGACACACACACACACCCTATAGCGACACATGCACTCACCCCACAGGGACACACACACCACAAAGAGACACACACAACACAGATACACACACACACCACACAGACCCCCCCACAGGGACACACACACATACACACCCTATAGGGACACATGCACTCACCCCACAGGGACACACACACACCACAAAGAGACACACAACAGAAACACACACCACACAGACCCCCCCCCCCCACAGGGACATACACACCCTATAGGGACACATGCACTCACCCCACAGGGACACACACACACACCCCAGGGACACACACACCACACAGACAGACACAGATGTGCACAAATCACCTCACACAACTCGCCTCATACGGGTGCTATTTTTAATTTCCAAACATAAACATCTGATTAAAAACAGCCAATGTGCAACACATGTGCCATATAGGGAATTAAGGCAGATGTCAGTCACATGAGCTGTCTATTATGTGTATGTGTTAGGTAACATATACTGCCCAGCCAGGGGGAGGGTTTACTGTTGGCTGGAGATTTATTAGGCTGTCTATAGCAACCAATCACAGCTCAGCTTCTATTTTCTTACAGGTCATTAATATGACATATTTAAATTCTATTTTGTTATAGCTAACATCAGTTGTTTATTAACCCTGGCGTAGCCGGGTACTACAGCTAGTTTAATATATAATTCTTGCATGTAGTTGCACTTTATAATAGGACTTCTTATGCACTTTGTTCAGTTGGGCCGGCTCATCAATCTGAGACACTTTTCCTGTTCACTACACCCTGATATGCTATGATGGTGACTTACTATTGTATGGCATACTATGAATTTGTGATCTTAGCTGTATTCGGGTTGAAAATTTGTGTATACCTGTGGCCTTGTATGGACCTTTTGTTTTTAGAATATTTTGCACTTCTGTGTTGTTTGTTTGGTATATTTAATAAAGATTTGTGACTCAAAAACATATGGTGATCGCCCTCCTGATACTTGTCAGCTTTTCTCTTGATTATTATAAAAATATCAAGGGCTGTCACACTGTGAAACGGATCAGCTTTATTCTTATTTGCATAAGTAAAGACTACAAGCAATGCGATGCAACTGAATGGGAATAAAACACAGATTAGATATTAGAAAAAACTTTTTGACAGTGAGGGTGATCAACGAAGGAATAGGCTGCCACAAGAGTTGGCGAGATCCCCTTCAATGGAAGTCTTCACACACACAGGTAGGACAGACATCTGTCTGGGATGATTTACTGACCAGAAGACCCAAGAGGTCCCTTCCAACTGTATTCTATGGTTCTATGAACACAGTTCAAGCTAGTGGTGCAACAATGCCATTGGTCCGAACTACCAATCAATCAGGAGCGCACTGCTCCCAGCAAAATGAAGATGGGAGACAAAGGAGTAGTGTTCTTGCCTTTTAAGGCAAACCAGGGACATAAGTAATATCAGGACATATTTATTTTTAAAATAATTTTTAGGCACAAAAAAAGGCATTTTTGCCACATTGCTAATGTTTATTAATGAAATAATATGGTCACTAAAGGAGAAGTACTCAGTGTGCTAAAGATCACTCTCACTTTCACAAATGACTGTTCTATTTGCAAATTTCATTGCTATCCAATTTTTAAACTTTTTTGCAAGACCATGCTTGAGTGTATAAACGTCTATGTATCAAGTAGCAAACATAAAAAATAATTTGAAGGTATTGTAGGTGCTAATATACAATTATTACATTTATATAAAATTAAACATTTACAAACAATACAGTGCTGGTGCCCAAGATGTTGTCTAAATGTCACAGATTTTTTTTTTAGCTTTGTTTAGTACAATGGAATAACACCATTACATTACATATCCCAGAGTCAGAGTGTGGTGAGTCCTATTTAAATATTGCAGCTTATGACCTGCTGGAATGCTGCAGGCTAAAAGTGTTCCTGGAAGTACTCTCTGAATGGCGACTAATGTATATATAACACTAGTATTCTTTATATATAAGGACAGCGATGTTGCAGTGACTATATATATTCTGAATTTGTAATTGTATACATAACAGTTAAAAAATTCCTCCACCTTAGGGGGTGACTTTTCAGAATATATTAGGGAAATGCTTAAACAGCAATTCTTGCACATAACACGAACATACTGTTTATGTTAGTTATAGGAACCATAGGAAAAGGCTATAGGCTGTCTTATAACTGTGTAAAGTAATGGTGCTGAAAGCGCAATAAACTTTTATATATTTTTAGGGCATTTAATTTCCTGAGCATCAACCAATTGCTCAGAAGACCTCCTAGAAGTGCGTAGATCAGTAGACAGGTGCACATACTCCCACCTGAGTGCAGAATGGATGCAGTAGAGAGCCACAGAGCGTCTATTAACTCCATATCTGCCGATTGCGCTCCTGGGGGGCTCAGGACCAAGCCTTCACCTCATCTGCCCAGAATCAAAGGACCTATAATGTGAAAAATTATGCAAAAGTTTACCTATTCTCTAACCGGTCATACCATAGTGCTCTCTGTTGGGCTCTGCATTATATTCTTTGTGATTTGTGGCCCCCAGGTGCGCACAGGAAATACAATCAACTATTTTCTCTATTGTCCCATAGTATGAGTTCAATGGGTAACAAGAAGCGTCACACGTTGGGCAATGATCTTTCACCAAGCCTCTTTCAAAGCATTAACACTGCTAGAAAGCAGCTTTCACATAAGGGATTTCTTAACTGTGGTGGCTGCAAACGTAACATGTAGGGTACTTAAACCAAAAAATGGACCGTTTTTACACCAGCGATTAATAAAACAACAACTTTTTAAATTACACACCTTTCTGACTTGTGGCAGTCATCATGTCTTCTATGGATTTCTATCTACCCATACTTTAATTGATTTTCCATTAAACAATAAAATAGCACTCAGAGACAGATGAATTCTATTGTATCATAAAAACTGGATAAGTTTAAGGGTGACTTCCCCACTGTAGGGGTAGTAGATACACATGTGCAATGAGGTGCTTGAAGCCGAAAGAGCGTGTGGGTGTACTGACGTCACCCGATCCCGGAAATGACGCGATTCGTGTCATTCATGCCCGGCCAGCATCGTGGAGAGCAGAAGGGCCTGCCTAGAAAATAAATAAGAGATCACGCCCATTCGGCGTGATCTTCTGACGAACAGGGCACCAGCAAACACGCCCTAAGGCTAAAGAATATAGCTCCTACTAATTATAATGCCTAATGAGGGAGTATTACATCATTTTTATGTACTTTGACAGGATGCTTTTAGGACGCAAAAGGAGTGTGAGCATGGTGATAGGATGCTGCAGGGACATGATTTTGTAGCTTAGGTGGTGTTCTGGAGGTGACAGGATCCTTTAAATACACCACATTGCTTGTGATGCAGCTGACGTTACCTGGGATCTTGTACTCCTGATCTGTTCCAGGAATCTTTATCTTGTCCATCGTCATTATAGATGGACAGGTTTTGCACCTGTTCTGTTGCAGGAAAAGGTTCCTGTTGCTGTTGGAGAGGACAGGGCGCTTCTGACAATGATGTTTTTTAGATTGAGGGGCTGCCTAAAACACAAGAGTGGGTCTGGAAATATTGATTTTAGTCTGGCATCCTTTTGTAGGAGTGGTTGTAGTTTCCGTACAGCTCTTCTTAACACCTCCAGAATTGGATTGTAGGTGACTACAAGAGGGATCTGGTTGCTTTCTTCTCTAGTTTTGTAATGTAGTAGATCATTCCTTGATATTCTGGTGCCTCTTGTAATCTGGTTTTCAATTGCTCTTGGATGGTAGCCTTGATTCAAAAAGGTCTTTCTGAGGCCTAAGGTGATTGTCTCTATCTGTAGGGTTCGAACATATCCGATTGTATCTGATGGCCTGGCTGTATACAATAGAGTTTCTTATGTGTTTTGGATGAAAACCGGGTCCTTTTGTAGTCACTTACAATCCAAAGCTGGAGGTGTTAAGAGGAAATGCACGGAAACTACAACTACTACTAAAAATGGATGCCCGACTAAAATCAATTGATTCCATACCCCCCACTTCTGTGTTTTAGGCAGCCCCCGAATCTAAAAAGCATCATTGTCGAAGCTCACTGTCCTCTCCAACAGCAAAGGGCTGCACCACAAGCAATGTGGTGTACTTGATTATCGTATATACTCGTGTATAAGCCACCCGTGTATAAGCCGACCCCCCTACTTTTGCCCCCAAAAACTGGGAAAACTTATTGACTCGCGTATAAGCCGAGGTGGACTCCAGCACAGGTATACAGGCCCCCAAACACAGGGTATACAGGCCCCCAGGTACAGGGTATACAGGCCCCCAGGCACAGGGTATACAGGCCCCCAGGCACAGGGTATACAGGCCCCCAGGCACAGGGTATACAGGCCCCTAGGCACAGGGTATACAGACCCCAGGCACAGGGTATACAGGCCCCCAGGCACAGGGTATACAGGCCCAGGCACAGGGTTACAGGCCCCAGGCACAGGGTATACAGGCCCCCAGGCACAGGGTATACAGGCCCCCAGGCACAGGGTATACAGGCCCCCAGGCACAGGGTATGGCGCCCCCCCTCCATGCTGCCGCTGCTCAGTGTACAATAAATAGTGTTATTATCTCTCACCGGCCCGGTCTCAGTGCATCCTTCCTGCGAGGCTGCGTGTCATGTCACCGGCCGGTGACATCATCGCCGTGAGCCCTGGTCACATGACACGCAGGGAGGAGGGAGGACGCACTGAGACCGGGCCGGTGAGAGATAATAACACTATTTATTGTACACAGAGCAGCGGCAGCATGGAGGGGGGGGCGCCATACTGTGAGGGGGGCTCCATATTGTGAGGGGGGGGGCCTTTAAAGCGATATGCACTGCTCCCCCCGCGGATGGGCGGGGGATGCAGTGCATATCATGCATAAGTTATGAGCGGCTCCACGTCACAAGCCGCTCATAATTCAGCCTTCCCCCCACCTCCTCCAGCCTCCTCCTGCTCCCGGACACAGCCCCCACTTCACAGAAAAGTATATGACTCGTGTATAAGCCGAGGGGGGGACTTTTCAGCCCAATTTTTGGGCTGAAAAAGTCAGCTTATACACGAGTATATACGGTATATGTTCTAAATGTGAGAGTGGGAATCTATATGTAGGTGAGACGGGGCAACAACTCAGAACTAAGATGAACTCTCATCGCCATACAATAAAGGAAAGAATTACAGATTCACCTGTGCCTTGGTATTTCTGTAGGCCTGATCACACAATATTGGATATAAAAATATTAATTTTAAAAGGTAACATTAGATCACAGTGAGACAGAAGAGTGTGGGAATATACACTGATGATGACCTTTGAAACACTTAAAGCAGGAATAAATGTCTCACATGGATATGGCTTTTTACAGTCACTAAGGAGTTTTCAGGTCTCGACCAACCACTAATCATAGAACAATAATATAATCGGTGCCTCTTATCTCGGAACTTTGATTTTACCTCTCCAACTCCTCTCCCCCTCCAAGACTGACTACTTTTTTCTGCTTTACATCACCTGTCGTATTTACTGCATCATCCTACCCTGCATATGTATATATGTGTGTGTCTTCAGAATTTGTGCCATTATTAGGCAACAGTGTCTCGAAATCTTGCTTTGCTTTTTGTTACCATCTTTTCAGTTAGCCATTAAAAGGTATCAACCACTGAGGACTCTCAGAGTCTAATAATTTTCTATCTACTGGCTAACACAGTACAAACATTTTTTATCTGGTTATACTGAATCTTTTCTCACAAAACAATATATCAGTTTTCTCAGCTCCCCCACTCTATGACATGATGTCTGCAGACTGGACTGCATTTTCATGGTGACAGGTTCCCTTTAATGGCCTTGAATAATAAAAGTTCTAGTAGACTTTAAGGTTAATTAGGAGCAGGGATCTACAAATATTTCTTGATTTGAAATGCGTGTCTTTACTATGCTGATGTTACACCATTAGTAAAAGCTCAGTTCTAAACATGTAGCTTTTTGAAACACTATCAATTATTCCATTGAAATGAAATAAAGAGGCATACTGGATTTTTAAAGAAACTCTGGATTAGGTAATGGATTACATTTTAATTATTAAAGTCCTGCAGTTCCCTAGCGTTTCATTAGCTTTACCAGATGATTGGGCATTATTCCATATTTTTGGGTAAGAAGTGGTCACTTTTCACTGCTTTGGCTTGTTCTGGTCTGCCACAATTGTGACAACATTTTTGTAGATTGGTGTTTCTATGAGGACACAATTAATATCTCTCGTTCCTTTAGTATTAATATCTCTCTTTATTTTAGTAATATGGCATAAGCTGAGCAATTTTTAAATAATTTAGCCTTGTGGTTTTTCTTTGAAATCTTCTTTACAGGGGAAACTTAGCTTATAAACAATGAAAAACAGGAAGACTTTGTGGATATGAATGCTTCATAAAGGACAAATAAACAACTTTTATTTCTTTTCCAGTACAACACTGACAGAGATGCGAGTCCTTGTATATTTTTAGGATTCTGATAATGTCCCTCACTTACACAATGGTTTTAAGCATGAAGCAATGATAAAAGATTGCACAGGAATGATACAGACCTAAACAAGTGCACCTCTTGTTTGTAACTCAAATATATAAGGAAACTGTATTTGATGGAAACAAGTGATTAGAAAATGACCTATTAAATCAGATTTTTCTCTTGAAAAAAATATATGTTTTTTTTGGTAATCTTTTTTCCCATATTACAATCTTTGTTAAAAAATGAGAGAAATAGTGCAGTTTTCACTCTGGCCACTGGGGGTAAGAGACTCTAACTTCCTGTTGTCTCAGGAAATAACACACGTACATAACTACAATGGTCAGACCCTGACCTATCTTTTGTATTGAAGCATTGAATGAGCTTGTGCAAAGATTATTGTGAAGGAAGGAGGTGGATCAGGGGGAACTGTGATATTGTCCATTGTTCTTGGTGGATCCTGTGTTATCAACTGTGCATAGAAGTGGTAGCTGTTATTGTATTGCTGCCTCTAATGATAAAGAAGCTGACATACAAACACCGAAATGACAGCCTGAGTCTACAAAAAACCTCCAGTGTTCAGTGTGAAAGTTGCAAGATTACTTGTCTTACATGGTTGCTCAGTGGATACCACTGCAGTCTTACAGTGCTATGGTCATGGGTTCAAATCCAACCAAGAACAACATCTGGAAGGAGATTGTATGTTCTCTCCTTGTTTGCATGGGTTTCCTCCGTGTATACCAGTTTCTTCCCATACTCCAAAGACATACTGATAGGGGGATTTCGATTGTGAGCTCCAATGGGGACAGTTGCTGATATATGAAAAGCAATGTGGAATTAATATTAGTCACATATATAGCACCATAAAAACTTTTTATGCAGTCATTTTCTGACCACACATTCCCTTGAAAAGATCTAGCAACTATGTAGATTTGCTTGGATGTTCTTACTTATTTAACTATTCAGATAGGAGGAAATGCACAATGTGATCAGCAAAAACTACACAATATGTTTGGCAGGCAAAAGGTGGCTGTATAAATGAGATATCAGCTGAAAGCTTGCTAGGTCAGCACTTATCTCTACTTACTCCCCCAGTCATATAAACACAGAGCTCAGCTGATTGTTTATGTATTCTGAATGGGGAGAGGAGAGAAAGCTGCTGCCAGACACGTTTGGCAGCATCTTATCTCCCCTTAAAGCAACAGTATTAGGCGTTTACATTTCAGCCATGCTTGCCTTTCTCAAAATCATGTCAAGGAATAGTCAGGAGACTTACCGTATATACTCGAGTATAAGCCGAATTTTTCAGCACAAAAAGTCTGCTGAAAAGTGCCCCCTCGGCTTATACTCGAGTCACAGTGTGAAGGCTCAGTGGGGGGGGGGTGATCAGGAGCTGGAGGAGGAGGGGGGAGGCTGCAGTAGGAGCGGGCGGTCACATGCCCCCGCTCATTAGTGCAATGCAATATGCACTGCATCCCCTTGTCCATCAGCGGCAGGGGGAGCGGTGCATATTACATTGCACTATGTAAGCGCCCCCCCATCAGTGGTATACAGGCCTCCCTTGATGCCGCTCACCTGTAAAATAATAGATCATTTATACTTATCCCCGTCGCTCTGTCACCGCGCGTCCTCCGGTCTTCTTCCTGCTTGTACCCAGCGTCATGTGACCGGTGCAGAAGCAATGACGTCATCGCTGCTGCGCCCGCCACAGGAATAGAAGCCAGGTACAAGCAGGAAGAAGACCAGTGGACGCGCGGTGACAGAGCGACGGGGATAAGTATGAATGATCTATTATTTTACAGGTGTGCGGCATCAAGGGGGGCCTGTATATACCACTGATGGGGGGGGCTGTATATACCACTGATAGGGGGGGCTGTATATACCACTGATGGGGGGGCCTGTATATACCACTGATGGGGTGGCCTGTATATACCACTGATGGAGAGGCCTGTATTGTATGTACCACTGGTGGGGGGGGCCTGTATATACCATTGATGGAGGGGCCTGTATATACCACTGATGGAGGGGTCTGTATATACCACTGATGGGGGGTCTGTATCTGTATATACCACTGATGGGGGGGCCTGTATATACCACTGATGTGGGGCCTGTATATACCACTGATGGGGGGGGCTGTATATACCACTGATGGGGGGGCCTGTATATACCACTGATGGAGGGGCCTGTATATACCACTGATGGAGGGGGCCTGTATATACCACTGATGGAGGGGCCTGTATATACCACTGATGGGGGGCCTGTATATACTACTGATGGGGGGCCTGTATATACCACTGATGGAGGGGCCTGTATATACCACTGATGGGGGGCCTGTATATACCACTGATGGAGGGGCCTGTATATACCACTGATGGAGGGGCCTGTATATACCACTGATGGAGGGGTCTGTATACCAGTGATGGGGGGGCCTGTATATAGCACTGATGTGGGGCCTGTATATACCACTGAGGGGGGGGGCCTGTATATACCACTGATGGGGGGCTGTATATATCACTGATGGGGGCTGTAACCTCTGATGGGGGGCCTGTATATATTTCTGATGGGGGGCCTGTATATACCACTGATGGGGGGCTGTATACCACTGATGGGGGACCTGTATATATTTCTGATGGGGGGCCTGTATATACCACTGAGGGGGGGCCTGTATATACCACTGATGGGGGGCTGTATTGCACTGATGGGGGGGAACTGTATACCAGTGATGGAGGTCCTATATACCAGTGATGGGGGATTATATACCAGTAATGGGGGTCCATTTATCATGGTGAGAGGGGCTATATACCGTGATGAGAGTCTGCTTCATTCCCCTTCTAGGCTTACACTCGAGTCAATAAGTTTCCCTAGTTTTGGAGGGTAAAATTAGGGGCCTCGGCTTATACTCGAGTATATACGGTAATACACATCAGATGGTTGACTGATGCAACCGAAATTGGGTTTGGACAACATACAGTAAATAATATCTTTGGGAAACTTAAAGGGGTTGTCTTTCTATAATATATTTTTAATCCATAGACTTCCTGTGTGTGAAAATCACAAAGTCATCTGTACATACCCACTACCATTCAAGCGCTGCCTTTTTGCTGCTGCCCCAGTCTTTGTTGATATGGTAATCAATGTTCGTCGATGACCAGCACTCCACTATGGGTTGGGTTGATGGTGCAATTGGAAAGGATCAATTGACCCGTAGTATCAGGAAAAGATGAATCCAAGCACACATTCAGATAGTTTTATGCTTAAAGTGATTTATTTCAAAGGAAGGTGAAGAAGGTGACTTGCCAGGACAGATAACGTTTCGGCCTTAACATAGGCCTTGTTCACATAGTCACTAAGGATAAAAATAAAAATTCATCATGTCTGACACGTTTTTGTTTCGAAATGATAAAGATGACCTTCTACATTCTCTTCTTGACGATCTGTCTGACCTTCATTGACCACATTGAAGGCCATCTTTATCATTTCGAAACAAAAACGTGTCAGACA
Organism: Allobates femoralis; assembly: GCA_033576535.1. NCBI lineage: Eukaryota > Metazoa > Chordata > Amphibia > Anura > Aromobatidae > Allobates > Allobates femoralis. The sequence goes on from JARQOC010000006.1 coordinate 136,808,802, forward strand.
TGATGCCATTGTAAATTTGTATATAATCATATGCACGTGTTATCACGATACAGACTCTTCATTGTATAATTTTTATTTTTATCCTTAGTGACTATGTGAACAAGGCCTATGTTAAGGCCGAAACGTTATCTGTCCTGCCAAGTCACCTTCTTCACCTTCCTTTGAAATAAATCACTTTAAGCATAAAACTATCTGAATGTGTGCTTGGATTCATCTTTTGTTGATATGGTGGCAGCAGTGTTATCTGGTTAACATCAGGTGACCGATGCAGCCCATAAATGAGCTCAGCGACCTTGTGCCATCTACATCAGCCTCACTGGTGAGTCTGGTGATTGGCTGTTTTGGTCATGCAATGTTGACATGTGCTCACCGCTGTAGCCATATCTATAAACACTGGCGAAACAGCGGAGTACCAGTATGGAAACTGTGGGGTTAAGTAAAGCTGATTTTGTTATTTTCACAGATCGAAAACTTATAGATTTTAAAAGTAAGATGGATATCCCATTTAAACAAACAAATAATACATGAAGGTTCTTTTTACTATTAAATAAAGCTGTGTAAGTACTTAACCCTGCAGTGTTTCCATAGTTCCTTCTTTCTGTTCTGACTCAACATTTATCTCACAAACAGGGTCATTTTAGTCCATAATCATCATGTAAAGTCAACAAACAGAATGTCCTCATCTGCTATCATGTCGTTTTGTCTGCTCTTCTACGTGAAGTATGCAAAAGTTGTGTCTATAAACACTGTGTATAGTAACCTTGAGCTGGAGACAGAGCAGAATAGAAGTTACGACAGGCAAGGTATGAACTTACATGATTTCATTGCCGTGAATGCTATAAATACAAAACTCCATAAAAACCTGAGCTCCATAGAGGACATCCTTATTGAAACTGAACTGTGTGTATTTGTAGTATACTCTGTGCACCTAATCCACAGAACAAATGCTAGGGGTTATACACATGGAATGCAGGAGGAGTTTCTGTAAAAATACAGATTTCGTCTTTATTTATCAAGTACAGTATATACTTTATGATTACCGTATATACTCGTGTATAAGCCGACTTTTTCAGCCCAAAAATTGGGCTGAAAAGTCCCCCCCTCGGCTTATACACGAGTCATATACGTGGGGGCTGTGTCCGGGAGCAGGAGGAGGCAGGAGGAGGCTGGAGGAGGTGGGGGGAAGGCTGCAGTATGAGCGGCTCGTGACGTGGAGCCGCTCATAACTTATTCATGATATGCACTGCATCCCCCGCCCATCCGCGGGGGGAGCAGTGCATATCGCCTTACAGCCCCCCCATACAGCCCCCCCCGTGGTATCCAGGGCCCCCCCGTATATACAGCCCCCCCGTGGTAACCAGGGCCCCCCCGTATATACAGCCCCCCCGTGGTAACCAGGGCCCCCCGTATATACAGCCCCCCCCGTGGTAACCAGGGCCCCCCCGTATATACAGCCCCCCCGTGGTAACCAGGGCCCCCCGTATATACAGCCCCCCCCGTGGTAACCAGGGCCCCCCTTGCTGCACCTGTAAAGGAAGAAGTCAGTATACTTATCGCTGCTGCTGCCGCCGCCGCCGTCGCCGCTCCGCTTCTCGGTCACCGCGCTGCTCCGGGTCTTCACGCTTCCTGTTCCTTCTCCGGCGCTCAGGAAATGACGTCATTGTTCGAGCGCCGGAGAAGGAACAGGAAGCGTGAAGACCCGGAGCAGCGCGGTGACCGAGAAGCGGAGCGGCGGCGGCGGCAGGCAGCAGCGATAAGTATACTGACTTCTTCCTTTACAGGTGCAGCAAGGGGGGCCCTGGTTACCACGGGGGGGCTGTATACAGCTGGGGCCCTGGATACCACGGGGGGGCTGTATACAGCTGGGGCTGCTGTATACAGCTGGGGCCCCTGTATACTACCTATGGGGGGGGGTCTGTATACCTCTGGAGCTGCTGCTGTATATACCCCTAGGGCTGCTGCTGTATATACCCCCTGGGGCTGCTGCTGTATATACCCCCTGGGGCTGCTGTATACTACTACTGGGGCTTCTGTATACTACTACTGGGGCTGCCGTATACTACCACTGGGGCTTCTGTATACTACTACTGGGGCTGCTGTGTATATACCCCCTGGGGCTGCTGTATACTACCACTGGGGCTTCTGTATACTACTACTGGGGCTGCTGTATACTACCACTGGGGCTTCTGTATACTACTACTGGGGCTGCTGTATACTACCACTGGGGCTTCTGTATACTACTACTGGGGCTGCTGTGTATATACCCCCTGGGGCTGCTGTATACTACCACTGGGGCTTCTGTATACTACTACTGGGGCTGCTGTATACTACCACTGGGGCTTCTGTATACTACTACTGGGGCTGCCGTATACTACCACTGGGGCTTCTGTATACTACTACTGGGGCTGCTGTGTATATACCCCCTGGGGCTGCTGTATACTACCACTGGGGCTTCTGTATACTACTACTGGGGCTGCTGTATACTACCACTGGGGCTTCTGTATACTACTACTGGGGCTGCTGTGTATATACCCCCTGGGGCTGCTGTATACTACTACTGGGGCTGCTGTATACTACTACTGGGGCTGCTGTATACTACTACTGGGGCTGCTGTATACTACCACTGGGGCTTCTGTATACTACTACTGGGGCTGCTGTATACTACTACTGGGGCTGCTGTATACTACCACTGGGGCTTCTGTATACTACTACTGGGGCTGCTGCTGTATATACCACTGAGGCTGCTGTATACTACTATTGGGGCTGCTGTATACTACCTCTGGGGCTTCTGTATACTACCACTGGGGCTGCTGTATATACCTCTGGGGCTGCTGTATACTACCACTGGGGCTGCTGTATATATCTCTGGGGCTTCTGTATACTACTACTGGGGCTGCTGTGTATATACCCCCTGGGGCTGCTGTATACTACCACTGGGGCTTCTGTATACTACTACTGGGGCTGCTGTATACTACCACTGGGGCTTCTGTATACTACTACTGGGGCTGCTGTGTATATACCCCCTGGGCTGCTGTATACTACCACTGGGGCTTCTGTATACTACTACTGGGGCTGCTGTATACTACTACTGGGGCTGCTGTATACTACTACTGGGGCTGCTGTATACTACTACTGGGGCTGCTGTATACTACTACTGGGGCTGCTGTATACTACTACTGGGGCTGCTGTATACTACCACTGGGGCTTCTGTATACTACTACTGGGGCTTCTGCTGTATATACCACTGAGGCTGCTGTATACTACTATTGGGGCTGCTGTATACTACCTCTGGGGCTTCTGTATACTACCACTGGGGCTGCTGTATATACCTCTGGGGCTGCTGTATACTACCACTGGGGCTGCTGTATATAGCTCTGGGGCTGCTGTATACTACCACTGGGGCTGCTGTATATATCTCTGGGGCTGCTGCTGTATATACCACTGGGGAGGCTGCTGTAACACTGCTGGGGCCTGTATGTACCACTGGGGAGGCTGCTTTATACCACACTTCTGGGGGCTGTATACTACCACTGGGGAGGCCTGTACACCACTGCGGGGGCCTGTATACCACACTGCTGGGGGCTGTATACCTGTGCTGGGGTCCACCCTCGGCTTATACACGAGTCAATAGGTTTTCCCAGATTTTGGGGGCAAAAGTAGGGGGGTCGGCTTATACACGGGTCGGCTTATACACGAGTATATACGGTACCACTGTAACTATGCGAGTACGGAAATCATAACAACTACATTATTGTGTTATTACTTACAGTTAGGGCCAGAAATATTTGGACAGTGACACAATTTTCGCGAGTTGGGCTCTGCATGCCACCACATTGGATTTGAAATGAAACCTCTACAACAGAATTCAAGTGCAGATTGTAACGTTTAATTTGAAGGGTTGAACAAAAATATCTGATAGAAAATGTAGGAATTGTACACATTTCTTTACAAACACTCCACATTTTAGGAGGTCAAAAGTAATTGGACAAAAAACATAACCCAAACTAAATATTTTTATTTTCAATATTTTGTTGCGAATCCTTTGGAGGCAATCACTGCCTTAAGTCTGGAACCCATGGACATAACCAAATGCTGGGTTTCCTCCTTCTTAATGCTTTGCCAGGCCTTTACAGCCGCAGCCTTCAGGTCTTGCTTGTTTGTGGGTCTTTCCGTCTTATGTCTGGATTTGAGCAAGTGAAATGCATGCTCAATTGGGTTAAGATCTGGTGATTGACTTGGCCATTGCAGAATGTTCCACTTTTTTGCACTCATGAACTCCTGGGTAGCTTTGGCTGTATGCTTGGGGTCATTGTCCATCTGTACTATGAAGCGCCGTCCAATCAACTTTGCAGCATTTGGCTGCATCTGGGCTGAAAGTATATCCCGGTACACTTCAGAATTCATCCGGCTACTCTTGTCTGCTGTTATGTCATCAATAAACACAAGTGACCCAGTGCAATTGAAAGCCATGCATGCCCATGCCATCACGTTGCCTCCACCATGTTTTACAGAGGATGTGGTGTGCCTTGGATCATGTGCCGTTCCCTTTCTTCTCCAAACTTTTTTCTTCCCATCATTCTGGTACAGGTTGATCTTTGTCTCATCTGTCCATAGAATACTTTTCCAGAACTGAGCTGGCATCTTGAGGTGTTTTTCAGCAAATTTAACTCTGGCCTGTCTATTTTTGGAATTGATGAATGGTTTGCATCTAGATGTGAACCCTTTGTATTTACTGTCATGGAGTCTTCTCTTTACTGTTGACTTAGAGACAGATACACCTACTTCACTGAGAGTGTTCTGGACTTCAGTTGATGTTGTGAACGGGTTCTTCTTCACCAAATAAAGTATGCGGCGATCATCCACCACTGTTGTCATCCGTGGACGCCAAGGCCTTTTAGAGTTCCCAAGCTCACCAGTCAATTCCTTTTTTCTCAGAATGTACCCAACTGTTGATTTTGCTACTCCAAGCATGTCTGCTATCTCTCTGATGGATTTTTTCTTTTTTTTCAGCCTCAGGATGTTCTGCTTCACCTCAATTGAGAGTTCCTTTGACCCCATGTTGTCTGGTCACAGCAACAGCTTCCAAATGCAAAACCACACACCTGGAATCCACCCCTGACCTTTTAACTACTTCATTGATTACAGGTTAACGAGGGAGACGCCTTCAGAGTTAATTGCAGCCCTTAGAGTCCATTGTCCAATTACTTTTGGTCCCTTGAAAAAGAGGAGGCTATGCATTACAGAGCTATGATTCCTAAACCCTTTCTCCGATTTGGATGTGGAAACTCTCATATTGCAGCTGGGAGTGTGCACTTTCAGCCCATATTATATATATAATTGTATTTCTGAACACGTTTTTGCAAACAGCTAAAATAACAAAACTTGTGTCACTGTCCAAATATTTCTGGCCCTAACTGTACATGACAAATCCTCATAAGGAAGGCTTCACACTGCGGCACGATCCGGGCCGGGGCTGTCCGGGAGGACCTGACAGCCGCGGACCAGATCAGCACACAGGACTGGGGGGCTATTATGCCCTCCGGTCCGGTGTGCAGCGCACGCAGCTGCAGCTGCTGACAGGTCAGGACCACGGCGCCTGCGGTCCTGACTTATCAGCAGCAGGAACTGCGTGCGCTGCACACCGGACCGGAGGGCATAATAGCCCCCCAGTCCTGTGTGCTGATCTGGTCCGCGGCTGTCAGGGTCCTCCCGGACAGCCCCGGACCGGATTGTGCTGCAGTGTGAAGCCGGCCTAAGATGTTTATTATTTGATGGGAATCTGTCAGGAGGTTTTTGTTATCTAAAAAACAAACAGCGACTGTGCTTGTCTTATCAGGGTCTGTGCAATAGTTTACTTAAACAGATGACTTTATTACCCTGTGATTAACATTATAGGACTAGAGAGTCACATGCACAGCAGTTTGACACGCCCCTGCTATGATTTACACCTTGCAGTGAATGCACAATCTCTATTGAGAGCATTTGCCCCCCTGCCACCTGGGCCAGTCCGCCGCAGGCCTACATTATGCTACTGTCAGATGAGGGAGCAAAAACACGCTGCCAGATTCCCTTTAAAGGTCCTTTTACTGAAGCTGACAGTTGCTTGAACGAACATAGGAAAATTCATTACCGATCACTGACCCATGTACATATGTTCAGCACGTAAGCAAAAACTAATTTCTCTACTGATCACATCTTGCATGTAGGCAAAAAATACAGTATTTTTTGACAAAAGTACATTCCCCATGTTCATAAGAGAGGGAAAGAGTGGATCCTATGAATATTATTATTATGGACTAAACTCCTGATCGCGGCTAGGTCATCATGGTCCTTACCAAGTGCTGATTGGCAGTATATCTGCCTGTGTAAAAAGATCCTTAAGGTACCGTCACACGCTACGATATCGCTAACGATATCGCCGAAACGTCACTTTTTTTGATTGTTCAAACAATATCATTTGTGCATCGTGGCGTGTAAACTAACGATGTTTAAACGATAAATCGTTGGATCGCTGACCAAAAATTTGTGATCCGGACCTCAAATCCATCGTTCGTCGTTCAATTAACGTTCTGTCAACCTGCTGAATCGTTGTGTGTGACGTCGCGATAAATGATGTCGTTCACAACTTCAGCGATCCTGAAATCAATTCTGTAGCCGTGCTTTGGTGTTCTTGTTTCCGATGGGCAACATCATTCGCTGGGTCATTCAAACGATGTATACATCGCTAGATCGTTCGTGCGTCATTCATCTTATCTACGGTAGATGTGTGACGTCTCACCAACGATGTTGAAATGACGCACAAACGATCTCGGTCACGTGACATCGCGAACGATATTGTTACCGATATCGTAGTAGCGTGTGACGGTACCTTTAAACATGTTAGATTAAGGTTTATAAAATCTGTAGCTATAAATGGGATTAATTGAGAACACATTGACTTTTTTGAAAATTCAGAGGAAAGGATGAGGAGCAGCGCTCACCACTGGGAATTTCAGTACAATGCACTTTATTTCGGTCTCAGGATTGCAGACAGAGACATCAGTAAGATGAGTTATGATTAACAATTGATAGCAATACATTTAAATAATGTGGGTGTGATACCCTGTATAAAAGAAGGGGAAGAACTGGTGATGATGTGTGAGCCAGAAGAAGTGTGTACTCATGCAAAACAGCTGCCTCATTTTACCTATGCATAAAAAGGAAGATAATTCTGGCACTTGTTCGTCTTGTAAGGTCTTAATTCGTTATTGAATAATGCAGAATTTAAAAGTATCCAATATAGGGGAATATAGGGGACGCAGACCCACAACTCCAGACGAATTTCACATGAAAGTCCTTGATCACAAGCAAGTCATCAAGTATTTTCACCCGCAACGCATCTGGTATTGTGGGGCTGCGTCCCCTATATTGGATACTTTTAAACTCTGCATCATTCAATAATGAATTAAGAATTTACAAGAGGAACAAGTACCGGATTTATCTTCCTTTTTATGCATCATTGAAAATAGATTCAAGCAATTAGATTCCTGTGCACTGGTCGATCGGTGAAGGAATTGGTGAGCATCATTTTAAATCCTCCTTTTTCCTTATCTTTATCTCATTTTACTGATGTCTCTGTAATCCCGTGACCGAAATAAAGTGTATTTTACTGAAATTGACTGTGGTGAGTGCTCCTCTTGGTATTCTCTGAATTTTCATGTATCATTTTACAAGTATCAAGAGTTGAGTATCACAAGACATGGCTCTTATGTGGATATATTTTGTTTGGTCCTGTTTTTCCATGAAATCGGGTACGGTGGTAGTCCCAGCATTTTTTCTTTTTGGTCTTGTACACATTGACTTTTTGCATGGCAACCTGTTTTTTTTTTTTTTTTTCCTCTGGGGATTATATACAAAGACATGTTCTATACCAGGTTGACACTAAAGTGCTTTGCTGGATTCATTTAAATAAAATGATTCATTGTATGGCGAAAACCTCTGTACATTTTTAATATACTTTCGATCGCTTACTATTTACTTACAAGTTTTCTGCCTGCTGTTAGCGAATCACACAGTTAAAGGGTTTATTCGGAGTCTACTTGTATCAAATAAAAATCAAATAAAAATCATGCCTAAGCACTAGCAGGCAGGTAGCTACCACCTACCTGCCTGCTGTGCCCGAGACCGTTCACCATCAACGCGAAGCGGTCTGAGACAGCTTCTGTCGGCAATTTTGCAGCTTACGCTGACATCACGTCAACAGAGGGCCAGCTTCTCCCCTCTGTAGAAGGCCGCATACCTGACATCTCGCTGATTAACAGCCAGCAACCCCAATCAGGTAGAGGGAGCCGGCTGTCAATCAGTGTGACGTCAGCTATGCACCCACTTCCACAGAGAAGAGCAGAATAGCTGCCTGTGCTCTGTTTACCATGCTAGTGTGGCACCCCAGGGTCCGGTTGCCACAATTCAAACTTGGAAGCAAGGCAAGGCATCCACCAGGTAACACACACACACAATACCTTCTTGACTCCAAGCCAGAAGGGGGAGTGATAAACCCCGGGTTCAGGGCAGGTCCCCTATAAATTCTGGTCTGGGGCTGGAGCAGGCAGTTCAGTTCCTGGGAGGACTGTGGAAGGCATCCTAGAGAGCGGAGCCGTGCTAGACGCATCCTAGGTGACTGACCAGCCCGTGTGTGAAACCCCCGGTGAGGGTCTGGGGGAGTGGAGCGTGCGTGATTCTAAGTTGCCTGTCCAACCTGAGGCTAGGAGACATAGCCGCACTACAGAGCTCAGGAGACTCCAAGAAGAAAAGGGTACCACCAGAAAGCTTCCGCTGCCTGTCACACAGCCAGAGCAGACCAGAGGAGGCCTCAGCACAGCTACATGCAGCCAGGGCCCACAGATACTAGAGCAGTAGGTAAACCTCAGAACTTGCCTGGAGTGGGTCACCCCAACTTGCTTCCAAACCTGGATCCCTGATACCATCTACGAACAGTACCCAGACAATCCTACTGCACAGTAACAGGTAAAACAGAACTGTTCCCTCTGTGTCTGTCTGTTCTTCTACGCGCTGAATCCTGCACCCCTAACGTTCACCACTCACATAGACTGCTCATCCTGTGCCTGCAGGGACGTACACTGACTTTTGCAAACCGGCAGTATAAACTACCTGAGGGGGCTGGGAGCTCTGTATTAACACTATAAATACCATAGCTCTGGGGAATAGCCCTGCCCGTGGAGGGCTTACCATCCCCGCTGCCTCATATCACCATCATTCCCAGAGGCCTGTACAGCAGCAGTGGCCCTTATTGGCTACAGACCACGGGTGGCGTCACGACATCTTTATTATTTTTATTTTTATTTAAACCCTTTTTACCCTTTTTACTGCTCACCCGACAAGGGGATCTCGAAAACCGGGTCACGTCACCGTGACACACCACAGCCTACAGACGACAAGTGGGCCCGGTTCCGAGTACCCTTAAGTCCCTGCCTGGGGCGAGACACAATGCTATCAACGACAGCAGCGGTCTGTAACCGCTCTGTGTCGGGGATGAACAGAGGTGACTGGCGCCAGGCACAACTGGCAGGTAGGTGGCAGCTACCTGCCTGTTAGTGCTTAGGCACTTTTTTTTTATAAAAATCCCGGATATCTCCTTTAATTACATCCAGCGATTACCGTAAATTCCCATCCTGATCAGTTCTGAAACCTATAACAAGATGTACAATTATGTAAGTTTGTAATAAAAAGGTCACGTTTTTAGCCACTTTATGTAAGCAGGAGTGGGCTATATCCTGACTGCAAGCAGAGATATTACCAGTTGCAGCACTTTTTGCAATACAACTAATATGTGTTTACATGAAACAAAGGCTGTAAAGTGTTTGCTCCTATATATGTACAGTCATCAGTGATAACATATAGCTGTGAGTGTTACATTTCAGGCCAGCTTCACACTACAGCTCAAGATTCCATTTTTGGTTCCATTATAGCACTGGCACTCGGGTGCCACATACAGCCCTCATTTATACTCTTCAACATTAAAAGCACAACAACAAGAAAATGATGTGGAATTATGGAAATCACAGGATGAGACAGACATGATAATGACATGCAAATGATGCAAAATTGGAAGCTAAGTTTTCAAACAAATCTCACTTTATTTAGTAATGACATATGAGATTAACACATAGATATCCCCGCACTTACATGCCTTGGCTGCTATCAATGTTGTTATTAATGGATGGTTGTCTGAACAATGTTCTGCCATGCTGAATGCACTTGGACTATTCATCGAGATCCACTGCCAGCAAGGCCCTTTGCTTTTGCCAAACAATGCTCTCCAAAGTCTGGAGATGTTGCAGACCATGATAGCACATTGCACTACACAGGCTGCTCACAGTAGCATGAGGAACAAGAGGCCTGGATTTCTTATGTTGGAAAAACAACTTCTGCTACACTTTGGAGAAAAGGCCGTACCACTGGTTCCACAGATATTAGTATACTTGGAATGAAGACTAGAGGAATCCAGCTAGCGTCCATTATGCCACCTCACTCCATAATACCATGAGCAGCCTTCGTGGTGTATATAAGCTACTGTGGCCTGCAGTATCTCCAGACTTGTCTCCATAAAGTATTTTTGTATCATTAATCTCTGATATCCATCAGTCCATGACTTTTCCTTCTTGCAATTTCAATGGTGAGAAGTATGTATGGTCACAGACATGTCTGACAGTTTCTTGTGGCTGGCGGAATGTATTTTTCATATAAGTGAGTAGACATAAGTATAATAGATAGCAATTGCATGAAGTTTCTGGAGCGTAGAGTGGGTCAAAAGGTCCCTTTGTAATAGTCGGGGGCCCTTTTGTTGATTTTGCATTGGGGTCCACAAGCTTCAAGTTACGCCACAGAGTCAGGTAACATCGTAGGGATGGCTAATTAATAATGCACTGTGTGGCCATGGCTGTGACCAATCCATCTTCTAGTTAGAGAAGATGACGTGGTTGTGCATGAGTGCTGCAATAATCATTGTAGGTTATGAGAAGGGAAATATTTGACTGTGTCATGGTTTCACATAAACTACAATTTAGAAAACTGAATCCAAGGTCTCCTAAATCTGGATTATGATGGAGAAAGAAGTGGGTCTTCACCATCCTAATATATGGGAGTCCTAAAAATGAAATCACCTATTAGATATTTATGTTATGGTGTTTATGATGTGTTACTGAGGCCCGTGGGGTTGTTTCAATCTGGCAATGTGGCCCTCGGATCAAAAAACGTGTGCGCTCCTACATGAAACGGACAGAAAAATGTAACTCCAATGATGGTTACAGACATTGCCACACAAACCCCTTTAACCATAATGGGGTCTATTTGGTTTCTATCTGGGAGGCTCAATGCACATGCTTATGTCTAAAAAAAAATTAGAAAAGTATTCCAGGAGTGATACCTTTATTGGCTAACCAGAGAAATTATATCTGCAAGCTTTCAGAGCTCAAAAGGTTCCTTCATCAGCCATATATTACAAGTGAATTACTGAGACAAGATATCAACATTTAAATAGAAATTACACAAGGACATGCTTGTTAGAGACAGGCCAAGGAAATTTTTGCTATACATGCAGATGAGGTGGAAGTATTCTATTAGGCTAGGGCCACACTAGCTTTGTAGCCTTCGTCCTGGGGGGTCCTTCAAAAAGCAGGATTCCTGCAGCATTAATGCAGCGTTACCGTATAGAATCCTATGGGTGACGGACTCCTGAGCGCAGTCAAACGCCGGCATGTAAGTTCCAGAGTTTGAAATCTCGCATTATTTCATAGTGCACAGGAAAACGCAGAAAGTCGCGTTTTCCTGTGCGTTACGAAATAGCGCGAGATTTCAAACTCCGGCACTTACATGCTGGCGTTTCACTGCACTCGGGAGTCCGTCACCCATAGGATTATATTGGTAGCGTTAAGGCAGCGTTACACTATGGTAACGCTGCATTAATGCTGCCAGAATCCAGATTTTTGATGGATCCCACAGGACAGAGGCCACAACGCTAGTGTGGCCCTAGCCTAAGGGTACCTTCACACACTGAGACTTTTCAGCGATCCCACCAGCGATCCGACCTGGCTGGGATCGCTGGAAAGTCTCTCTGAAGTCGCTGGTGAGCTGTCAAACAGACAGACTCACCAGCGACTCTCCAGCGACTCAGCACCCGTGAGATCGCTGGTATCCATGATAAACAGCGGTAACTAAGCAGCACGCACTGCTTAGTTTCCCGGTGTTTATCATGGATACCAGCGTCCTCCCTGCTTAGTGCAGCCTGTAAGGGAGGACGCTGGCAACCATGATAAACTGCGGGTATCTAGGCAGCGTTGGTTCGCTCGTCTCTCGCAGTCACACACAGCAATATGTGCTGACCAGTGGGAGACTTGGGACCAAAAAATGGTCCTGAGAGACGTGCAGAACCAGCGACCTCACAGCAGGGGCCAGGTCACTGGTGGCTGTTACACACTACAACAATGCTGGAGAAGTCGCTGTTACGTCACAAAACCTGTGACGTTGCAGCAACATCATTACGATGTTGTAGTGTGTGAAGTGGCCTTTAGAGATCTGAAGACCTTCTTGTGGAGATGTGAATTGTGTCCATGTAATGAGTCATGAATCCAGGTGTCAAATTGAGTCCTATTGTAATGGTACCTTTACACGCCGCCACAACAGGATGGATACCAACGGCAACTTCACGTGCACGAGCACGGCCGAACGGTTACCAACGGGAACCGCACCCTCTTTACACGCCGCCACAAGGTGCGCTACGCTACGCTACATCTACAGCTAGATACATCGCCGGGTGTCGCAAGTAGCCGTCTGTAGCTCAGCGTACCAGCTTTACACACCGCCACCACAGAGTGATCTGGGAGCAACAAAGGCAGGACGTAAAACAAATAGGCGTGCCACAGACCTGTACGCCGCGCCCAAACCACAACCATTGGCCAACAGTACGGAGTTGTGATTGGGCACGACGGAAAGGGCGGATGGCCGAGACGTGCCGTACTAGTGAGCGGAGTGTGGCACGGAATAAGCGCTTGTGACATGGCGGAGCCTGGCGAATGCATCCAAATCGATGGTAATGGGTCACGCTAGAGCGGTGGCCAGTCACATATCCCGTGTGTATTAAAGTAGCGGTCCGGGGCTATGTGTGCGTAGTACAAGTGTTTGCCTTGTCACGCACGATCAGCGCTTGTGACAGCCGCGTGTGCCGATTGAACTGAGGTGCGTTTGTGTGCCACACATTAGCGTCTTACAAAAGACAGTATGTGCGTTTTCTGTCAAAAATCTGTGACAACTGTGGCAAAGTATGTGTATGTATACAGGCTGAATGGGGTTTAATATATGTGCTGACAGATGTGAATGTAGTGGAACAGCTTCCAAGGCACCAAGTCAAAGATCTGTGTGACAGTGTATTAGCAAACACCTGACAAGAATATGTCCTGCATCAATGTGCTGTGTGCAGGGGACCCTCTGCCTACAACAAAATAAAGGATCATGTACGCACAATGGCCACAAACACTGTTGGGCAAAAGACTTTCAGAAAAACATGGCTACCCACACATATTGTGTGCACAATCCCAGCCAATAGGTGGCTATGACATCCCAGGCCCCCACCCAACCCTGCATCACATTGCCCTCCTCCACCAAGTAATCAGGCTCACACAGATTATGTTGGATCCAACAGAAAAAGGTTTAATATATTGCATGAATCTTGACCTTGTCTTGTGCAAACAAAATATACAGAAAGTAAAAACATTGTAGAATTCAAGAGCAGGTGACATTAATCAGCCAAATTCAATGGATAAGCAAATCACCACACATTGCAAACTGTGCATGGAAAAAATACCAAAATAACCTAAACTAACTAACTAACTAACTACATAATGAAAACTCATGCACATAATGAAAACAAAGATAATGGAAAAGGTCAACCAAACATTAAAGGGGTGCAGCTAACCTGCTGTCACCTCCATTGAAAACACAAAAAGCAACTCCCAGAGCCAGCCACATTATATGGCCTGGTCCTGCCAGCTCACTGCACCAGACCCATTGAAGTAGGAGCAGTAAGCTTCTCTACTGTCCCTGGCCTCCTGCCGAGTGCGGCCATGGCTCTGCGGCTGGAGTGGCACAATCACATGGGCCTCATCACGCCAAGACCCTGGACGGAGCTCCCCTGTTGTAGCGTCGGCATTATCTACATAACCTCCTGGCGTGTATGATGCTCTATCCCTACGACGCAGGAAGTTGTGCAGCACACAGCAGGCCACCACTACCGCGTCAATAGACTCCGGTTTCATATGTATAGGTGTATGAAAAATCCGGAATCTATTCGCCATTATCCCAAACGCATTTTCAACTACACGGCGGGCCCGGGATAGCCGGTAGTTGAAAATGCGTCTCTCAGAAGTAAGGGCCCTCTGGGGATATGGCCGCAGTAGGTGTTCCTGAAGTGGGAATGCTTCATCCGCCACAAACGCAAAGTTGAGATGTTCGGGTCGTGTGCTCATTTGAGGGTAAGTTTAGCCCACCATTCCCTAGTAGTGTTGCCAAGGAGCTTAGGGCAAACACCCCCCCATCTGAGTTGCGACCGGGCATTCCAACATCCACGTAGAGGAACTCATAGTTGGCATCTACTACAGCCATGAGGATTATACTACAATACCCTTTGTAATTGTAATACAAAGAGCCAGAGTGGGCAGGTTTGGTAATCCTCACGTGCTTACCATCCAATGCCCCGCCACAGTTGGGGAAGTTCCACCGGGTTTCAAACCCTCGGGCCACTTCCAGCCATTCTGCGGCGGTTAAAGGCATTTTCATGTAGGCTGGCTGCAGAGCTCTCCAGATGGCCCAACACGTTTCAGGGATCAGGCGGCTCAGCAGGGGCAGGGAGACACGTGACACGTATGTGAGGGATGTCATGGACTGCCCTGTAGCCAGGAACCGCAAAGTGATCGCCAACCGCTCAGCAGCTGATACTGATGGGCGCATTATAGTGTCCTGACGCGCTATCATTGGCCCTACACGCTCCAATAGGAAGGTGAAACAGTCCTCGGGCATACGGAGATAGTTTCGGTAATCATCAGGACAGTTAAGCTCCAGCTCCCGCAACAGCTGCATGTGGCCCCGGGTTTCCCGCCTCAGAAGCCAATCACGGGTCCACATCCGCCGCTGTCTGCGCCTCATCAACCTTTCATACCGATCCTGATACCACATTTGCTCTTCCACCAACGCAAGAGCCACGATAACATTGCGGTCATGGATATTCTGCATCCTCAATATCAGCACCTGTAGATGAGAAAGCACAACATGAGTACATAGACCAAAATGTGTGCAAGTCAGCAGGTTCAGCAAGCCACACCTCTTTTCCATTACACACTATAGCCAAGAGGATGGGATCTCTTGTGTGGGCCCAAAACACAACCCTGAAGCAAGGACGGCAAACACCCAGTAGTCACCCCAAACAACATGGCACACGGCGATTGAGAGTGGCCTCCTCTACATCAACGTCAATGGGAGCTCCCAAAATTCACACATCTGCACCTAGGTGAGTTAGAAAGGGACATGTGTCACCAATAATGTTGGTCAAACAGGTCCCATAATCCATTACACAGCCCATAATGTCAATTGATTACAGTAAAAATGAGAAGAATAACGAATGTGACGTACCCCGATATGGAAGGTTGAGGAAGGCTACATGAACCAAACAACATTGCACATGACTGCGGATGGTTACCCATGGTGTAATTGGTTTTTGAAGGTGTCATTTTAAATACACATGTATGCCATGTCTGGCGCCCAACACCTCAAAGCCCTGTGTCATCCCATTCCCGTTGAACACAGTCTCCATTGGCCACAACCAGTATGCAGAAATCGATCCAGTCGACATGAGTGACACAGTTCCGTCTACAGTCATGCATCCATTCTCCTGTATGTTGTCTGCAAACAAACACAGCAATGTATCTCAACAAAAGTGTCAAGGCCCACACAAAATGCCGTATCCTAACCCACACACTACACTATATCTCGTCCCCAAAAATACAAACCCCTATATCGGCCGCTACACCAGTCTCCGGCGCTCTCCAAGAACATCAACATATGCACCCCACCCTGCGCTAATTCCATGTGTGTCCACAAAAACTTACCTAATGGGTCTGGCCAGCAAGCGTAATGTTTGGCGGGATGGGCAACTTTTAAAGGGCCGCCAACCTATCACGATTCAGCGATCTCCACCAATTAGCGGAAGGCAAATCCGCACCCAGGTGCCCCATCAGGATGTGCATAATTGTGTCCGCTGTGATTGGTGTCCCGGACTATAAAGGCAGGTCAATGGCCACTGCTCCGTGTCCAGACGTCGATGTGCATTGAGCTACTAGTGTCCTGTTTGACTTCTGTTGCTCTGACGGTAAGCCTCTTTAGCGGTTTGTAAGAAAATGTAATGAACGCAGCTGGTTCTGGCACAGGCAGCTTAGGCGATGTGTGTATGGCCATGTTTGAAGCGGCATGCAAATATTGAACACGTAATATTAAATATGTGTACCTTATTCTGTGTCGCCCAGTAGCCAGGTAGTGCCTCTACTTATATAGTGTAAGTATGTATTGCACCTTCTGCTTTTTGGCAATGGTAAAAGAGTACGGTGTTATTTCTTTGGCTGGTACTTCACATCAACATTTCAGGGGTGGTAGAATTGTGGCGGACATTCCAGGGATGTTGGGTACATGTGTTAAAATGGTAATTCCACGTCTGGAGGAACACCTACATGATCATCTGGGTGCACATTACATGTAGTATGTGCAGTGTTCGCACACACCCAGCCCGCCTTTCTCATATAGTGACCCCTTACCATTGTGGACACTGGCCAGGTACTAGTTAGCACACAACGTGTTAGGTCACATGTTGCCCTCTACAGGTATGTACGCACACACCGTGTCAAGGTGTGTTGCAATAGGTACATTGGGGACTGAAATCATGTTTGAAACATCTGTAGGTGGACACCGATATCCGGGGCTTGATATTGGCAGCATACATGTGTTTGAGTTAGTAGCGGTCTGAGATTGAGAAAATGGCACACTCATGCCCAGTTTCACTCCACAAAATAGCTGCATAGATGATCACTGTAGAAAGTTAATGATTATGTGTATGATTGTGGCAAGTTTTGAAATGTCGGTATGCCTTGTGTTGTGACTGTGTTTTTTTTGTGTATTTTGTCATCGGCAGATGCCGACGGGTACTGTGGAATTGGAATCCCAGCTTCTCACGGAGTATCAGCGGCACGAATGTTTGTGGCGCAGCTCGCTGCCCGAATATAAAAATCGGGCAGCGAGGGCCGAGGCCTACAGGAGTCTTGTGGCTCTGGCAAATCGCTTGGAGCCAAGGGTAGGCAAGACGTGGGACCAGCATATGGTGGCACTTAAGATCAAAAACATGAGGTCGGCGTTCATGCGGGCTCACATTCTGTACCAGCGTCGTCGCTCAGGGGCTGGAGCTGAGGAGGTACCATCACCTACCCTATGGTACTATCCCCTCTTCACCTTCATCCTGGGCGAGGTTCGCCCGCATCGAACGACCACCAACTGCCCCGTTGCTGCGTCCCATGTAGGCCCGGCTGCATCACCATCTGCGCCACAGGAGGTGGGTAATTGTGTGACAGTGGTGGCCCACAATGTTTCCTTCACATGTGTGCTTCGATAAATCCTTCACACCAAATGTGTTGGCATATTTACCTCCTTGCTGCGGCACACCTTGGGGTGTCAATCTATCTGCCCTCCTTCCATGACTTGCCAGACTTTTCTATTCTATGCTTCCAGCCGTATTGCAATGTTGCTTCTTCCACAACATCTTGGTATGTTTAGGTTAGTTATTTAAGGGTTTCAAGATAGCAGGTGGTTTGTTCTCAAACAGCCACATAGTACCATGTAGTAAATGGTGCTGGCTCACATGTGTGTTGGCTTTGTTGCCAGTGGGTTAAAGGTAATTGAGTGAGGGGTGGATTCTCACCATAAAGGAGTCCTAATGGGAAGGTGGCCAATATGTGTCATTGGCCAGCACAGCCCCCAGTATCAAGGTGTTGTGGTGACATGTCCTAATATTGGATTACGGCTACGTGACAAACAACTAATTATGTATTTAGCTGAGCTCCTGGAATGGTCGAGGTGAGTGTACAGGAGAACCACTGGTGTTGGGGTCTTGAACCTTATTTGCTTTACTGTGTTATTCATCATTTTCCATTCTGGTAGTTGGCCTTGGTGTGTGTGGGAGTGGTATCTAGAGTCCTGTTGTGAATGTATACAGTTGATAGTGCCTCCACTAATGTTTTTTTTTTTTTTTTCCCCACCCACAGGCCCCAGAAGAGGACGGCTCCATTGCCGAGGATTCTGTTGCTGATGATGCTCAGCCCATGACATCTGGGGCTGAGCAGGAGGGCGGGGCGAGTGATGTGGGTCCAGGCCCAGGTCCCAGCTCCGGGATCCGTCGCCGCCGACGTCCGGCACCACCAGAGACGGAGCTGGCGACCTGGGCCCGACGCGTGCTGTTGGATGAACAGCGGACCCACATCGACAGCGACGCCCTCTACATGAGCAACAGAATGCGAGGGATGGAGCCGCTCCAGAAAAAGATCCTTCTGAGGGTCTTCCACAATGCCGCTGATGCTGCCGATGATGGGGCCCTTCAATGGGGCTGCCACGTCCCCCCCCCCATGCAACACACCTTGTGGCCCCTTTCACCAGCTGCCCCATCTCGGCCCGTGAGAAGACCGGCCCCGCCACAGTCACCCCATCCCCCCTCAACACATCGTCGTTCAACCAGACGTTCTGGGGCAGGTCGGGGCTGCCCTCAGAGGAGGGGGGATGCGGCATTGTCAGAGCCGACAGAAGAGGAGTAATTTGGACACTAGTAGCCAATGCACAGAATTGGCAGTCTGGACTTTATAATTTCAGGAATCGCCTTTTATATGTATATTTTGTGGAATGAGTTTTGGCCAAAATTTGTGGTTTTTTATATTTTTTTTCCACAAAAATTATATTCTTTGTAATTTATTTTTAATTCCAGG
The DNA here is from genome assembly GCA_033576535.1 of Allobates femoralis. Lineage (NCBI taxonomy): Eukaryota > Metazoa > Chordata > Amphibia > Anura > Aromobatidae > Allobates > Allobates femoralis. The sequence continues at coordinate 136,827,860 of JARQOC010000006.1, forward strand.
CTGGATTAAAATTTTTTTATTAACACAATTGTGTATTCATTTCAGAATAAGGATTGTGGGGGTTTTTGGGGGTGAATGTAATTGTGGCCAATAATAGGTTTCCCCAAGCCACACAATATGGGCCAGTGCTCGCTCAGCAGGATCACCATCGGTTCATTTGGAATGTCTTAGCACATTCACAAAGGGATGTTGTGATGTGCCTCACATAGTTAGGTTATGGTGAGGTTTGGTCACCAAATATTAGTAAGGTCACATGAAGGAGCGTATAACAAAGTTAGAACAGCATTGTATTGTAAACATACATGTGTCACAGACATTTGCCATCATACAAGGAATGCTTAGGCCAGATGGGGCTAGCCAGTCCACACTTGTGATGGTCCCAATGTGGGACAGTATAGGGATTGTAGGCCAGATGGGGCTAGCCAGTCCACACTTGTGATGGTCCCAATGTGGGACAGTATAGGGATTGTAGGCCAGATGGGGCTAGGCAGTCCACACTTGTGATGGTCCCAATGTGGGACAGTATAGGGATTGTAGGGCAGATTGGCCTAGGCAGTCCACACTTGTGATGGTCCCAATGTGGGACACTATAAGAAAAGAGCCCAACGGGGGCAAAAAAAAAAAACAACAATATTTTCACTTTTGCAAGGCAACAAGCCAACGTGTGAAAATTTTAGGGTCCAACAAGGACAACTGTTTGTGGGGCCATGTTTGGCCAGGATACAATGCATCCCTCAAATTCATGGGTGTGATCCATGGTGTGGGTGTAGGTCCGCCAGCATTTGAGCCAGGCGGCCAAGGTCCTGCAGGCCACGCTGTAGAGCCGTGGTCAAACGGGCCACAAATGCCTGATGGGCCTGGATGAATTCCTCCATGGTAGGGGCACCTGTATTGGGAGTAAACACAAACTTTAGTACACAGTCGTCACTGCTGATGGTTAGTCATGACTGGCCACAACCATCCACTTACCCTGTTCCTCCAAATCCAGTTCACCATCAGACGGGGAGGGAGATGGGGTCAAGCTCCATCCATATGAGCCCGCACGTTCACCATCTGGAAAAAGGGTGAACCAACATGGTTTACTTTGTTTACATAAATTGTTTTGCCCCAGATGAAATTTAAGCAACAGTGTGCAGGGTGTCTGTGGCAACATAACCCACTTACCACCATAGTCACTGTGTGGGGACATGGTCACCCCAGGACTCGCCACTGAGCTGGAGACAGTGGGAGGTGGTGTTACTCCCGGGCTGGGGCTCCGTGGCCACATTATGTGGTTCAGGGGTAACAGTGGTCCTGGGCTACGGGGCAAAGACTCCTCTGGGCCGCCAGGTACTTGCTGCTCCTCGCCCTCCTGTGGGGAGTTGATGTGTTCCTCCAGCAGCCAGGCAGATGGGGACAGCTGGTCACACTCCAGCGGGCTGCCAGGTGCGGACTGGTCCTCCACGTCCTCTGTCCCGGTGGGTGACGGGACGTCTGGCTCCTGAGGCCCGGGGGAAGGTGTTGACCCTGGGGACAAGGGTGCCACTTGAGCCTGATGTGGTGGGGTTCTTGATGGGCCACCTGGGGGTGGGGCATGGGGCCCTTCTTCTGATGAGGATTCAGCATCTAGTTTGAAATTTGAACATAAAAGACGTAATAAGATCATGCCTACACATTGTTGTCCTACAAAGAGCTTGTGTGGGTATGTATTTGACGGCTAAGCCTGGGGTCACACACACACAGATATGTGGCCAGATATTGTTGACAGATCTCTGGTTGCAGTGAAAGCATGGACACATTGTTCCATTTTGAGGCTGTCTCCAAATGTCAACATGTGACCATGATTTGACTGCAAACAGAGATCTGCAAACAATATGTGGGCAGATATCTGTGTGTGTGACCCCAGCCTTACTTAGCATCAACCAGGTGATGCTGGATGCATACACTCATGTTGTATGCATGGACTGTGCGTGTGAGACATTTTTAGGCCTGACTGGATGAGCACAACACTGTGAAGATGTGTTTGATTGTGTAGGCCACACTGTCCCTTGTCATATGTTTCCATCATTTTTTGTGTATTGTGGGACATGCACATGTGGCGGTGTGTGTTTTGGGGCAACAATTACTCACCACGCAGCCTGGCAATCCTGGCACGGATGTCCAGTATGCGACCTGGGCACTTATGCTTCAAGTCAGCGATCTTTTTTTGGATCGCTTTGACTGTCCTCTGTACCCCCAGTTGGCAGAGCAGGGCCCGCTGGATCCGCCGCACGGTTGCACCGATTGCGCAGCCTGGGGTGGCGGTGGTGATGGTGGCCCCAATAGTCCCGACGGTCGCACTGATCAATGAGGATGATCAGCTCCGCCATCCCCCATGTTGCGGCGCGGTGCACGGCTGCCATGACTGCTATGGTGTGTGCAGAGGCGGGGCTGGCACCTTGCAGGCAGAGTGAAAATGAAACCAACGTCATGACGTCATTACGACCGCTGTGGGGGTGACGCACCTTTATAAGTAGCCCAACACGCAGTGACTCGCCCGACACACTTATGCGGCCCCTACTGCAGAAGACCCACAGTGCAGTCCGTACAACACGGCTCTGATCTGTCTACTGGGTAATCTCCTCCGATGTGCTATGGGATTGTGTGCATCTGTGTGCGCGCTGCGCGCAGTGCCAGACCCGGAACACTTCTACGGCAGCTGCTGTGCAATAAGCCAGAGCGGTACGTAACACACACTTGTGCGCTGTGTACCGCATTATTCGTTATCATGTTGATAGGATGTGCACACTGTATGTAGATCATGGGCCATTTATGATTTTACGTTCAAGTGTGTGTCCGCGTAATTGTACTACTATCTGATCGTGCATACGGCGCGTATGTGTAGTGCTGAAGGGACAGCTCATCCAAGATGGAGGGCTGTGAGGCAAGGGCCAATCGTAACGCAGCATCTTCCACCAATGATCGCTGAAGGGGCGCGGTATCACGGAGCATGGGTGACGCCTTAGCCACATTGCAGCTACATCGCCGGGTGTCCCGAGTTCACTTCTGTAGCTTCTTTACACGCCGATACAGCTCGCTACAATCGGCGATGTAGCCATCTGTTTATGGGCAGTGCACGGATGCAGAGGTATCTGTAGCCGGCTGTGTCGTCCCGTCTTCAGACGCCGCTACTACGGGCGATATTGGCGCGACAAGCTACTTTTGTAGCCTGTAGCGGGTTGTATCCATCCTGTTGTGGCGGCGTGTAAAGGTACCATTAGAGATTGAAACATCCTTATCAACTTGAACTCCCTGATTTTTCGTTCTCTATCGTTTTTAAAATGACCTTTCAATATTAGGACTTTTAAATCTGCCATACTGTGTACAGGTCTAGAGAAGCGCATTCCTACAGGTGTGTCCAGCTAATTTTCTTTTTGTATGTCTATGCAGATTCATCCTTGTTTGTAGTGTTTGTTTTGTTTCCCTGATGAATGTCCCTGCATTGCACCTTCTACATTGTATGATGTTCACCACATTGGAGAATGTACAAGAAAAAAAGTCCATGATCTTATAGTCCTGGTTTGTGTTGGGTATAGAGACTTTATCTGTTGGTGATATGTCCCACAGGACAGAGGCCACAACGCTAGTGTGGCCCTAGCCTAAGGGTACCTTCACACACTGAGACTTTTCAGCGATCCCACCAGCGATCCGACCTGGCTGGGATCGCTGGAAAGTCTCTCTGAAGTCGCTGGTGAGCTGTCAAACAGACAGACTCACCAGCGACTCTCCAGCGACTCAGCACCCGTGAGATCGCTGGTATCCATGATAAACAGCGGTAACTAAGCAGCACGCACTGCTTAGTTTCCCGGTGTTTATCATGGATACCAGCGTCCTCCCTGCTTAGTGCAGCCTGTAAGGGAGGACGCTGGCAACCATGATAAACTGCGGGTATCTAGGCAGCGTTGGTTCGCTCGTCTCTCGCAGTCACACACAGCAATATGTGCTGACCAGTGGGAGACTTGGGACCAAAAAATGGTCCTGAGAGACGTGCAGAACCAGCGACCTCACAGCAGGGGCCAGGTCACTGGTGGCTGTTACACACTACAACAATGCTGGAGAAGTCGCTGTTACGTCACAAAACCTGTGACGTTGCAGCAACATCATTACGATGTTGTAGTGTGTGAAGTGGCCTTTAGAGATCTGAAGACCTTCTTGTGGAGATGTGAATTGTGTCCATGTAATGAGTCATGAATCCAGGTGTCAAATTGAGTCCTATTGTAATGGTACCTTTACACGCCGCCACAACAGGATGGATACCAACGGCAACTTCACGTGCACGAGCACGGCCGAACGGTTACCAACGGGAACCGCACCCTCTTTACACGCCGCCACAAGGTGCGCTACGCTACGCTACATCTACAGCTAGATACATCGCCGGGTGTCGCAAGTAGCCGTCTGTAGCTCAGCGTACCAGCTTTACACACCGCCACCACAGAGTGATCTGGGAGCAACAAAGGCAGGACGTAAAACAAATAGGCGTGCCACAGACCTGTACGCCGCGCCCAAACCACAACCATTGGCCAACAGTACGGAGTTGTGATTGGGCACGACGGAAAGGGCGGATGGCCGAGACGTGCCGTACTAGTGAGCGGAGTGTGGCACGGAATAAGCGCTTGTGACATGGCGGAGCCTGGCGAATGCATCCAAATCGATGGTAATGGGTCACGCTAGAGCGGTGGCCAGTCACATATCCCGTGTGTATTAAAGTAGCGGTCCGGGGCTATGTGTGCGTAGTACAAGTGTTTGCCTTGTCACGCACGATCAGCGCTTGTGACAGCCGCGTGTGCCGATTGAACTGAGGTGCGTTTGTGTGCCACACATTAGCGTCTTACAAAAGACAGTATGTGCGTTTTCTGTCAAAAATCTGTGACAACTGTGGCAAAGTATGTGTATGTATACAGGCTGAATGGGGTTTAATATATGTGCTGACAGATGTGAATGTAGTGGAACAGCTTCCAAGGCACCAAGTCAAAGATCTGTGTGACAGTGTATTAGCAAACACCTGACAAGAATATGTCCTGCATCAATGTGCTGTGTGCAGGGGACCCTCTGCCTACAACAAAATAAAGGATCATGTACGCACAATGGCCACAAACACTGTTGGGCAAAAGACTTTCAGAAAAACATGGCTACCCACACATATTGTGTGCACAATCCCAGCCAATAGGTGGCTATGACATCCCAGGCCCCCACCCAACCCTGCATCACATTGCCCTCCTCCACCAAGTAATCAGGCTCACACAGATTATGTTGGATCCAACAGAAAAAGGTTTAATATATTGCATGAATCTTGACCTTGTCTTGTGCAAACAAAATATACAGAAAGTAAAAACATTGTAGAATTCAAGAGCAGGTGACATTAATCAGCCAAATTCAATGGATAAGCAAATCACCACACATTGCAAACTGTGCATGGAAAAAATACCAAAATAACCTAAACTAACTAACTAACTAACTACATAATGAAAACTCATGCACATAATGAAAACAAAGATAATGGAAAAGGTCAACCAAACATTAAAGGGGTGCAGCTAACCTGCTGTCACCTCCATTGAAAACACAAAAAGCAACTCCCAGAGCCAGCCACATTATATGGCCTGGTCCTGCCAGCTCACTGCACCAGACCCATTGAAGTAGGAGCAGTAAGCTTCTCTACTGTCCCTGGCCTCCTGCCGAGTGCGGCCATGGCTCTGCGGCTGGAGTGGCACAATCACATGGGCCTCATCACGCCAAGACCCTGGACGGAGCTCCCCTGTTGTAGCGTCGGCATTATCTACATAACCTCCTGGCGTGTATGATGCTCTATCCCTACGACGCAGGAAGTTGTGCAGCACACAGCAGGCCACCACTACCGCGTCAATAGACTCCGGTTTCATATGTATAGGTGTATGAAAAATCCGGAATCTATTCGCCATTATCCCAAACGCATTTTCAACTACACGGCGGGCCCGGGATAGCCGGTAGTTGAAAATGCGTCTCTCAGAAGTAAGGGCCCTCTGGGGATATGGCCGCAGTAGGTGTTCCTGAAGTGGGAATGCTTCATCCGCCACAAACGCAAAGTTGAGATGTTCGGGTTCGTGTGCTCATTTGAGGGTAAGTTTAGCCCACCATTCCCTAGTAGTGTTGCCAAGGAGCTTAGGGCAAACACCCCCCCATCTGAGTTGCGACCGGGCATTCCAACATCCACGTAGAGGAACTCATAGTTGGCATCTACTACAGCCATGAGGATTATACTACAATACCCTTTGTAATTGTAATACAAAGAGCCAGAGTGGGCAGGTTTGGTAATCCTCACGTGCTTACCATCCAATGCCCCGCCACAGTTGGGGAAGTTCCACCGGGTTTCAAACCCTCGGGCCACTTCCAGCCATTCTGCGGCGGTTAAAGGCATTTTCATGTAGGCTGGCTGCAGAGCTCTCCAGATGGCCCAACACGTTTCAGGGATCAGGCGGCTCAGCAGGGGCAGGGAGACACGTGACACGTATGTGAGGGATGTCATGGACTGCCCTGTAGCCAGGAACCGCAAAGTGATCGCCAACCGCTCAGCAGCTGATACTGATGGGCGCATTATAGTGTCCTGACGCGCTATCATTGGCCCTACACGCTCCAATAGGAAGGTGAAACAGTCCTCGGGCATACGGAGATAGTTTCGGTAATCATCAGGACAGTTAAGCTCCAGCTCCCGCAACAGCTGCATGTGGCCCCGGGTTTCCCGCCTCAGAAGCCAATCACGGGTCCACATCCGCCGCTGTCTGCGCCTCATCAACCTTTCATACCGATCCTGATACCACATTTGCTCTTCCACCAACGCAAGAGCCACGATAACATTGCGGTCATGGATATTCTGCATCCTCAATATCAGCACCTGTAGATGAGAAAGCACAACATGAGTACATAGACCAAAATGTGTGCAAGTCAGCAGGTTCAGCAAGCCACACCTCTTTTCCATTACACACTATAGCCAAGAGGATGGGATCTCTTGTGTGGGCCCAAAACACAACCCTGAAGCAAGGACGGCAAACACCCAGTAGTCACCCCAAACAACATGGCACACGGCGATTGAGAGTGGCCTCCTCTACATCAACGTCAATGGGAGCTCCCAAAATTCACACATCTGCACCTAGGTGAGTTAGAAAGGGACATGTGTCACCAATAATGTTGGTCAAACAGGTCCCATAATCCATTACACAGCCCATAATGTCAATTGATTACAGTAAAAATGAGAAGAATAACGAATGTGACGTACCCCGATATGGAAGGTTGAGGAAGGCTACATGAACCAAACAACATTGCACATGACTGCGGATGGTTACCCATGGTGTAATTGGTTTTTGAAGGTGTCATTTTAAATACACATGTATGCCATGTCTGGCGCCCAACACCTCAAAGCCCTGTGTCATCCCATTCCCGTTGAACACAGTCTCCATTGGCCACAACCAGTATGCAGAAATCGATCCAGTCGACATGAGTGACACAGTTCCGTCTACAGTCATGCATCCATTCTCCTGTATGTTGTCTGCAAACAAACACAGCAATGTATCTCAACAAAAGTGTCAAGGCCCACACAAAATGCCGTATCCTAACCCACACACTACACTATATCTCGTCCCCAAAAATACAAACCCCTATATCGGCCGCTACACCAGTCTCCGGCGCTCTCCAAGAACATCAACATATGCACCCCACCCTGCGCTAATTCCATGTGTGTCCACAAAAACTTACCTAATGGGTCTGGCCAGCAAGCGTAATGTTTGGCGGGATGGGCAACTTTTAAAGGGCCGCCAACCTATCACGATTCAGCGATCTCCACCAATTAGCGGAAGGCAAATCCGCACCCAGGTGCCCCATCAGGATGTGCATAATTGTGTCCGCTGTGATTGGTGTCCCGGACTATAAAGGCAGGTCAATGGCCACTGCTCCGTGTCCAGACGTCGATGTGCATTGAGCTACTAGTGTCCTGTTTGACTTCTGTTGCTCTGACGGTAAGCCTCTTTAGCGGTTTGTAAGAAAATGTAATGAACGCAGCTGGTTCTGGCACAGGCAGCTTAGGCGATGTGTGTATGGCCATGTTTGAAGCGGCATGCAAATATTGAACACGTAATATTAAATATGTGTACCTTATTCTGTGTCGCCCAGTAGCCAGGTAGTGCCTCTACTTATATAGTGTAAGTATGTATTGCACCTTCTGCTTTTTGGCAATGGTAAAAGAGTACGGTGTTATTTCTTTGGCTGGTACTTCACATCAACATTTCAGGGGTGGTAGAATTGTGGCGGACATTCCAGGGATGTTGGGTACATGTGTTAAAATGGTAATTCCACGTCTGGAGGAACACCTACATGATCATCTGGGTGCACATTACATGTAGTATGTGCAGTGTTCGCACACACCCAGCCCGCCTTTCTCATATAGTGACCCCTTACCATTGTGGACACTGGCCAGGTACTAGTTAGCACACAACGTGTTAGGTCACATGTTGCCCTCTACAGGTATGTACGCACACACCGTGTCAAGGTGTGTTGCAATAGGTACATTGGGGACTGAAATCATGTTTGAAACATCTGTAGGTGGACACCGATATCCGGGGCTTGATATTGGCAGCATACATGTGTTTGAGTTAGTAGCGGTCTGAGATTGAGAAAATGGCACACTCATGCCCAGTTTCACTCCACAAAATAGCTGCATAGATGATCACTGTAGAAAGTTAATGATTATGTGTATGATTGTGGCAAGTTTTGAAATGTCGGTATGCCTTGTGTTGTGACTGTGTTTTTTTTGTGTATTTTGTCATCGGCAGATGCCGACGGGTACTGTGGAATTGGAATCCCAGCTTCTCACGGAGTATCAGCGGCACGAATGTTTGTGGCGCAGCTCGCTGCCCGAATATAAAAATCGGGCAGCGAGGGCCGAGGCCTACAGGAGTCTTGTGGCTCTGGCAAATCGCTTGGAGCCAAGGGTAGGCAAGACGTGGGACCAGCATATGGTGGCACTTAAGATCAAAAACATGAGGTCGGCGTTCATGCGGGCTCACATTCTGTACCAGCGTCGTCGCTCAGGGGCTGGAGCTGAGGAGGTACCATCACCTACCCTATGGTACTATCCCCTCTTCACCTTCATCCTGGGCGAGGTTCGCCCGCATCGAACGACCACCAACTGCCCCGTTGCTGCGTCCCATGTAGGCCCGGCTGCATCACCATCTGCGCCACAGGAGGTGGGTAATTGTGTGACAGTGGTGGCCCACAATGTTTCCTTCACATGTGTGCTTCGATAAATCCTTCACACCAAATGTGTTGGCATATTTACCTCCTTGCTGCGGCACACCTTGGGGTGTCAATCTATCTGCCCTCCTTCCATGACTTGCCAGACTTTTCTATTCTATGCTTCCAGCCGTATTGCAATGTTGCTTCTTCCACAACATCTTGGTATGTTTAGGTTAGTTATTTAAGGGTTTCAAGATAGCAGGTGGTTTGTTCTCAAACAGCCACATAGTACCATGTAGTAAATGGTGCTGGCTCACATGTGTGTTGGCTTTGTTGCCAGTGGGTTAAAGGTAATTGAGTGAGGGGTGGATTCTCACCATAAAGGAGTCCTAATGGGAAGGTGGCCAATATGTGTCATTGGCCAGCACAGCCCCCAGTATCAAGGTGTTGTGGTGACATGTCCTAATATTGGATTACGGCTACGTGACAAACAACTAATTATGTATTTAGCTGAGCTCCTGGAATGGTCGAGGTGAGTGTACAGGAGAACCACTGGTGTTGGGGTCTTGAACCTTATTTGCTTTACTGTGTTTATTCATCATTTTCCATTCTGGTAGTTGGCCTTGGTGTGTGTGGGAGTGGTATCTAGAGTCCTGTTGTGAATGTATACAGTTGATAGTGCCTCCACTAATGTTTTTTTTTTTTTTTCCCCACCCACAGGCCCCAGAAGAGGACGGCTCCATTGCCGAGGATTCTGTTGCTGATGATGCTCAGCCCATGACATCTGGGGCTGAGCAGGAGGGCGGGGCGAGTGATGTGGGTCCAGGCCCAGGTCCCAGCTCCGGGATCCGTCGCCGCCGACGTCCGGCACCACCAGAGACGGAGCTGGCGACCTGGGCCCGACGCGTGCTGTTGGATGAACAGCGGACCCACATCGACAGCGACGCCCTCTACATGAGCAACAGAATGCGAGGGATGGAGCCGCTCCAGAAAAAGATCCTTCTGAGGGTCTTCCACAATGCCGCTGATGCTGCCGATGATGGGGCCCTTCAATGGGGCTGCCACGTCCCCCCCCCCATGCAACACACCTTGTGGCCCCTTTCACCAGCTGCCCCATCTCGGCCCGTGAGAAGACCGGCCCCGCCACAGTCACCCCATCCCCCCTCAACACATCGTCGTTCAACCAGACGTTCTGGGCAGGTCGGGGCTGCCCTCAGAGGAGGGGGGATGCGGCATTGTCAGAGCCGACAGAAGAGGAGTAATTTGGACACTAGTAGCCAATGCACAGAATTGGCAGTCTGGACTTTATAATTTCAGGAATCGCCTTTTATATGTATATTTTGTGGAATGAGTTTTGGCCAAAATTTGTGGTTTTTTATATTTTTTTTCCACAAAAATTATATTCTTTGTAATTTATTTTTAATTCCAGGCTGGATTAAAATTTTTTTATTAACACAATTGTGTATTCATTTCAGAATAAGGATTGTGGGGGTTTTTGGGGTGAATGTAATTGTGGCCAATAATAGGTTTCCCCAAGCCACACAATATGGGCCAGTGCTCGCTCAGCAGGATCACCATCGGTTCATTTGGAATGTCTTAGCACATTCACAAAGGGATGTTGTGATGTGCCTCACATAGTTAGGTTATGGTGAGGTTTGGTCACCAAATATTAGTAAGGTCACATGAAGGAGCGTATAACAAAGTTAGAACAGCATTGTATTGTAAACATACATGTGTCACAGACATTTGCCATCATACAAGGAATGCTTAGGCCAGATGGGGCTAGCCAGTCCACACTTGTGATGGTCCCAATGTGGGACAGTATAGGGATTGTAGGCCAGATGGGCTAGCCAGTCCACACTTGTGATGGTCCCAATGTGGGACAGTATAGGGATTGTAGGCCAGATGGGGCTAGGCAGTCCACACTTGTGATGGTCCCAATGTGGGACAGTATAGGGATTGTAGGGCAGATTGGCCTAGGCAGTCCACACTTGTGATGGTCCCAATGTGGGACACTATAAGAAAAGAGCCCAACGGGGGCAAAAAAAAAAAACAACAATATTTTCACTTTTGCAAGGCAACAAGCCAACGTGTGAAAATTTTAGGGTCCAACAAGGACAACTGTTTGTGGGGCCATGTTTGGCCAGGATACAATGCATCCCTCAAATTCATGGGTGTGATCCATGGTGTGGGTGTAGGTCCGCCAGCATTTGAGCCAGGCGGCCAAGGTCCTGCAGGCCACGCTGTAGAGCCGTGGTCAAACGGGCCACAAATGCCTGATGGGCCTGGATGAATTCCTCCATGGTAGGGGCACCTGTATTGGGAGTAAACACAAACTTTAGTACACAGTCGTCACTGCTGATGGTTAGTCATGACTGGCCACAACCATCCACTTACCCTGTTCCTCCAAATCCAGTTCACCATCAGACGGGGAGGGAGATGGGGTCAAGCTCCATCCATATGAGCCCGCACGTTCACCATCTGGAAAAAGGGTGAACCAACATGGTTTACTTTGTTTACATAAATTGTTTTGCCCCAGATGAAATTTAAGCAACAGTGTGCAGGGTGTCTGTGGCAACATAACCCACTTACCACCATAGTCACTGTGTGGGGACATGGTCACCCCAGGACTCGCCACTGAGCTGGAGACAGTGGGAGGTGGTGTTACTCCCGGGCTGGGGCTCCGTGGCCACATTATGTGGTTCAGGGGTAACAGTGGTCCTGGGCTACGGGGCAAAGACTCCTCTGGGCCGCCAGGTACTTGCTGCTCCTCGCCCTCCTGTGGGGAGTTGATGTGTTCCTCCAGCAGCCAGGCAGATGGGGACAGCTGGTCACACTCCAGCGGGCTGCCAGGTGCGGACTGGTCCTCCACGTCCTCTGTCCCGGTGGGTGACGGGACGTCTGGCTCCTGAGGCCCGGGGGAAGGTGTTGACCCTGGGGACAAGGGTGCCACTTGAGCCTGATGTGGTGGGGTTCTTGATGGGCCACCTGGGGGTGGGGCATGGGGCCCTTCTTCTGATGAGGATTCAGCATCTAGTTTGAAATTTGAACATAAAAGACGTAATAAGATCATGCCTACACATTGTTGTCCTACAAAGAGCTTGTGTGGGTATGTATTTGACGGCTAAGCCTGGGGTCACACACACACAGATATGTGGCCAGATATTGTTGACAGATCTCTGGTTGCAGTGAAAGCATGGACACATTGTTCCATTTTGAGGCTGTCTCCAAATGTCAACATGTGACCATGATTTGACTGCAAACAGAGATCTGCAAACAATATGTGGGCAGATATCTGTGTGTGTGACCCCAGCCTTACTTAGCATCAACCAGGTGATGCTGGATGCATACACTCATGTTGTATGCATGGACTGTGCGTGTGAGACATTTTTAGGCCTGACTGGATGAGCACAACACTGTGAAGATGTGTTTGATTGTGTAGGCCACACTGTCCCTTGTCATATGTTTCCATCATTTTTTGTGTATTGTGGGACATGCACATGTGGCGGTGTGTGTTTTGGGGCAACAATTACTCACCACGCAGCCTGGCAATCCTGGCACGGATGTCCAGTATGCGACCTGGGCACTTATGCTTCAAGTCAGCGATCTTTTTTTGGATCGCTTTGACTGTCCTCTGTACCCCCAGTTGGCAGAGCAGGGCCCGCTGGATCCGCCGCACGGTTGCACCGATTGCGCAGCCTGGGGTGGCGGTGGTGATGGTGGCCCCAATAGTCCCGACGGTCGCACTGATCAATGAGGATGATCAGCTCCGCCATCCCCCATGTTGCGGCGCGGTGCACGGCTGCCATGACTGCTATGGTGTGTGCAGAGGCGGGGCTGGCACCTTGCAGGCAGAGTGAAAATGAAACCAACGTCATGACGTCATTACGACCGCTGTGGGGGTGACGCACCTTTATAAGTAGCCCAACACGCAGTGACTCGCCCGACACACTTATGCGGCCCCTACTGCAGAAGACCCACAGTGCAGTCCGTACAACACGGCTCTGATCTGTCTACTGGGTAATCTCCTCCGATGTGCTATGGGATTGTGTGCATCTGTGTGCGCGCTGCGCGCAGTGCCAGACCCGGAACACTTCTACGGCAGCTGCTGTGCAATAAGCCAGAGCGGTACGTAACACACACTTGTGCGCTGTGTACCGCATTATTCGTTATCATGTTGATAGGATGTGCACACTGTATGTAGATCATGGGCCATTTATGATTTTACGTTCAAGTGTGTGTCCGCGTAATTGTACTACTATCTGATCGTGCATACGGCGCGTATGTGTAGTGCTGAAGGGACAGCTCATCCAAGATGGAGGGCTGTGAGGCAAGGGCCAATCGTAACGCAGCATCTTCCACCAATGATCGCTGAAGGGGCGCGGTATCACGGAGCATGGGTGACGCCTTAGCCACATTGCAGCTACATCGCCGGGTGTCCCGAGTTCACTTCTGTAGCTTCTTTACACGCCGATACAGCTCGCTACAATCGGCGATGTAGCCATCTGTTTATGGGCAGTGCACGGATGCAGAGGTATCTGTAGCCGGCTGTGTCGTCCCGTCTTCAGACGCCGCTACTACGGGCGATATTGGCGCGACAAGCTACTTTTGTAGCCTGTAGCGGGTTGTATCCATCCTGTTGTGGCGGCGTGTAAAGGTACCATTAGAGATTGAAACATCCTTATCAACTTGAACTCCCTGATTTTTCGTTCTCTATCGTTTTTAAAATGACCTTTCAATATTAGGACTTTTAAATCTGCCATACTGTGTACAGGTCTAGAGAAGCGCATTCCTACAGGTGTGTCCAGCTAATTTTCTTTTTGTATGTCTATGCAGATTCATCCTTGTTTGTAGTGTTTGTTTTGTTTCCCTGATGAATGTCCCTGCATTGCACCTTCTACATTGTATGATGTTCACCACATTGGAGAATGTACAAGAAAAAAAGTCCATGATCTTATAGTCCTGGTTTGTGTTGGGTATAGAGACTTTATCTGTTGGTGATATGTGGGTAGGGAGGTTGTCTGGCAGGGATATCCCAGAGGTTGTCATTTTAAAATATATAACTTGCAACGAAGCCTCCTACGTAAGTTTGAACCAACCCACATGCTACATGAAAATCATTAATGATACCAACTTTTATAAACATATAGATTTTATTTATTCATTTATATATTGCCTTGAAGTAAGATACCGGGCAGCATTAAAACTGCTTTATGAAGACTAATTTCCTGAACTGTCATTAAGTCTATTGTGACGCCCCGCCATGCAGGCATCACAGAGGCGTACTGCACCCGTAAAAGAGGTGCAGATACTCCAGCTGCAAGCGGATTCTTGGATGGTGGGTGGAACCCATAACCAGCACTCCCACACTAGATTACACAGTGGGAAGGTACCCGGGAGGGAACAAAACCACATCTAGGGGGAACAAGGAGGTCTTTGACCTTGGGTCCTTGAAGGAGAGGGTCTCTCAGCTGAGGGACCAGGTTAAAGGGAGTAGGAGAAAGGGCTCCCAGGCACAGAAAGATACAGGGCACCGGAGCCCGCACCTGTGGGATACTATAGGACCACAGAAAATCCGGAGTCCTGGGAAGTCTACAAGTCTACAAGTCTCCCAGGCACCTAAGCAACCAGAAGAGACAACTAGGCACCGCTGAAGGAGCAGGCGGCCAGCCAGTTGAGGGTTACCCGACGGCAGCAAGGGTGAGAGAAAGAGTGGAGGTCAGGCTGATTTCAAGTCACCGGGCTTCATACAACCACTGGGAAGCAGGAAGGAACAGACGGGAAAGAAGGCACACACCAAGGGTTCCATCATACCACCTTGGATCCACTTGCAGCCACCCGTTAGCTACCTGTTTTAACAACTTATGCTGAACTGTAAACTGCAACTTACAATACCAAAAGTTTCCAGTAAAGTACCCGGAGAGAAGTGAACTTGACTCTGCTGTATTTCCTTGCGAATGACTTTGTTCCCCTACAGGAACGCTGCTCCAGAGGTCCCAGTCCTACCTGTGGAGGACTTTACCACAATAGCTGCAATACCATCTACCTCCGGTGGACTGTGGCGGCGCTGGTGGCATCTCACCAGATACTACAGGTGGCGTCAAGACAAACTTTGTACATAGTCCCCTGTAAATATAACCCCCTTTTTGGAAGATAGGCCCAGGACACAGGGCCAGGTGCAGCCACCACTCCCCGTGACAGCAGGAGAGTTAACCCTTACCGCCTGACACCCAAGTACCCCAGGAGCCTGGGCGCAACACTATAAACTTAGAAATTATGTCAGGAATTCTTATCAGAGCAAATAAGTGTTCCTGACCATGTGACTGCCATGGGGCCAGTGACCTGAGGGGCCCAATGCTGTCAGCTCCCTGCTCAACCATTCAGCCAGTGTGTCTGACTCACAGTGCAGCAGACACAATGGACAGGGCCTCAGACTGCACTGTACCATACATCAGAGGAATTAATTACACTGTGTATGGGGAGCACTGTGGACACCATAATACTGTGGACATACTGTAGTGATTATCATTATCAAACCATGTATAAGGCATCTCAGGGCTGTTATACTGTGTCTGGCTGGGCCTTCATATTGTATGAATGGGCTGCAGGGGTGGGAGCTGTGGTGGCAATCATACAGTGATGTGGGGGCCATCATCCTGTGTGAGGATTGTGGAGGCATCATACTTTGTGAGGACATCAGTAAGGGGACTGTGGCACATCATACTCTGCGGTGGCACTTAGAGTGCCTCATAATGTGTGTGGGTGTTTGTGAGGACATCCTCCTGTGTGGGGGGCACTTTATTTGCATCACACTGTGTGTGGTGTCTATGGACACATTATTCTATGTTGGTTGCACTGTGGCTGCATACAATTTTGGGGGCACTAGGACAGCATCATATTGTGATGGGGATGGGAAATGGTGGTGTCATCATACTTTACTGATGGCATTTTGAAGTCATTTCATACTATGTATATGAGGGGTAATGTGGGGCAAATAGTGTGAAGGAATTCATACTGTGTGTGGGTGTGTGGGTGATTTTGGGGAGTATCATCACACTTTATGGGAGCCATGAAGGGTGTATCGTGGTGGCTGAGAACACTAATGGCCTTCAAAATTGTGCAATAAATGGTGCCCTTACTGTCTTTAACAGTTGTGAGGTAACCCCTTCTGCGACAGCTCTTATGTGCTGGGACCTCGCCTACTTGACACGATATATTGTTGGCAGGGACAGAAAAGGAGACCCATTTATGACTTTTGTGATGGGGCCCAATAATTTCTATATTGGCCACTGTTTTTTTTAATACTGCTTATCTTTTTTTAGGATTTTTAGGTAATATTACACAGGTGGTGGTCCAACTCTTGGCACCTCTGCCATTCGCTCTATAAGGGGGTGTGGTGCTCTGTAAAGCACAGCTTCATACCTTTAATATTACATCCCAGGACCTATTTCCCTAAATAAGACAAAGCTTTATTGTTTTGTAAAAGCAGGCACAGTTGTTACAAAAAGTACAGTGCTACCTGTGTTTAACCATAAAGTGAACCATCACTAACCCTTTAAATTGCATGGGAGGGGGGTACTGTTAATGGGATCACTTTGATGGAACTGTAATGGAGGCAGCCTGGCTGTTATTTTGGGGTGATTACCTGTTTCTTCCCTGTACCTTACTTTACCTCACAATAATGATAATATCTACTTGTATTTTTATGGGATGGGTAAAGGTTTTGTTGCTGATATTGACAATTGTAGTAACTGGATAAACCCCTTATAATTACATTCTATATGCTATCATTTATCATGACTGTTTCTAGAGAATCTAGATAACCTTTCAATGAATGCAGTTGATGTGCTTGTGTTCATACATGTTTACAGAGGGGTCTAATATGTCTGGGGCATTTACAGATGCAGATACCCATCCCTCAGGATTCCGGTCACTTCCAAATGTGGCTGATGATTCCCCTTAATCTGGGAATGCTTAGGGTATCACCATCCATTTCTAATGCAGATGACCATTATACTTTTTGCTGTTACTGCAGTGCTGCTGCTTTGTCTGTAATCCAGTAAGGAAGAACATATTGCAGCAGAATCCTGATTTACACCATACAGGGCCACACTTACATGGGCACAGCCATAATACAGAATTAATACAGAACAGCACAGATTGCAGCATTACTAGGACAAAGTCTGACAAACTGATAATAAGGAACCTGTGACTTATTAAGTGCAGATAGGACTGTCATAAATTCCTACCTGATCTCCAAATACAAGGCAGATGCACATGAGAATGGCCAGCACTCCATGTAAGTCCACAGGTTTCATGGTGACTCAACAGTGGGATGAAGCAGCTCTCTGTCTCTTCTCTCTGGCAGGGTCAGTCCTCTGCTCTTCATTGAAGTAGTGCAGAAAGGCTGCAGCTCTGCTGGGAACTGTACTACTGCTGCATTGTGCTACTGCTGGGAGTTGTAATCATCATCCACATAGGTAACAGACAAGTGCAGGCTAGCAGAGTCAGTGTGTGAATGGATCTCAGCTCACATCTCCCTCCACCCACTCTCCTACTGTAGGTCTCAGTCAATCACCTCCTTTTTCTTCTGTCCCACCCTTATTCTGCACTCTAGTCCTTCTACCCCACCCTCCTTTAACATAATACATACATCTGTATTAATAAAAATATATGTTATTACATTACAGCTTGCAGTGCAATAATCAATAATACACAAACATACACTGGTGGTGATCCTATACAGACTTTACATCGTCAGTACCCACACAATTCCATCACACCCACCCTGGCAGATGCACCCTGGGTGACTATTTTAATTATCTCTGGAGTGGCACAGTCTAAATTCCTTTGTGATGGGTTATTTCAAGGCGATGATGTCACAGTAATTGTAGCCATCTGTATTTTCTGCACAATAACAATTAGACCATTTAACCTTTAATAGGGTGCAACAATGTCACAGCAATGAACAGTAGTATTTTGCAGATGAATAAATAACAGTTTTTTTCCATGCTGACACTGAAATCATATATGCTCTGCGGTATCAAATTCCAAACTTTCAGTACTGAATATCTGCAGATGACTGAGAGGTGTGAACCATTGTTTTCTTAGTAGGTGGTGGAAAACTGTACATAATGTCCGACTGGGAGCAAAGGTCTCAGCCTCAATCACAGGAGAATAAATACACAGAATAGTAAGAATATACTTAAGTTGCAGGTACATGATCAGTGTTTGCAGTATTATGGATGCAGTTTGTTTTCGCTGTGTCCATAACACTGCGTTGTGCAGTACAAGCTCAGTGGATGGGATTTCCACAAGTCATGTACCCACTGAGCTTTTTTAATCTGCAGCGTACACTAACATACCAGGCAGCTTTCCGGGCGTTCCGGACTGCTCATCCGCAGCATGTCAATTTATTGCTGTGAAGTTGGATGCGATCTTGGGTGTTGAATGCAGGGAAAAGCCATCCTGCCCGAATGCTGACTGTAGGAACAGGACGGCTGCAATCATCCACGGACAGGTCCGGAAACACTGCGTCCAGGGCGTAAGTGTATATGGGTCGTCTGCACATCCAAAATAATAAGAGTCTATACTCACCTTTCGTGCTGGCGCCGTTACGGTGGGGAGGATTTGTGGCGCCCCACTAAGAGTGCGTCACAAAATGGTACTGCACCCCTGAATGAAGGTGCCATATCCTTTGCTCTGGTAATGAGTAGAAGAATCCTGAAGCTCCAACACCACACACACACACCTAGTGTTTAGGGGACCAATCAGACACCCGTTGCTAGGGTAACAGGTCCCGGTGGGAGGAGAGCTAGCTTTTATAGTGAGTGGGAGAGCAGCAAGGAGTTAGACCAGGAAGTGAGAACGGAACAGTGCAGAAGTCAAGTCGACACAGGAGAAAAGCTACAGAGAGGGGCTGCACAGGGCCGTGCAGCACAGAGAGAGCAAAGTGAAAGCAACAGATGTAGCAGAGTTGGAGAAGTTGCAGAAGAGCACCGAGAAAGCTAACTGGGAGGGCACCTCAACCTGGTGACCCAGAAGAGAGAGAGAGAGGCCAAAGAATAGAGAGGATAACTGATTATTGAGCCACCATTAACCCACCATTGAGAGCCAGGGACCGTAAGTGCGCATACGGGATCCCAAGCGAAGGCCCTCAGTGCTCCTAATTGGGTATGCAAAGTAGCGAAGAGAAGGGATAAACAGTGATAGAGAAAGACACCTGTGGAGCTTCAGAGGGATGCTGCTCATTGCCAGAACCACCCGGTCCACTGCCTCAGCCGACACCATTGCATACCTTGTTAGGGTATGTGCTCACGGTCCAGAGGAGCTGCGTGTTGGACGCAGCTCCTCCGGACCTGATGGAAGCCGCGGGTGGCCGCAAAGAGACTGCAGCCGCCCCGTACTCACCATGTGCGACGGGTGCGGGGCGGCTTCTCCCTGCAGTCTCTCTGTGGCAGCCGCTTCCGACTCCGCAGCATGAAATGAACATGCTGCGGAGGAGCGGAATGGCGGCAACCCGCACCGCAGCTCCAAAGACGCTGCGGGTGGGTTATGCATAGTGAGGATGGGATTTCTTGAAATCCCATTGTCGAGCCCACTGGGACGAGGGTACTCGGTACCGGACCGGGTCTTTACTGGGGAAGTCACGATTGGTCCTGGTTCCGACCGTGTCCCGGGCCCTGGCAATTAAAGGGGATATTTACAGGGGTTGTCAGTCGTGACGCCACCCACTTGATGCGGCCAGTAATGGGGGCCGCCGCTGCTGCAGAACCTCCGGGGATGGTGTAATGGCAGCGGAGATGGTGTAGTTCCAGTGGGTAGAACTGTGTTCCCCGGGGCAGTAAGGGTTAAGTCTATTGTGGAGTGTGTAGCACACTTACTTTGCAGACTCTGCAGGGATCTCTCCTCTCTGTGGGTGCTGACAGGCTGTATTCTGTATGAAGAGAATCACTTTCATGCAGAAACACAAGGGAAGCCGTTCCAGGGTTTTCCGTATTTACTCTCAGTTCTTCAAGTCACTTTACAGCTCAATTACAGTTCTGACAAAGTTCAAGTACAGTTCTTAACACACGGGCACATTCTCCCTCTCCGGGTTCCCTTTGCTCTGCAGCCAGGCCTCTCTCTCTGTGACCCCTCACACAATCTGCAGTGTCCTTTCCGGGCTATTACGGTCTCCGTCTCCACGGGTGTGTGTGAAACGCTGGACAGTATGGCGGTGACTCGGGCCCCTGTGAGTCCTTAGTTTGTCACTGAGCTGCCTGTCCTTTAGGGTAGGGATCCCAATCTGGAATTAAGACCCCCGTCGTGTTGTTTGGGGATGCCGGGTAAACTAGAGCCGACACTCTACTTCAGCCCAACCTCCAGCAGTCCTCCAGCACGAGGCGCTGCCAGGCTCCTTTCCTTCTGTGTCTCTTAGTATCATAGGAGGGCTACTCCGCCTGCAGTCGGTTGTTTTAGCTGTGGTTCTAGGGCCTGGGTTACACCGTCCCTCTCTGCTCTCTCACACTCCTGGGGTCCGGCTCTGGATAGGCTTTCTCTCTCCTCTGACTCACACTGGCTCAGTACAGATTCTGCGCTCCTTATGCCCTCACTCTCCCAGAATGTGTGGCTCTCTCCTGCTCAGCTTCAGCTCAACCTGCTGCTGTTCTCTGGCCTGTGCTGTGCTTCCCAGCTTCTCTGTCTTTGCTGCTCTTGGTCTTTACAGCTCGGCACCCTGGGCCTACTGAACTCCTTCACTCCTCCCCCTTCCTATATACTGTCAAGTCACCTGACTACGTGTGTGCCCAACCCACTCCTCTAAATCCACCACCCCTCAATCTCATAGAGTCTCTAATCTCAGGGCTGGATGCTACCTTCTGTACGTGGGTTGTGTGGGCTGTGAGGGTGTTGGTGTGCAACAATGTCCTACCTGCCTGGCTGCAGTTCCCTTTTGTGGCCTCCTGGACGCAGGGGCGCCACACTCTCCCGGAGTTAAGTAGCGCGTCCCCGCGCTGCCCGTCATGGATCCCCCTGAAAGGGAGCGACTCCATCTTGCTGCCGCCCATCACCCCGGAGGATCCAGCAGCGCCGGTGCCATCAATGAACCTACAGGTGGCGTCACGAACCAGAACTTTATTCTTTTATTCCTTTTTATTATTTTATTTTTTCCCCTTTTCCATTGACCACCGGGCCCACAAACTCAGGCACCGCTAACCGTGACCTACAGACTGCGCCTGAGAACGGAGTCCCCTTGCCATGGTGAGTCAGATAATCGTGTTCTCAGGGCCCACATGACATTGTGACATCACGAGAGCTCCAGTGTAACAGGCCAGATTAACCCCCCACTCAAAATATACCCGGGGTTAAAGGGGCCAAGACCAGATTATGCCCGGGGTATATTATAGCCTAGGCCAAACCATACTCCGGGGTATAAATTGGCCTAGGCCAGATTATACCCCTCCAGGCCAGTGCACAGGGGCCCCAGGCAGCGCACATTGGCCCTAGGCAGCGCACAGGGGCCCCAGACAGCACACAGGGGGACAGAGACAGTGCATGGAGCCCTGTGCAGCACAGACAGCGCAAGGGGTCCCAGGCAGTGCACAGGGCCTCCGGCAGCACACAGGGGCTCCAGACAGTACACAGAGGGCAGAGACAGCGAATGGGACCCCAGACAGTGCATGGAGCCTCAGACAGAGCACAGAGCCTCAGACAGCATGCAGTGGGGCAGAGACAGTTCAGGGCCTCAGATACCGCACAGGGCTCCGGAGATCGCACAGGGCCCTGACAGCACGCAAGGGCTCCAGAAAGCACACAGGGGGACGGAGACCGCACACTGGGTCCCAGACAGTGCATAGAGGCCCAGACAGAGCCCCAGAAATCGCACGGGCCCCAAACAGCACGCAAGGGCTCCAGACAGTATACAGGGGGGCACAGACCACACACTGGGTTCCAGACAGTGCATGGAGCCCCATAACAGCACATGGGGCCCCAGACAGTGCACGGAGCCTCAGACAGAGTACGAAGCCCCAGACAGCGTGCAGGGTGGCAGAGACAGTGCACGGGGCCTCAGATACCGCACAGGGCCCTGGAGATCGCACAGGGCCCCAGACAGCACGCAAGGGCTCCAGACAGCACACAGAGGGGCAGAGACTGTGCACTGGGTCCCAGACAGCACACGAAGCCCCAGACAGCACGCAGGGGGTAAGAAACTGCACACGGGACCCCAGACAACGTACAGGGGGTAGAGACAATGCACGGGGTCTCAAACAGTACAAAGGGGCCCCAGACAGCCCAAAGTGGGCAGAGACAGCGCACGGGGCCCCAGACAGCACACAGGACCCCAGACAACATGCAGGGGCAGAGACAGTGCATGGGGCCTCAGACAGCATATGGGGCCCCAAACAGCGCACCGAGCCCCAGATCATTTTAATGTTGTTATCAGTGTTTACCTTTGAACATTTATATTGTAATATTATGTCACCAGCCATGTGTACAATTAATGGCCGAAAGCCTCTCTGGAACTAATAATCGCCCCATGGAAAGGTACCTTTATTAGATGAAGTTTCAGAATATTATGACTTTTATTATATTACTAGATGTGGGCCTGATTCTATTGCATCAGGAGGGCGGTGACATACCGATGGGAGTGGGCTCTGTGGTGCTGGGGGCGGCGGTTGTCTCTTTCCCCTGTGAGCGGTCTTTCTTCCCCATGCTCTCCCCGTGTGCTGTCTTCTCCCCCATGCGCTCTCTCCTTTGAGCTGTCTTCCCATGTGCACTGTCCCCACTTTGCTGTTGTAATGAGGTGTGCAATTCAGACTGTATCATAGAAATGGATATAGAAATGAACTGTGCACAGTCCGCACTTGTCCACCAGGGGGCATCAGTGGACTGTACAATCACAGAGCTGGGAAACTCCCAGCCCTCTCTGTTGTTTAACCAGGAAGTGAAAGCAGAGGATCAGTGCAGTATAAATCCAGAGCTGAGAAGATCTACCTGCGGATGTCTGTTTAAAGTGGACTACTTTGCTACACCTTGCCGGAAAAATCACCCCGCAGAAGCCCCTGTGACTGATCCTGGGCCACTGGACTTTGGTGCTGTGACTCTGGCCGCTCTGCAAAACCTTGCCCGCCGAGCACCCAGAGTGCATGTGCAGGGGCCATGACCGACATAAGGGAGCCATTTGTGCTGCTGTGATCTCCCTTCTGCTGCTGCTCTGTGTGCCCTGAGACTAAGAGACAGACTGTTACCTGCAGAAGGAGACCAAAGAAGAAGACTGAGGAGATCCCCAGGCCTGCTACGTGGGAGCGACATCTTCTTCTGTGATAAGACTGGTACGTGATTTTAGGGAAAGTTAGGGAAAGATACCTTCATTGTTGTGTTTTTTTCTTGCTGCGTACCCGGAAGAAGTGAAGATCCAGAGACTCTAATATATACAAGTGCGCATATAGTTCAGTTGACTGTGATATAAATATGTTTTACAGTAAAGAAACGTTATTACCGGTTAAACCTGAGTATGGGGATTCTGTTGAGAAAGATCATACACACACACCCGCGGCCTTACCACCGGTCGCTACACTGTCTTTTCCCCTTTTTGCTCTCTCCTTTGATCTGTCTCTCCTTACTGTGTGCTCTTCCCCCTGTGTGCTGTCTCTCTCCACCCTGTGCTGTCTTCTCCCCACGTGTACTCTCTCCTTTCAGCTGTCTCCCCCTCTGCACTCCTTCTTCCCCTTGTGCAGTATATGTCCCCCCTGTGCACTGTCTTTGGGCCCCTGTGCACTGTCTGTGGCCCTGTGCCCTGTCTTTGTGCCTGCATGTGCACTGTCTGGGGCCCTGTATTCTATCTCTGCCCCCTGTGCGCTGTCTGGGTCCCTGTGCACTGTCTCTTCCCCCCGTGCGCTGTCTGGAGCCCTGTGTAGTGTCTCTGCCCCCTGTACTATCTGGGGCCCTGGGTACTGTCTCTGCCCCCATGTGCACTGTCTGGGTACCCGTGCACTGTCGGGGGCTTGTGCATTGTCTCTGACCCCTGTGTGTTGTCTGGGGCCCGTGTGTGCTGTCTGGCGCCCTGTGCGCTGTCTTTGCCTGAATGTGCACTGTCTGGGGCCCTGTGTGCTGTCTCAGCCCCTTGTGCACTGTATCTGCCCCCTGTGTTCTGTCTAGGGCCCTGTGCAATGTCTGAAGTCCCATGCTCTGTCTCTGCCCTCTGTGTGCTGTCTGAGGCCCCGTGCACAACCTGTGGCCCCGTGTGCTGTCTGGGGCCCCTGTGTGCTGCCTGGGGTCCTGTGCCATGTCTGGGGCCCCGTGCGCTGTCTGGGGCCCCCTGTGTGTTGTCTGGGGCTCTCTGCACTGTCTGGAGCCCTTTGTGCTGTCTGGGTCCCACTGCGTGGTTTCTGCCCCCTGTGTGCTGTCTGGCGCCTGTGCACTCTATGGGGCCCTGTGCACTGCCTGGGGCCCCTTGCACTGTCTGGGGCCCTGTGTGTCATCTCTGCCCCCTTGTGCGCTGCCTGGGGCCCTGTGTGCTGTCTGGGGTCTCGTGCGCTGCCAGAGGGTCCTGTGCGCTGCCAGGGGGGCCTTGCACTGTCTGGGGTCCCGTGTGTCGTCTCTGCCCCCTTGTGTGCTGTCTGAGGCCGCATGCGCTGTCTGGGGCCCCGTGCGCTCTCTGCCCCCCCTGTGCGCTGTCTGGGGCCCTGTTCTTGAGTATATCATTCAATGTTTCTCATAAGTGTGAAAAATCTGATCTACAACAGCAGGGGTATATTCTGACCTGGAGGGATATAATCTGGCCTAGGCCAATTTATACCCCGGGGTATAGTTTGGTGTAAAATATAATATACCCGGGCATAATCTGGTCTAGGCCAATTTATACCCCGGGGTATAGTTTGGTGTAAAATATAATATACCCGGGTATAATCTGGCCTAGGCCACCGGGTCCAATCACCGCTAACTTCTGTCACCTTGCCTTCAGACCAAATGTGTTAATCAACAGGAAATGACAATGCATCTGCCCCTCAAGTCCTGTTGATTGCTGATTTGGTCTGTAGGTGGGGAGAGAGAAGTCAATAGTGACTGGATGCGGGGCTCGAGTGGCCTCACAATGTCCCGTGAGACCCAGGAACCGCAATTACCGACACCTCTGGAATTGTGCCAGCATGAGAGGTGAGTACAGACTCTTTTATTTCACCTGGCATCTACTCTTGGAATCAAAGGGGTTGTTCTACTAGTGAACAATTCCTTTAACTCTAAAATGTTGCAGTGTTTCAAGGAAGCCACCAGGAGACTCACCTGACCGATTTGTCTCCAGTGTAGCTTGGATCCTCGGCACCTATTAAACTTTGTTTTTCTCTGAAACATCGCAGCATTTCTGCGTTAAACATAGACAGCTGAAGTCATGCAGCCACGGTCTGAGACATGCTGCAGTGGATCAGACACCAAGTATCAGCTGTCAGGTTCCCTTTAAGACCTCATTCAGATGAGCGTATTTCCTGTATGCTTTTTCTATGTCAAACAAGCAGCACGTGGACTGATGAATTCAATGAGGAAGTTCAGATGAACGGCATTTAGAAGAGAAGAGAAGCACGCGCTTCTCTGATCCGTTTTTCTGATTACATTCACCCCTTAAACTCAATATGTGTAATACTAACATTACAAGACATACATTGCACTTAATGACATAGGAATCTGCATTTGGCCTTTATATTCATTTTTTTTTCCTTTTTATGTATAGACACATGAATGTCAAAGTCAAATAGATGGAATACTTATATGAATATAAAATTGCTAACTTTTCAAGATATAAAATTGAAAGTTTTCATACTTTTATCTGAACCCGGCGAAATATTAAGGACGTACATAGTAGTAACCTGGTGTATGACAATTCAACATGGTGCTTCAACCTGAAACATTGTGACTCTTGTCCATGGGGTGTGTCTGCTATCACATTTCAGAATTATTCACATTAATGGTTTTCTAATGCTGTAAGATTACCAAGACATTAAATAAGATTAAATAGCTTTATTCAGTTTCAGTGTCTTAGCATTTCTATTCTGTCATTGTATTAAAAAAAAAAGTATGAGTGTGGGTATTAGACAAACTCTATTGACTCACACATGCCCATGTCAGAGGTGCCAGGCAATCATTCTTAAGGTACCTTTACACGCCGCAACCGCGGCGAGGAATCTGAGCGGCAATGTGTCTCCCCGTCACCATCGCCGTGAAATTGCCTCGCAATTGCAGCGTGTATTTGTGGAATTCTGCAGCGACAAAAAAGGTTGCTCCTGGTTCCGATTTCACAGCACTGCTCCAAAATCAGAGCAATCATGATGGCGACATTCCCGGCTTTTGGCGTGTGAACGGGCGATAGGGATGGAATCTGCGTCGCCTACTGATTTCCCGTAGGCGTGCACAGCATGCTGGAGTCCGCGCCCCCTCAGTAATGATTGGTGGTGCCTACTGTGTTTCCATTGGCTGTCCCTTCACAGGGCGCCATATTTGAAGAGCTGTCCATTCACCACCACACAATGGCAATGGCGTCATGTATTAGCCAGCCTTCCAGCGCAGGCTGCCCAATCAGGACGCTATTGCGTTGTGCAATGATCGTGTTTGGGGTGCGGTGTAAAACAATGTGGCTTGCCTATGTTTTAGCGCGCTGATAAGGTACGCTCACATTCCTTTGGGGATTGCGGCTTGTGAAGCGGCGACGGAACTCTACCGCATGTTTCCCGCTGCTGGTGTGGGAACATCCGGGACGACACATCGCTTTAGGTTGAGGGCGAAATTGCGGCGTTTAAAAGCGCCTTCGGCGTTCGGAGGCAGCCATGAAAACGTGCAAGCGCAAGTTAGATTGTCTCTTATCGCCGCCAAAAATTGCGACGTGTAAAGGTACCCTTAGGGTATGTGCACACTATCCGGAGTACTGGGTGTCAGATACAGTGCCTCAGGACCTACAGGAAGACGCAGGTGACGGCAGGGAGACTGCAGCTGCCCTGTGCCCACAATCTGTTTGGTGCAGGGTGACTTCTCCATGCATTCACCGCTAGAGGTCAACTCTGACTCCGCAGCATTAAATTAACATGCTGCGGAGATGCGAAGCTGCTGACAACATGCTGCGGTTAGGAGAAGCACAGTGGGCATGGGGTTTCTAGAAATCCACCACTGTGCTGGTGCTGTAGAAAACAGCGGTAAGACGCTGCATCCAAAACGCTGCTTAGCCTTAGGGTTTGCTCTGTTACCTTATAGTGCAGACTGGAATCCAACCAAGGGAATGTACACTACGGCCACGATTCACCAAGACTCCAAATTGATGAATCAGGCCCTATGTGCAAAATTATTAAGCAATTTGAAACTATGATGATTCTAATAATTTTAATATTGAACAACTTCAGTTATGTCAGTTAATCCAAAAGGTTTATACACATAAACCTGAATATTTAAGAAAGTAAAAGTGAGGTTTTGTCTTTCTTAGGCTAGGGCCACATTAGCGTTGTGGCATCCGTCTGGCTGGATCCGCCATAAAGCAGGGTTAATTAAAGCAGTGTAATGCTGTGTTAATGTTGCCATAGAGTTAAATGGGTGAGCGGATCCGCGCATGCAAATGTAGACACAAAAGGTGCCTGTGTTTGAAATCTTGCGCCTTTTGCAGCAGACTGCATTAACCCTGCGTTAATGCTGCTCTATGGCGGATCAGGCTAGACAGATGCCAGAGCGCTAATATGGCCCTGGCCTTAGTGCGGAAACACACTATGCTAATATTTTGTTATACCATGCCTAATGAAGGGACCTGAGACGTCTTGAAAGCTCACCTTGTTGCATCACTTATTTTATTTTTGTTAGCCATTAGAAGGTATCACAACTACAAGATTATTTGCTTGTTTCTCCCACTGCCCACTGAGAGCAATCAACATTTTCTCAACTAGCTAAGGCCGGCTTCAGACTTGCGGACCCTCCGCAGCGTCCTGCGGAGGGGATCCGCAAGCTGAACGCAGCCCCTATGTTTATAATGAGAACGCACGGTGCTGCGCAGATCTGCGCACGACCGTGCGCTCCCATTCACTGCAATATGTGATTTGTACGCAGGCGGATGCCCGCGCACAAATCACACACTCTTGTCCGCACCAGGAACGCGACATGGTCGCGTTCCTGGTGCGGACGAGGGTGTGTGATGGTGTGTGATTTGTGCACGGGCATCCGCCTGCATACAAATCACATATTGCGTGAATGGGAGCGCACGGTCATGCGCAGACCTGCGCAGCACCGTGCGTTCTCATTATGAATAGGGGCTGCGGTCAGCTTGCGGATCCCCTCCGCAGGACGCTGCGGAGGGTCCGCAAGTCTGAAGCCATCCTAACACGGTACCAAAACATTTTTTCCTTCAGCAGAGACACGAAAGCCTATCAGACTTGATGGGAAGATGGATGGAGCTAACTAAGAGCAATCCAGCAGGAAAACCTTTAGATATTGCAAAAGACTTGAGATGGGGGGTATAGATTCACCTCTCAGCAGGACAATGATCCTAAACATACTGCAAAAGCTACAATAAAATGGTTTAAATTCAAGCATATTCATGGGTTTCAATGGCCCAGTCAAAGTCTAGACCTACTGTAAATGTCATTGAAAATCTATAAGAAGACTTGAAAACTGTTGTTCATAAATTCACTCCATCCAATCTCGCTGAACTAGAGCTGGTTTGCAAAAAAGAATTAGCAAAAAAATCAGCCTCTAGATGTGCAAAGCTGATAGAGACATATCCCAAAACAGTTACAGCAGTAATTGCAGCGAAAGGTGGTCCTACAAAGTATTGACTCAGCAGGGCTAAATGCAAATGTTTGGCACAATTTTCAGATATTTATAAAACCATGTATAATTTTCTTTACACTTCACAAATACTCACTTAGCGTTAAAATGGTAAAAAAAATTGTGCAGCTCCTTGCATTTTCACACCAGTTTGAATCAGCTTTGCCGAGCAGCAGAGCAGGCTGTAACGCTTGAAGGGGCGAGTGCCCAGGAGTAGACCCACTTGGCCAGGGACCGATAATCACCTGGAGGAATGTACCTGAACAACTACCGAGTCTTCACTAGAGCCTCAGGTGGACAGGGTAGGGGATCTTGGTACCACCACAGTTGACTCCAGGGGCTGGGCTGCAATGGACAGGCAAAGTCTCTGTATATACAGTCATATAAAACAGTTTGGGCACCCCTCTTAATCTTACTCTTTTTTTTTTTGTTTAAAATTGTTTTTTTGCAACAGCTATTTCAGTGTGATATATGTAATAACTGATGGACACAGTAATATTTCAGGATTGAAATGAGGTTTATTGTACTAACCGAAAATGTGAAATATGCATTATTTCAAAAATTGACAGGTGCAAAAGTATGGCCACCTCAACAGAAAAGTGGACATTATATTTAGTAGATCCACCTTTTGCAAAAATAACAGCCTCTAGTCGCTTCCTGTAGCTGTTAATGAGTTCCTGGATCCTGGATGAAGGTATTTTTGACCATTCCTCTTTACAAAACAATTCCAGTTCAGTTAAGTTTGATGGTCGCCGAGCATGGACAGCCTGCTTCAAAACATCCCACAGATGTTCAATGATATTCAGGTTTTGGGACTGGGATGGCCATTCCAGAACATTGTAATTGTTCCTCTGCATGAATGCCTGAGTAGATTTGGAGCGGTGTTTTGGATCATTGTCTTGCTGAAAGATTCATCCCCGGCATAATTTCAACTTTGACACTGATTCTTGAACATTATTCTCAAGAATCTGCTGATACTGAGTGGAATCCATGTGACCCTCAACTTTAAGCTAGATTCCCGGTGCTGTCATTGGCCACACAGGCCTAAAGCATGATGGAACCTCCCCCAAATTTGACAGTGGGTAGCAAGTGTTTTTCTTGGAATGCTGTGTTTTTGTGGCGTCATGCATAACGCCTTGTTGTATGACCAAGCAACTCTATCTTTCGTTTCATCAGTCCACAGGACTTTCTTCCAAAATTAAACTGGCTTGTCCAAATGTGCTTTTGCTTACCTCAGGCGACTGTTTGTGGCGTGCATGCAGAAACGGCTTCTTTCGCATGACTCTCCCATACAGCTTCTCCTTGTGCAGTGTGCACTGTATTGTTGACCGATGCACAGTGACACCATCTGCAGCAAGATGATGCTGCAGGTCTTTGAGGTGGTCTGTGGATTGTTCTTGACTGTTCTCACCATTCTTCTTCTCTGCCTTTCTGATATTTTTGTTGGCCTGCCACTTCTGGCCTTTACAAGAACTGTCCCTGTGGTCTTCCATTTCCTTACTATGTTCCTCACAGTGGAAACCGACAGGTTAAATCTCATAGACAACTTTTTGTATCCTTCCCCTGAACAACTATGTTGAACAATCTTTTTTTTCAGATCATTTGAGAGCTGTTTTGAGGAGCCCATGATGCCACTCCTCAGAGAAGATGCAACTAGGAGAACAACATGCAAGTGGACACCTGAAATAGCTTTTCTCATGATTGGATACACCGGGCTATGAAGTACAAAGCTCAATGAGGTTACCAAACCAATTTAGTGCTTCAGCAAGTCAGTAAAAAGTAGTTAGAAGTATTCAAATCATGAAAATCAGAAGGGTGCCCATACTTTGGCACCTGTAAAATTTTGAAATAATACATATTTCACATTTTTGGTTAGTGCAATAAACCTCATTTCAAACCTGAAATATTACTGTGTCCATCAGTTATTACATATATCACACTGAAATAGCTGTTGCAAAAAAAAACAATTTTAAACTTAAAAAAAGGGTGAGATTAAGAGGGGTGCCCAAACTTTTTCATATGACTGTATCTGTGGCCAGGTGACAGATGCTAACAGGTGTACATAGGATCGTGGCACAGCAGGAACACTCAGGTGCCGCAAATATGATGGCACAGATGAAACTGGCAGGTGTAGTCGGTATGATGTCCTGGCTGGAACAGGTATGTGCAGCGGGTATGATGGCAAGACTGGAACTGACTGGTACAGTGGGTATAATGACACAACAGGATAAGTGGAAGCAGGCATGGAACTAGGACAGGTTATTATACACTTGTATGGGAGAAATGGATGTGGGTTCGGGAACGGGACACTGGACAGCAACCTGAAAACGAACAACACATCTCTAGAACATATACAGCATTGCTCAGGTACCTCCTAAAGGGGGAAGATTCCTTAAATACTCTGTGTTTCTCAGCCATAGGTTGAGAAACACTTCCAGGTAGGGTGCACTGGCCTTTTAAGAAAAGGGGGCATGTCTTACATGTGTCCTAAGTGCGTTCCTGGAAGGTTTCTGATTCAGACGCTAGGCCTAAAAACCGTAGACAGGAGACAAGCCCGGCCAGGCACCACGGGACCGCTGAAAGGATGAGGGGCTGCAGTCGATGGTCTCCCTGCTGAGGAGATGCCGGGGCCACAGTGACAGGCGCAACACTGGGGAGGAGCCAGTTTTGCACAAGGCATAGCTACTACAGTCAGGCTGGAGAAGCATTTCAGGCAAGGCACACTGATGCACCTTTAAATGAATTTGGTACAACATACTCCAGCGAGCTCTTCATTAAGGATGGTGTGTGCAAGACTATTTTTAATGACTCGGTCCCTAAATGGTTCTTCATTTGTGTAATTGAGCTATATCCTAGAATGGTCACAGAGCAATCAGACTAATAGTATATTCAAATAAGAGCTATATCCGAAGGCTCATTTGCTTTTCTGGTGTCAGAGTAAATGTGGCACCCCAGGGTCTTAGTGCCACTGTATCATCCCTGTCCCCGGGTGGTGGTGTCACGCTGAGAGCAACAAAAGGGTCTTCTCATCAGGCAGGAAAACCAAGCACAACACCTTCTGCCTCCAGGCCAGAAAGGGAAGACCAAGCCCGGGTTCAGGGTGAGCTCCCCCATAAAATCTGGTCTGGGGTGGAGCCAGTTAGTTCACTTCCTGAGAGGACTGTGAAGAGTACCAGGAAGATGGAGCTGAGCTAAGCTCATCCTAGGTACAGCCGATCAGTTCCTAGGAGGACTGAGGCAGGTATCCTGGTGGAATAGAGGCTGTAGAGCTGGTCCCGGGATTGCAGACTCGGTGCCAGGCCTCAGGCTAAGGTATGAGAAGAGTCACAGGAACACCTGGGGAGCTGAGCAACACCATGCTCACCCTAGAGGAAAGCACAGAGAATGGACACCAGGTCTGTGACTGTGCAGGGTCTAATGTCCCAGCAGTCAACACTGGAAGGTGTGAACGAAAAGAATGCGCAATAGGGTCTTATCTCAATGATACACTGTCGCTTATCGATGTGGAATTGCTCACCTTTGTCAGTTGTGAAACCACAACTGGTAGAATAGCGTACAGGCAGCTGCTGCAGGGACCGCACTCCAACGGTGACCGTGGTTGTAATACAGAATCCTGGACAAAGTGCCTCAGAGGAAGGAGCTCGGGAGGAGGCTCCGAAACGCGTCGGAAAATAAAGGCTATCGCTGATCCAGACATTCCCGTGTCTGTGTGTCTTTGGTCTCGGAGCAGCAGCGCGGACACTGAGGCACTTTGTCAGGATTCTGTAACACTGGAAGGTGGGGAATTCCAGGTTCCTCAGCCACACCATGCCCGGAGACACAGCAACAGAGAGAGTTCAGAAACTGACACCAGAGATGAAGGTTAGAAAGGAGTCGAGTTGCCTGTCATACCGGCACCTCGCAGCAAGGGACTGGGTCGGCAGCTTAGCTGATGCAGCAGCAGGAGCCAATACACAGGCGCAGTAGGGGACCCAAACACCCAGCTGGGTGAGAAGGAACCCTGAGTTACTCTCGGCAAGGACTCCGTGGACAACTGCCTGAAGTCAGCTATGCCAGTAAAAGACTGAGTGACCAACAAACAGTGAGTCTGCTTATTGCCTCGAGTCTGTCGTCCTGCACCCTACATCTAAACTACTTTCACTGCCCCGGTGAACTGCTCTGCCCATAGAGAGCCATTCTATCCCAACTGCCATCCACCGTCCCCGGAGGTTCAGCAGCATCGGTGGCAACCTATAGCCACAAACCACGGGTCGCGTCACGAACAATCTCCCTATTCACCATTCCCTTTTCCCTACCAAGCCAGAAAACCCCTTTTTCAGCTGAACCCAGGGCCACGGAACCAGGTCTCAACCCCTATGACAGTATAGCCCAATTCCGAGTACCCCACGACCTTGGGGCACGTTATAAATGTGATATTTTCCTCATAAAGAAACTGTTACAAGCATATTTATGTTCTATGTCACAAGAATGTGTCTTGCGGTATTTCATCATTAAAAATAGATCACAAACATTTAAAACAGCCATCTGTCTATATCTCTTGTACAAGCAGAGGACAGTAGGCTTTAGTCATTTTTCACAAAATGCAGACTTTCAGATTCGGCTTCTGAAGGACATAGACAAGATGACTCATACTCATGAAAGATGACTGACATCTAACCTTTGCTTCTCATTCTGGATGGACAATGTGGGTCATTTACCAACATCATTGTGCAGCTCATTTAATTCCTTGCAATTGGATGATATGAGTGAAACCTCGGTTTCCCATTTTTTTGAGTAACATAAGTACCGTATAATCAGATAATGAATCATTGTGGATGTCATTTTTCCTAAATAATAGAACAGTCACAATACTGATGTCCTATAGAGTAGGATGTGTGGGCTAGATAACGCATAATTCTAGCAATGAATTGTGTAGTCTGCTTTTCAGCTTCTGAGACAGCATGACTATTGTTAGCTGTCCTAATTGTTATGGGTAGGAAGACACCTTTTTAAAACATTTAATCTTTAAAAATTATCCAGATTGTAAAAAACTGTCCTTATATTCAACCTGTCAGTTGGATTAAGGCCACTGATGATTTTCTTTCCATAGGCCGCTAGGTAGGTATAAGGTGGAAAAATCATTTTCAATGCTGCATTTCAACATCAGTATGAAGACACATGGGTGAAGCTGCCACAGTCTGGGTACATCATCACAAGATACGAAGGATTCAGAGTATATGCAGTGTCAGCTAAAATATGGTTTTTATCTGCAAACTTAGTGGAAACTTGTAGGTATATCAGGCTCGATACAGCAAAGCATTTACGACATATTATTGCCTAAAGCGTAACCGCCATTTAAATTTTTATTTAATAATAATGTAGATCAAGTGATTTTAATAAACTTTCTAATATATTTCATTAGAAAATTATAATTGAAAGCCATTGATAAACCTTCCACAAAGTGTCCCACTGCACTGTGTGTGAAGCAGACATATGTTCATTATCAGTCAGATCCATCTTCACACTGTATACAGATATAAGGATAAAGGGGTGTGGTCTACACTCCTGACTGCAGACGTATCAGATTACCACTGGGTACAGCACAGTTGCTAAGCAATGTAAGATGGTTAGGAAGAGTGCAAACTCCTTATCTGTTTCCATGGAGCTCAGTCACATCTCTGTTAACCCCTTCTCTGCTATTACATTGCACAGCTCACTATCAGCTTGTTACCACCCGGGGGTCTGCTGCAGCGTTCCAGCAACCTCTCCCTGCACCCTCAGCAGCCAGAGCAGACCTCCCGCCTGGCACCCACGTTCCAGCGCCCTCTGCTGGAGTAGCGCCACTCAGCTCCTCAAATTCCATGGCTACTGCTTGAGCACATGAAACAACATCTCCAAACCTGTTTCTTCTGAAGAGACTGCAGAGAGCATGCTCCTCCCCTCAGCCAATCGCCTAGCCTCTGTGTCCTGCCAATCAGGACCGCCCTGCTGATATATAAGCTTCCTGTTCCTGTCAGTCCTTGCCAGGGCAACTTCTACCTATTGAAGTAGCTAATCCTGGTCTGGTCAGGTTGTTCCTTGTTTTGCTGGTTAACTGATTTCTGTGTGTTTCCTCCTACAGATCTCCGCCTTACCGGCTCCTTTCTGACTCCCGTGTTCCGGGTTACCCTTCTGGATCCCTTCCTAGCTGAACTGCTGATTCAGGTCCCGCTCCGGATTCTCTGGTTCCCGGTTCTCTGTGTTCTATCTTACCCGGTTGCTGTATTGTTTCCACGTCGCCTTGGGTCGGTTTAACACACGTGTCCGCTTCATTGGTCCCTTCGAGGCTGGTCCCGGCGGTATCCCTGTATAGGGGTCAAGCGCTCCGGGGTCTCCCTCGCTGGTGTTCCGGTGCTGTGGCCATGTGGCCCTCCCCTGGGGCGTGGGTTCTATTGTGTTCTGTTCTGTTCAATAAACCCGTTAACTCGACTGTACTGGTCCGCCTCTCTATCAACCAGGTATCAGCATCCGCTTTACGCGGTCCAGTGGGTCCACGTGTGGGGTCCGTCAGTAGGACGTGACACAGCTATTCTTAGGAGCTTTGGAAATACACACAGTGCTGGCAGTTGCTGGCCATGCCCACACAGCCATAAAATGCAGTTTTTAAAAGAGCACAGAAAAAAGTGATAAAATAAGTCATATGGGACATTATCAAAGCTGCTATGTGACCCATCATTAACAACCAGTGCACAGTATTGTTTTTTTGGGGCTTTTTTCAATTAAATGACATCTACACTTTAAGCTTTGAAAAATCGCATCATTTTGATGCAATGTGAGGCTGTGCTATTATTATGTGATTTGTGATGTTCTGAAACAATTTTCACCCAGATCTGACAAAGTCACTGAAGCTGGAGCAGCATCAGAGAAAGGTGACCACCGCTCATCACATTCGTAACAAGTGGTGACAATCCCTATGCTATATATTTTACTCCAGCAGGGACTGGAGTAGGATTAGTGGAAGAGATGCACGTCACTCGTCCGACAGTCCTGGGAGTGGTATCCAGTGATGGGAAAGGTGCGCAAATCTACTTATTAAATAAACTGGGAGTGGCAACAAGTGTGTTTAAAGTACAAAACATTCTACAACAAAAAAAGTTTACCCACATAAACAGCTGCACATCTATCATGATTAAATATAGAAAATGTATGATGGACAAACTTATAAAAGGATATATAAAAGCACATAAAATATTATCAAAAGCCAGGAGGCTCAACATCTTGGACTTAAAAGTATCAGGGCCAAGGGTTCCTCACACATGAGACAATAAATAACTTATGAGATGTAGATAAAATACAAATGGATATTACAAAAAAAACTAAAGTCACCATGTTAAATTTGGTAATAAGCGAATATATAACAAAGCAGTAAAAAAGTATAATTTACTACATGAAAGATGGAGAACATAGTAAAACTATTGCCAAAATATATCTATGATAAATATTATTACAAAATAAGGTAAATACTCAATAAAGAGATTCGTCTTTCCACAATGGCTTCCTCAGGGGCGGTATCACAAGTTTACATGTCACTTCCAATTGTTTTTCGATGCTTGGACTACCCGGACTGGACCTGTCGGATTTCAGGTTATGTATATGTGTTATGCCTATTTGTATCTACATTAACTTGCATACCTGAGATGGACCTGCTTTATTTGTACTATATGCAAGGAGGTAAAAGACTATTTGAAATTACCCCTGAGGAAGCGATTGTGGAATGGCAATTCGAGTGGGGTAACGTCTACCTCATACTAATATTAGGATGTATACCATATGTCATCCTCTTATTGGATACTTATCACATAATCATTTTGATCATGGACACATTTTACCATGGATATAGTGTTCCTGTGTTCACTATTTTGCATTCACTTATTCATACTTTTTATTGCTTTGTTATTCATTCCCTTACTAACATGTTGTTTATGGTGACTTTTGCTTTGTCTCCAATTGCCAGATTCATATGTATTATTCCTACAATCCTGTACCCAATACACTTTTTATTGCTTCGAGAGTGGGGAGCCCTTTGGTCTGGGCCATATACACATTTTTGGCACGGACCATTGACCTGAATGGGTCCGTAGGGTTGTGCTGCCTACCAAAAATGGACGTGTCTCCGTGAGGAGCACACAGACACGCATCTGCTCCACATGGAGTCATGGTCTCTGCAGAAAAACTACTGCGTGAAAGGGGCCATAGCAGGGGCGTAACTACAACAGGTGCAGGGGTTGCAATCGCACCCGGGCCCTGGAACCTAAGGGGCCCCAAAAGCTCTTTGGCCTGTAGAAAAAGACTAAATGTCCTGCCACACACTAGGATATCGTTAATGATATCATTGCAACGTCACCGGTTTGCAGCGACGTCGTAACGACATCGTTGGGACATTTACCAACGATAAGTTTGTTGATCGTTGGTCATTGGTAAATGACCTGGACCATAAATTTATCGTTGGTCTCCAATGATGAACAACCTCCTAACGCGAACAGCACACGCTGGGAGGCTGGTAACCAGTGTAAACATCAGGTAACTAAGTGCAGCGCTGCGCTTAGTTACCTGATGTGTACCTTGGTTACCAGCGTTCTCGCTGTTGCTGATCGCTGGTGAGTCTGCATGTGTGACAGCTCACCAGCGATCAGATAATGATGTCCCAGCGATCCACATCGTTGGTCAGATTTCTGGGACATCGTTAGGTGTAACAGGGCCTTTATACTATTAAAGATTTGCAATAATTGGGGGCCCCGTTGGAGCTTTAGCATGGGGGCCCATGAGCTTCAAGTTACGCCACTGGGCCATAGAGTTTCAGGTGTCTTCATATGTCAGTGACTCCACAAGTGGCTTCATGGACAGCACATGTATAGGAGACACAGACAAGTGAAAGTGGCCTT
The DNA here is from genome assembly GCA_033576535.1 of Allobates femoralis. Classification (NCBI taxonomy): domain Eukaryota; kingdom Metazoa; phylum Chordata; class Amphibia; order Anura; family Aromobatidae; genus Allobates; species Allobates femoralis. Next base: position 136,865,743 of record JARQOC010000006.1, read on the forward strand.
AAAGTACTGTCACACAGGTCAACATCGCTGGCAACTCACGGGAGCGCGCACGTTTTGGGAACTTTGCCAAGATCGCCGTGGAGATGTTACAAGAGGAGACATCGCTGGCAATGCAGCAGCGATGTTGAAAGCAACTTTTTCTGCCAAGGTTAAACTCAACCCCGGCAGAGATCATTTAACATTGCAGTGAATGGGGGAAGTTGCTTTCAACATCGCTGTTGCAGTGTCAGACTGGGCGATTCTGCCAGATCGCCTGAGCAACACCGTCTGGTTTCCCAACATGTTGGGAAACCTGGCAACTCCAATCAAGCAACTTATCGCCGTTGAAATCACCTTGTTACACGTACCAACGCACTAGCGATGTTACTGCAACTTCGCCATGCCCCTGAGTTGCCGGCGATGTTGCCAGCAATGTTTCCCCATGTGACGGTACTTTTAGACAGGAAATATGCCTAAAACACTAATTACCTGCAGATTATGAACATGTCTGCAGGTAAAGGGAGTGTTTTTTTTAGCTGACAGGTTCCCTTTAAACTGAGGCCGCATCACTTCTCTTCAATGCAACTGCGCCAGCTGCTGCTGGAGATCAAAAGAAGAAGAAGCTGTAGATCACATAATGAATTTTTAGATGTGCCGAGGTGAAGAAAAAGGGGAGGAACATCCAATTCAAGGTAAACTTCTGATATACGTGATCCATCACTAGCAAGGGTAAAATGTATTCTTTTATAAGATTGATTGAAACATAGAAGTGTAACCAGATTACAGACACATATTAAGTAATCTTGAAACGACATGGTAAAATGCTGTGGGAAATGGCTTGAAAAGAGGTATCATCCTGTGGTGTTAGTTTAGCTGCACCCCTCCTTACCCTCCTTCACAATCTGGCTGCATGGATAGTACAAGTCTGATTACACCACATGATGAGCCGTCATATCCTTGTGGCCACTGATTAATTGTGACTGTCATTTGTAAGGACGCCAAGTCATCACTGCAGTGTTGTAAGCAAAGACTGACACTGTCAGTACAGGAGCCGAGCTCGGTAAATCATATTTATTGTTGTATTATTTTATTACTTAAACCAATATCCATTTTGTTTTAGATTTTTTCTTAAAGTCTGAGAAATCAAAAGAAATGGCCACATTTGCCACCATTTTTATTATCCCTATTTATCAAACATTTAAATAATACTTTGTTGTAACTCTTTTTATTGAAGGGCAGTTTGTATAACATGTTTAGACTGCCGAGACCCAGTATTCGGTTCCCCTCGCCGTGCAATGATTGAGACCACCACATTGTAAGTTTCAAAGCTTTATTAAAAACACGCAACAAATCCGATAGCTATATAAAGGAAGGCGGGACGTGGGCGCTAGCTAACAATGGAACCCGAGGAACTGTTAGGAATTAATGAAAAGGGGGGTGGATTGATTTTGGCCGCAGCTCTTTGTTGTTTTGGGCATAACAGCCTACAGGCTCACTTGGAGGCTTAATAGCCTTGAGGCGTATCAGCCTAGTAAGGCGTGACAGCCTTGAACGGCCTACCGGCCTTGCGCGGCATATCAGCCTTAGGTCCTGGGGGAGAGGCAAAACCTGATGCCCTGGCCATCCTAGCCCGGTTGACGCCCTGTAGGAGGGGCGCCCGATTCCTAGGCCGTCCTGGACAGGTTGAATTTTACCAACTCCCTCTTCCACCGGCTGCGACTTAGAGCTTCCTTCTGGGGCGGGAGGGTGGGCGTTGATGTTCGCCTGGGGAGCAGGATGGTAAGAGGGAGGTTGCCCCTAGGTAAGGCTACTTATAGCCAGGAGGCAGGCTGAAGGCTAGTGAGAAAAGGGGGAGAGGGGAACCTGAGAAGGCAGGCTAAAGGTAGTTGAGAGACCACTAGTTGACCACTAGCTTCCTATCATCCCTAGTATTTTCTTTATTGAAAGGTTATTGCCATCTCACTCCATTTGAAGACTCTTATTAAGCAGAATATCTAACAAACCCCTTTATGCATGTGTCGCGCTGGGCTCATCATGGATTGGCGTAACTAATGGACTATCTCGTCTTCACCAGAGCCTGATGGTAAGGATAAGCTTGTGCTGGAAGAAAGCTGCCAGATACCACTCCAGGGGAACTCTGGCTCTGTAGCAGCTGATCCCAGGGTTCAAGATGGCATGAACTAAAGTGCAGGCAGGGGTGGCAGGAACAGGCAGGCAGGTTCTGTTGGTACAGCTGGTTCAGGCAGGCATGGCATGAACAGCTGGTTTAAGGAAGTACTGGCAAGTACAACAGGTACTGCTGGGTACGGCAGGTACTGGCAAGTACGGCAGGTACTGTTAGGTGCAACAGGTTCTGGAACCCAGGCATGGGTTAGCTGTTACAGATAACTGACCCAGGTTGCAGGGAGAATGGAACCAGACAACTAGCTGGCATCTCAAGCAGAAATACCACAAATTGCTCAGGCACCTTCCATAAAGGGAGGCTGCCTTAAGTACCTAGTGTCCTCCAGCCATTGGTTGGACGCACAAATGGATTGTGCACACTTTAAGAGGTGCAGAGTACGCACCCCTGCAACATAAGCACATTCCCAGGAGTCCTGTGTGGCATGTGCAGTCTCTGGGCAAGAGAGGGGACCAGGACAGATGCCGCTGGATGAGAGCACCGGCGACCCTGTTGCAGGGTCATCAGTGCTAGGATTACAATTTGTATGTAATTATATATTTGTTCCTGGAACATAAATGTTCTGTTTTTGTAGAACTATGTCACTAACTTACACTTGCTCTTCCCTTCCAGACTAGGAAATGAAATGTACTATTTGAATTTAAATCTACTTAAAGATTCAATTTAAGAAAAATCTTGTAATACCATTGTAAAATGTGGGCATTATATTAAATATCACACTTTCCCCCATTACTTACCACCTTTAAAAAAACAACAACCCAGAGACATCCCAATAGTCCAGGATCAGCAACCTGTGGCTCTACCGCTGTTGAAGTGTCACTACTACTAGCTTACCCTCACAGTCACAAGCCATCAGGGCCTGTTGGGATTTGTAGTTTTACACCACTGTTATGCCAAAGGTTACCAGCTGGTTTTAGTCTATACTTAATGCAAAATATTTAGGCACGAATATGGCTTGGCATTTGTAAATCAAAATTAACAGTTCGCCCCAAAACAAAAAAGAGGCACAAATATTTCCATCATGGTTTCCTGGATTTGCTTATAAACAGTATTGAAAGATTAAGGACAAATTTGTACTGTACAATTTGTGTGTATGAATGAGGCCTTAATGTGGTAAAAACAATTTACTCGGGCAGATGCTGGCTGTGTCATACAGACAGCATCTGCCAAGAACAAAAGTAATTGGAGCTAGCTGACAGTGGCAATTAACTGGTTAAATAATGCGGACAGACCTCGGTGGCATTTGAAGAGCACCTGTGATCAGGTGAAAAGTGGACAGGTTGTGCTTGTTTTATTCCCAAGGCTCACCTGTAAATTTGAATTGTGTTTTGTTTTTTTTAAACCTCCATATGGCTCCAGAGCTTGAAACCTTGTAATTAAGTGCTAATTGTTTGTCTTTAGCAATAAAGCCTTTCTCTTCATAATAACCCTGTGAGCAATGCCATCTTGATAAAAATTTGCAGTTGACAGGCCTGTATTTGTTACTAGGCACCAGAGTTGCAGTGGGTGCGCTTGGATTAAGATAAAAAAAATTGTAAATCTTACTCCCTCCTCCAAACTCTACCAAATTTGGAGTCTTTTTGGAGGAGGGATAGGGAATGCCACATTCACTTGTATTTGTGTCTTAAATACAGGCTTATCCAACTTCTGTGAAAATGCCTCAAGACAAGGAAATGAAGTTCAGTAGTGTTTGTGGCTTCAATGTGCCTGTATGACCTCCCTACAGCATCTGGGCATGCTCCTGATGAGGTGGCAGATGTTCTCCTGAGGCATCTCCTTCCAGACCTGGATTAAAGCATCAGTAAACTCCTGGACAGTCTGTAGTGTAATGTGGCGTTGATGGATGGAACGAAACATGATGTTCCAGATGTGCTTGATTGGATTCAGGTCTGGGGAATGGGCAGGCCAGTCCATAGTATCAATGTCTTCATCATGCATGGACTGCTGACACACTTTAGCTATATGAGACCTAGCATTGTCATGCATCAGAAGGAATCCAGAGATCGTTGCACCTGCATATGGTCTCATAGTAGGTCTGGGGATCTCATCCCACTACCTAATGGCAGTCAGGGTACCTCTGGCTAGCACATGAAGGACCGTGAAGCCCTCCATAGAAATACCTCCCCACTGTTTCACTGTCACACCGGACATCCTAGAGAATGTTGCAGGCAGCAGGATGTCCTCCACTGTATCTCTAGACTCTGTGACGTCTGTCACATGTAGAGACGAGCAAACTTTCCCAGAACATGTTTGCCAATTTCAAATTCAGCATGAACATTGCAAATTCAGTTTGTGATCGGAGACCTGAGCAATCTACAAAAAAAATCACTGAACACGAACTTTGGAAGTTCCCTGGAAATGTTCGCTGGAAAATCTTAAGGTTAGGAATGCTCCCAGCCATCGGGTCTAACATTTTCTTTCAACCTGTAGAATTTAATGGGGCTTTAAAAGAATTTTTTTAAGCTTCCTTGAGTTTGCAGATGTTGGGACACCTGCAGGGTGTGAATTTTTGGAACAGTGCCAGATGTGTCAGCAACTGTGAAGTCCAGGAAACTTACAATGTCATTTAAGCATCCATTTAAGAGAGCTTTGTATTTTTATTTATTTATTTTATTTTTTTCAATAATTTTTTTTTAGAGAGCAAACCTTTATTATTGCAGAGGGTCATCAGCATGCAAGGCCACCTGTCCTACACTTATCTGCTAGCAATCAGGTAAAAATAGCATATGTTCATTATATCTAACATACATGGTCTTATTGGTCTGTTCACACTCGTAAAACACTATATATGTATATTGCTTCTTGAAATGTGCAATCACTTTATTTCATTTCATTCCATACATTTAAAGAACAGATTTTTAGCATGTGCACAAGTGTGATATGTGTCTCGTTAACCTTGGTCCTGTCAGTGCATTGCTGCCCACTAGCTTAATTCAACATTCCAGTTGAATTGTTGGTGAGCTGAAAATAAACTATTTTCTTTTTCCTGTTTGTCCTCCAAATATGTCATGCTTCAACAATAACACCCCCCCTAACTGCAAGCTCAGGTGTTATGTGTGCATGGGTTATGTGATTTCTAAGTCAGGTGCCTTTTGCAGCCCACCCCATGAAGGGGTTAATGAGGAATTAGGCAACAAGATTTGACAAACAATAATATAATATTCTGTAAGTGATTGGGTCTTGGCGCTGGAAGAGGTGGGCCCCTAAGCAAAGGAAAGACACTTTACTGTGGAGGCCAGCACCATTTTGTTATTGCTGTGCGATGCAGATACACTGTGCTACTGTGTGCCTGCAGTACACAGTTTTGAGACATGATGGATCAACCCCAAGACATGCCTGCTCTGGAGGACATATGTAAAAAAACAACAAGAGAGGAAGGTGCTCCTGCATAACCCGGTTGTCAGACCTCCGGTGCTCTGTGTGCGCTGTGTTGTAGCTTCCTGGTTGCCGGGAAGACTGGTCACATGGGGCATCACGTGCCGCTGATGTCACTGCAGGTCCTTTGGTCTCTTCCCTACAGGCAATTACAATCTCCAATCCTTCAGTGCTGCACCTCACCGCTCGCCATGCTGGCGTGTAGACAACATGTCATGGCAATAAATAGTTAATAATTTATATAACTCTTATAGAAGTCATTCAGAAATCTTCCAGTGTACTAACAGCATGTCTATACGAATCCTTACACTTTCCTCTAGTTAATTCTTGTGTCTCCCTCATCCTTCCCTCCTCTGGAAATTCTTCTGTCTTAGAAGCTCCTTATCAGCATGGACTGAATGTACTAAACCAAGGCTAAACTGAATCTAACACACGGAATGTGATTGAAATGTTCTCTTCAGAATAAAATGTAGATTCAGCATAATATGATGCAATCACCTAGAAACACCCCTAAGCAATGCCCCTTTAATGATAAGTATTAAAATTGCTAACCCCTCCTAAAATAAAGGTCTTTGTCATTAAGCTCTATTTTGACTTGTTTTCAGCATGGTTCTTACGATGGCGTGTACACACTCAGACAAAGCATCAATTTGGCGGCAGACAATTAAGAGGATAGCCCACCCGACAGGTGTGGAGGGCATCCATTACAAACAGAATAAGAGGTAATTAGCGGTTTGGGAGGGCGCTACAAAAGGATGGAGGAGCACAAATGGTTTTTAGTATATCTTACTTTGTTTATTCAAGCATATCACAATATGTTTCAGCAGATACTCCGCCTTCATCAGGTTATTACACCTTATTACATCAGCAGCCAGTGCCGCAACTGGTGAATTGGAAAATACAGCAGGAGGACAAGGAGGAGGTATAGTGGCAGAAGCCCTTGTTTCCTTGAATCATATTGCACCCCCACCAGAGGCCTTTGACTGGGATAATGTCATGTGGGAACCCTACCTCTTCCCAGCAACTAACTAACCACCCCAGCCCGTCTCATTTCTGGAAGAAATTAGGTTCTCTGATGCCATCGCCCAAGAATGTATACAGGGGCCTAAGGATAATGCCTTTGATGAGCAATGCAGCCAAGGGCAGGTGACAACATTCTTCCAGAAGAGGGGGTTGAGTTCCTAGCCAAAGATGGGACTGGTGACAGGTGCTACGTGAACGGTCCCCAAAGCTTCATGACCATCCACCTTCACGACTCTGCACCCTGTATGTTTTGGAGGTGGTCACCTTCATGAAGGTGAAGGGCAGCAAGGGGTCCTTTGCGGTAGGCAAAAGTCAGGTCACCACAGTAGGAGGCCAACATGGAGAGGTTGCTGTGTCGACTGGAGGCCAGGGCTGATCTTGTTATCCAGCCAGCTGCAGAGAAACCAACAGGGGCCAGAGATTGTAAAAGGCCTGTTGTTATTGCCCAAGTTCGTCCTGTGTCTCCTAGAAGGAGTGGCTGTCTTCTAATTCCTTTGTCTCCTTCTCCAAGGCAATGGCCAAGACAGGGTGTGCTGGGTGGGGGGCAGATAGTGTGGGAAAATGCACTTGCAGGAGTATCCCCTGCAACCTCCCAAAACCATTTGGCAGTGGACTGCAGTGCGGAACGGCCAAGTCCATCCCAGGCAGTGATGACAAAGAGACTAGAGAGTTTTTACTCTAATTAAAGAGGACTTCCCTAAAAAAGGCATGTTGTTGATTCGTTGACCCGTCCTGGAGCCCAGTTGGCCATATAAGGACTGTTTTCAGTTCTCAGTTGAGTGCTGCCTCTTTTTTTGTATTAGCTGGGCTGCAGCCTTTGGGCATATGTCCCTAATTGACTGTGCCCTTAATGGACTTTGACCCTTTATCTTGATGGCCTGTACCTCATGGTAATGAAGTATTCTGATCGTTGTGGGGCTTCATTACTTATTTTTATAACACCACAGAAATTGACATACTCATTCTTTGTGCGGATCCGCTTTTGAGGCCAAAAGTGGATCCGCACAAAACGTATCATCTGAATGCAAAATTGTGAAATGCATTGACTTGGCCGGGATAGCCAACATCACTGCATTTCACTGCAAATAGCGGATCCGCCAAAAACGCAGCAATAATGGTGCACTGGCGAACCGTCTGAATGTGGCCTGAAAAATTTCTAAATGAGTGCTAAAACGAGCACTGCAATGTAATGACCTGCTGTTTGAAAGTTAATTCATTAGAATTTTTTAACTAATTCAGGTTTCCTAAGACATGAAGTGGTTAATATAAGCGACCAGCCCCTTATATGGGTGGCTTCTGCTTAGAAGCCACGTGCTGGTTTATTAAAAATAAATAAATAAATAAAAACCAGTAGCTAAAAATGTTGTAAAAAAGCGACCAAAAAGAAGCAAGAAAAAATTGCTTCAGGGGAAATTGTGCTATGTGTCTGGAAGCGTCTTTCATCTGAAAATCTCAGGGGGTTCACAGAGGTCTACAAAACGTCTTGTGCACATAGCCTGAGAGTGCCCATAGCCTTCAGATAGTAGTTAAGACCTCCATACACATTAGTCTAAAGTTGGATAAACCGGCTGATGTAGACAGGTTCTGCTGAAAGTTTAATGTGTGTGGAGCTTTAACAGATGGCTGTCGAAGGGGGATAAGGATCCAAGCAAGTCCGATTACAGACTGTAGATCCATTTGTCCTCTAAGTGATAAGCTGCTACTAGAGATGTCTAGTAGCGCTCTAATAGAGAACACAGGAACACTTGGCAAAATGAGTGCTCCTGTATATGGAAGAGCTGAGCAAGATAGCTGCCAACTGAACTTTCGAAGAGCTAACTATAGTGTATGGGGGCTTAAGTCATTTACTTGTTTGGATGACAGACATTCAGACATCTGTATTTTTAGTCCAGTACACTGACCCTCTAATGTTTTAGGATCAAGGCTGATAAGTTAAAGATTACAACATCTACATGACTACATCACCAGAACCACTGTAGGTACAGTAATATATCACCAGAACCATTGTCAGTACAGTAACACATCACTAGAACCACCATAACTACAGTAATACATCACCAGAACCCGTCAATATGTCAATAGAGTCATACATAACCAGAAGCACTGTCAATATGTTAATAAAGTAATACATCACCAGAACACTGTCAGTACAGTAATTCATCACCAGAACCACCATCAGTACATTAATAATTTACCAAGCTTAGTACAGCAATTAAATGCAGTAAATTCAAGAAAAGGATTAGCTCCAACCACCTAATATTCCCAGGACTCCCAGGCAAACCGGAAGGTGGCTTGGCAACCACCAGTAGCAATAGAATAAAGGTGTAGAATCCGGTGCCACAAAAGTTCTTTTTATTTTCAAAAAATTAAAAATCACACATTCTCCAGAGGAGCTTCTGGACGCGTTTCGTGGGTCTAGCCCACTTAATCGTCAGTACAATGGCAATACAAACAACAGGAATATATACAATTTAAAAATCTGGCCGGACATCACAGCAATCTCATATTAAATCCCACGCTTGTACACTGCTCCTCAGCTTCCCAAGCATTCTATCTGTGGCAAAAGGAGGAAATTACACCTTGGTTAACACAGCACACACCACCTTCCACCCCAGACCTGAAGGGGGAGCTCTACTGTCTGCCTTAAGCCAGTTCCCCTTTAAGAACATCCAGGCCTGAGGGGAGGAGTTAGTCAGTCCCTGTAGTTTCAGTTCAGTTCCTGTGAGGAGAAGGAAGAGAGAGGAGATGGAGGAACTGGTCGCTGGGGGGAGATCCAGGCCCAGGACCAGGGACCACTGACCGATGTGCGTACCCTAGGGAAAGGGTCGGAGGCAAGTGGAGAAGCAGGGAACTAAGAAAAGGAAACAAGATAATACAGCCCTTTAGTACACCCGAACATTGGAGATGGATGCTGTCAGCATTCAGAGGTACAGCAAAAAGCCCAGAAGACTCAGGAGGAGTTCAGCCCTGAGGAGACAAAGTAAGAGACACTAAACTGACCAAGCTTAGGACCAGGGGCCACAAGAGAAACAGGGACCCCGCAGAAGGACCTCATTGTCAGCTTAGGATTAAGAATAGAGAAGAAGTAGTGGGTTCAGGCTCAGGCAGGACTCATCCCACACAGCAGAGCACAGACACAGAGGAGGCCTCATAACTTTCTAAGGTGGAAGTCCCAAGTTGCACTGGGGACCTGGTTACTACTCTGGACTGTACCTGTTACGTTATCATCAGTAAAAGGTACCGAAACAACAATCCCTGTGTGTCTGTGTGCCTGTCTATCCACCGCCATTCACCGCTGTATCAGCAAAAACTTAAAGTGATCCTAAACCCAGAAGACAACCCCACATCCCCTTCATACCTATCCATGCAGCTTGTGAACCTGCTGCCATCCATCCCTGTATCTTCCAAAACCGCTGTGGCATTCTTCATAAATCATACTTTTATAATCTCATTTCTGGGCGTTTCACTGCAATTTAAAGCCGCAGTAGGCGGGCCTGTGTGCCGCTCTCCCCCTCCTTGTTCCTTATTATACACGCCGCCATGGGCGTGCTAAACAACAGAGAGGCGGCTCGCCTCATAGTATGGGCGTTGAAACCGGTATGACGCGTATTACGTCATACCGGTTTCAACGCCCATACTATGAGGCGAGCCGCCTCTCTGTTGTTTAGCACGCCCATGGCGGCGTGTATAATAAGGAACAAGGAGGGGGAGAGCGGCACACAGGCCCGCCTGCTGCGGCTTTAAAATTGCAGTGAAACGCCCAGAAATGAGATTATAAAAGTATGATTTATGAAGAATGCCACAGCGGTTTTGGAAGATACAGGGATGGATGGCAGCAGGTTCACAAGCTGCATGGATAGGTATGAAGGGGATGTGGGGTTGTCTTCTGGGTTTAGGATCACTTTAACTACTACTCCCCTCATCCATCCCCGCTGCCCTGAGGTAAAACTCCACCTGTGGGGAGCTGTTCCACACTCTCCTGCACCCACAATCACCTCAGCGGCCGGCTTGCAGCGCTGGTACCATATTACCGGGAACTACAGGTGGCGTCACGTTCAATTGTAAATAGCCCCCTTACCCCCACCGTTCCCCGCCATTGAGGGTCTAGGGCACGGGATCGACCAGCCGTGATTCCCCCATCAAAGCCACCATCAGCCCCGGTACCCGAGTACCCCATACACTGTCGACCGCCTCATATCCACCCTTGAGCTCACTGGCGGCCATGCTGCCTATGTGATATCAGCAACGGAAAACTCAAAACTGAACCTGGGACGGTGAGTAATGTATGGTACGTTTGAGTTTTTATAGCAGGCTATACCTGGGGACCAACATTTTCTGAAAGAGGAAAACCCCTTTAATATGAAATAGCAGTATACAATTTTAAAGTCAAATAGCTTACATTTTCTGTTTCCCTTTTTTATCTTGCAATTTTGGGAGAAATGTAAAGGAAATGTTTTCAGGTTTCGGAAAAGCTGTCCGCTTGCAACGGTTAAAAACACAAAAAAACTAATTTTGCTTTGCTCACACTCCAAATCCACCACTGGGTCTCCAATGTTGCTCTCAGTGTCTGTAATTATCTGTAGAACTAACATCACATTTACAGCCAGTAAAAAAGTTCAGAAACTTTGCCAAAGTTGACATCACGAGCCAGTCAGATCACTGATTGGCAAAATTTCAGTTGACGTGACATCAGTGTTCTAGATAACACACTGGGAACAGCAGCGGAGACTCAGCTCTAGACACATGAAAAGTGAGTATAGCAGAGTTTAAGTAAAACTATTGTGAGGTATACCAGCAATACTGTAGGTGACCAGTTTGTATCGCACAGACAGTAGTCTTCTGCAATCTAAATCCTGTATGGCTTATTGGGATTTATTATTCCATAAACTTTTATGATTAAAGGGTCTGGAATAAGTGTTAACCAGAAAGTGATGGGCGGGGCTGGATAACCACATACCTTCCATGGGTGTATCACATTTGTTATAATGAGACTCCTTCCTAGTCATGTGACTGTGATGTATGGAAGGTCCTGCAACTTCCTGTTTGGACCACATGGCAGACAAGCATGTCTGAGAGTGGAGCTGGCTAATGCTTCTGGAAGTCAAGGAAGCACCCAAAATTTAGAGGTAATCTCGGCACAGTAACATGAAAAAATGAACTTGACATGAAGTTGACTTTTTAGATTGTTTATTGTGTGGGCACACGTGAAAATATTCCATGATATTCCGGCTCACATGAGCCTTTTTCTCGGAATAACACTTAGTATAGTGGTTTTGTCAAATGGAAATCCAGTTTCAAGCTTGCAGTTTCTTTTTTAAAGAACTTTTATAATAGAGAATGGGTCAAATTCTAAATCCCCTAGTATATGGAGAGTGCATGAAGCTTTGTCTAACAGGTGTACTGTAAAATGGACCCTGGAAATATCTATAAATAATACAGTGTGCCATATGTTCATGTGTGTTGCTGGGATTGGCACATGACTTCCTGCCCTTCTGTCCAATGTGTCCAATGCCTGGCCTCCACCTGTACCCACATTCATTGGACACAAGGGTGGGGGTTACATGCCAACCACAGCAATGCACATGAAAATACGGCACACTGTATTATTTATAGATATTTCCAGGGTCCATTTTACAGTACACCTGTTTGACAAAGCTTTATGCATTTCCTATATACTAGGTGATTTAGAATTTGACCCATTCTCTATTATAAAAGTTCATTAAAAAGAAACTGCAAGTCTGAAACTGGTTTTCCATTTTGACAAAAACCACTATACTAAGTGTTATTCTGAGAAAAATGCTCATGTGAGCCAGAACATCATGGAATATTATCTCAGAGCACCTACCAGTAATTGTGCCAGACCATAATCCTTTTAAGAAGGCAACCAAGACCCAGAAGATCTGGACTCCTGACAGGTGCCAAGACAAAGCAAGTCCAAGGACTTGGTGGGTGTCCCAGTGAGTGTCCTCCCTGACGGCAAGACTGGTATGAGCCTGAACCCTGCTAAGCTGCAAAAATAGGTAAAACCAGAATTGGACTTTGTGTGCTGACTGACGTCAGCAGATAATTGTGTGCGGACGGGTTTGCGGAAGTCGCTGTCGCTACGTGAATTGGTGCTTTCTGTAAACACTGAAGTATTGTGCTTACTATATGCTGATAAGTGGTCTATGACTACTAATAAACCAGATGGACTATCTTTTATAAGAACTGTTGCTATGTGATTGACTTGCACAGCTAACAGCAAGCGCTACCTCACACTATACATGGGAGACAGGGGTTTCCAAAACCCCCTTTAGTTTGCATTGCACAAAATGTAACCCTGAATCTTCTGAACAGACAAGTCCTGGTATAGAAACGTGAAGTTTTCAGAAGCTATCTGCATCGTTTTAATGGAGATAATGCCTACAAACTCCTTTTCCTTTACTAATAAGTGGAGGACTGAGAGATACATGTAAGCCAACATCCACCAGAGGGCACTTCCAAGAATATTCCAGTACCGATACACTCATGGTCCAAGGTAGTTTCTGAATCTTCGGCCTCTGGAGGTAGGAGAGTCCGGCTGGGACAGCTCTAATGGCGCCCTGCTGTGATTACTTCCTGAGGGGAAACGCAAGACTTGTTGTGACTACTGTTTGACGGAAGGGCCAGGAAGAAGAGATTGGACCTGTAGTCATAACATTATGTTTTTCAGGGGTGAAGGGGGAAATAGGACTGTAATGACTATGGAAGAAGTGGCGGGGGGGGGGTCTTTTGTGACTCATAAGAAACTTATGATGGGAAAAGGAGGAGAAAACAGTCAAATATGATTTACAATTTATATCTAAAGGTTTTGATGCAGTTTTCCTTTTATCTAGTGCCAGGAACGGAACCTAAAAGGAAATATAAAGAAAAGACTTTACATGGCTTCTTTTGATGATGAAAATGCCTATATGTTTTATGACAGAGAAATCCAATTCAGGAATCTACCGTATATGTTTTATCCTGAGGTTTTCATGTCTGATGTGTCCACAGAATAATAAAAAGAACATACTTTTTTTTCTTGTGCTGAAGTTTTCAGAACCTCATCGAAACAAAAATTCCTAAAATACTTGTCTATTACGTAAATAAACTCGTTTTATTGAATTGGATATACCAAAGACAAAAGTATGCATTCATTTAAAATCAAAGTACATTTTTCTTGATCCATTTATATCAGGAGTCTCATTCCATGTATTAAGAAACCTGGAGAATATCAGATTATATATCATACTGTTGAGGAGAGCCATAGGATCAAATACTTAATTAGCCTCAAGAAATAGGAGATTGAGAGAAATGACCCATAAAATGTATTATTTCACCTTACATGAGATTGTTTAGATCAAAAGATGGCGGCCATTTCCTGTTTCATCACACCATGCCCTGGTATGCAAGATGGCGATTGGACCTACGACTACATCCTGTTGTACATGTGGCAAAGGTGGACACTTTATCTATGACTACATCCTGTTGTACAAAGAAGTTCCAGGAGGAAGCTGAATTCTATAGAAGGACTAACCAATCACAGAGCAACACGTCGCTTGGAGAAACCCAATTGAGACCACACCCCCGATGACCTCATTGACCAACCCACCCAATGACCTCATGGATTTGCCCACGATGACCCCCTGATGACCTCATGGACACACCCATGGACTAGTCCATTGCTCAATCCATTAACCAATGAATACATCTGGTTATTCACATTCTAGGGCTAACCGAGTCCCCTTACAGAGTTTGTATAAGTCTATGTTCGTTTGAATGAAGACACTTGGAGCTGTGCCATTGCCTGATCAAGGAGAGCTTTCATCCGACTGTGTGTGTCTGATGTTATTCTTTCTTGCATGAACTTGATCCATATCTATTAGGCCAGGAGCAGGCAACTGGTGAACAATTCAAAACTGTTCACCCTAACAATTCAATATGCAACATATACATATGTTTTCATATGGCATTAAATGATTAACTATTTTTTTCCATTCAAGGATAGTGGGGGGGGGGGGGGGGGGTTTGCCCCCTTACACCTCAGTGTGATTGCCTTCCTAGCAAGAAATGTAGTTTCACATGTAAGCAGAGTACCAAGGGATTCGTATCAGGATACAGTGGGTCATGAAGCAAAAATGAGACCAGTCAGTTTCAGAGAACTTGGTTTAATTATCTGAGAGTCTACAAGACTTCTGCAATATCTGTAAACAAGGTCTTATTATTAATAAAATTAACACACACCTTGTCAGTCTCACCAAGACCCCAGTGCTGCACTTGCGACCCTGACTCATGATGTCTTGGACAATACTGTAGCAATTTGCCTAACTGGCTCTGTCGCCTAGTACAAGAGGATGCTTCCAACAGCCCTTCAGAAGTGCACAATAGTTAACTTAACAAAACTTTAATCCCTATGTTCACTGTTCTTCGCCTAAGGTTCTAGGAGAGAAACAGACTCTAGGCTCGTGTTCTGCAGTTGTAGAGTCTTCAGTTGCTGCACAGCTAAGATGCCCGAACTACACTGGTTTGGCGCAAAACTAAAGAATTGCATGCATGAGTCTCAACAATTTGCAGTAGTGGCCAGAGCTCAGGGCTTACATGAAATAAATCTCACCAATCTTCCGCTGAAAGTGGTAGTCAGTCTCATGTTGGCACAGAGCTTCTTTATAGGCACAGTGGGTTCTCTGATTAGGTTTTGTTGCTGCAGAGACCTGGAAAAGATTCAACTCTGCAATAGAATCATAGTTGCCACTCCAGGGTCAGTCTCGTTCTTTAAATACCCGGACAGTCTCTAAGGGTTCGGACACACATCAGTGAAACTCGCCCGAGTGTACTGTACAGAAAAATCGCATTGCTCTCGGACCAATGTTAACTAATGTCCGAGAGCACATTTCCAAGTCTAGCATACATTTTCCGCATCCGATTCTCGGATTGCGAGTCAATCGCAACATGCTGTGATTCTATGCGTGTCCTGGATGAGACTCGCCAATGCAAGTCTATGGGTCCGACAAAAAAGACGTACTGCACTCGGTCCGCACACGGACCATCCGAGTCTGATGAGAGTTGTAGCCTCCCTGGCGGTCTGTTTAGGTCTGGTTTTTGTTGCTAAAAGCGGGCTTACCCGCGTTCGCGGCAGATGCGGTAAAAAAACCGCACTTGTGCCGCACTCGCGGCGCGGTTGCGGTAATCTGCATAGTAAAGGGAACCATGCAGTAGACATGAGATAATGATTGTATACACTTACATGAGGGCGTCTCCCTGTGTGTGCTGGCACTTGTGAGCTGTGTTCGTCATGCCTGCTCTCCCCCTCCCTTATGCCCGCCCCCTCTCAGCCTGCTATAGTGATGTGAGGCTGATCTCGTCATAAAGGGGCGGGGCTACCGGGATGCGCGATTTAGCCCCGCCCCTTTATGACGAGATCAGCCTCACATCACTATAGCAGGCTGAGAGGGGGCGGGCATAAGGGAGGGGGAGAGCAGGCATGACGAACACAGCTCACAAGTGCCAGCACACACAGGGAGACGCCCTCATGTAAGTGTATACAATCATTATCTCATGTCTACTGCATGGTTCCCTTTACTATGCAGATTACCGCAACCGCGCCGCGAGTGCGGCACAAGTGCGGCAGCTATGCGGCAAGTGCGGCAAGTGCGGCAGATGCGGTTTTTTTACCGCATCTGCCGCGAACGCGGGTAAGCCCGAGCCTGACTCGGGGTTAACGCTTCTGGTAGTGAATGTTAACCCCGAGTCAGGCTCGGGAATAACGCTAGGAAGGTTAATTGATACATTCTCGTTCTGTAGCTCAGACAATTGTACAAAATGTTCCTCTACTTGATTATACTGTAAATAGCTGCTGAGAAAAAAATGGCTTGCACTCGGACAGCACACGGAAGCCACACTGACCAAAAGTCGGATGACACTCGTCACTCGCATGTGTGTCTGTACCCTAAGGGTTAAGCTCATCTTTCTCTGCAATCAGAGGGAGACAAGTCAGTGCATACCTGCTTACTGCAGTGTGGCTGGTACTAACTTCCTCTGTCCATCCTACCAAAGAGTCTCCTAGCTAATCTCCGCAGAGACCTCTGGTGGACAGATGGTGAAACTATAGGCGCTGCTCCCCCATCTCACATCACAGAGGCATATTCTATCATAGTGAGGTGATTTTCCTTCATTCACAACCCCAGAATTGTCTGTGTAGAAGTCACTATGGCTGTGGCCTATGAATGAAAAGCACAGAATATTTAAGGCACCTTCCACCTATGCAAGGTGCCTGATCACCGTGGACTATGACTACAGACATACTGCTAGTTCTCACATCCCCTTCACTTGTTGCATCTAGAGTCCCATACTTTACCTAACCCATGTCTATCTCGTAGTTCTGCTACACCTGCAAGCACCTACCTGAACCAGCTCTGGTGCCGTGCCTTCAGTGCCAGCCTGAACCAGCCCTGCTGTCGTACCCTCCGTGCTGCCATACCTGCTGCACCTGCTCCACCTGCCACCTGACTGCACCTACCCATACCAGAGATTGTGCCTGCCTGCATCTCCCATGAAGTCAGCTGTCGAGGTACCGTGATCCCCTAGAGTGGCAACTGGCAGCTGCCCACCAGCACAAGTCTAACCTATCAGAGACTAATGAAGACAGAATAGCTGCTTAGTCACACCCCTTCATGATCTATTTGACAGGCACTAAACAGCTGATGTATAACAGGAGAATTCATTCTTAACTGGGTATTCAAATAAACATTTGTAAACACTATTGCGAATTGTAAAACGTTACACAAATTGCACTACAAAATTTGGTCCTCATTTCATGACAACTCTAATTTTGCTTGTCTCTTGTGCTCCTGCATCGGATCATCTCTTATAATTGTCTGCAAGCATTGATGGATTCCATTTTCATTTATATCTTTTCTCCATAGCGACAATATCTTGGTGAAATCTCTCATTGCTTGTCACTCCTTCTCTTCTGTTATGAAGAAAAAGTCTAGAGGTGAATATAAGAAATTAATCTTTCAGAAAATGTTGCAGCCAAGATCCTTATATGTTTGAAGAGAGTTTTCACCAACTCTTAATAGCTATCTGCTCTTGAGTTTCCCAATTAATTAGTTACCATTAATGTGAATGCTGCTCATGCAGCCCTTTCCTTGCCCTGCAACAAACTAAAAAATTCTTCAACTTGAAGCAGCTTACAAATCTGAGGACCAATAAAGACGCCTTCCTTTATTTTTGCTTCACTCAACTTTGGAAATGTATTAATGAGATGCTTGGATACTTTTGCATTTTTCATGCATTGCCTTTAAAATGTTCTTCATTAGTCCCAACTTGATATTCAATGGTGGGTCAACAAGTGCTGGATGCAGGACATTTTTACTCCTTGGCTGAAGTGAATGTCGGAGAGGCCAGTCTCTTTTTTTTGTAGTGATATTTTCTTGCACGACTATCCCACTTTCACAGGTAGCAGCAGTACTTTGTGTATCCACCCTGGAGACAAAGTAAGGCTGCCTTCACACTGCGGCAGTGTCCGGGGCTGTCAGAAGTGACAGCCTGGACCGGAGTTTTCCTCCATAGAATCCTGTCGGGCTGCACGGAGCTGGATCCCGGCGGGTGGTAATTAGCTGCTATCCGGCTGCTGTGTCGCCGGATGAATCGTGCAGAAGTGGGGATTTTCTGCCGATTCCAAAAACGTTGCATGCACCGGTTTTGGAATCGGCAGAAAATCCCCACTTCTGCACGATTCATCCGGCGACACAGCAGCCGGATAGCAGCTAATTACCACCCGCCGGGATCCAGCTCCGTGCAGCCCGACAGGATTCTATGGAGGAAAACTCCAGTCCAGGCTGTCACTTCTGACAGCCCCGGACCGGACACTGCCGCAGTGTGAAGGCAGCCTAAGAGGACAACCACCTAGAAGTCATCACAAAGGCACCACAAATGTTGGTCATAGTTCAGGCACCTCAATAGTTGTTACATATTATCATAGGTTTCTTTCATGTGGACTGCATAACCAACTGAAATTGAAGGTAGCGCATTGCCATTGTGCAGCAAGTCGGCTTTTAGGCTTGTTTTGGAAAATTGATGAGGAGTCTTCATTCTTTTGGATTAATACTTATCTTCATAGCTTCCATTAAACTGTTTATGATGTTTCATTCTACAAGACCGTTCTCCTTGAAGAAGTATTGGACAAGATCTTTATCAAGGTTGCGGAGCAAATAATGCCAAACATCACCCACTAGATTCAACTACTGTAGCCTGGAATCATAGAGCTCAGTCTTAGGGTAAGTTCACACATACAGTTTTAACCTCGGTTTAGCAGCGAAAACTGCCGGCGGTTTAGCTTAGGTTTTATTTAAATTTATGTAAATCCTTAGCAGCTTTAGGACTTACAAGTAACCCTATGCAATTTAGAAACCGCTGTGCACACATAGTCGGTTTATGTGAGCAGATCCGCCAGCGGTTGAGCGGTTTCCGAGCGGTTTAGCAGCATACAACATGTCAATTCTTCCCAGCGGTTTTGGATCGGTTCCATGAACAAAATCCTTCATAGAAAACCGCTGGAAAAACCGCTGGGAAAAACGACTATAAACCGCTGTGCACACGCTGTAAAAAACCGCCGGAAAACGGCCGGAACACAGCTGGAGACTTCAGAGCTCAGAACTGATAATTTCCAGCGGTTTTCTGACGGTTTGAACGCCACTAAACCTTTCTGTGTGAACTTACCCTTAAGGTACCATTACATGCTTCAATGTCATTAAGATCTCACCAACGATCTCTGGGGCGTGCGGTCGTTAGGACATCTTTTTGACATCGTTGGTGAGATGTCACACGTCTAGACATCGTGGACGACGCACCAACAATATGGCGAGCAGCTATCATTCGCACAACCCAGCGAACGATACTTGTTCACTGTTGTGAATAGGTGAAGTCGTTAATGAAATCGTTATCGCGGTGTCACACAGAACAATGCAGCAGGTTGGCTGATCGAGGATTGTTTGATTTGAGAACATGTTCTCAAATCTGTGATCAATGATCCAATGATTTATCGTAGTCGTATCTCGGTGTTACACGCAACGATGTCCTAACGATGTCGTTTGAACGACTCCAAACCCGAGACGTTTGAGCGATATCGTTCACGATCTCGTACCGTGTAACGGGGCCTTAACTCTTGGGCACATACAAATTTCTAACAAGATCATTCAGTTCTCTGTGTTAGAAGGTGTGATTCAATTGCGTTTGCTAACAAAGTCTGGGTCATGAGGAAGATGCTTCATATCATCAAGCACCCTGTTTATCCTCACTTGAGTCGACTGAAAATATTTCTGGTGCTTTTAGAATCGACAGTTCTTCTGTATGTGCTACTGGTGTATTGTAGATGGGATGTTTGGATACTGGAAATTCCACTTCTTCCTTGAAACTCTCTTTCTAATGGGGGTACCATGCAGAAATATTAACTGGTAGTGTGAACAGTTGTCATTCGAAAATTGGGAATTCAAAATGCATAGATTGCCCCTTCCCAAGCAACCACTGGGTAGGATATGATGCACATGTGTTGCACCATGTGTATGGAGCCCCACTATTGTCCTAAGCTCCTATTCTGTACCCAAATACAAGTTGTAGGCTTTTGCTATATTGGTAGTCAAGTTTCGTCTTTGTGACGCAAAAGTGACTTCTCCGTATATGTAGCAAAAGTCATCTACTTTGTTAATGCAAGATTGAGACATATCTGAAAAACCATAGAAACATCTTAAGAAATCCTAAAACTGTATACCTTACATAGAACACATTTATAAAAGTAGATGATGCGACTGTAATTAGGATTTTGTCATAGGAGCTAATTTGGTGATTTTTGATTGGTCACCCTAAGATGATAGAATATTGAAGGCTCAATAGACTAAATAGGTGATGTAGTAGACTAACTGCTAACAATACAATAATGACGATGAAATAAAGATGCAATTTTTCTAGAAGACTGCATGAAAGCTGGCATAAGTAATTACAATCTCCTCTGGATGTTGAGCCAATCAACAAATTTAAGCATCGTATTAATTTTCAGCACCACAAAATCAGTCTATTGCAACTGTTCTGGTTCCTGAACCAATTTGGCTGTAGAATAGTATCACCCGGATATTGTTCTGTTTCAGCCTGTTCTCCAAATCATTTTTGTTGGCCCAATTCCATTTTATGTAATTATGCCCAAATACGTTCTGGGAGGAGTGCTATCTGGTCCTCCATGCCTGAATGTTATCTTCTGCATCAGAGAAAGGGGTGTTTTATTGAAAAAGTGGGGAGATGAGAGATAGTGTTCACGCTAAGTGTAGTTTTAGGGTATTCACTTGGAGTAAGGAGTACGGTGGTGTGCACCTGGTCCAGAGCTTGATGCACAGCATGTCAATCTCAACAGGTTTGAGGAGTTATGTTCCCCTCCTATTGCTTGCCTCCAGTTCGTGTAGGTATCCTTGGAGGAACCCGTGCAATCAGTTGAAGGGAAGATACAATCCAGGTGGAATATTGCAGAGCTTCTCAGGCAGTACAAGACAGGATGAATTATAAAAATGTATTTAAACAAATATGTGTAGACGGTTTACAGGTACAACACGTTTCGGGCTTAAATTAAAAACAAGCCTTCTTTAGGTACATTAAAAATGATGTGTGCTTTCACCTTGAACAGCACAGGGGAGAAGATCAATATATACCAACATCTAACATGTTGCAGTAATTTTACTCTATATGTAATACCCTATGGTTGCGGTCTCCAATACGTAGGTCGTACAACCCAAATGGTGCGCACACGAGTCAATGGACATATACATAATGCTAAAATTGGTTTCTTAAAGCATAGTCTATCGTGGCAACTGCCTTCAAAAGACGGGAAAGATTTTAAAGTGAAAATTTCACCAGTGGAACATATACTGAGCGACACTAAACAGGGTCAAAAATTAAACTACAGAGAGTCCTACTGGATTAAAGGGAAACCGTCAGTGATAGCTGAGGGTGCATAAACCACCTATCTGTCCCTGCAGCTGCACAGTACTATTCTAATCATCCCTGTCTGAGCTCATAGTGTAATGTTAAAGGTGAAAAAAAGAATTGTACACTTACCTTTTCTTATATGAATTAGGCAGTGACAACACTTTGGAGGACGTAGAAGATGCTGAATGAGCTGTGTGATCATGATCATGTGACTATAATAGGCAGAGCTAAGTCTTCATACAATATGTCTTTGCATGCTTATCTCCGCACACTATGGTCATATGATCAGTACATCACACATGTCCTTTCGACAGTTAACTCACTATGAACTTCTCTATTAACTTGCCAGATAGACTACCTCCTCTAAGGTGTAGTCATGGCCTCACAAAATGTAAGTGTATAAATGCTTTTTTCTACCTTTAACATAACACTATGAGCTCAGGCAGGGATGATTAGACTATTATTATGAAGTTGCAGGTACAGATAGTGATAGCTGGGGGGCATAAACTAGCTGACAGGTTCCCTTTACGGGTGTGTTCACACACTGTGTATTTTTACGTGAGTGCTGTTGCATTTTTTGTAGCCAAAACCAGGAGTAGAACAATCAGAGGAAAAGTCTAATACAAACAAGTGCTCCACTTCTGGATTAATCACCCACTGCTGGTTTTGACCAGCCACTCCTGGTTTTGGCTACAAAAACTGCAAGAGCACTCGCATAAAAACATGCAGCAAATACGCAGTGTGTGAATGCACCCTAATAGATTGCAATGCTTATACTTGTTGGGTTACTATCATGTATTGTTTACTGTTGTATATGTCTGTTTTGTGGCAAACAAAAAATACTTGATTAAAAAAAGACAACTTGTGTATGTTTGGATAGCATTTAGAAGTTGATACCTATTTCAAAGTGGGTGCTGTATCAATTTCATCTTTCTCTTGAGATGTCGGCATTGTTTCTTGAGATGATCTTGCTGAGAAGCGTTGTGTTGTTGCATATACGGTATATATGTCCCCAGTTTTTCAGCTGTGGACAGCAATTTTTTTGGAACTCATAAAAACTGTTGAAAGTCACATAAAAAATTTAGAATACGCATTGTATCTAGATTCCAATTACAGGAGGCACAAGAAAGCGAGTAGCTCGGTTGTAATATATTAAAGTTTATAACATTTCTCTGTGCATCATTGGTTGAAACAGTAGGCCCATACTCAAGATGTCAGTGTCCTGCAGGACTAGCATGTAGAGCAACAAGATTGAATCATTGCAATAAGGATAAAAAAGCCCCTTCTGTTGAAGGATAGTAAACCTTTTAATGTGGTAAAGTTCAATGATAGGGGGCACAGTAGCTGCTTTTCCCTACCAAACAAGAGGAATATGAAATTATGATCTAGCTGGAGAAGTCCCAACTACTAAAGTATAATTGTAATAGCAGGAAACAACTAGATGTCAGTAGAGCACCAATGTTTAAAGAGAACCTGTTTGCAGTATTTAGCACTATAAAAGTGCAGCCATGGTCATAGTGGTGCTGTGATGCAGATTAAAGAGATACCTGCAGAAAAGGAAAACGATCTGTGGTTGTTGAATATCCTTCCTCTCAAGTTTTCACCTAATGGCGTCCTCTGTGCATTGGTTTGCATCAGGGCAAAACTTGGGAGTATGGACATTTTCTGATTCTCCGCCTGCTTTCTGTTTCATCTACTGATTACTGATTATTCAGTGATCTGTGTCCTTGTTGAAATTCAGCACCACCGTCATTATTGAGGTGGGTGGCACGTGTGCAGTGCGATTCTGCGTATAGTCTGTAGAGGTGGCGTGTGCACCATATAAGATTTCAGCTCACTATTATGCCATTCTATTGATGTCTGTTTGTAGGATCACACCACGTGGTCTTCAATAAAATGTTCCTCCTGTGCATTAAGTCTCACCGCTCCTCGCTATACTGTGCCTTTTTCCACAATATTCCGTCCTCCATATTGTGCCTGGGAAGTAACCCTAACCCCCCCCCCCCCCCCCCAATCGGTAATTATACATGCAATCTTCAGCTCCTCTATGGAGCTTCTCAGAACCAGCAGTCTCAGATGCTTCTCCAGCGCCTACAGCAGCATGTTCATGCCATCAATATACTGATCTCATTATACTGCTGTAGCAGGGATGACTGGCGCCCTTTGCTTCTTAAAGGTACGAATACATTTGAATATAAGAATGAAGCATCGCCTGTATCCACACGCCGCAGCAAAACCTCTAGTGCCGCATGTTGTGCAAGCCTTCTCCAGGACAATCCATTAGGTATCAACTTCATATGGGGGATACAAGAATGAAAATCTATTGTGGAAAAAAGCCTTTATTACTTGCGAAGGACATTTACACCCAACCCAAAATGTGTACATAAAGGCTTCCCTACAAAGTTTTGTTTTATAAACTTTTCTTAAAAATAGATAGAAAACAACTTGTAGACCATAAGATACAGTCAGAATTGTATAACTAGACCTCTGCACATTCACATCAAATTAGCTGTTAATATTACACAACAAACATGCAGCTAGATAAACCAGAACATCCCTCTGGGAGAATTGTGCTGCTCCCACCATAAAATGTCAGCTTTTGTATGTCATCTTATAGACAAAGTAAAATGTTCTCTCGGCCACAGGTCCAGGTGTGGTTCTTGCTAGTCTCACAGACTAGTCATTTCCTTGATGCTCATGTTCTCAGTCACTGCTAAGGAAAGTTTGCATCTCTAGATCTCATGCTTGATATTTGGGTATTTTTTTAGCAATTTATTGACCTGCTGTGGTGACATCCAGCCTGCAGGGTTTTCGTCTTTGGCGCCTAATTTCGCGGCTTTCTGTAAAAGAGAATAAAAAAAAAAGAAGTTTTCAATTTTTATTTGCTTATTGCTAGCGTCACCAATTCCAAATGACTGTTTATAAGAAAGTAGAGACAGGGAATACCCCCTGGGTAATCAATGCAATTGTGAATAGCTTGTTATATTTGTAAGTTATATTATACAAAAACAAAAAAAAAAAAAAATGGAGAAACATATTCCTATACTGTCCTCCTCTCAATGATCTACCTAGGCTTTGCTAAATCCAGAGAAATAGAGGCATAGTAAGTTAGGGACCCATCAGATCTAAGGTCACCTTGCCGCGGTTGATGGGCAAACATATATTGGCCACTTTACTAAAATAAGTATAAAAGGAAAAAATCCACAACTTGAGGTTTTGTTTTTTTTTAACATTTGATTTTATTTTTTTCTCAAAAAAAAATAGGTGTTTTTACTTCTACCTATATACGCACATGTTTTGGCAGTGACTGAGTGCTGCTGTGAACCTTTTAGCGTATAGTCTCAAAAACACACAATGGCGTGCACAGTGTGGTATTACGTTGATGGAGGTGCTAATTGAGGGGTTTGG
This sequence comes from Allobates femoralis, assembly GCA_033576535.1. Lineage (NCBI taxonomy): Eukaryota > Metazoa > Chordata > Amphibia > Anura > Aromobatidae > Allobates > Allobates femoralis. The sequence goes on from JARQOC010000006.1 coordinate 136,890,677, forward strand.
TGTGAACCCACGTTAGACATAATAAAAATACAATTGCACTCTCCTTGTTTTGAATGCAAAAATGTATCCTTTATCATCGTTCAGATATGAGAGCAACCACGAGGTGTCAACGTGTTTTGGTCTACTATAGACCGTTTTCATGACAGTTGCTACAACTGAAACAGAGATAAAAACTAAATAAGTACCGTATATACTCGTGTATAAGCCGAGTTTTTCAGCCCAAAATTTGGGCTGAAAAGTCTCCCCCTCGGCTTATACACGGGTCAATACGGTAGTCAGGGCCGCTCATTATATATGCACTGCTTCCCCCTGTCAATCAGCGGCACGGGGAAGCAGTGCATATATGCCCCCAAATGCTGGCACTCTCCCCCCTTGTAAGGGCCCCCCCATCCCGCTGCGTATCTTACCATCCCGGTCTTCTGCACAGCGCCGCTCCTCGGTGCTCTGTTCTTCATGCTCCTGTCCTGCTACAGCCAGGATCCCCGGCCGTCGCAGGCATATGACGTCATCGCGCGACGGCCGCGGATCCCGGATGCAGCCAGGATGGAGAACGGAGCACCGAGGAGCGGCGCTGTGCAGAGGACCAGGATGGTAAGATAAGCAGCGGAGGGGAACGGGGCCCTTACAGGGGGGGGGGGGGGGGGGGGAGTGCCAGCATTTGAGGGCTGCTGTATACTACCACTGGGGCGGCTGTATACTACCACTGGGGCGGCTGTATACTACCACTGGGGCGGCTGTATACTACCACTGGGGCGGCTGTATACTACCACTGGGGCGGCTGTATACTACCACTGGGGCGGCTGTATACTACCACTGGGGCGGCTGTATACTACCACTGGGGCGGCTGTATACTACCACTGGGGCGGCTGTATACTACCTCTGGGGCTGCTGTATATTACCTCTGGGGCTGCTGTATATACCTCTGGGGCTGCTGTATACTACCTCTGGGGCTGCTGTATATACCTCTGGGGGCTGTATACCCGTGCTGGGGTCCACCCTCGGCTTATACACGAGTCAATAGGTTTTCCCAGGTTTTGGGGGCAAAAGTAGGGGGGTCAGCTTATACAGGGGTCGGCTTATACACAAGTATATACGGTATATACAATGGTGCAGTATATGTATATACAACCACTGGTAAAAATTATGGAATCACCTGGCTCGGAGGATGTTCATTCAGCTGTTATTTTTGTAGAAAAAGAAAACAAAAAAAAAAAAAACAGATCTCAGACATGGCACAAAACTAAAGTCATTTCAAATGGCAACTCTCTTCCTTGAAGAAACACTAAAAGAAATCTTGGGAAAAAAATGTGCTAGCCAGTAACTGTTACTTTTGTAGACCAAGCAGGGGGAAAAATTATGGAATCATGACAAACAAAACAACACTCCAATACATTACTAGCATTTTGTTGCACCATCTCTGGCTTTTATAACAGCTTGCAGTCTCTGAAGCATGGACGTAACGAGTGACAAGCAGTACTCATCATCAGTCTGGCTCCAACTTTCTCTGATTGCTGTTGCCAGATCAGCTTTGCAGGTTGGAGCCTTGTCATGGACCATTTTTTAAACTTCCACCAAAGATTTTCAATTGGATTAAGATACGGACTATTTGCAGGCCATGACATTGACCTTATGTGTCTTCTTTCAAGGAATGTTTTCACAGTTTTTGCTCTATGGCAGGATGCATTATCATCTTGAAAAATGATTTCATCATCCCCAAACATCCTTTCATTTGATGGGATAAGAAAACTGTCCAAAATATCAATGTAAATTTGGGCATTTATTGAAGGTGTAATGACAGCCATCTCCCCAGTGTCTTTACCTGACATGCAGCCCCATATCATCAATGACTGTGGAAATTTACATGTTCTCTTCAGGCAGTCATCTTTATAAATCTCATTGGAACGACACCAAACAAAAGTTCCAGCATCATCACCTTGCCCAACGCAGATTCGCGATTCATCATTGAATATGACTTTCATCCAGTCATCCACAATCCACAATTGCTTTTCCTTAGCCCATTGAAACCTTGTTTTTTTCGGTTTAGGTCTTCATGATGGCTTTTATTTAGCTTTTCTGTATGTAAATCCCATTTCCTTTAGGCGGTTTCTTACAGTTTGGCCACAGAAATTAACTTTAGTTTCCTCCCATTCGTTCGTTTGTTTTGTTGTGCATTTCCTGTTTTGGAGACATATTGCTTTGAGTTTCCGGTCTTGATGCTTTGATGTCTTCCTTGGTCTACCAGTAGGTTTCCCTTTAACAACCTTCCCATGTTGTTGGTATTTGGACCAGATTTTAGACACAGCTGACTGTGAGCAACCAACATCTTTTGCAACATTGCATGTTGATTTACCCTCTTAAGAGTTTGATAATCTTCTCCTTTGTTTCAATTGACATCTCTCATATTGGGGCCATGATTCATGTCAGTCCACTTCGTGCAACAACTCTCCAAGGTGTGATCACTCCTTTTTAGATGCAGATTAAAGAGCAGATCTTATTTGATGCAGGTGTTAGTTTTGGGAATGAAAATTTACATGGTGGTACCATAATTTTTATCTCAGAATTTAGTGATTCCATCATTTTTCCCCCTGCTTGGTCTACAAAAGTAACAGTTACTGGCTAGCACATTTTTTTTTCAAGATTTCTTTTAGTGTTTCAAGGGAGAGAGTTGCCACTTGAAATTCCTTAAGTTTTGTGCCATATCTGTGATCTGCGTTTTTTCGCAGGTGTCATGTCACCTGTTTCTATGTATGCTTATCAGTTACTACAGAGAGGAATTCACAAGGTATAGTCGTTACACAATGAGAGCAAGTTGATTTTGCAAAGTAGAGAAAGAATTAAGAAACCATCATATATTATCAAGTTATAGTTAGAGGTATAAGGCAACACAAAATCTTGGTAGGAAATAGAGAGCGAAGGAGACCATGTATGACTGTTCAAAAACTCTCTCGTTTTTTTTTTTATATATATCTTACAAACATTAAGCCCAAAAGGCCTCAACAGGAAATAGGTCAGTCTGATGTGATCCGAATAACCTTTTCTCTATATATTACATATACTGCACCATTGTATATACTCATTTTGTTTTTATCTCTGTTTCAATTGTAGCAACTGTCGTGAAAACTGTCTATAGTTGACCGAAACGCATTGACACTTCGTGGTTGCGCTCATATCTGAACCTCAAAGAGGACCTGTCACCCCCTGGTGCTTTCCAATCTGAAAGCACCACTGAGTGCAGTGTGTCTGCTGCAATCAGGGAAGGGATCCCCCATGTGTCTACCCCTCCTGTAAAAAAACACTTTATAAAGTTTACAGATAATAAGGCGAGGAGGACCCCCGTGAGCAGCGAGGACTGCATAATCATTAAGTCCTCTGGACTTCTTATCTGTAAACTTTATTAAGTGTTTTTTTTTTCAGGTCTATCCCATTCCCTCAATGCAAAATACATGCTGCATTCAGTGGTGCTTTCAGATTGGAAAGCACCAGGGGGGGGGGGGGGTGACAGGTCCTCTTTAATAAAGGATACGTTTTTGGATTCAAAACAAGGAGTGTGCAATTGTGTTTTTATTATATGACTTTTAGTGTGTAGACCAGGGATTTGGTTAAAAATTGAATTAGTCTTACCGGTAATTCCATTTCTAGGAACCTTCCACGACAGCAGAACGGAGGTTGCCTCCCCGCCCTAATAGGGGACAGGAAACACAAAGAGGTTAAAAGCCCCTCCCCTTCCTGCACATACCAGTGTTTTGACTGTACACACTCGCATGAAAGTGACCACCAAGTGCAGGAACAATAAGTACATCAAGAAAAAAGACCACAAATAGGGAGGGAATCAATGCTGTCGTGGAAGGTTCCTAGAAATGGAATTACCGGTAAGACTAATTCAATTTTCTCTAGTCACCTTCCACGACAGCAGAACGGAGGAATACCAACGAATATACCTTAGGGTGGGAAAACAGCCTGCAGGACTCTCCTGCCAAACCTGAGATCCCTATTGAAGACCAGCCGGTAATGGCTGGTAGAAGTATGGACCGAGGACCAAGTGGCAGTTCTGCAGATCTGCTCAACCAAAACATCACCCCGCTCAGCCCAGGAAGTCGTGACGGATCTGGCGGAGGGAGCATTGAGCTCCCCAGGCAGCGAGCGACCCAGGTGAACGGAGACCCTGCAGAAACCCATCTGGAGCCAACCAGCGAACCTACCTTCAGAGGCCTCGTGCCCTGACATGCGGATGAAGAGCTGGACAAACAAATCCGGATGACCCGAAAGGAGGCAGTCTGCTGGAGAGAAGAAAGCACCGGTCGAACAACCAGCGCATGAAAACACCCCTCCCTCGAAGCAGGAGGGAACGAACAAAAAGAAGGCAAGACAATCCTGAGACCGATGGAAGTCAGACACAACCCTAGGCAAAAAAGAAGGGTCAAGGTGAAACACCAGACCACCGTTCAGGAACCGAAGGAAGGGCGGACGGACAGAAAGAGCCAGAAGTCCACCCACACGCGTAGCCGAAGCGACCGCAACCCAGAAGGCAGTCTCGTGGGACAGCATCCGGAGAACCGAGGAGGACAGAGGCTGAAAAGAGGACGGTGTGCAGCCGGAGAGGACGAGAAACAGGTCCCAAGGAGGGACAGGACACCGCAGCCGCGGGCGAAGTCAACTGGCGGACGTCCAAAACCGACGGACCCAAGGAGAGCGGCCAGACCCAGAGCAAACAAAGGAACTGAGAGCCTAGAACTGGACCTTCAGAGTATCGGGAGGGAGACCCAACTCCAGACCAGCCTGCAAAAAACCAAAGCGAGCAAAAAGTGGATGAAGGGGGATCAGGAGGGTCAGCCGCACACCAAGACACAAAATTCCTCCAGATCTAGCCATAGAGAGCATCAGTGACCGGCTTCCTACGGTACAGTACACTGGAGAGCACCCTATCTGACAGGCCTGTCGCCCTCAGCAAGCCGGCGACAACCACCAGGCCGCTAGGAGGAACTTGGGAAGGACGGGACGAAGAAGGGGCCCCAGGTGAAGGAGAGCAGGCCTCCGAGGAAGAGAATGGGACCGTCTCGAGCCAGACTCAGCAGGGCGCTGAACCAACTGCGACCCCGCCAGAGAGGAGCCACCAGGATCGGAGGAACCCCGATCCTCGGAAGCGTCCGGGGAATGAGAAGCAGTGGAGGAACGCAAAAGCCAGGGAGAAACCCCAGGGACGAGAGAAAGCGTCCACCCCCAGAAGACGGAGACAGGGCGAAGACAACGCCACCTGGGAATAGTGAGTGTCCGCAAACAGAACTATCTCGGGAAGACTCCCCGAGACCAGGACCCCGGAATGAACCGTCGACAAGGACAGGACACGTTGGTCCGCCCAGGAAAAATCCCCGCAGAAAGAGACGGAAGACTGGCAAACCGGGCACCCCCTTTGTGCCGGATATGGGCCGCCGAAGTGAATGTCCGAGAACACCCGGACGTGCCGGCCCTAGACAAGAGCCCCCGAAGCCCGGAGGGCCTCGTCCATCGTCATAAGCACCCGAAAGGTGGACAACCTGGCAGAGACCAGAGCGGACCACCGGCGCAGGAAGTGGCGGCCCGCGATTGCGCCCCCCCGCACCCCTGCTTGCTGGCGCCCGAGAGAGACAGCAATGGGGACTGGTCCCAAGACACTCCCGTCCGGAGGTGCCGAGGGGGTCAGCCACCAGGCAAGAGAGGACCTCACGAGACCTGGGAGGGCCACTCTCCGGGAGAGGGAGGACCAGCCCAGGAAGACAGAAGAAAACGGTGCAAAATCCAGGAGGGAGCCTGTGCTTAAGAGAGCGCCCGTACGATGTCCACCCCCCTTGTCCAGACGCAGAAAAGGACGCCTGCCTGGACGAATCCAGGAGAATCCCCAGGAACGGCGTCTGAATGGACGGAGGCAGGACAGACTTTGCCAAATTCGAAAGCCAGCCCAGGGAGCGCAAAACCTGAAGGGAGGTGGAAACCGAGAGGGATAGTTGTAGTGATGCGGGAGCCATGAGCAGAAAACCGTCGAGGTAGGGGACCATAAAGATCCCCTAACCCCTGAGAAAGGAAGCGACCACCGTCATGTTCCCGGAAAACACCCGAGGGGCCGAGGAAAGCCCGAAGGGAAGGGCGTTGAACCGGAAATCAAGACAACGAGATGGCGCGTAACCGCAAAATGAAGAAACTGACGATGATCCGGATGGATCGCATGGTAATACGCAGCCGTGAGGGCGAGAGACGCCATCACCCAATCCTGACCTATCAAGGGAAAGGTGGACCGAATGGATTTCGTCTAAACTCGATGGAAAACCACGAACTGATTCAGAAGCTTCAGGTTGAAAAGTATCCTGCAGGCCCCTGAAGGCATCCTGACCAAGAAGAGGCGGGAGTAATGACCCTCGCCGACCTCCCGCAGGGAACAGAAGAAATTACGCCAGAATCCAACAAGGTCTGAAGACCCTGCCACAAGGAGCCCCGAAGAGAGCGAGAGGGAAACGTGGTGACCCGAAGGCACAGGGGGGAGGCTGGACGAAGTCCAACCTTAATCCGGATTTGAAGGTGCGGAGTACCCCCGCAGTGGAGGGGACTTCCTGCCACCATGGAAAAACAAAAACCAACCCCCTACGCGGGCAGAGTCACTACTTGTCAGGGTGGTTCTGGGAAGGGGAAACCAGAAGTTCCGACCGCTTCCCCCTGTCTGGTAACTACACCGCCCTGAACTCCCTTTACTACAAGAGGAAGGGACCCTTTCACGGGGAGGACGAAAAACCCCGCTACCACTCTGACTGCTGGTCAGGAGGAGACTACGTCCTGCCCGTGGCCTGCTCCAGAATAGCATCCAGAGCAGGGCCAACACCAACTCCCCCCCTGAAGGGGAGAGAACAAAACTTGACCTCTGAGGTAACATCCACAGACCAAAGCTGCGGCCAAAGAGCTCTCCGGCGGAGGTAGACAGGGCGGCCGCACGAGCGGCCACCCGGACCGACTCCTCAGAGGCATCAGCAAGGAACCCGGTAGCCTAATGAAGCAGGGTGAAAGAAGTAACCATTTCCTCACGGAAAGTACCCTGAGCGACCTGGCCTCCAGGTGGACAAGCCCACGAGAGAGGCACCGAGCCACACAGGTAGCAGCAACATTTGATTTACAAAAGGTAAGAAGAAGAAGCCCAGGAGTACAGAAGTCGACCTTCAAGCTGGCTATCCATGGGAACCTGCAATTGCGAGGAGTCCTCAAAAGGGAAGGCAGAGGACCTCACAACCCGGGATACCTGGACCTCCACCCTGGGAAGCTCCCATGTGGAACAGTCCCCAGCGAGGGGAACCGATGCTACACTCCGGAGGGAACAGTAAGACTTATTTCCGGACAGTCCCATTCATGCACAATCAAAATCAAGATAACAACATGAAGCGGGATCCCTTACGGACCGAAGCTTCAAGCCCCCAAGCATCACATCCTGTACGGAAGGAGCAGTCTCAACCTCCTCTACCCCCCCAGTGGTGCGAACCATTGCAAGGAGTCCCTCCATATAACCCGAAGAAAAAAGAAACCTTGTCCTATCTGAGGCAGCGGAATCAAAAGGCTCATCAAAGCCTCCCAATCCCTCAGGGTCAGAAGAAAGGACAAGCCATCAGGCCGAATTTACGCTTCGTAGCCGGAGGGACGAACATAGGGCAGAGGGTTGAGAAATCACAGACAAGGAAGACTGGACTTCCTGCTGGAAAAGGGATTCGATACCGTCCCAAAGGGACGGCTGCTCCGCACGCAGAGCATCAGCAGATCAGGGTTGGCACAACTCCTTCTTATGTGAGGAAGGCAACTTGACTGAGCAGACCCCACATTTACGCCTTATCCTTCCAGGACCCCACAACCATTTCTCCCTAGAGAGAGAGAGAGAGAGAGGGACCCCATAAGGCACCAGCACAACCCCGACACAGAGAATGGTGGACCCCATCCAGCTACTCACGGCAGGAGGATGAACGCTGGCTCTGCAGATGCAGGCACAAGGGCTTTCTCACGCTCCAGAATGCAAGGCTAGTACTAACAAGGCCTTGCCAAGCGACAGAGCACCGATCCGAGGTACTCAGGTGGGACGGGCACAGACCTGCAACACCTAGTATTCCCAGCCATGCCGACCCCCAGGCCTTACCTGGAGAAAGAAGCCGACCGGGCGTCATGCAGCCGGGTCCACAGCGTAGAAACCACCTCCTCCTCCGGGTCCGGCAGCCCCATTCGGCAGGCCAGCAGTCGGTCAGCAGAATCGGCAGCCCCAGCACGTCAGGCCGCCGGCCGCATGCATTCCCGCCCGGGAACGCGCACCGGAAGTGACGCGATAACCTCCGCGACGTCACTTCCGGTCGTGCCTAGCAGCGGCGGCCGTGCGCAGCGAGGAGGAGGAGGCCGGGGAGCTCCGAGAGGCCCCCGGCCAGAAGCACACCGCCCCGCTTTACCCCCCAAGGGAGCGCAGGAGGAGCGGGGCAAAGGTCCCGAATTGCCCCAGGGGAAGACGGGAGCGGCACCAGAGGAGAGAACCCGAAGGCCCTGACCCCAGCCGCCCGGTAATCATGCTACAGCCACCTAGTCACCGGCCACCGGCAGCCCAGAGTAACCTCTTCATGCCCCATAGGGGACAGGAAAAACACTGGTATGTGCAGGAAGGGGAGGGGCTTTTAACCTCTTTGTGTTTCCTGTCCCCTATTAGGGCGGGGAGGCAACCTCCGTTCTGCTGTCGTGGAAGGTGACTAGAGAAAAATTGTGTACTGCCCCATAAAATGAATGCACAGAAAATAACAGCCTCCCATCAGTGAAAAACATACACATAACAATACCTGCTCTCGTGCCACACATTCATAGAAGACCTTGACGTCATTTGAACATGCCGTGTCACTGAAGGCATTTTCTTTCCAGCAGGCCATTAATACAGACATTTCAGTTATGCAGGTCGCCTCTGGAAAAGAAACAAATAGGATCTTGGAAACAATATGAATTATAGACAGAAAATTAAACTTACAGGAATTTATTAAAAGGATTTTCTATAATAATCTTTCATCTCTGCTGCCACTGGTATATAGTCTAACAGCAGCAGAAAGCAGACGCTGGATCGGAGGAGGGTGAGTGTCATCTGGGTTTGTGTTCTGAGAGGTGGACAAGCCGTTGGCAGGATGAAAGTTTATTGTGGAAAATACTTTTATTGGTAGAATGTAAAAAATAAAAACCTAACACCAGGATTTTTTTTTTTTTGAACCATCATTTTTATTGAGAGTAAATTTTTACAAGTAAAAAAGAAGACAGAACACAAAGTGTAATCTAAAGCAATAGTTACATCAGAAGATAAAAACAAGAATGTCCATGAAGCAGCTGGCTCTCATATTTTGACATATATTCAAAACTACAACTTTAAAGACCCATTCAACCCTCCCCCCTAAATTATTAACTATGGGATATCTCTCTTAGATTATCTGTGCCTCACTACAGCAAATACTAATTAATAGAATCTCTTGTGGGAATTATATGTTACATTTCAATCCGCCTAAAGTACCATTCAAATCTTCTATGGCATACCACTCCGTAAGTTTGTAGGGTGTCATGAATCCGTTTATTTCAGCATCTGATAGTGTTTGTAGAATAAATGGTTTCCATTTATGGAAAAATTTTTGGGTTAGTTTAGTAGGATTTCTAAGAGTCTCCATGGACTCAAGTTCCAAGGACTTCCTGAGTATAGAGCATATTGAATCAATTGAAGGGACAGATTCCTGAAGCCAGAATAACAAGAGTTGCCTCTTGGCCACTAGAGATATCGTGTGAAATAGGACATGTAACTGCCCACCTATTGTGGTGGCATCTGAATAGTGGAATAGCCATAACATCGGATCATCTCTACGTTCACCGGGGAATAGACCCCTGGCAAGGGATCTCACCCCATTCCAATATTTCTGTGAAACTGGGCAAGACCACATCCCATGTTCAAGATCAGTCATGGGGGCTTTGCATTTAGGGCACTTTACCCATCTTTCTCTACTGGACGGAGAAGGAGGGATATTGAAACCCTTTATAGTACCATGTATCAGTCTGTATTGAGTATCTCTCCATTTCTCATTGATGATATGTTTCCTAACTAAGTCCCATCCTTTTAGTATATTTTGAATTAGATCTGGATCAGTGAAGTGTTTCTTCCATATGGAAAATAGTTTATGGGTCAACGAGGGTTTGAGAATATGTTGTAGTTTACTATATAGGGTGGATATAGATATGTCATTGAGATTGATCCCCCCCAGTGCTCCCCACTCGCTTCCCTCTATTTCTGATTTAACATTACGCAAACGGGACAGGAGATGTTGCTGAATTTGTAAGCAAGGCAACCAATGGGAACTGGGGAGACCAAATTTGGTTAGTATTTCTGGACCCGTCAGCCATCTCTTCTCTCCCATATGCATAAGGTCACCCAAAGTTTTTACACCTTTTTCCCTCCAAGTACGAAACAGCAGGTTTTCAGCCCCTTGTGGGAAGGATGGAGCGGCCCAGGGATTCAAAATTTTAGATATCTGCCATGATAGATTCATTTTTTTCCTCACCGCTTTCCAAGTCGCCACCGTGTCTCTACATATAGATGTGCACTTGATTCTTGGAGGCAGTGATTTCAGTGGTGAATGTAACAGGGCCGATAGATCCCAAGGCTTTGAGAACTCTCCCTCAAGGTTCACATCAGAGAACCTGGAGGTGGTATTGATCCAATCTAGGACGTTTCGCATAATGCATGCCAAATTATAACCCCTAATATCTGGGACTCTCAGGCCTCCCTCTTCCCTTGCCTGCATTAGGGTGGTTAATTTAATTCTGGCTCTTTTGCCCCTCCACAGGAATTTGGAAAATGCGGTATTCAATCGTTTAATATCTACATGTTTTAGCAGCATAGGAATTGTCTGTAGCGGATAGAGCAGTCTTGCGAAGCTAATCATTTTGATTAGGTGAGAGCGGCCCAGCAACGACAGGGGAAGGTTTTTCCAACATTCTAATTCTTTTTCTATTTTTTCTATTATTGGAAGAAAATTTAATTTGTATATTAGGTCAGGAGTTCTGGCTAGTTGAATTCCTAGGTATTTCAAATTATTTTTGGCAACAGGTATATCACAAAGTGAGTGTATGGGGCAATTGTGTTTCCCATTTTTGAGGAAGAGTATTTCACATTTGTCTCTATTTAATATGAAGCCTGAAAGAGATCCAATTTTTTCTATGGTGTCTAGGATTGTTTTTAGATCTCTTTGGGGGTGTTGCATAAATAGAATAATATCGTCGGCAAAAAGGGACAACTTGATTTCCTTATCTCCTACTTTAAGACCTTCATGGGTATTCTGGGCGGTTAAATATAACGCCAGTGGCTCTATCGCTAAGTTGAAGAGAAGAGGTGATAGTGGGCAGCCCTGGCGAGTTCCTTTCTCCAGTGTGAATGTATCAGACAGGAATCCCGGAATGCTCACACATGCCTTCGGGTTGCTGTATAAGGATTTTAAAAATTGGCGAAAGGGTCCCTCTAAGCCTATGGTGTCTAAGACCCAATCCAGCCATGACCACCTCACATTGTCAAATGCTTTCTCCGCATCCAGGGTGATCATAGCTGGATCCCCCCCCCCATACTCCTCACTATGTCTTGTTACATCAATGAGTAACATTGCTCTTCTAATGTTGGTAGTTGTCGATCGACCTTTTATGAAACCAGATTGATGTGGCTGAATAAGTCTCGGTAGAATCGAGGCCAATCTGTCTGCCAAAATTTTGGATAAAAGTTTTAGATCTTGGTTAATCAGAGAGATAGGTCTATAGCTAGATGGGTCAGATGGGGGTTTGCCAGCCTTTAGAATCAGTCTTATGTGGGCCATATTCATTCTCTCTGGGATCGGAGAGCCTCTCAATATGGAATTGTACAGTTCCGTCAAAACAGGAGAAATTTGATCTTTCAAAACTTTGAAGAAGGCCCCATTGAAGCCGTCTGGTCCTGGTGCTTTGCCAGGGTTTAGTGAGTTGATCGCCATTTTTATCTCATCAGTTGAGACGGGACTGTTTAAATAAAGTTTTTCCTCTTCAGTCAGGCTAGGCATATTGATGGATTGCAACCATGGCACATCTGTTATGTTATTGCTGTTACATTCTCTATACAACATTGCGTAGTGTTTTCCTAGTAGCTGGGAGATTTTTTTGGGGTCTGACCAAAGTTTGCCATGTTTATCAGCTATTGTTAGTATGGCTGTGGTTGGTCTCCTGCCTCTTGCTAGTCTCGCCAGAAGGCGTCCTGCTTTGTCGCCATATCTATTTAATTCTATTTCTAGATAATTTCGATATAATTCTTCCCTCCTGGCTGCCCACGTATCGAACAATCTCTTTGCCGACATCCAATTGTCTCTATCTGCCTCCCCCATGGTCTTTTTGTATTGGAGATACATCTCTCTTACCCTCGTACTGGTTATAATGTATTTTTCTTTTACTTGCTTTTTCAATTTAGCGCTGTGGGCCATGATATGTCCCCGCAAGACTGTCTTCGCAGTTTCCCAAAATAATCCTGGGGTGGACTCATGAGCTGCATTGTTTGTATGAAAATCAGACCACCATTCTTTAAGTAGTTTACCAAAATTCTCATCTCTTATCAAAGTGTCGGGAAACCTCCATAGGTAATCCGTTCCCTTAGGGAAGACATCTTTGGTCTCCAGTATCATTGGACTGTGGTCGGAAATGACCAAATCTCCTATCTCCGCCTCCATTACTCTCTGGAACAACTGGGTCGAGATGAAGAACATATCCAGTCTCGACCAAGTGTTATGAGCATGAGAATAGTGGGTAAACTCCCTTTCAAGGGGATGGAGTGTGCGCCATGTGTCAACCAGATTACAGTTGGAAAGCAGATTTTCCAACAGACCTGGTCTTGAAGGAAGTCTCCCACCACCCTCTGGAACATCTAACCCGTCCTCTCGCTTTCTATCTTCCATCTCATTAAGCACCCAGTTGTAGTCTCCCCCTAGTATTTTGTTAGTTTCTTGGTCTATCAGAATTTGGTCGGTCAATTTTTGAAAAAAAGATTTTTGTGCTGTATTTGGGGCATAAATGTTATACAAACTGTAGGTTACATTTTGAATCTGCATACACATATGAAATAAACGTCCTTTGTCGTCTGACAACGAGGATATTATTTTGTGGGCAAGGGTTTTGCTGATCAGTATTATGACCCCAGCTTTTTTGTCGTCAGCTCCTGAGCCGTACACCTCCCCCACCCATAATTTTTTAAGTCTAAAGAAGTCTGTTGGAGTGAGGTGCGTCTCCTGTAACAATGCCACATCAGCACCCAGTCTTTTAAGGTGACGGAGAACCATCATACGTTTGGCCGGTGATCGTAGGCCCTTAACGTTCCACGATATCCATTTCACCATCTTTACTGAAAGGGAGTGGTTTCAAATAATATATGCATGGTATGCATCTTGAGTGTAAATTAGTAATATTGTTGATCAAATTTACTAGGTACATGGCAATATGAAAGGGCAACAGATATGTCAATTTTAGCAAGGCTGTTATGTCTCCCCTATTTTCAAAACTTCCCCCCCAACTTTTTTCCCCCCCTCATTCTCACCAACTCCATCCTCAGTCTTGATGACTTCTCTTTTTTCCCCTAGACAGAAGCAAGGAGCTCCTCCCTCCCCACCCGCCTAAATAAACAAAATTAATGTCTGAATCGCTATACTAAACTCCCAGACCCCAGGAATATATACAATAAATTATACCTTATAACTTATCAACTTTCAGCATTATTGGAGAGAAGGATATCCTCTCCACACATATCAAATATAAGGACTTCGCAAAACCTCTATTGGATATAAGGTAAACATATAGAACAGCATTTAACATTCCCCATCCTCCACCCCTTACACCCCCCCACCCGTTAATCTAGTACATTCATAAGCGACCTCTCTCTCGTTTCCTCATGGTCCATGAAGCAGAGTCAAAGTGAATAGAAAATTAAGATACTGGAAGATCTTCTCCCGTCATTGGTCTCATCTCTCGGAAGGCAGTTCTAATAAGAAGGGAGAAGAGAGAAAGAAATAGAAAAAAAAAAAGGGGGGGGGGAATAGGGGGAGAGTTTCTTCATATCTCTGTCTCACTTCAGTCAAGCGGGCTGCCCGTTTTTTTCCTGTTCCATCTGGACGTTGGTTGTCGTTGTTGTCTAGGAGACTGTAGCCTCTCTTGTGAGTGTTGTGACAGGGATTCCGATCGCAATCTGTATGTTCGTGATGAAACAGATCCGCTGTCTGTGCCCCTTTCCGGAGCCGGGGTGTCTCTCGCTCCTCTTGGGCTCCCCTGGTTTGTCCCATTTCCGTCTGGCGTGGTGTGTTTTTCCTTAATTAACTTCATGGCCTCAGCAGGGTCCGTGAAAGACACCATTTCGCCTGTTGACGATCTAAATCGCAAGATGGCCGGGTAGTTAAGTTGGAACCTGACGTTTCTTTTAAACAATATTGTACAGGCGTCACTGAAGGCTCTTCTCCTCCTGGTCACCTCAACTGAATAGTCCGCAAAAAGAAATACTCTGTGGCCCAGGATCAGGAGTGGGTGTCTTTTGGCCTTGTATGCACGCAAAATCTCCTCTTTATCTCTGTGATTAAGATATTTGGCGATGGCATGCCTCGGTTTGTCAGAGTCTCTGTCACTTGTTGGGCCATTGGTGTCATTATCCCTGGGGGTGTCTTTTGGGGGTCCTATTCTGTGGGTGCGTTCAGTTCTACATTTGTGGGAGAGACCCAGTTCTTTAGGCAGTTCCACCTCAAATATCTCAACTAGTTGTCCAGGAGAAATGGACTCAGGGAGGCCCACAATTTTAAGATTGCTGCGGCGGGTTCTATTTTCAATATCGTCCAGTTTATTTAAGGTGTAGAATGAGTGTTTCTGTAGGTCGTGCACCTGTTGTTCTAGATCTAACACTCTTTCCTCTGCTGCAGCAATCCTGTCCTCAGCTTCCTGCAGTTGTTGGTCATGGTGCTGGATAGTAGTATGCAAATCTTGTGTAGCTGCTGTCACCAGATCCTTTACTGTCTGCCTGAATTCGTCTGCCAGATGAATTGCCAGTTCTTTGGCTAGCAGCTTGTAGTCTATCTGTGGCATCCCAGATACAATGATAGCTGGTCTTCCCTGCAGCCCGGGATCTCCCTGAGTCTGGGTCCCCTGTACCCCATTTTCGTTTCTCTCCGGGGAGGCTTCCCTCTCTGGCTCCCTTGATATCTGTTTCACCACTGTGGCCCCTTTGCTCTCCACTGCTGCGGGAGCAGACTGGGTCGGCTGGCCGTCAGCCGCCATTGTGCGCTTCCCGCGCTTTGTCTCCGGTCCCTGCGCCGTCCCGCTTGCCTCCATCTCCCCTCCTCTTGTAACATACCGATCCATGGTGGTCGGTGTGCTGTATCCACCGCTGCTCATAGCGGGTGTGTAGGCGTCCCGGGGTCTGGGGATTGCCGCGGATTGTGAGGAGGGCTCGGGAGCTTCTTTAGCAGCGTCTGCACATGTCGGCGCCGGAACCGGAAGCCTAACACCAGGATTTTAATTGGAATGGATTAGAGCTCTAGGCTTTTAAAGAGAAACTTCACTTTCTTTTTTTCATCTATCAAATTTTGCATTCATTAAATATGTCCTAGGCCTTATTCACACATCAGTGCGTGCTGTACATGTGCGGCCAGTTTTTTTTTTTTTTTAAACTAACATTTTATCCTAAAAAAAAGACATATAGATCGAAAATGGATCTAAGTTTAAAAGTCTTTGTTGGCATAAAAAAATAAATAAATCTTGGCCATGTAAATGAGGACTTAATATTGTGTTTGCCAGCAGCCACCACTAGAGGGAGCCAAATATATACAGGACAACACAGGAGGCTTCCAGGCCCTATAGCGGGTACAGGCAAAACAATAAAATCTTAATTCAATAATGAAATCATTGTCTATACAGGATTCTGAAGCAATTAAAGACAACAGTTTGACAAGTTATAATATGCAACTGATCTGCATTAAATATCCAACCTGGAAAAGAATAAAAGATGAACATTCCCTTTAAACTGAACCTGTCAAAATCACAGGCTATATAAATATATATTCAGATACACTTCATCATTAATCAGTTAACGCATGTTTTATGCTAAATTTCTGCAGCATTTTAACCCCTTCCCACCATAGTCAATTTTTATTTTTCACTTTCATACATTATGCTCTCCCACTTCCAATAGTCAACGTTCTGGTTCCTCTGTCCGCACAGCCATGTGAGAGCCTGCTGTAATAGGAGAAGGAGCTGACAATTCATTTTACTGTACAATGAGTTGTAAATATTCCAAATGAGAATAAATGGATTAAAGAAAAACCACAAATCCTCACTTCTGCCGATGTTTACAGTGTTCACTATGCGGTGAACGTCACCTGGAAATAATGGTCCAGGTCAGTACAATTACAGCGATATCAAGCTTGGTCAGCATACTTGTACTATCGGGGCCCGGAAGTTAGTGTGCGCGGCCAGCCTATGTGGTGGGTGTGGTCAGACATTGATGGGCGTGGCTCAGCATTCCGTTAAGGAATAGATCATTTTTAAATCCATCTAGTCATGGATTGTTTATAATTGAAGAGCCTGACGGAGCAGTCACTTTATGACATTTAGCGCACAGGTCACTTACAGTGCATCCCAAATTTGTGGTTTTTTTTAGTTTTAGTATTAAAAGGGAGTGATGAATCAGCTTTTCTGTGTTTAAACAACATGGATATGATGGGCCTAACAGACACACAGGTGTGTGGACCCATGAGGCATAAACAGTATGGCTCTCCTGGTGTCTGCACAAATTACAATCCTAGCAAAGTGGATGAGATTTGATAAAATCCCTCCCCGAGTGGGGACCGACCTGGGCTGCTGCTATGAAATCCCCTTTATAATGAATAGTGAAATCTGCAGCAAATCCAGAGCAGCACAAGTCTCAGGGGGATCACCGAGAACTGACTGCAGATTCTGACACCGGTCTAAGGGACTTTCACACTAGCGTTTTTTTTTTAATTGCGGCAGATGCGTGAAAAAAACCGCATCTGCCGCGATTACGCATACCGGCTGCACTTGCGGCAAGCCCCATACAATGTATATGCGGACTTGCAGCAGTGCGGCAAGTGGTTTGCACTTGGCAGTGCGGCGCGAAAACCTGCCGCAAGTGCCAAAATCGCACTTGCCGCAAGCCCGCAGTATACATTGTATGGGGCTTGTTGCAACTGTGCCACAACTGTCCGCAAGTGCAGCCGGTATGTGATTAATCGCGGCAGATGCGTTTTTTTCACCGCATCTGCCGCGATTTAAAAAAAACGCTGATGTGAAAGTACCCTTACATGGATATTTTTCCTTGGGAAATTTGCTCAACTTGTAGCTGACAGGTAAGAGTCCACACCGGCCATCCACACAAGGGGACAGATTTTATATTGTGGTTTTGGATTTGCTAAAACTGTCATTATCACACGGCAGAGAGGGAGATCTGCAGGGGCTCGCACACCCACAGGCTCGCAGGGCGTCCACACCCACAGGGCCCACTCTCTGCAGGGGCGTCCACACCCACAGGGCCCACTCTCTGCAGGGGCGTCGCACACCCACAGGGCCACTCTCTGCAGGGGCGTCGCACACCCACAGGGCCCCACTCTCTGCAGGGGCGTCGCACACCCACAGGGCCCACTCTCTGCAGGGGCGTCGCACACCCACAGGGCTCACTCTCTGCAGGGGCGTCGCACACCCACAGGGCCACTCTCTGCAGGGGCGTCGCACACCCACAGGGCCACTGTCTGCAGGGGCGTCGCACACCCACAGGGCTCACTGTCTGCAGGGGGTCGCACACCCACACGGCCCACTGCTGCAGGGGCGTCGCACACCCACAGGCCCACTGTCTGCAGGGCGTCGCACACCCACAGGCCCACTGTCTGCAGGGGCGTCGCACACCCACACGGCCCACTGTCTGCAGGGGCGTCGACACCCAACGCCACTGCTGCAGGGGCGTCGCACACCCACAGGGCTCACAATCTGTAGATTTGCCTTCCAGCTGAAGCACCAGGTCCCGTCCAGCCTCCAGAAAGTGAATCTGATGATCCACAATAACTACAGAGTGGCTGTGCTCAATCCTCTGATCATTGGGCTGCTATACAGCACTGGCTCCATCCTCCAGGTCAGGAATCTGTGCTCACAGGAGCCCCGACCTGACGGCATCACTGCCTCCTCCATGTGACATTGCCAGGCGACCACATCAGAAGTAGAGTGATGGATCCGATCAAGCGGTCCTCGGGGCTCCTGTCCAGGGATTACAGATTACTGTCAATGACCATTGCACTATCATAGTGATAAGCGGCTGTGGATAAGAGCGCCCCCTGCCGGCCTGTGACCGTAACCACACACTTTCCCCCCATTACCGGGAGAGCAGCCCCTATTCCACCTACCTCCGACCTTGTACCTCCGGTTGGCAACCGTGTCAGCGAGCGCCAGCTGCTTCCGAGGCTCCAGCACGGGCTTCCCATACCGCCGGCTCACCAGCCGCGCCACCTTCTCATTGAGCAGATTACCCTGGGACGCCATGATAGCGAAGGGCGCCGCAATGCATCTCTGGGAGCGGAAGTGACGGAGCGCCGATCACTGTCTCCGCCCTCTGACGTGACGTCACGCGCGTCCCTCCTGTGGTGATATGGTTCAATGATACTGGAGCTGCGGGCTCAAGTGTCCTGCAATGTACAGATTACTATGACAGAGGCAGAGCTGCTGCACACTGCATAGAAAGCCAGAATGTGGCATTAGAGAAAATGGCAAATGTTTGGTCATCACGTGCTCCGATGAAGAGCACACGAGTATGTGACTGGCGTAGATGTCACCTGAGTATGTGACCGGCGCAGATGTCACCTGAGTATGTGACCGGCGCAGATGTCACCTGAGTATGTGACTGGCGCAGATGTCACCTGAGTATGTGACTGGCGCAGATGTCACCCCGAGTATGTGACTGGGCAGATGTCACCCTGAGTATGTGACTGGCGTAGATGTCACCTGAGTATGTGACTGGCGCAGATGTCACCTGAGTATGTGACTGGTCGCAGATGTCACCTGAGTATGTGACTGGCGCAGATGTCACCCTGAGTATGTGACTGGTGCAGATGTCACCTGAGTATGTGACCGGCGCAGATGTCACCCTGAGTATGTGACTGGCGCAGATGTCCCCTGAGTATGTGACTGGTGCAGATGTCACCCTGAGTATGTGACTGGTGCAGATGTCACCCTGAGTATGTGACTGGCGCAGATGTCACCTGAGTATGTGACTGGCGCAGATGTCACCCTGAGTATGTGACTGGCGCAGATGTCACCTGAGTATGTGACTGGCGCAGATGTCACCTGAGTATGTGACTGGCGCAGATGTCACCCTGAGTATGTGACTGGCGCAGATGTCACCTGAGTATGTGACTGGCGCAGATGTCACCTGAGTATGTGACCGGCGCAGATGTCACCTGAGTATGTGACTGGGCAGATGTCACCCTGAGTATGTGACTGGTGCAGATGTCACCCTGAGTATGTGACTGGGCAGATGTCACCCTGAGTATGTGACCGGCGCAGATGTCCACCTGAGTATGTGACTGGCGCAGATGTCACCCTGAGTATGTGACTGGCGCAGATGTCACCCTGAGTATGTGACTGGCGCAGATGTCACCTGAGTATGTGACTGGCGCAGATGTCACCTGAGTATGTGACCGGCGCAGATGTCACCTGAGTATGTGACTGGTGCAGATGTCACCTGAGTATGTGACTGGTGCAGATGTCACCCTGAGTATGTGACTGGCGCAGATGTCACCCTGAGTATGTGACGGCGCAGATGTCACCTGAGTATGTGACTGGCGCAGATGTCACCTGAGTATGTGACTGGTGCAGATGTCACCTGAGTATGTGACTGGCGCAGATGTCACCCTGAGTATGTGACTGGGCAGATGTCACCTGAGTATGTGACCGGCGCAGATGTCACCTGAGTATGTGACCGGCGCAGATGTCACCTGAGTATGTGACTGGCGCAGATGTCACCTGAGTATGTGACCGGCGCAGATGTCACCTGAGTATGTGACTGGCGCAGATGTCACCTGAGTATGTGACTGGCGCAGATGTCACCCTGAGTATGTGACTGGCGCAGATGTCACCCTGAGTATGTGACTGGCGCAGATGTCACCTGAGTATGTGACTGGCGCAGATGTCACCCTGAGTATGTGACTTGGGCAGATGTCACCTGAGTATGTGACTGGCGCAGATGTCACCCTGAGTATGTGACCGGCGCAGATGTCACCTGAGTATGTGACTTGGGCAGATGTCACCTGAGTATGTGACTGGCGCAGATGTCACCCTGGTATGTGACTGGCGCAGATGTCACCCTGAGTATGTGACTGGTGCAGATGTCACCTGAGTACGTGACTGGCGCAGATGTCACCCTGAGTATGTGACCGGCGCAGATGTCACCCTGAGTATGTGACTGGCGCAGATGTCACCTGAGTATGTGACTGGTGCAGATGTCACCCTGAGTATGTGACTGGCGCAGATGTCACCCTGAGTATGTGACTGGTGCAGATGTCACCTGAGTACGTGACTGGCGCAGATGTCACCTGAGTATGTGACGGCGCAGATGTCACCCTGAGTATGTGACTGGCGCAGATGTCACCCTGAGTATGTGACCGGCGCAGATGTCACACTGAGTATGTGACTTGGGCAGATGTCACCTGAGTATGTGACTGGCGCAGATGTCACCCTGAGTATGTGACCGGCGCAGATGTCACCTGAGTATGTGACTTGGGCAGATGTCACCTGAGTATGTGACCGGCGCAGATGTCACCTGAGTATGTGACTGGCGCAGATGTCACCCTGAGTATGTGACCGGCGCAGATGTCACACTGAGTATGTGACTTGGGCAGATGTCACCCTGAGTATGTGACCGGCGCAGATGTCACCTGAGTATGTGACCGGCGCAGATGTCACCTGAGTATGTGACTTGGGCAGATGTCACCTGAGTATGTGACCGGCGCAGATGTCACCTGAGTATGTGACTTGGGCAGATGTCACCCTGAGTATGTGACTGGTGCAGATGTCACCTGAGTATGTGACTGGCGCAGATGTCACCTGAGTATGTGACCGGCGCAGATGTCACCTGAGTATGTGACTGGCGCAGATGTCACCTGAGTATGTGACCGGCGCAGATGTCACCTGAGTATGTGACTGGCGCAGATGTCACCTGAGTATGTGACGGCGCAGATGTCACCCTGAGTATGTGACTGGCGCAGATGTCACCTGAGTATGTGACTGGTGCAGATGTCACCTGAGTATGTGACCGGCGCAGATGTCACCTGAGTATGTGACTGGCACAGATGTCACCTGAGTATGTGACCGGCGCAGATGTCACCTGAGTATGTGACTGGCGCAGATGTCACCCTGAGTATGTGACCGGCGCAGATGTCACCTGAGTATGTGACCGGCGCAGATGTCACCTGAGTATGTGACTGGCGCAGATGTCACCTGAGTATGTGACCGGCGCAGATGTCACCTGAGTATGTGACCGGCGCAGATGTCACACTGAGTATGTGACTTGGGCAGATGTCACCTGAGTATGTGACTGGCGCAGATGTCACCCTGAGTATGTGACCGGCACAGATGTCACACTGAGTATGTGACTTGGGCAGATGTCACCCTGAGTATGTGACCGGCGCAGATGTCACCTGAGTATGTGACCGGCGCAGATGTCACCTGAGTATGTGACTGGCGCAGATGTCACCTGAGTATGTGACTGGCGCAGATGTCACCCTGAGTATGTGACCGGCGCAGATGTCACCTGAGTATGTGACTGGCGCAGATGTCACCTGAGTATGTGACCGGCGCAGATGTCACCTGAGTATGTGACTGGCGGAGATGTCACCTGAGTATGTGACTGGCGCAGATGTCACCCTGAGTATGTGACCGGCGCAGATGTCACACTGAGTATGTGACTTGGGCAGATGTCACCCTGAGTATGTGACTGGCGCAGATGTCACCTGAGTATGTGACTGGCGCAGATGTCACCTGAGTATGTGACCGGCGCAGATGTCACCTGAGTATGTGACTGGCGCAGATGTCACCTGAGTATGTGACCGGCGCAGATGTCACCTGAGTATGTGACTGGCGCAGATGTCACCTGAGTATGTGACTGGCGCAGATGTCACCCTGAGTATGTGACTGGCGCAGATGTCACCCTGAGTATGTGACCGGCGCAGATGTCACCCTGAGTATGTGACCGGCGCAGATGTCACCTGAGTATGTGACTGGTGCAGATGTCACCTGAGTATGTGACAGGCGCAGATGTCACCCTGAGTATGTGACTGGTGCAGATGTCACCCTGAGTATGTGACTGGTGCAGATGTCACCTGAGTATGTGACTGGTGCAGATGTCACCCTGAGCCTCCTGTACAGAGCAGATTGGAGTTAATCTGATGATTGTGGCTGCTGTATACATTACACACAAAATGGAGGCTCTGCAGGAGAGGGCAGCTCACTTCATGCAGGTGGGGCTAAGGGAACCTGTCAGGGCCTCTGTGACCCCAGAACCATGAGCACATGTCTGCAACCCCTGCCTAACATAAAACACATCTTCATTCTTGAAGACTGTTTACGAGATGCTAATTATGCCTCTGATTAGTGGAGGGGGTGTTAGTCACTGACTAATCTGCCCCCTTAGCATGTTATCACATCTCGGCTTCAGAGAGGGTTGTCATGATCAGGTGTCCGCACGTCCCATCATGTATAGTGAGCCTCTCTGAAACCGGAATATGTACACCTGACATCAGAGACACTCAATGCTGAGGAGAACAATGCTGCACAGCCTTATAGAGCGCTGGCAAAGACACAAGGGTGTGATAACATTAAGTGGAGTATTTGGGGAACAACTTCCCCCCTCAACTAGTCAAAGCTAATAACTAATTTGCATATTATAAACAGATTTTAGAAATACTTAATCTGTATATATGTCGCGACCACTAGGGGAACGGGGTACTCGGGGCCGGACCGTGCTATCTCAGAGGTTGCCACAGTGGTGTGGCCCAGCTCTGTGGCCCCAGGTGCGGCACACTTGAAAAGGAGGGGTTTTGAGAAAAAGTCAGTAACGTTGATAAGGTGTAATTCGTGACACCACCCGTGGGTCATGGCCAATGTGGCCACCACTGCCAGGATGGTGATAGTGGCGCAGCAGGGAAGGTAAGCTCTCCACGGGTAGGGCTGGGTCCCCGGGCAAAGGGAGATGTCCTGTGCGCCCGGGATGCTGCACTTTTCCTCTTCACTTAGCTCCTCCAACCAGCGGACGCAGGTAGCAAGTGTACGCTCCACAGTCGAGCCCGGCGTCAACACTCTTGGAATAACAATCACACACAGAGCTCGAATTGACCAGGTACTTTACTCCACTTGTTAACTTTACACACAGTTCTTTGCACACAAGCTGTGGATCGGGTCCGCGTGACAGTCACCGGCTGGGGCTCTTACTGCAGCGGGGACGGTTCCTCTGTGTCACTCCCCTCAGTGTTCCTTTCAGACCCTTTGGTTCTCTCTACTCTCACGGCAACGGGTTCAGTCCGGCTGTCACGTGCTCTATAGTGAGTCGTCCCACACTCTGGGTCACTAGCCCTAGTCCTACTCCGTACCGGTTGTTGTGTCTCGGGGACTTGAAACTCCCGCACCCCGCCGGGTGTCTTGTGGTTAGGGGCATAAAGCGTTCCTGGCCACATCTACAGAGCCGGTTTTCTGGCCAGGCCACCAGTGACCCGGGTTCGTCGGGCTCACCTGGCTCCTTCTACTGTCCACGGTTCTCAGCTTTTTGGGTTCCCGGCCGACCATTCTTGGTCTCAGTCACTGTTAGTCAGTCCTCAGCTGAAGGGTGTCTCGGCTTGGGGATGCTTTCCCTTCTCCTCCACCCTCCAGTAGCTCTTTCCGCCTACTCTTCTCCCATGAGAAGCTATCGGTCCTCTCTCTTGGAAAGCTAGCAGTGGTCTCGTCCAACGTAGTGTTCCGGTGTTCCTCCACCCTTTGTCCGGGTTCTCTCTCTCTTCCCACTCACTTGTGCTACTCCCACCACCCCTCGCCTGGCATGAAGCGACTTGGCTCAGGGTCGGAGTGTGTGTGGGTGTTGTTGTGAGCTGACCGTCTTACCTGTCCCGCTGCAGTTCACCCTGTGGCCTCCTGGTTGCAGAGGTGCCACATATATATGCTGCTACAGGAAGGGACTCTTGGTGCTTCCGGTGGCACGAAGGACTGACAGGTTCCCTTTACTCTCATCTGCGCTACAGTCACTATCAGGCTGTGTGCACAGAGTATTTTGGAGGGGAAATCGAAATTCTCCAAACTGCAAAAACATGTGAGTTTCTATTCAGTTTTGATTACAAAAAGTTTACAGAAAGACTCGGTGAGCACGTGGCCCTACACTGCAGGTCAGCCCTAAAATAGAAATGCAGCAAATCTGCAAATAATGTGTGCAGGACCCCAGAAAGGAAATAACGTGTACACAGCAGAAGGGTCTGCCAGGTGCTGACAAGGCCAGTAATGGAAACGCCTTAGTCTGTAGCAGAACATGTCTGTGTGTAATATAACCGTGCTGGAGATTTGATCTGATACATCTGTTTTTACCTTCAGTCCTCAAATGCAGATTTTTCTCCGATACAAAATGTACAAGTTTCTCCGGCCTATTAAAAGGAATCTAATAGCGTAAATCTCCTGATGGGAAACTTGTGCTGCCAAAACTACAAGTAGCATAAATGATAGACATGGTGCAAATTGATTCTCCAGACCCCATATAGTGGCTGTGTCAGTAATCTGTGGCAGGGTACTAACTGAGAATTACGGCTTAGGCCGGCTTCACACCACGGTTGTAAGGATCGGTGCTGTCCTGTGTGAACCGGACAACCCGGTCCGATTTTGGCCCCATAGTATTCCTATGGGGCCGGATGGCAGTGATTTGCCATCCAGTTTCCTGCTGTCTGGGAGAATCCAGCAGAATGTGTTTTTTTTTCCCTGGACACAAAATGGCATCTTGCAGCGTTTTTGTGTCCGGGGCTAAAATCTCACAAAATCAGATCCACTCGGATCCGGTGTGATCCATTTCCCCCTAACATGGGAGGCTATGAGCACCGGATCCGACAGAAAATCAGATCCGGGTGCTGATGTTCAGCAGTGGCCAGCGCTGAACTTCAGCACCTGGAGAGCTCCTGGCAGAAATTTCAGAACCGCAGCCAGCTCCCCGCTAGCCGCAATCCTGAGATTTCAAGACTGGACAACGGCAGCAGCCGCACAGTGCTGATTCCTGCAGAAAACAGGACCGGAGGGCATATTAACCCTCTGGTTCTGTTCTGTCCGGAGCTGTCAGACTGTGTCCGGTGCATCCAGCAAAACACCAGACACAGCCTGACACCACAAAACGGCAGTGTGAATCCGGCCTTACCTGACAGCCTGGTGTGATGTCATTGATGTACCATGACACACATGTGACACCAGGCCACCTAATTAAATGAAGAACCGAGGAAGATCTCAGGGTTTCTAGTCCAGCAGCCATAACTAAATGAGTTCTTAAAATTACAAAAAAGTGGCAGCAGCTGTGACATTACTTCAAAAACAATTTTGAAGATGCTTCATTCTGTTCTGATGCAATTGTGTTATTAAATATCAAATGCATACAGATATATGGCACCATTTTGTATGGTCAATATCACCAGTACAGATAACGCAATGTTTCCATATCACACCTTATAAAGTTATAGTCTAGGAAAAAGTTGCACACAAGCCAGCGCCCAATACAAAGATTCAGAGCAGAATCTTGTTAGTTTGTTAAAGGGAATCTGTCGGCAGGTTTTTGCTCCCTCATCTAACAGCAACAAAATGTTGGCAAAGAAACCCTGAATCCAACGGTGTATCATAGATTACTGGGTGCAGCCGTTCTCACACAATCAAAAGCATTTAGTTTCAGGAGCAGAGCTGGGAGAGTTGCCCCCCCAGCCCACACCAGGTTCTCAATAGAGATTG
This sequence comes from Allobates femoralis, assembly GCA_033576535.1. Taxonomy (NCBI): domain Eukaryota; kingdom Metazoa; phylum Chordata; class Amphibia; order Anura; family Aromobatidae; genus Allobates; species Allobates femoralis. The sequence continues at coordinate 136,916,723 of JARQOC010000006.1, forward strand.
TGCATTGACAGTAAAGTGTCAATCACAGCAGGGGGGGAAGGTGTCAAAATGCCCGCGCATGACAAAGTAGTTCTGTAATGGTAAACTCATTAGTTTAAATAAACAATAGCACATAGATTGATAAGAGATGCACAGATGCTTTTGGTTTTTTAACCCTTACATCTTACATCTTTCTGTCCTCAGCTTACCTAGCAAAAACCCGCTGACAGATTCCTTTAAGTACAATGTATTGGAATACCTGTGTTATGTTACAATATGTTTTCTCTCTGCGCATAAAATGAGGTGTATGGAATAATCTATCAAATGCCTATTTGCCCACTGCAAAATTCCTAATACTTTCCATTGTAAAAGAATCACTGGTCTGTTTACATGCTTGAAAAGGTTTCAAACGTTCGTTCTTATTATATTAAATAAAAAAAATAGCAAAGTTCTTGTTAAAACCAGCAAATTTGTAATTTATTATTAAAAATCTCTGTTCTCAGGACCAGTTGAATTTTTTATTTTTTTGTTTACTCACTGTTGTCTAGGTGTTACGCATGTAATGGATAAAGCAAAGGGAGCAGGACAGTATAATGGGCAAGGGCACCTGAGAAGCTAGTCTGGTCCTGGAGTTGAGTCCCTGACTAGCTCTGTACCCAGAGGTACCCAAGATGGCGAGGAGGTCCGTCCCACCACCCTCTCCCTCAACCAACCCTATACTACTCCATCAAACCTCCCACCACAGAACGGGGTCATCAACACTCCAGCAAAATGAAAACTTCCACTAACCGCAGCACAAGCACCGACGTCTACATAGAAGCTTGGTCGAAGGCAGAGTGAAAACTAGCAGCAACGCCACCTGCTGGAGGGAGAAGCTATTCAAAGGCTGGGGAGGAGATTCCAGATGACTCACACTTAAGCTTCTGATCATCCAGTACCTGGACAACTAGCAATGCACACAGCAGCAGAACTGACATTAACTCATGCAGTTCCAGAGGAAATTCACACACATTTAATCACAGCAGCATCCAAAATATACTGCAGATAGTGTGTGATACTATATGTTACTGACCATCTCTGCCTTTGATCAGCGACGGCTGATCATTTAGGCAAGGAGTACAGTGCTTGCAATCTCTTTTTATAGAGCTTGTAAGCGCTGTTCTGAATCTGTGTGGATCCAGAAGGTTTCAGTTCCTCTGCTCTCCTCGACTGTAGAGGCAAAGCTGCCTTTGCTTGTATCATAGGAAAAGCACACATTTGGTTAATCAAATGGAAAATTCCTGTCAAGCAGGTCGCTGGGGAGATGCTTACACCTGAAAAGTGAACTTGAGCTTCACCCTACATCAATACCTTTAGTGAAAATATCTGCTTACCTGTTCCATTTTCTGCTAATTAGATTTTGAAAAAAAATTCTCAGCTCACGAGTAATGTAAAAAATTCCTTCACGTGCAGTGTGCGGAAACTCCAGGCCGGTGTCCAGCAGCACGAAAATGATCTTTATTAAATACTTATCTCCATAAATAAATTAAAAACAAACTTGTTTGCAGTTTTGCAATCTTATAGACTTAGTACTTCTATAACAAGACTCTTAGAAGTCCAAAACGTGCAATACAAATATTTTTTTCACATTTTTGGATGTGTTTAATTTTTGTATGGAGATAATTGTTTAATAAAGATTATTTTCTTTTAATATTTTTTGCGGTGCTTGATTATCTTTTATTCTTTTATTATTATCCTAATTAGATTTGGGTGCACAGGGGCTGTACTCTGGTTCTCTCCCTATCTGTGATGCCTCAGCCCCTCCACCATCCTCCAGACTGTGAATGACCGGCCTACTATCTTTGAAATCTCAGTGGTGACCTGTCTTTTTACAGACCTGAGATTTGTGGAGGGGCTAGACAATATCCATTTATAAAAAACTGAATTAGTCCTTACCGGTAATTCCTTTTCTTGGAGCCTTCCACGACAGCATTGGAGGATGTCGTCCACGCCCTATTGGGGGACAGGAACACAGAGAGGTTAAAAGCCCCTCCCCTTCCTCCGCACTCCAGTGTATTATCAAGATCACCTGAAGACATGGATTACCTGATACACCTGAATCCAAAATCGACAATAAGGGGGGGAACTGATACTGTCGTGGAAGGCTCCAAGAAAAGGAATTACCGGTAAGGACTAATTCAGTTTTCTCCCATCGCCTTCCACGACAGCATTGGAGGAATACCACCGATACTCCTCAGGGTGGGACAACTGCCTGTAGGACTTTCCTACCAAAGGACAGATCCCGACTAGAGGACAGATCTAACCTATAGTGGCGAGAAAAGGTGTGGAGGGACGACCACGTAGCCGCTCTGCATATCTGCTCAGATGACGCTCCAGCCCGCTTCGCCCAGGATGTAGCAGCAGCCCGAGTGGAATGAGCCTTCAACCCCACCGGAGGAGCAAGGTCTTGAGCGACGTAGGTCGAACAGATCGCCTTCTTGATCCAGGAAGCGATGGTAGCCTTGGAAGCCTTCTTCCCTTTGTTTTTCCCAAAATGCTGAACAAACAGGTTCTGATCTAATCTCCAGGAAGCGGTCACTTGGAGATAGTGGAGGACGGACCGACGGACATCCAAGGTGTGAAACACTGCCTCAGCTGCATTAGCAGGAGAATGACAAAAGGACGGGAGCACCACTTCCTGGGACCGATGAAAATCCGACACAACTTTAGGAAGGAAGGACGGATCCAACCGAAGCGTAATGCGATCATCGGAAACCACGAGGGAAGGCGCCTGGATCGAGAGCGCCTGCAGTTCCCCAACTCGCCTGGCCGAAGTAATGGCTACCAAAAACGCCGTCTTGTGAGAGAGAGATGGAAGGGAAGCAGCAGACAAGGGCTCAAAGGGATCCCGAGAAAGCCCATGAAGAACAATGTTCAAATCCCAAGTAGGGACGGAAGGCCGAAGCCTGGGACGCAGTCTACAAGCAGAGGTAAAAAAATCGTTTGATCCATCGATGGCCAGCAAGATCCTGATCAAACACGGCACCGAGAGCTGAAACCTGGACCTTAAGGGTGCTCGGCTGAAGGCCCAAATCCAAGCCTCGCTGCAAAAAATCCAAATTGAGAGCCACATTAGGATGATGGATATCCGGAATGGAAGGAGCACACCAGGACAGAAAGCGTTTCCAAACCTTCCCGTAAATGGCGTTCGTCACGGGCTTCCTGCTCTGCTGAAGCGTGCGGATTACAGCTTGGGAGAGGCCCTTGGCCGTGAGGATCTCGGCCTCAACAGCCAGGCCGCCAGATTGAGCCACTGCGGGTCCGGGTGAAACAGAGGACCCTGGAATAGCAGGTCGAGGTTGTGGGGCAACCGAATCGGACGCTCCAGGCATAGGTCGTGGATAGCGCCGTACCATGCCCTTTTGGGCCACAGGGGAGCCACCAGGATAGCCGTCACCCCCTCCGCCCGAATCTTCTGCAACGTCTTGGGGAGCAGCGGGATCGGAGGAAACGCATACACCAACCGGAAGTCCCAGCGATGGGCGAAGGCGTCCAGCCCCAGAGGATGGTCCGACCGACTCAGGGAAAAATACGTCGGCACCTTGGCATTGGCTCCCGATGCAAACAGGTCGATTGAAGGGACTCCCCACCTGTCCGTGAGAGAGCGAAACACGTCCGGATGGAGGCTCCATTCGCCAGGGTGGACCTCCGTGCGGCTCAAGAAATCTGCCTGTACATTGGCCATTCCCTTCAGAAGTACTGTCGAGGAGGAGAGAAGATGGAGTACTGCCCACAAAAAGAACAGTCTTGCCAGCCCCTGCAAGTGTAAGCCACGAGTACCGCCTTGGTACCGCAAGAAAGCAACCGTAGTCACATTGTCTGACAGGACCTTGACATGATGACCCCGGAGAACGTGAGCTGCAGCAAGAAGCGCTTCCTCCACTGCCAGAAGTTTGAAGACTGGCGACTGACCGAGCGACTCCAAATCCCCTGGAACGGTGTGCGAACTACCATCGTGCCCCAACCGGAACCGCTGGCATCAGTGGGAATGGAGGTCACAGGAAGGTGTCTGGGATTCATCCCCAGGAAAGCGAGATTACCACCCGCCCCGGGGTCCGGACCCGCGAGTTTAAGGAATCCTGACGTTTGACCCAGGAACTCAGTATGTGTTCCTGGAGCAGTCGGGAAGGAGCCTGAGCCCATGTTACTGACTGAATGCAGGCCATCATGGCCCCTAACAGGGACATTGCTTCCCGCAAGGAGGGCGACCCCCCTGCCCGGAGATCGTGAATCGCAGAAAGCGCTTGTGGGACGGGTGAATGGGGACATGAGAATACGTGTTCTGGAGGTCCACAACAACCTGGAGTAGAGCCCCTGGCCCTCCTCTCCAGGAGGAACCGGGGACCCCACACCCGAATCCAACATGTGTCGCAGACCCGACAAGAAAAACCGTGCGAGAGTCCCCCTGAGGAAGGGAGAGGACTCGAAGACACGGAGGGGCTGGCTCTCGAATTCCAAGCGTAGACCCTCCCAAATGGTCGAGAGGATCCAAGGGCACAAGGAGATTGCTTGCCACTGTGGCAGAAACCGCAGGAGCCGCCCCGCAATGGGGAAGGCGACCTTGTTTTGGAGCGGCTGGTGATGCCGCTGCTGGGGGAGCAAGAGATTACGGGTCTTGTTCCCATACTGGAATGCCCAGCGACCAGACTTACCCTTCCCTTTAGACTGGGAGGGTTGGCTGCGCTCAGGCCAAAAGGACTGCCTCCGAAAGGGCTCCTGTTCCGGGAGACACCTTTTCCAGGATGTCATCCAATGCCCTTTGCAAGGGGAGGCCACACAGCTGGAGCTTAGACGTGAACTCCTCATTCCACCTTGTAAGCCACACTGCCCTGCGAGCTGTGTTAGCCAACACTGCGCACCTGGCGCCAACACGGAACGACTCAGCAGAGGCATCGGCCAGGAAGCCCATAGCCCGTCTCAGAAGTGGAATGGAGTCCAAAGCTCCTTCCTGGGAGTACCCTGCAGGATAAATTCTCCCAGCTGGGTGAGCCACTTAAAGAGAGACCTGCTCACATGTAGAGGAAATGTACACCGTTAAAGACATAGCTGCCGCCTCCCAGGATCTGTTGAGGAAACTCTCCATTTTACGAACGAGGGGGTCCTTCAACCGGAAGGAATTTTCAAAGGCAACGTGGTCTTATATGCTAAGCTTCCCAAATGGAATACTGCCATAGACCTTCATGTTAGAAGTCCCATTGACTTTATAGAGACTTCCATAGAGATTCCCATTGGGTCTCTCATGAGGTCTCCCATCCAGCCCGTGACTGAGGCTCCTGCTGCTTAGCCTCAACAGTGTGTCAAGGGCATGCACAATGGGTTTACAATAGCAGCTGATTGCTACCCTGGCCACCTGGATGTCCACCTTCGGGACCTCCCAGACAAAGTCATCACCCTCCAATCCACTCGGATGGGGTGAGCCGCTTAGCCTTCAGGCCTCTGAACATTTAGTCCTGCACAGAAGAAGGGGATTCCACCACCTCTACTCCCATGGTACAATGGACAGTGTCCACCAATGCACCCATGGACTCTGTGGAAAAATAGTAGTGTCCAGATTCTCGTGTCTGGACAGAGGCAACAGCGGCAATATCCTCGCCGTCCTCTAACGCTGAGCTCTGGCCAGCCTCCATGAGATCCACAGAGTCACAATCCTGGAGCTTCCTCTCTTACGGAGGGGAAGGCCCGGAAGCTGCAGCAAAACCCCGCAGTGCCGAGATAAAAGCCTGCACCTCTTCCCTAATGGATTGGAGCTCCTCAAGCAAGGATGGGGAGTCCATCCTGACAACCCTGTCAGTCATGGCCGACACCTTGTTGTAGGAAGAGGGACATTTTGTGCCGCAGCCACATTATTGCTCCCTTTCACAGACGGCCCTCGTCTCCCTATAGACAAAAAGGGAAGAGAAGGGGGTCCCAGTGTGAGTGCAGGGCTTAAATAACTCTACCCCTTGTGACCACCCCCAGAAACACTTACATGAGCTGGGGGAACGCTGTGCTCTGCAGAAGCAGAGGTGGAAGCAGAGGTGGAAGCCTATCACCTTCCATGTTTACCTGGGTGTAGCTTCCGGCGGGTACTTATCCAGAACTACCGTGCCCCCAACGAGGAACACCTGTTCCCTCCCTCCTCCTGGTCACCGGCCGCGGGCAGTAGCGCGCGAAAGTCCTGCTGGGTTCCCTGGAGCCGCGCCCAGCCTGCCACAGCCCTTCCGAAACCGGAAGTGCCATCCCGGAACCGGAAGTGACATCCCCGAAACCGGAAGTGACATCCCCGAAACCGGAAGTGCCTCTGCGGCACCTCTGATGCATGCCCCAGGGACCGCAGCTGGAGGAGGGAGACGCCGGAGAGCTGAACAGGCCTCCGGCGTTGCAATACACGGCCTGCTTTGCCCCGTAGGACGCAGGAAGGCCGGATGGTCCCACCACGGGAGCCCCGGGAAGGAGGAGGAGGCCGCCCCCGACGTCCATCCCTGGCCCGGCTGTAAGTACACCCCAATGCTGCCTCTGCCGGCCTGACAGCACTGGAACCTCTCCATGCCCCAAGGGGACAGGAAGACACTGGAGTGCGGAGGAAGGGGAGGGGCTTTTAACCTCTCTGTGTTCCTGTCCCCCAATAGGGCGTGGACGACATCCTCCAATGCTGTCGTGGAAGGCGATGGGAGAAAATGGGAATAACTATTTAACCCCAGTGAGATGCTACAGTTGTGGCCAAAAGTATTGACACCCCTGCAATTCTGTCAGATAATACTCAGTTTCTTCCTGAAAATGATTGCAATCACAAATTCTTTGGTATTATTATCTTCATTCAATTTGTCTTCAATGAAAAAACACAAAAAGAATTGTCCTAAAGCCAAATTGGATATACCGTATATACTCGCGTATAAGCCGAGTTTTTCAGCCCAAAAATTGCGCTCCTCCGGCTTCATCCGGCTTCCTCCTCCGGTGGGCGCAGGGAATGACGTCATTGTCTTTGCGCCAGAGGAGGAAGCCAGATGAAGCCGGAGGAGCGCAATGGCGGCAGCGGGACAGCGGCAGGGATAAGTATAATGATCTATTCCTTTACAGTATTGCGGCAGCAAGGGGGGGCCCTGTATACTGATGGGGGGGGCCTGTATATACCACTGGGGCTGCTGCTGTATACTACCAATGGGGCTGCTGCTGCTGTATACTACCACTGGGGCTGCTGCTGTATACTACCACTGGGGCTGCTGCATATACCTCTGGGGCTGCTGTATATTACCACTGGGGCTGCTGCTGTATATACCACTGGGGCTACTGTATACTACCACTTGGGCTGCTGCTGTATATACCACTGGGGCTGCTGCTGTATATACCTCTGGGGCTGCTGCTGTATACTACCACTGGGGCTGCTGCTGTATATACCACTGGGGCTGCTATTGTATACTACCACTGGGGCTGCTATATATACCTCTGGGGCTGCTGCTGTATATACCACTGGGGCTGCTGCTGTATATACCACTGGGGCTGCTGCTGTATACCACACTGCTGGGGGCTGTATACCTGTGCTGGGGTCCACCCTCGGCTTATACACGGGTCAATAGGTTTTCCCAGGTTTTGGGGGCAAAAGTAGGGGGGTCGGCTTATACACGGGTCGGCTTATACACGAGTATATACGGTAATTCCACACCAAACATAAAAAAGGGGGTGGACAAAAGTATTGTCACTGTTAGAAAAATCATGTGATGCTTCTCTAATTTGTGTAATTAACAGCACCTGTAACTTACCTGTGGCACCCATCAGGTGTTGCCAATAACTAAATCACACTTGCAGCCAGTTGACAAGGATTAAAGTTGACTCAACCTCTGTCCTGTGTCCTTGTGTGTACCACATTGAGCACGGAGAAAAGAAAGAAGACCAAAGAACTGTCTGAGGACTTGAGAAACCAAATTGTGAGGAAGCATGAGCAATCTCAAGGCTACAAGTCCATCTCCAAAGACCTGAATGTTCCTGTGTCTACTGTGCACAGTGTCATCAAGAAGTTTAAAGCCCATAGCACTGTCGCTAACCTCCCTAAATGTGGACGTAAAAGAAAAATTGACGAGAGATTTCAACGCAAGATTGTGCGGATGGTGGATAAAGAACCTCGACTAACATCCAAACTAGTTCAAGCTGCCCTGCAGTCCGAGTTTACAACAGTGTCAACTCGTACTATCCGTCGGCATCTGAATGAAAAGGGACTGTATGGTAGGATACCCAGGAAGACCCCACTTCTTACCCCGAGACATAAAAAAGCCAGGCTGGAGTTTGCCAAAACTTACCTGAGAAAGCCTAAAATGTTTTGGAAGAATGTTCTCTGGTCAAATGAGACAAAAGTAGAGCTTTATGGGCAAAGGCATCAATATAGAGTTTACAGGAGAAAAAAAGAGACATTCAAAGAAAAGAACACGGTCCCTACAGTCAAACATGGCGGAGGTTCCCTGATGTTTTGGGGTTGCTTTGCTGCCTCTGGCACTGGACTGCTTGACCGTGTGCATGGCATTATGAAGTCTGAAGACTACCAACAAATTTTGCAGCATGATGTAGGGCCCAGTGTGAGAAAGCTGGGTCTTCCTCAGAGGTCATGGGTCTTCCAGCAGGACAATGACCCAAAACACACTTCAAAAAGCACTAGAAAATGGTTTGAGAGAAAGCACTGGAGACTTCTAAGGTGGCCAGCAATGAGTCCAGACCTGAATCCCATAGAACACCTGTGGACAGATCTAAAAATGGCAGTTTGGAGAAGGCACCCTTCAACTATCAGGGACCTGGAGCAGTTTGCCAAAGAAGAATGGTGTAAAATTCCAGCAGAGCATTGTAAGAAACTCATTGATGGTTACCGGAATCGGTTGATCGCAGTTATTTTGGCTAAAGGTTGTGCAACCAAGTATTAGGCTGAGGGTGCCAATACTTTTGTCTGGCCCATTTTTGGAGTTTTGTGTGAAATGTTCAATGTTTTGGTTTTTGCTTCATTCTCTTTTGTGTTTTTTCATTGAAGACAAATTAAATGAAGATAATAATTCCAAAGAATTTGTGATTGCAATCATTTTCAGGAAGAAACTGAGTATTATCTGACAGAATTGCAGGGGTGTTAATACTTTTGGCCAACACTGTATACTTCCAAACTGGAAAAACGCAGCAAAATATGGACAATTTGGTGCTGATTTTCTGCTGCAGATTTCTCTGTAGATTGTTAAAGATGTTATTTTCTTTGCCTGATTTGATATTGGAGTTGGCAAATTTGGTATTCAGGAGATAAAGTCGTACGCTCCTTGATGCCGCTAAGGCTTTTGATTCAATTGAATGGGAGTACCTGCTTGCAGTAATAAAAAAATTTGGTGATCAAGTCTTTACAATCTTTGATGCTTCTCCTTTGTACCCCCCCCTATTTTTCCTTTGTTTGGACTATTCCATGATTGTAAATGTTATGTTAATTTCATTCTTTGTACAAAATCAATAAAAATCTATTGGTTTACAAAAAAAAAATTTGGCCTGGGCACATTTATTACATGAGTTAAATTACTATATAACTGTCACATCTATACTGCTGTTCAGTATCGGTGAATGGCTGCAGTAGTTAAATTAAGTTAATTTCCTTCTGTCTATGAAGGGTAAACTTCTGTGGCTCCTCAACCTGTGGTTAGGTTTGTCAATTGAGCACTCCCCCAGCTGTTAAATAATTCCATTTCTTGCCAGCTAGTGTTTCTGGATATGAGTAAGGGTAAGGTTGGCGGTCCAGACATCTCCACCTTTAGGGGTAACTCTGGGAACAGGTGTCAGCTAGGGAACCCCAGTCTACAGGATCAGACTAGCTTCTCTGATTCCCTCAGCCGATCTCGCCTTACTGCTACTATTCCACTTGTGCACTAAATAACAATACAATTACAGTCCAACAGCTAGGATAAGGGTAAATTGGGATTTGAGTTAATAAGAGGGACACAACAAGGATGCCCCTTATCTCCTTCACTCTGCATTAGCTGTAGAACCCCTCGCAAAGATTATTAGATGACACCCTGATATAGTTGGGTTTCATAGAGGAAGCACAGAAGAGAAAGTTGCATTTTATGCTGATGACACCCTTATATTTTTAGCAGAAGCCTCTACCGCCCTGAGTGTGGTGATGGAAGTTCTGAAAAGATTTGGGCATATTCAGGATTAGTGATTAATTGAGATAAATCAGTCTTACATCCACTAGATAATAGAGACAACTTCCAGTATATGAAAGCTCAGGTCTAAAAATAGTCCCTGAATTTAAAGATTTGGGCATCAATATAACCACAAACATAGGAGACTATGAGAAGTTCAATCTTGTGCCAATTCTTAAAATATCTCAGAGTAAAATGAATGCTTGTGAAATTACCATTATCAATAGTAGGGCGTACTAATCTCTTTAAGATATCTGGATGCCCTAATTTCTATAGGACCTAAATCGCTAATATGGATCCCACTACGATACTTTTATAAAATCAATGGGCTATTAAGAGATTTAATATGGGGAAAGAAAACTTCAAGAATCAAGCTGTAAACATTACAAAGGGATAAGAGATCGGGTGACTGGTGGTTCCCAATCTGTAGATATTGCAGCTGAACTTCATCATACTCGTGGGTGGAATGTTCCACAGGAGCACAGAAGGAGCACAGCGTGTTCTGCTTCTACAATATCTTAAAACAGCTTACCTTTACACAACATTGCAGGCACGTGGAATTCTATCTCATTATAATAATTATACTAAAGTTATTCAATGCTGATATATCTTACCGAATGTATTTACAGGACATAGATCCTTCCCTGGAGGGATATCTGGCTAGTCCCGTGTTTTGAGACTCTTAATCGAGGCTCCACAGACTCTATTTGCATATTCATAATTCCCAGGGGGCAATGCATCATGGATCTCACTGTGTTTGAGCGCTTTAGCCAGCTGCCCGCAGTGTTTTCTTGGACTGGTCTCCCTGAGATCAGTGAGTGCTTTGTGATGTTGGTCTGCTAGGCCTTGTTCCCACCTAGCCAGAATCCTACTCCCCACTGATGATGGGGCAATACCCTGAAACAGCTGTCTGTGGATGGATACCTGGCTTTGGTAATTCCCTTTTCATATCCTTAAACTTGTAAATAGTTGGATATTGACTGAAATGGTGATTAATATGGTGGTTATGATGGTCTCCGCTAGGAGTCCACCGCAGGGCTAGGTCCTTCCCTGGAGAGATATCTGCCTAGTTCCGTGTTTGAGACTTTTAATCGAGGCTCCACGGACGTTATTTGCATATTCATAATTCCCAGGGGGCAATGCATCATGGATCTCACTGTGTTTGAGCGCTTCTTCCGGCTGCCCGCAGTGTTTTCTTGGACTGGTCTCCCTGAGATCAGTGATTGTTTTGTTATGTTGGTCTACCAGGCATTGCTCCACCTAGCCAGAATCCTACTCCCCACTGATGATGGGGCAATACCCTGAAACAGCTGTCTGTGGATGGATACCTGGCTTTGGTAATTCCCTTTTCATATCCTTAAACTTGTAAATAGTTGGATATTGACTGAAATGGTGATTAATATGGTGGTTATGATGGTCTCCGCTAGGAGTCCACCGCAGGGCTAGGTCCTTCCCTGGAGAGATATCTGCCTAGTTCCGTGTTTGAGACTTTTAATCGAGGCTCCACGGACGTTATTTGCATATTCATAATTCCCAGGGGGCAATGCACCATGGATTTCACTGTGTTTGAGCGCTTTAGCCGGCTGCCCGCAGTGTTTTCCTCAACTGTTCTCCCTGAGATCTTTGAGCTTTGCACATGCATTTATTAACCGCTATAATGCATTATTGTTCAGTCTATAACGCCATCTTTATATGTTGCTGGAGCTGTGTCAAATACCTTATGTTCTTTGATTGCTTTATATGATGTATTGCTCAATGTCCATTGCTGGGGGGAGATAGGGATCAGGGACTGTGCTCTCTTTATGTTCTTTACTTTTTACTAAAATGTTATTTTTGAAAACTTGTTAATAAAATTCTCTGATTTAAAAAAAGAATGAGAAATTTGATACTGTGCCAGAACTATGGAGCAATGATCACTATGTACTGTAGATAGTGCTGAGATAAATAAAAAAAAACAATTATGGATATAGTCATATGCAAGCTGTAACATGGCAGCTGCAGTTATCTGTATGCCCTATCAATCTGACACATATACTGTATCTGTCCTAAAGCTAAGTGAGATTAATGACATGAAAACAGTATCATGATACATACTACATACCATACTATGCATACTAATGTGAGCACAGCAGCCTGCATGGACACTGCCATATTACCTGTGTATGTACCTAGGGCAGCTATACTCTGATATGAGCCCATACTTTACCTAAATATGCTTCCAGTAATGTTCTCTGCAGAATGCCCAGTAGCCAGACTAATCACAACTCACTTTGTATATTTTTTAGATTGATATTACGACGTATCTAGTGATGGCCATCTTCCTTTGCCTGTAAATATCATTTGCTAATGGAAAAGCCTCCCAGACATGGTCTCATTAATACACTGACATCATCCCTATCTAGAGGCATGGGAAGGAATTTTAATACAACCCTTAGACTGTCCTGTGTCTCCCAGGAATTATTGAAGGACTGGAAACATTTAAAGGGCTTATGAATCAAAATGTGGTATACCTAATATATGGTGTAAAGATAGAAATATAACATAGGATCTGTTCCCAACATGCTTAGATCTTTTATTAGAGCATTGGATGCGATATACTAATGACACGCGGCTTAGACTCTGCTCCGAGCATGATCGAGTGTCATTTACGGTGATCCCATCCTGTGATCGGATCACAGCTGTGGAGAAAAGGAAGAGATTACTCTCTCCATCTCCTCCACTGCCGGTCTCGGCGTATATATCGCACTGCTCTCGGATGACATCAGTGCAGTGCTTTACTCACGACCATAGACTTGTATGCGTGCAAGTGATCCGAGACTCGCTAACAATAACAGCATGCAGCCATTTTTTCATCAGTCCATTTAGGGCTGAGGAAAAACGTGCAGATCTGAGCTGTCCAATTGCCTAAAATTGAGCTGAGTGCATGGCGAGATTCCTTCACATCCACCGATGTGAGTCATGTCGGAAACAAGAGCTCCATTTTTTGTGTTCTGTGCCACCACTAACATAAACATTTTAGCCGCACTGATATTCATATGATTTTTTTTCCTTGCTGGAAACCTACAATCTAGGTCCAGAAGTAGAAAGATATTAGGAGATACCTCTCCAGCTATATCAGTGATTGAGGTCTGTGTTACATTGTTAAATGTCTGATCATTATATACCTATACCTAGTTTACCATTTAAATCTATAGAACAGCAGTAAATTATGTTGCCAAGCGGGTTCTAAAACTTTATAGGCTTATATAACTTTCAGCACTTTCAGCAATTTCACCTAGATCACCTATATATGCATGCATATACTGTATTATTTTAGTGAGGAAAATAGAATAGGCATTGACAAATTCATCTGAAATACAAATGGCAAATGTTTGCTTCCCTCCCCTTGACTTCTTCTGTCAGGGCAGAGTAGGGTAGGAAACCACATCTTTTTATCCAATGATTGTTTTTATATATTGTGTTCTAGTGGCAATTGTCGGGTTAATGGTGTTACGTAGAAAAGTGGTCTTATCAGTGTTAGCCAAACCCCTATATACCGTATGTATATATATACATTGTTGGCTCCCTGAGGAAGGAGTCGGGTTTGACTCCGAAACGCGTCGGAAAATAAAGAAGCCACTTGTGAGATTCATTTCTTGATCGTCTCCTTTTGTGAAGCAGCGCGGGTCCGTTTAACACAGTCCATATCATCATTCCTGACCACAAACCCCTATATATGTCACTTCCTATGAAGCCCCTTAGTACCACCTGATGAAGACAGGGATATACTGTCGAAACGCGTGGTGGATGTACAGAAGTCGATAAAGGTCTGTTTAATACTTTACACCTTTGTCTAATATATTCCCTCACCCCAGCACTCCATGAGACCGCTTCCACAAAATCTCCTATATTTATCATTATGATAATCAGATTGTTTTGAAAAACAGTTATTTAATATTTATTTCCACCTTAAATGGAACATGTCACTCCCCCACGGCCTATTAAGCTAAAAGAGCCACCTTCAACAGCACTAAGGCTGCATTTTGTGAAGGTGGTTCTTATTATGCTACCCCCAAGAACACCTAAATAAACACTTTATAAGATATTAGTTTAGATCCGGGAGGTATAATCCTCTCCCAGGACCTAAACGCCTCGCTGCAGTTACCCCTCCTGCTCTGCGGTCTGGGTCTCTCCTCCTCTCAACCTTCAGAGCAGCATCGGCACGTTGTCAGCTCTTGGGCATCTCCGTGAGCTCTGGCAAGGAGTTTCCCCTCGCCAGATTCCCAGTCCCACAATGTGTATAAAGCATAAGACCGCATAGGGTGTGATGTGATGCTGTGTTAAACCATGTGACCTCAGCTCTCGGCCAGAGCTCACAGAGATGCCCGAGAGCTGAGAGAACACATCGACACCACTCTGAAGGATGAGAGGAGGAGGGACCCGGACAGCAGGGGAGGAGGGGTAACAGCAGTCAGGAGTTCAGGTCCAGGGAAGGGAGTATACCTCCCAGACCTAAAGTAATTATTTTGGTGTCCAGGGATAGGGAGGATAGGATAATAAGAGCAACCTTCACAAAATGCAGCACATGCGCTGCTGAAGGTGGCTCTTCAGCCTAATAGGCTCTGGGGGGGGTCTGACAGGTTCCATTTAAAGGGTTGTAATTAAACCCATTATTATATACTTTATTAGATAATGTGACTTAAAGAGTAATAACTATTTTAGTAAGTTACCTGATTGATGGAGGTCATCATACTTACCATGGTTTATAACCTTCCATCATCATCACACGTATGCTGGTTGACATCGAGCATTCATGTTTATCCAAGAACAGAACTAAAAGCACAGCTTTTATGTAACATTTTTTTTTATTACCAAGAATAGGATTGTAATACATAATTATAACAGTTCATACAATGTAACATTAGGTCAATATTTGCTGTTATAAACAGATTAAATGGCAATCTGTTGACCTACATGGATCAGATACACGACTGGTTGAACAATCCACCCGCCCTAAAGATGTCTAACAACAGCGTTACTCTTAACACACTTCCAAGATCTCACCAAGAATTGTGGGATCCCCTTCACCAACACTAGCATTATTGGCACACATTGCTCAGTGGGAGGTCTTCACATTAGCAGATTGATTAACATTGAAGAACCCACGTTGGTTTATGCCCTCAAACATAAACTTCCTGTGGTATAATGATTGTGTGTGGGGTGTGAAACTCACAAATGTTTGCTGTCAGTGTGTACTGTGCTGTGAATTATCACTCTTCTACAATGAAAAGAGTCCACACACAAATTTATTCTGCACTTTTCTGCACCGATCAACTTCAAAGTCCATGACAAATACTGACTAGGTGAATTTGAGGTCCACTTTCCTAAAACTGGAAAACCCTATTAACGACTACCTATCACTAATCTGGGGATGCTTTTAGTTAATAAAACAGTGGGCACCCCCAGACTGGTGATTTTTAAAAAAATAGAATATAGTCACAAAAATGCTCAGGTGGGTTCCCAAAAGAACCCCACTTTCTGTAAAAAGTCAAGCCTCAATCTCTGGGTTGAGAGATTCCGGCATTCAAAGTGGGACCCGAAACCCTCTGCAGCTCCTCTCACAGCAGTAGAGAACGATCCTGCGAGATATTACTCCCTGCATTAACCCAGCGCTACCGCGTACTTTACTAAGCTGTTACCAAACGGTATCCGCTGTATAAATATGACTATTCAGTAACAGATTAGTAAAGTAGGTGACAGCGCTGTACAGGGAGCAAGAGCTCATTTTTTTCATTGTGAAAGCAGAGTTGCTCTTACAATATTGTAGTTATAAAGTTTCATGCTCTTTGTGAATTCTTAGGGGATGTCATACGGAAAAAATACAATTAAAATAACCAAATACCTTATAATTCAATCATGAACATGATACAGCATACATGTGTACATCAAAAAGAATTACGTATGTAAACTTTTTTTCCGTAGATTCCAGGTAATGATGAAAATATTACTATGAAATAGCTACAAACGTTACAACAGCACATATATAAAATTACTAAACAACAACCAAAATCATATTCTCTGCCGCTCCCTGTTCACAAACATACAGTATAATGTAACAAAAGAAACCTTCACATTTAAACCATCACGAGACATTAAAGTGTCAATTTAAAGTGGTAGTCCGAGCCCAGCAACTCTATTCTTAACTCCATAATTTATATATACCTGTAATCTAAGCTATTTTCTCATATAGTCTGTTTATTAATTTTCTCTCTTCACTAAATAACTGCTATTGTTTTTGTTTTCTATTTCCTGCTGGATGATGTACCGTGTGATGCCCCAGTGCATGCTGGGATCCTCATACGGAGCATCAGACAGGCCCCAGGCACTTCCTCAGCCCCATCCTGGATCCAGAGTCACTGTCACGCTGGTTCCAGGGGTGGGGCTGTTCCAATGTGTACTATGGACTCGCTCCAGCCCGCCCCCCGCTGATTGACTTCTCAACCCCCCTCCTCCCTGCAGTGTAAATTCTCAGCCCCACCCCCTTCTCTCCCCACAGTCCGCTCTCTCAGCCCCCCTTCTTCTCTCCCTCCCCCCACAGTTTGTGTTCTCAGTCCCTGCCCCCCGTAGTTACCCACTCCCCGCACGTGTCACATCTTCCTGCGTCTCTCCCTCTGTGCGATGCAGAATGTCAGGCCGGCAGTGAAGGAGAACATAAGCATCGCCCACAGTGGGAGCACCCCGAGAGACCCACTGACATCACTTATGCATATATGAGTGGGAGCTCCCACTGTGGGACGCAGGAAGATGCGACACGTGCAGGGAGCGGATAACTACTGTGTGGAGGGAGGGGGGACTGAGAGGGTGGGTTGCATGGAGAGAAGGGGGTGGGGCTGAAAATTTACACTGCAAAGAGGAGAGGGGCTGAGAAGTCAATCGGTGGGGGGGTGGGGAGTGGGCTGAAGACCATAGTACACATTGGAACAGCTCCACCCTGGAACCAGCACACAGTGACTCTGGCTCCAGGGTCGGTCTAAGGAAGTGCCTGGGGCATCATCCAGCAGGAAATAGAAAAAAAAAAATAGCAGTTATATAGTGTAGAGAGGGAATTAATAAAGAGACTATATGAGAAAACAGCTTAGATGACAGGCATATTAGGCTGGTTTCACATTTGCATTGGGTACGTAGGGTATGGAAACGCAGGTAAGCGCATACGTATCGTGTCCCTATGTTTAACATAGGGACGCAAGGTTACTCTGTTTGCATGCGTTGCGTTGGATGCGCTAATCTCTGCGGCATCGGAATGCAGCATGTTGGATTTTTTGTGTGTTTCCAGCCGGACGCACACAAACAATGCATGTAGCTGAATGAGTACGCGCTGTCATCTGCAGGGCAGCACAAGGAATGCAGCGTATCTCACGTAATCCACCGCACTTCCCAGTGTATATCCCGCTTAA
The DNA here is from genome assembly GCA_033576535.1 of Allobates femoralis. Taxonomy (NCBI): domain Eukaryota; kingdom Metazoa; phylum Chordata; class Amphibia; order Anura; family Aromobatidae; genus Allobates; species Allobates femoralis. Next base: position 136,934,307 of record JARQOC010000006.1, read on the forward strand.
GAATTCTCTCTCTCTCTCTCTCTTGTCAGTCTGTCTCTGTCTGTCAGTTTGTTCTTTATAATGATTTCCAATGGGGGCAATGCATTCCTATGGGCAAAATTCTGTGAATGCATGCAGATAATTAACGCTGCGTTCACAGAATTATGTCTGTGTTTCCGCATGCGCATCATACGCTTCATTCCAAAACGCTAATGTGAAAGTAGCCTTAGATAGGGAGTTAAAAAGAGAATTGCTGGGCCTGAACTACTCCTTTAAGCATTCTGTATCATTTGTCTACCCTCTAACTTGTACAGCGCCATGAATCCTAATAGCGCTATATAAATACCTAATAATAATAATAAATATTAAGTTAACTTTTGCTACATCTATAGGTTATGTATTAGAATCAACATAACAGAAATGGGTAACCATGATTGCATTGTACTCTTGTAACGTTAAAGCTGTTAAAATTTACATTTTGTGCTTTTTTTATTTCAGCAGAAAACACTAGTATTTGATGGACCCTACTGACCTACGGAGTTTGTACCAGTTGTTTGTGAAGCTTTATTTGGTAACCGTACACATACACCAAACATGGCTTAGTCTCCTGAACATACATAATGAGCACTTTGTCATATCTTGATTGACTGTACTCAATTGAGCGCTGCCAGAACAAACTCAGTGGCTCTGCAGTTTCACACTGACATAGCAGGAGCCCAGCCATGCTCTCAGTGTCAGTGTGCACTGTCATCACTGACTGCTGTCTGCAGCTGTCATTTGTTATTATACTGTAGACAGGGGCCAGGGATAAAAGAGTGCACTGACACTAAACACAGCTGGGCTCTTGCAGTGTCAGTGTGGAGGTGCAGAGCTGCTGATTGAATTCAGGCAGTGTTTGTCAGTCAAGATATGACACCGTGCTCATTTTGTAAATTGAGGAAGCTACGCCAATGGTGCACCAAAGCCCACCATTTGCATACAAATTATATACCTTTTTCTGTCCACTAGATCTCTAAAATCTACACTACAGGAATAATTTTTATAGCTGCTAAGTCTCTTACATACCTGCATAGCAAGATGAGGGTGACAGATCACTGAAAGGGTTGTCTGACCTTTGTGGACAAGTCTGCAGTCACTCTGTGACTGTAGACTTTTGAATCCTTGCAGTGCCTGTATTGTCATGGTTCTCTGTTTCTGGTGATGGGAGCAGGCGGTCATGTTACTACTTCGGACCACATTCCATGTATCCAGCCTATACACTTGTATTGAGCAAAGCAGCGCACATCTTGTGGTTACGCACCCACCGGCTCCCTGCATCGGCGAATCATGACAGCACATGCACTGCGCTCTGTGAGGATTATTAATTCTGCAGTCACAGAGAGTAATGCACACTTGTACTCCAGGGCTGAACAACCCCTTTAACTGCTTATATATGGCACAAATTGTTTACCTTTAATGTTAAGCAATATGAATAATTTTTGTAAAAAATATTGCCTTTTACATATAGTATGAGAAACCTTTGGGCCTCTGGAAGAGCCATCACAATAGTGCCAGATTTAGTAATACTGTCATAGCATTCATTCCTTTACCTCAAAATATAACTAAATATTGTATGATAAATTTGGTGTTACTTACACCAATATTATATATCATTAAATGGCAAGAGTAGTTTTTTTTTAAAATTTGGAGTTTTTTGCAGTTTTTTCGGATACCATTTGAATATATTTAGGTCCAGTAGTCATTAATTGCATCTAAAACACACAGTTGATTTGGCATTGTCCGTGATACAATTTACAGAACAATTTTGATGCATTTCACTATATAAACCTTCACTACTGCAACTTTACATTCTGAAGGCACGTTCCCGTCTTACCAGATGCAAATTCAGAGTTTACACCTTTGCACAGTTTTTTTTTTACATTATTTTTCAAGTGCATAATAAAAAGACTGAGTAACTTTGGTAATAGTTTTGATCACAAATGTATCATTTTGTCTACACCTATGTGTTCCCTTAACTACAGACTGCAGTCAAACACAATGGAATCTGATTGGTCATATTCACTTCTTATCTGTCTCTACTTCTTGCTAATGTCCATTCAGTAAGACATGCAAGAAGGAAGAAAGAAGGAAGAAAGTATGGTCACAGTATCAGACTACACACGGTATAGCTCTAGCCTGTAACTGAAGAAACATATATTCTGCATGATCACTTTTCACAAAAAATTATACATTTTTAATCAAAAGTATCTTGCCATCTTGCTTCATTACTTTTTGGAATTAAACAATCTTTAAAATAATGCAGTCTTAGGCTGCGTTCACACATTGCGTATTTTGTTGCGCTTTTTTGCGCGCGTTTTTTGCCGCGTTTTTCAGCCGCGCAAAAAGCGCAACAAAATACGCAGGGGCTTTCACACACTGCGCTTTCTTTACCCCAGAAAGCGCAGTGATGTCACAGAGGAGAGGAAGAATCCTGGTTCCTCCTCCCCTCTGTGACATGTTGGCCGCCCATTAGATTTCGCAGTGTATTCATATACACTGCGAAATCTAAATTAAACAAAAGCAAGTGTATGAAAAATACAAAACAATCACATACTTACCTCTCCGTCACCTTTTCCCGGTGTTTGGTGTCCTGTGCCAAGTGAGATGTCTTCTGCCAGACCTGTGGTGACGTTCCCGGGCACTCACGGTCATGTGATACACATCACATGACCCGAGCAGCCAATCAGTGCCGGGAAAAACCCCTCTGACGTCACCACAGGTCCTGGCAGAAGACATCTCACTTGGCACCGGACACCGAACACGGGAAAAGGCGTCGGACAGGTAAAGTATTGATCTTTTTTATTTTTCATACACTTGCCTTTGTTTAATTTAGATTTCACAGTGTATATTAATACACTGCGAAATCGAATGGGCGGTAACAGCTGTCAAAGAGGGGAGGAGGAAGCAGGATTCTTCCTCCCTCTGTGACATCACAGGGAGAAAACGCAGGAGCAGCTGCGTAAAGAATTGACATCTCAATTCTTTACGCAGCTGTGTTTTCTCCCATAAACGCACTGCGTATTTTTGCGCAATGTCTGCACTGCAAAGTGAATTTCACATTCACTTTGCTGGCAGACAAAAGGCACATTGCGTATTTTGAAAAAGCGCACGTAAAAAAGCGCGGCAAAATACGCAATGTGTGAACGCAGCCTTACAGCACTGGGGTCCTGGGTTCAAATGTGATCAAAGAACATATTGTATATTCTCTGGGTTTCCTCCAGGTACTCCATTTTCCTCTTGCAATTCTTAAGACATACTGATAAGCAATTTAGATTGTGAGCCCCTATAGGGAAAGTGATATTGTCTATAAAGTGCTGCAAAGTATGAGCTTGTATTTAAAAGAGCAGGGGCTATTCAACACTATAAGGCCATGGTTCCACTAGTGTGAGACATGCGGGAGACTCGCTGAGTCTTGCTTCGGCATCACGATCGCCCACTTCCCCGGACAGAAGCATGCAGTTCCATAGAAATACATACAACTGCACGCTCCTGTCTGTAAAGCGAGTGGCCGTACTGGAGTGATGCGAGTCTAGGCGAGTCCCTCGTAAATGTGACGCCAGCCCAAGACAACAGCTGGAAACAGCCACTACACTTCAATGGATCTGTGCTGAGGAGTTCCATTCAAAGTTTTTGCATCTGGCGACCTCTGGAGCGGTGGAGGAACTTGGTGTCGGCAACCCACTGCTCTGCTGTTGATAATCTATCCTGCAGATAGGTCATCATATACCAATATCTGGACAACCTCTTTAATAGAGATTCAAAAACAATGAAAGTATTACCCAAGGGCCTAACTAGAAAAGGATGGGCTCCATATCAAACCTCAGAATTGGGCCCCTTTTTTACTGTCTGTCGAATTTATTGGTATTGAATGCAACATCTAAAGAGTTAAATAACTAGGATCAATGACCATTTCTCCTGGCTGTTACAGCAGGGTGTTCTCTGTCTATTATATTTGGTCCATGCTAATTGTCTATCCAAAGGCAAGAACACACTGTTAAAAAGTTTTATAAATTAAAGTAATGTGTCCAGCCTCAAATGTGATGCTTTTCCATCCGTACAGTCTGATAATTGCTGAGGCCACCATGGTCATCAAAATTGGTGCAAAACTGAAAACCCTCCAGAGTGCTACAACCCAGCCCTTACACACTGAGTCACTTGGGAGTCGCACAGTCAGGCAATTAAAGCTTATGAGCCAGAGTGAATCCAAGGAAGAGTTTGGTGTTGGGTATTCTTGGCCTTTGGGGTCTTCAATCCACAGCCCCAGAGGAGTTGCACTTGTTTAAATGTACATGATGTGAGTTCTGTGCAGGGTGCATTTTATTTTTTTCCTACAACTATTAGTACAGTCATCTTTGCAAACTGTCATTAGTTTTGAATGACACATTCATCTCTTCTTATACTTCTTTCATAACTTATTTTAGTTAATTCACATGTTCACATTCTTTTTGGTGACATGAAAACCTTAATAGGTGGAGAACGACAATTAGAAACCTGAGAAAAAAAGTCTCAAACTCCAAAATAAAGTTCAAGATTCCTTGATAAAAATGCTTTGGTACATAGAAAACATGACCATGAGGTGCATGTCCATCCTTCTATAGAAGAACTCAAACTTGTCATGGTGCTGAAAGTCCTTTTGCTTTACTTTTGGCATTATAAAATAACAAGCACGTTTCATAAAAATGTATCAAATTTCTATGTTGCCGTATTCATGTTTCTCTTTATATACATTTCATGCATGAAATCCCAAAATTTATCCTGACTTGTTTCATTTCGTAGAATCATGGCAGTAAGGGCTTCTCCTTGATCAAAGCTTTGCCAGTAATCCTGTAGCCACATCTGCTTCCAGCTACAAAAAAAAACAAAAGAGAAAGATTGATTTTAAAAGAAAATACATAAATTAAAGCACAATAATAAGAAGTGATGGCTGGGAATTTTATGAGAAAATCCAGACCTACAAAAAATAGTTACAATAGTAGGAAAATGATGAATTCCTGCATATAAATGAATATTGAAATCAAATTGTGTTCCGCAAAGTGAGTGTATTGTGTGAAATGTGTCCAGTAATAGGACAACCCTTATTAATTGCACGACTCTGATGCAATAAATTAAGATAACTTACCTCCCAGACTGGCACCGTTCCTCCGCTCTCTGTACTGTGACTCCTATTCATCACATGACATAAACAATGTCACATGACCACTTTATCCAGTCATGGGCCGCTGATCGGCAGCAGCCCTCACTATTCCATTAGAGTGGAATTCCACCCTAAGGGTACCTTTACACGCCGCTACTGGAGGATGGATACAACCAGCTACTTCACGTGCACGAGCACGCACAAACGGTTACAAACGGTCAACGCACCATCTTTACACGCCGCCACAAGCTACGCTACGCTACGCTACATCTATCTCTGGATACACCGCCGGGTGCCATAAGTCACCTTCTGTAGCTCACCGTACCTCATTTACACACCGCTACAACAAGCTAATATGGGCGGACCTGGTGCAGCAGGGACAGTACATAGGCGTGCCACAATTGTGGATTCCGAGACGTCCGTACGCTGATAGGACAAAGCAATAAACCCATGATTGGCCAGGCAGCGCAGGAGGCTGACTAATATATGACGCTCGAGCAATTGTGTAGTGTGACTGGTCAGCTCCTTAAATATGCCGCCCTATGCAGCGTCTACCAATCGTAACGCAGGAGCTTCCACCAATGATCGCTGAAGGGGGGCGGTATCCCGGAGCCTGTGTCACGCCCCAGCTACATACCAGGTACATTGCCTGGTGTCGACACATCCCTTCTGTTGCTTCTTTACACGCCGATACAGCTCGCTACAATCGCCTGTGTAGCCACCTGTTTCCGGGCAGTGCTCGGAAACAGATGTATCTGTGGCCGGGTGCCTCCTACCGTCTTTACACGCCGCTACTACGGGGTATTTTGCCGCTACAAGCTACATTTGTAGCCTGTAGCTGGTTGTATCCATCCTCCAGTAGCGGCGTGTAAAGGGCCCCTAAGGGCCCCTTTACACACGGCTACATTTCTTGGGTGGCTACAGGTAACTTACTGGTTGCAGTGAAATCATGGAGAGATTATTCCATTTGTACACAGCAACAAGATAGAACCTTGTCTCCATGATTTCACTGCAACCTGTAAGTTACCTGTAGCCACCCAAGAAATGTAGCCGTGTGTAAAGGGGCCCTAACAGAATAGTGAAGGCTGCAGCCAACCAGCAGGCACAGAAAGTGGAGGAACAATACCGTTTCTGGGGGAAAATATGCAGTTTTTCTATTTTCTGTTTAAAATAGAGACACCCCCTATTTTATAAATAAGTGATTATACAGTAGTGGACAACCCTTTTAACCTTTCATCAGCGAAGAGGTTGTGTTGGCGAATTTGAAAAACCTCTAATGTCGACTGCCAGGCTGTACAAATGATAGGAACAATACTTATCCTCTTAACCACAGTCCAATATGCCTTTGAATCCCGTCGACTGATAGGGGGATGCACTGACGAACAAACCTGGAATGGACTAGATGGAAACTTACTGAAAAAAATAACATAAGGGAGCGCACTTAGGGCCGTAAATGTGATAAAAAGAGGGGGTGCACAAGGGCTAGCACACTCACCTCAAATGGTTGTGCAGGTCACAACCAACCTCAGGAACCAAAGGCCTCTGCAGAACCCCGTGGATGCAAACAATTCGGACCAGGGAAAGACGGGTGTAAATCCGTGCTGACCAGTATGACGAGATCAAGTTGTAGAACGAAATCCTTTATTCCACTGACCACCAGCAAGCCGACGTGTTTCGTAGCCCTGAAGAAGTAGCCGGCGCCTATGAAACGTGTCGGCTTGCTGGTGGTGAGTGGAATAAAGGATTTCTTTCTACAACTTGATCTCGTCATCCTGGTCAGCGCGGAGTTACACCCGTCTTTCCCTGTTCTGAAGTGCTAGACGGAAACTGAAAGAGGCAGTCCAGCAATCCTAAAATTTTCAAATTTGTGACTTTTATACCAGAATTCTTAAAAACATGATGAGACAAAACAGGAAAGGAGAAAAAAAATCCATGAAAACGATAACGTGTTTCGAACCAGACTAAGATATAAAACTAAGAACTGGGCTAGTTCGAAACGCATTATCGTTTTCATGGATTTTTTCTACTTCTTTCCTGTTTTGTCTCACCCTGTTTTTAAGGATTTTGCAATAAATGTCGTAAGTTTGAAACTTTTAGGATTGCTGGATTTCCTGGGTTTTTTTATGTCTATACAAGTACATTAAAGAGGGTGTCCCCTTTCAGAAAGGCTGCAGTAGCTAAGAAAATAAATAAGCGTATAATTCTTTGCCTTTAAATCTGCCATCACATTGACAGTGCTGCAGCCAATCAGTGAGTTTAGCAGCTTGTGCCATCTACACAGGCGGAACCAAGGATCTCAGTGATTGGCTGCAGCACTATCGGTATAATGTCAGCGCTGCAGACAAACCACACAGCCAAGGGCAGCGGCTGAGAGCCTTGCTAGATCCATACAGTATAATACTTGTTTTTTTTATAGCTTCTGCAACCTATGTAACAAAATCTTGAAATCCTCTTCAACATATTGCATGGAGTAGAAGTTAAATAATAATTAAAAAGTTGTATGCTTACTTGCTTCTATTTTAGAAGTTTACTTGGTATTAAAATCCAGAGAAGCTCTATAACCAAACTTTTACAATGGGGTTTCTTATACCTTTGGGAGTGATAACGTAATTACCAGCAGCCGACATAACCATGAGCTCCCAGACATCTTTCTATGCCTCTGTATCCGGGTATATGCGTACCCCGCTTCAGATGTGCACTGCGCATGCTCGTAAGGCTCCTGCATTTCTGACTATGCGCTCTGCTTTGGGTGTATGTCCCGGCTTCAGAGCCACATTGTGAATAGTCGGCAGTGTAGGGGCCTTCTGAGCATGTGCAGTTCGCTTCTGAAGTTGGAGGGCGCCTACACTCAGATACAGAAGCTGCGCGAGATCTCCGGGAGCTTGAGGTGATGTGGGTTACTGATAATTATGTTATCACACCCACAGGAGCATGATAACATGGAAACAGGGCAGACTAGGCAAGTGAACTAATGCCCTTGCTACTTGTCGCTGGCCTCATTACCATGGGGGAAAAGGAGCTTTATAAATATTTTTTTTAAACACTGGATTTGCAGAATATCATGGGACAGGGATGGTTAGGCAGGGAATTTTGACCCACACATGTGCCTGCTGATAGTTTAAAGTGCTTAGGGGATCTGACAAGCTCGCTTAAACAGCCTTCAGCTCAGTCTCAAGCTATGTTGACTTGATGGATGATTGATCTTGTGAAAGCCTTGATAAGTCCTCCAAGGTCTACTCTGCCAATTTCTTGTTAGTAGAAAGCCATCGAGTTGCTGGTCTTCCTCTTCGCCTTGTTCCTTCTATTCTTCCTACCAAAATGTCCTTCTCCAGCAATTGCTCTGTTCATATGATGTATCCAAAGTGAGCAAATCATAACTTTATGATCCTTGCTTCAAGTGACATGTCTGTTTTGATTTGTCCGTTCTTCTTGCCATCCATGGTATTGATAACAGAAGTATGTGCTATATTTATAGTATTCTTCTGATGTAACTTAGGGTATGATTTTCTGACTAATTACCCCTAAGGGTTGCTTCCTATGTATATGGCTGTTTAGACAAGTAGTGACATATGTTGCCCACAGGCTCCTATACTATATATCTCTGTATGGAATAGCACAACAATCTATAATATTTTCCACAGTTGAAACAAGATACATGATGCATACTAGAATAAAAAAGTTATAAAAACCAGCTCCCCGTTGTGGATATTGCATTTATCCCAGGTATGGACTGTGCTCATGTTCAACGTTGCAGCATAAGCAACGAAAAAAATTGTTAGTCCAGACAAATAGATTAATAATAATAGATTCTTCTTTATTTTTTAAATGGCCAAAGAGAACATTGTAAAAGGCAGACACAACAGACTAACGGGTTTCAAGCATTTAACCATTCTTAAATGTAATTTATAGAGTGCACAAATCCTAAATATATATACGGTAGACCTGTTTGAGACACCTCCATTGTTGCATTGACAATCCAATACAATGGGCAGAACTTTGAACACATTTGGTTTGACAAGTGGTCATAAACTTGTAAATAACTCATGAAAGAATAAAGCTACATTAAAACCAAGCACACCATTGTTTTTCTTATAAAATTCTCAATATGTTTGATGTGTCACATGACCCTCTTCCCACTGAAAAAAATAAAGTTGGATCAAAAATGGCCAACTTCAAAATGGCCACCATCTGGAAAAGTTTTCCTCCTCCCATATACTAATGTGCCACAAACAGGAAGTTGATTTCATCAACCATTCCCATTTTATTTACATGCATCCATTAAATGGCTCACCCTGTAGTAGGGAGGATGAGGGTCAGACGATGGATGTTTTGCGCTGCACAAAGCTGGACCTGTTAAAGCACTTTGTGCAGCAGGAAATGGCCGTCGTCAGACCCCCATCCTCCCTACTACTATTGTGTTATTTACAGTGAACTGCAACAAAGTTTGCAGCCGGAGCATGGGTGAGTGCCTTTTTGCCTTTAGCACTGAAATGTCCTGGGATTATAATGTCTGTTTGAAAAATAAAGAAGAATCTATTGTTTTAATCAGCTTTATCAAGAGGTGAGTTTCAGACTGGACAAAGGAAATGCAGTGGATGTTGTGTACATGGACTTTTCAAAGGTGATTGATACGGTGCCACATAAAAGGTTGGTACATAAAATGAGAAAATTGGAAACAGGGGAAAATATGTGTAACTGGATTAACAAATGGCTCACTGATGGGAACCAAAGACTGTTTATTAATGAAACACACTTGTGCTGGGTCACAGATAACAATGGGTACCACATGGATCAGTTTTGGGCCATCTTCTTTTTAACACATTGATTAATGACTTTGTAGGGGGCATACAGAGTAGAATTTCAATATTTGCAAATTAAATTCTGCAGGGTAATCAATACAGAGGAGGACAATTTTATATTACAGGAGGATTTATGTAAACTGGAGGCCTGGGCTGGGAAATGGCAATTGGACTTCATTGTGGATAAAAGTAAGGTTATATAGAGGAAATAAAATGTATAATTTTGCACTTAATTGTAAAACAGTAGGTAGAACTGTCACTGAAAATAAGTTGGGTGTATGAGTGGACGACAAACTCAACTTTCCTGACCAGTGTCAGGCAGCTGCTGCCAAGGCTAATGAATTAATCGGATGCATTTAAAGAGGCATAGATGCTCATGAGACTAACATAGTTTTACCTCTATACAAGTCACTAGTGCGACCACACTTAGAATACTGTGTACAATTCTGGTCTTTGGTGTATAAGAAAGACATTAATGAACTAGAGCGGGTGCAGAGAAGAGCGACCAAGGTTATTAGAAGACTGGGGGGGGATGGGAGGTCTGCAATACCAAGACAGGTTACGAAACTTGGGGTTATTTAGTTTGGAAAAAAACAAAGGCTTAGGGATGATATTATTAAGATGTTCAAATATAGGAGGGGACAGTACAGAGAACTTTCTAATGATCTCTTTACTCTTAGGCCTGAGACTGGGACAAGGGGGCATCCTCTACATCTGGAGGAAAGAAGGTTTAATCCTAATCACAGACGCAGATTCTTTACTGTAAGAGCAGTGAGACTATGGAACTCTCTGCCACATGATGTTGTAATGAGTGAGTCACTACTAACATTTAAGAAGGGCCTAGATGCCTTTCATAAAAATAATAATATTACAGGTTATATATACTAGATTCCATGATAGTGCGTTGATCCAGGAAACTAGTCTGATTGCCGTACCTGGAGTCAGGAAGGAATTTTTCCTCCAATGTGGAGCCTAGTTGGAGACATGGGATTTTATCTTCCTCTGGATCAACATGTTAGGCTATGGGTTGAACTGAATGGACTTAAGTCCTCCTTCAACCTTAAATGCTTTGTGGCTGAACTACAGATGTTTCTTATTGTTCATGATATATACCTTAGGCGGCCGTCACACGCACAGATATCTTGAACGATATTGTAAGCGATCACGTGCACGCGCAATCGCTTACAATATCGCTCACATCGCTGGTGAGATGTCACACAGACAGACTCACCAGCGATGTGGAGCCGCGATCTCGCTGGTAACTATGGTACACATCGGGTAACTAGGCGCCGCGCGTCGCTTAGTTACCCGACGTGTACCATAGTTACCATCTCCCAGCATAGGCTCTGATGCTGGGAGATCGTTCATCGTGGTGTTATACACCACGATGAAGCAGATCGTGGCATCGTTCATCGCTAGATCTGAGCTCCGGAGCTCAGATCAGCGATGTCACGATCAAGCGATTTCACATCGTAAATCGCTTGATTACATGCAACGATTTCTTGCCCGATATCGCTTAAGCGATCAAAAAGGAGATCGCTTAAACGATATCGGGCAAGAAATCGTCCCGTGTGACGGCCGCCTTAAGAATACTTTTTAGACCTTTGTCAGCAGAATGTGACCCTACCATGTGTTTTCCAAACAGTAATGGACATTGTGGAAGCTGTGTGAATACATACCTTAGCATAGGAGATTTCATTTCAAGGAAAAGGAATATTTTTTTCTTGACCAAACTTGATTAGGGAAGGACAGCTGTGTCCTCTAGTGCATGACGGAAAGACAAGGTACACTGCTCTCGCTTTTGTGTATCAGCAAATATTTGCACAACCTCTCAAGGATACACATATGGAGGAGCAGGGTGCTGTTCTCAGGTGATGTGTCCCAAAAGAGCAACACCATAATGTTTTAGACATTTACGTAGATTGTACACATATATTTTAAGAAATCATATCAGAGAAACAGCTGCAGCAAAGGTTTTAAACACTGCTAATCTATAAAGTGTTTTAATTGTTTTTCCATAAATCATTAGTACGATTGAAAATAAGTAAATTTGTAATATATCTTGGAGAAATCTGTTTCTTTCTCCTTCTAGACTGATCTTTCATTCATAAAATTGTCAATTCTGTCTTAAATGAAAAAAGACTTTCCCTCTACTAGATAGGAAACGAGATAGGAAAATGGAGATGACAGTTAAAAGTTCTAGGTAGAACTGTTGTGCTGTGTTCCTACGATCAGTATGAAGGCCCCGTTACACGCTACGATATCGTTAACGATTTCGTTGCAACGTCACCGGTTTGGTGACGTTGCAGCGATGTAGAAACGTCATTGATTCGTGTGACATTTACCAATGACCAACAATGAGGTCGTTCATCATTGGTGGTTGGTAAATAACCTGGACCATAAATTTATTGTTGGTCTCCCGCTGGGCGGCAAACAACGGCACGTCTGAAAGCGGGAGACCAATGATGAATGATCTCCCAGCTCCGCACAGCAAGCGCTGGGAGCTGGTAACTAGGGTAAACAGCGGGCAACTAAGCGACGCGCTCCTGGTTACCAGCGTTCTCGCTGGTGAGTCTGCTTATTTGACAGCTCACCAGCGATCAGCTAACGATGTCCCAGCGATCCCAATCGTTGGTCGGATCGCTGGGACATCATACTGGGTAAAGGGGCCTTTAGGTTACATTCACACATTGGGCATTTTTGAGCGCTTTTTTGCGCACACTTTTCAAAAATGCGCAATGTGCCTCTGTGTCTGCCGACAAAGTGAATGTGAAATTCACTTTGCCATACAGACACAGCGTAAAAATACACTGCACTTTTATGGGAGAAAGCGCTGGCGTAAAAAGAATTGACATGGCAATTCTTTGCGCAGCTGCGCCTGCGCTTTCCCCCGCATTGTGGCCACTATTCCCGCTGGAATTAGTCATCGCCATTCAGACGATGTGCAATTCCAGCGGGAATACACCGGCGCTGATGTCTCAGAGGGGAGGAAGAATCCTGTTCCATCTGTCACAGCCCCATTTGCTTTCACAGTGCATTATACACTGCGAAATCAAATGTAAAAGAATGTCAAATGTGTTAAAAATAATAAAGAATTTGATACTTACTCGTCCGACGGGTGTTCAGGGGCCGGGAGATCTTCAGCAGGTATCGACCTGCAAGGGCCTGTGAATGCTGATTGGCCCGCTCGTGGTCATGTGATATGTGACATCCTATGACGTACATATCACATGACCGTGAGCAGCCAATCACAGCGCCCGATGACATCACGCAAGGTCCTTGCAGGTCGATGCCTGCTCCCGGCTCAGGAACACCTGGCGGAGGGTAACTATAAAAATCTTTATCATTTTTAATACATTTGACATTATTTTGCATTTGATTTCGCAGTGTATAATGCACTGCGAAATCAAATGGGGCTGTGACAGATGTCACAGAGGGGAGGAGGAACAGGATTCTTCCTCCCCTCTGTGACATCACTGAAGAAGTTGCCCCATAAAAACACGCGGTGTGTGAACGCACCACGTTTTTTACGTTTTTTTTTTGCGCGGGTGCAAAACGCTGAAAAAAGCGCACAAGAAGCACTATGTGTGAATATAGCCTTAGCAGTGTTTTAGAAATAGTGTATTGCCACTGTGTCCATAAGGCTGCGTTGTACAGTGCAAGCACAGTGGATGGGATTTATAGAAATTCCATGCCCACAGTGCTCCTTTTGTATGCTGCGTTAACTGACATGTGGGGCGGTTTTCTACACCATCCCTTGTCCGCAGCATGTCAATTTAGCACTGTGGAGTTGGAGGTAATCTCGGTGGGTGAATGCAGGGAAAACCTACCGTGCAAGGACAGCTGACCATGGCCACGGGTGACTACATTTACCTGTAGAGATCCCCGGTGTCCACGCAGGGGAGGAGATATTGCATCCAGGATGCAGTGTCTATGTTGATCGTGGGAACACACCTTTACGGTTTCGGCACACGTTGCAGTTTTGTTGCGTTTTTTTTTTTCATATACCAGGAAAAATGTCCTAGTCCCAGCAAAGTGAATGAGAACCCAGTAGTCTCGTGCACACATTGCTTATTTTATCCTTATGGTGGGTTTACACGTCGCGATATCGGCGTCCAACTCCGACCCAACTCCGACCAAAAGTCACGTGGTTCGGGAGTTGGACCCGATATCGTTCGCGCGTTGTACGGTTCGAATGTACAATGCGATGCTGGAACGATGCCAAAACGATATCGGGGTTGAATGAGCGTGCTATTCAACCGCCCGATATCGGATGGCCGTTGTAGCCGCATCGTCCCGTGTGACAGCCCAACTACGATGTGTACGCCCACGTCACCCATTCACTCCCATGTTAACTGGTCGTTCCTGGGTTGGGGGGCGTACACATCGTCGGGACGTTGTATCCCGATATCGGGCTGTCTAAACCGGCGATGCGATGGCGGGAAAAGCGCGCTCAAAAAGCGCGCTCCCGCTCGTTGGCTCCGATATCGGGCCGATATCGGGACGTGTAAACCCACCATCACAGATTTGCAGCAGATTTAGGCCCCTTTCGCACTAGCGTTTTTTGCAAATTGCGGCAGATCCGGCAGATTCTCCGCATCTGCCGCCTAACGGCAGCACTTGTGGTGCGCTTGCAGCAAGCCCCCTGCATTGTCTATGGGGCTTGCGACAGGTGCAGCAAGTGCGGTATAGCCACGGTTCCAGCACTTGCAGCCACGAAAAAGAAAGGCGGTCAGCAGCGTTTTTTTTCCATGGCTGCAACTGCCGGAACTGAGGCTATACCGCACTTGCCGCACCTGCTGCAAGCCCCATAGACAATGCATAGGGTTTACCGCAAGTGCGGCCGTTAGGCGACAGATGCGGTAAATGTGCCGGATCTGCCACATATTGCAAAAAGCGCTAGTGTGAAAGGGGCCTTGAACTTGCAGCATGTCAATTATTTCAGCATTTTAGCTGCAGATCAACACTAACCTAACTGTCATTTCAGGAGAACTTGGAACAGAATGCCTGTATCTGCCTCTATCTCAGGGGTCTCAAACTTCAGGCCTCGAGGACCGCACACACTCCAGGTTTTCAGGATTTCCTTACAATTGGACACTTGGTAATTTGATTACCAACTGTCAAATGTTATGGAAATCCTGAAAACCTGGACTATGTGTGGCCTTCGAGCCCTGGAGTTTGAGACCCCTGCTGTAGCTCATCTCTAGCCTCTATAGAACTTTAAAAACACCAACTACCATCTCCTATCTTAGTAATAAGGAATTCTGTCTTCACTTAACACAGAGTTCACAGAATTTACCCAAGAATTAGTAGTGAAGGATCAGTGAGAGAGAGGCAGATTTATCAGGTAACATATACCCCAAAGGTCTTTATTTTAAGGTGTACTATTGATTTATGAAATAAAATTAATTGAAAAAAGTTACTTTTTAACTATTTGCCCATAACCAGTCACATTACTGTGGTTAACTAGAGCTTGTCCACATCACTTGCCCTCCAGGCAATAATTAGAGATAAATGTGGGAAAAGGGGTTACTTATCTATAGTAGAATTGGCCAGTTGATCATTTGATTTAGAGAAAATTTTCATTCTCCACCATCTCTTTCATTAAGGGTTTATTCACATGTCAGTATTTGTGCATCAGTGTTTGTATGCCAAAGCCAAGAGTGGAGCTTAGGGCGGGTTCACACCACGGCATGATTCGATCCGGGGCTGTCCAGTGTGCTATGGGGCCGGATGGCAGCTATCTGCCATGCCCCTTTCATCTGTCCGGGAGGATCCGGGTGTATTCGGATTTTCCTCCCGGACATGAAAACGTTGCATGCAACATTTTTTTGTCCAGAGGGAAAAATCTGAGACACTTGGATCCGCCCGGGTCCGGTGCCATCTGGTGCCCCCTATCGCACCGGAGCCGCACCCGGGAGCTGGACGCTGCGTGCTGAAGCTCAGCGCCGGCTGGCGTTGAACTTCAGCACCATGGAGCTGTTCCCTGCTGAAAGGTCATGATCGCGGCTAGTGGGGAATCTTGAATTATCAGCAGCTGCAGCTGCTATATGAAGAATCCGGCTGGACACAGGACCGGAGGGCATATTTGGCCCTCCGGTTCTGTGTCCAGATCAGGTCTGGGGCTGTCCGATTCAGATTGGACAGCCCTGGACCTGATTGTGCCGTGGTATGAACCCGGTCTTACAAAGACAAACTATAATTGAAAGATTGAGACCTGTTCTGTATTTTGGAGACACTTCTGGTTTTGGCATCCAAATACTGATGAAATAATACTGATCAAAAATACTGATGTGTGAATAAGCCTTTAAAGAGCCTATTGGACAAAGTTTACATATTCATTAGAAGTCATCACTTTCTATATTTGCAGCTATTCGCATTAAATTATTGGATTACCTGTCATTTTCTGGGAGTTCATCTGCACTTCCTAGACCAGGCACAGGCATGGGACATCCCATGTGATTATTCCCAGCGATGTGGAGCACTGGAGACGGACCTTTCTGCTTTGTTTTCTTATGTTTCTTCTCCGCTTTGACTCTCTCATTTTCCTGATCACACACAAAGCATTCAAAGCCATTGAGATAGTTGGGTGCGGTCATATCATTTACTCCCATTCTCGATTTTCTATATTGGCCAACAGTAGCTTGTTTATGACCCCACCAGGTTCCTTGTATTCTAAGTATCTGAGGTACAATTCATCATTCTCGTCCAATGAAATTATGAACTCGGCCAGATCCTTTGGCGTTGCAAAGTCATCAATTAGTATAACAGATATGTTGTTCGGCATCCAGTCCTTAACAGAAGGGGATCCCTTGTAAATTGGAATTGCCCCTATGTGCATGGGCCGCCATAACTTCTCGGTCATGTAATCATCACATATAGCATTTTCCATTGCCAAGTGAAACTTGTATCTTGCAGTAAACGCCATGAATTCTTCATCTTCTGTGGTGGCTGTTGAAGTGTCCTCAAGTCTCTTGCTTGTGAATTGGCGGTTTTTTAAACACTGACCATATGAGTCAATCTAGCAGATATTTAAAGAAATAAATCAGGGTTTAAAGATCAATATTATATGGGTGCATATGTGTGGAGTTTAGATACAATGCTTGTAAGAGAAAATACCTCCATACATTAGATCGCCAACGGCACATATTACAAATACAGCTGTGTATGGCTAATAAATGGGTATAAGAAGGTGTATGTGTGTTTTATTTCAAACAAAAGATTTTTCTCTGTGTGCTTTTTAACTACAGCATTTACTGACTGGATTGGTACTGTAGGGGTCTCATAAAGGCCTGAACATCTTGTGGCGTCCACACACGCCTAGGGGACTGCTTGGCCGCTCATTAGGCTCATGGAATCTCCTTGAGAACTGCTTGGTGGCAGAAACTGGGCAAACAACCGGGTCTTAAGGTAAAACAGAGTCCAGCAGTTTATTCACAGACCTCATAAAATGCATACAGTACATAACTGTGTCTCTTCAGACTGTCCCAATGGCCAAGATAACACACACATCAAATCCCGGTTAGTCCATAATAGAGATCACTGACCTTAGTCCATTAAGAGTGATCACTAACTTAGTCCATAATGAGGAGATGCTGCCTCTGCAGGATCACACTGCTCAGACCAGCTTCAAGCTCCCTTAGTCCGGGTTGATCCAGGCTTCTCTAAGATCTCCTTACCTAGTGTGGGCTCTAATACCATGTCCTTCTGGTCACAAGGCTCCACTACAATCACCAATCCAGGGCTTTATGACAGCTGTTATTGCCCCCCTTCTATTACGGCATTAACCCCCTCTATCACCTCAATGTCACCGCTTCGGGGCATCGGGCAGAGCTAGGTAGAGTGCCAGGAATTGGTGATTGTAATGAATGTGGTAATTTCTGGGGCAGCTGTGGGCTACTCTGTAGCCTGCGAAGCCCAATATCTATGGACCTCACCATGCTAAGAAAACCAGTCCCCATCTACCTGGTTTTACCTTGGCTGGCAATCAAAAATAGCATGAAGCCCATGCATTTTTAACTAATTATAAAAAAAACATAATGGGCTACCCTGTATTTTTGATTGCCAGCCAAGGTGAACCCAGGCAGCTGGGAGTAGCTGTCTGCTTTATCTGCGCTGAGAATCAAGAATACGGCAAAACTCTATGTAAATTTTTCAAAATTATTTAATTTTACACCCCTTTGATGGCCGGTTCATTGCTAATGGCAACCAGTCACAGACACCGGCACAAAGTCACAAAACATGGGCTTCTGTGATTGGCTGTTGAAGGTAGAGTGCAATGAATAATCAGGAAGGTAATAAGTGGCCCGGAAGTGGTAATGGCAGCCACCAGAGACTCAGTAAGTATAACACTACTGTTTTAATAACCATTTTGCTTAGTTTGACAGCCACCCAGCCGAACCCGAACAGTAAAATGAACTTCTCAGGGAAGTCCGTGTTCGGTATCAGTACCCGAACACTAAGTGTTGGTATGGACCTCGAACTTTACAGTTCGGATTCGCCCATCACTAGACTCAGTTCAAAGCAAACAACTAGATTACTACAAGGGCCTCCCATTTATGTGAGGTTGGAAAAGTTGGGCTTGTTTAGCTTAGAAAAAAGACGCCACAGAGGAGATCTCATTTGTACTTATAAACACATGTGTGGGCAATACAAAGGACTGACAGATGACATATTCCTGTCAAAGACAATACTAGGGAGCAGTGGGCACTCAGTGTGTGGACCAAAGATGATTCCTGCAGATAAATAGGAAAGGGTTCTTTACAGTTAGAGAAGTCAGACTGTGGAACACCAACCACAAGAGGGAGTAATGGCAGAAACTATATCAGCATTTAATGAAGGACTGGATGATTTAGCAATAGAGAATATGTAACTGTTGTGGAGGATTGAACTTGATGGATGTATGTCCTGTTTTTCAACCTATGTAACTAAAGGGCCCGTTACACGCTACAATATCGTTAACGATATAGTTGCAACATCACTTGTTTTGTGACGTTGCAGCAACGTCGAAACGACATCGTTGCTGTGTGACACGTATCAACGATAAGTTCGTTGATTGTTGAAGAATGGCCAGGACCATTTTTTTATCGTTAGGTCTCCCGCTGGGCGGCCAGCATCGGTGTGTGTGACAGCGGGAGACCAACGATCAACTACCTCTCAGCGCCGCACAGTACATGCTGGGAGGCTGGTAACCAGGGTAAACATCGGGTAACTAAGGCGCAGCGCTTAGTTACCCCGATGTTTACCCTGGATACCAGCGTTCTCGCTGGTGAGCCTGCCTGTTTGACAGCTACCAGCGATCAGCTAACGATGTCCCAGCGACCCACATCATTGGTCGGACTGCTGGGACATCGTACTGTGTAACAGGGACCTTAAGATTGTAACAAGAGACAAAATAATTATGTGAAAAGACACTTATTGATTTATAAGAATTACAAGGGATCTTTGCTTACCTGAATGTACTTTATTAACTCTTTGACATACCGGTCCCTATCTGACGGCACATCACAGTGGGACTGCATGTATAATATGGGGGCATACCCTTTTTCACGCCATGTGTTTTTTTCTGCTACAGACATAGCTGGGTTCTGCAAATAACCAATTGTGGGCAGCCACTGCAAAGTGAGGGGGTAGTCCGACTCTCGTCTGAAAGTGGCAGTATAGTTGAACAGACGTATTCCTGGCAAATGTGACAGAACATAATTATTCATTGGCGATTCCTCATGAAACAATGCCCATGTCTGGTGAGGCATCCTGGGCAGTGGAGCTTCATATGCTCTAAAATCTGTGCCATAAAAAATGATAGATTTAGTCCTTTTGTGAAGTTTTACCCTCTTATCTTTTGTCACCATGCAGGAACTTAGGGGACAGTCTATGCGCTCTGTGTCCCCAGGAAAGTGAGGGAACAGGTTCTCACTCCACCATAGAAGAATGGGTAACTCTTTGTTGCTTCTGGTGTCGCTGTTACCTGGACCTCGGTAAGAGTCCACCATCACCGTGCCTAGTCCAGAAGAGGAGAGCACGCTCGATGGCTGGAAAGAGGACTGATCCCATTGTCCAGGCATTGCTGCTATATTCTGCTCTATATAGGGATCATCGTCATACATGGGATGTCCATCCGTTAAGGTCTACAAAGGCGTCATCAATTGCTGAATCCATCCACACGGTTCTCTGTCTGCAATATCCAGATATTCGGGACTGTCCCATTGATCAGAGTCAGCCCAAGTACAAGTCAGTAAGAAACTCCCAGTAATAAAGTACCAGATGGTCTGCCATGAAGAATGGCTACTCATAGTCCTAAGGCTATATTGTTGCTCCATGCTGACCATGCAAGAGACCCTGATGTCACTTAGAATCCAAGGGATGTCTCCTGTGTTCACGAATGAAACTACTGTCACCATTCGAGTTGGCGCAGATGAGACAGTATATAGAGTATATAGACAATCCTACCAGCAGTCCATGTGCATCCAGGTTCCATGTCCACACCGTCAGCTTACGTGTTTGCAGCCTGTATCTGCTCTGTGTATTGCAGGGTGTTACATACGGATACTGAGCCTCGCAGGAAGTTACATGTTAATGGCAATGCTGTCTATGTGGCTGGATACAGCTGCTGCTAGAAAGAATGACATCACAGTCATGTGACTGATTTGTAAAAGGGGAAGGGAGTGTACAAGGGTCTGAGCCATCAGAAACCATAGGGGAGAACCTTCCCTAAGTCTGCTTGGCTTTTCATTGTCTCCAGTCTATGTGCGAAAACAGATATCAATAAATGAGAAACTGGAGGAAAAACAATGTTTACATTAGGACTAGAAAATACAATTCTATTTTTATATATTTTTCTAATTATTAAAAGCAGAATAAAGCAGACATTTATCAAACTGATATGATGTAAAGTACTCAACTATACAGCATAGGTTTTTATGCCATTGTATTAGAAAATACAAAAGTATTGGGACTCACCTCCAAATCCGTAGTAGTGTCTAAATTTGAGTTTGGTGCTGTAATATGATGTCATCGAAGTAACACGACCTGACTTATAACATTTATTCCCTCCTAAATATTTTTGATCAACTATGAGGTGTATCATGGAAAAATGGAAGCATTTTGTAACCACAACAACTCAGCCACGAAGTGGAGATCCCTATAAAGTTACAATCGCGAGTGCCTAAGTCCACGTCACAAACTTCAATATCGATCACGCTATGCTGCCAAGTCACGTGATCGAGATCGTTAGAACAATTTTGCGATATCGCTTGTGCGGTGTCACAAGCATAGATCTATTACGATTTTACATTGGCAACACGCCAGCGATCCAGCGCACAACCCAGCGATCGAGGCCAGCCAGTGTCAGGAATAGGTGAAATCGGCAATGAGATCGTTTGCACGGTGTCACACAGCACGATGCTCAGATCGTTCGCACGACCATCGCTTGATTTGAGGTCCTGCTCACAAATCTTCAACTAAACAATCAAACGATTTTTCATTGTAAGATCGCTCGGTTACACACAACGACGCACAAATGATATCGCTTATGCAGTTAAAAAAACGTGTAGTTTAAGCGAAATCGTTAACAATATTGAAGCGTGTGACGTGGCCTTTAATACATAAATGTCACCAATGTCACCCCACACCTGCAGAGCTCTAAACCTTCCCAGGCATTAAAGGGGTTATCTGAGACTCAGGGAAAAAAAATGTGCCTAAGCACTGAGGGTGCCGTCACACCTGGCAACTGCACCCCCGATGTCTTAGGCGATGTAGGGGCGTGGCCTATCGGCGCAGACATCGCCCCTGCGTCGCCTAATGTAAAGGGGCGATGTCGGCGCCTCTAAGAGCTCGCCTGGTTTCACGTCAGTGATGTGAAACCAGGCGGCCGATCTGGGGCGATGTGTACACATAGCCCCATTAAAACGGCCGCCGGCAACCTGACAGGCGATGGGAGCCATAGGCTCCCATTGTACTGCATCGCCACAGGGGTTTTAAGACACCCCAGCTGCGATGCCGCCTGTCAGCTCGTTGGGGCATCGCGATGCTGGCGGGGCGCCAAAAACGTGCGCGCTCCGTGTGACATTGGAGACATCTCCGTGTGATGGCACCCTAGCAGACAGTTAGCTGACACCTACCTGCCTGTTGTGCTCGGCACCATTCACCGCCAACATGGAGTGGTCTTAGAACGCTTCTGTTGTCGATTTTCCAGCTTTCACTAACATCACGATGACAAAGGGGCAGCTTCTCCACTCTGTTGACGGGCATCGTAGACGATATTTTGGCGCCCCTAAGGGAAGACACCAAAGGGAAGTACTGTACCGCAAACAGAAGGTGTAGTGCCTCCGTAGCCATGGATACGGGGTTTTATGCAGAGTCTGTCCTAAGCACCCATAGACTAGCCCACCTTAGCATAGGGACCATATATTCAGTAGGTGCAGGGGGTGGAGCTTAGAGTAGAGCAGGAGACTTGAGTGACAGTTAAGCTAGTTTTTAGTGAGACAGTGCTGGGAAGGCAGCCAGAGAGGACGTGCCTGACAGCGTTCTTGACAGGAGGGCACCTCCTTGGAGAGGGTGACCCAGAAACGGAGGGACAATCCAGGACCATTTGAGCCAGCTGGGGATTCCAAGGTCGACACCGGCATACCGGAGCCGAAGCAGTCAGAGGTCTATCCCTGACTGTGAACCGACAAGCTGTGGGACCAACAGAAGGGAGCCACAGACTGTACCTCTTCCTCAGTTCCAAAAAGGTCCAGGACACATTAGAAAAAGGACCAAATTCCGGTGGCGGGAGGATTTGCTCGTTGTCGCTCTCGTCTGTACCGGTAAGGAACCGACCGTACCTAATAGTAACAGATCAGGGGACTGGCAAAGGAGCTCTTCAGAGTGGTGAATGAGAGTAAAGAGGAACACAGACCCCGAAAGTTGTGTGAGGGAACCACCGACAGACTCTATTAAGTTATCTCAAATCTGTGGCTACGTCCCCGGTAAACCAGACTGCACGGTGTACCTGTTTTTCATCTGGAGACAGTAAAGAACTTCTTGAGCTGATCTGGTGTCTGTTCTCATTTGCTCTGCTGCCTGGAGGGCTCCTACAGCTTCAAAAAGATGAAGACTACTACTCCCCTTGTGGAGCCCACTGGGACGGGGTACTCGGTGCCGGACCGGGGTATCACGGGGGGTTATCATGGCGGTCTTGGTCCGGACAAGTAAAAAGGGTTATTTACAGGGATAGTCGTGACGCCACCCACGGGTTGTGGTGAAGGGGGACCACGCTGCTGCTTGCTTCTGCCAGGAGGATGGATGGTGCTGCAGCCGGATGGATGAGCCCGCTGTGGGTCGAGCTGCTCCTGACAGGGTGCATAACAGTTTAATATGCAAGGAAGCAAACACTGGAGACTCTGGCAGGGATCACCGGGTTTTACTTGAATTCTTCACAACTTTCTCAGTACAATTCACAGTTCAGTTGGTTCACAAAGCTGCTTTAGCTTCTCACAATTTAACTCAATACTTTCACCATTCAGTTAGCTCTATTGCAGCCAGGTTTCTGTCTTAAGACCCTTCTCCTGCTTAATACCATTCAGGCCCTTCTTTACTTCTCCTTTCCTTATGTGCTGTATGGTAGGTCGTTAAGGCTTTTGTTTGGCTTCTCCCTGTGTGTGGGTATGTAAGCACTGAGCCCTATATGCCACTGTACCTCCTGCACTTGTGTTAGGATCACTGACATGGAGTCAGAGTTCTTCGCCAGAATGTCTGTGATCCTGCTTGTAGCTGCGGTCACCTCAGAGCAGACTCTCTGGTCCCAGCCTAAGCCCTCCAATATCCTTATATTTCAGGGGATCACCAGGCTCCTTCCTACCAGTGTGACTACAGCGTACATAGGGGATCCCTTCCTTCAGTCATTCTCTGGCACCGCTGCCGTTTTCCACGGATCAAGCTGCACTGGTCCAGTGCTCAGCTCCTCTTGGTCTTTACTGCTCGGCACCCTCTGGCCTACTGCTTAACACTTCCTGGTTTTCCCCTTATGTACCCGGTCTGTCACCTTGCCTACGTCCCACCCACTGTGACTGGTCCTACCACCCCTTGCCCACCTAGGGTCCCGGGCTCCCAATTGGATCTTGTGTCTGTGGGTGTGTTTGTGAAGGTGTTTATATAAAACAACTGTCTCCACCTCCCTGGCTGCAGTTCTTACCTGTGGCCACCCGAGTCGCAGGGGCGCCACACCCTCATCTACCCCCAGCTGCCCTGAGGTAAAGCTCCACCTGTGGGGAGCTGTACTACTCTGAGCTGCACCTCCATCACCTCAGTGGCCGGCCGCAGCGCTGGTATCCACAGGTTTCCCTCATCCATCATCATCATCCCCCACCATCCCCACCACTGAGGATCCAGGGCACGGAATAGGGAACCGACCAGCCGTGATTCCCCCCACCGAAGTAACTCCCTGTCCCAGTATCCGAGTACCCCCTACCCTGTCGACCGACTCAACATCATGCTGAGTGACATCCGGCTAACCCCAATTAGGTAGCCAGCTTTCAATCAGCATGAAATTGGTTATCCTGCCCCTTCCACCTAGTAGAGCGGAAAAGAAGCCAGCATTCTGTTTACTCTGCCATGCTGTCCCTGGCAGGAGCGGTCTGTGAATGCTATGTACAAGTGATGAATGGTGCGAGCATAACAGGCAGGTAGCGGGCAGCTATGTTCCTGTCAGTGCTTAGGCACATTTTATTTTTAAATATCTCGTGTATAGCTTTTAAACTGAACTAACCAGCAGGATTTAGGCCTATGAAGTGATGCCAGTGCCTTACAGGCACTGAGACACTGAATGCAATCATATCTTTACTTGAATGATTCCATGTTTGATTACAGAGAAAAGAGTTATAAAACTCCTGGAAAACAGGACAGCAGATGATTGATGTGTGCAGCACTGCACCACTATTTGGAGTTGTTGTTTTATTTCCTCCCCTGTGGCATGCCTTTTGGCTGTAAGCCAAACCTTCCCCCCTCCCTTTCATATCTTGCTGGTGATCAGATTCCATTCTTTCTATCATGTATCAATTGTCTGTACCAGAGAACCTCTGCCTGTGGTCCAGACCCCATGTTACCTGCCCGTACCTGCTACACATGTCTGAACTAGCCATGTCTGCTATACCAGTTTGTACCTAGGGCCACCATCAGGGCATTATTGCTCTTACTTGCATATGCAGCCCAGTCAGCAGAGGCCAGGAGGGAGGCCCAGACACACTGACAGCCCAAACCCCTCCTATATAATTTTTCTGCTACCCGGGCCTCAGGAGCAGGGTCGGGGCCCAGAAGCGTAGCTGGAGGGGGGCTGTCAGGGGCCCTGGGCATCTATCGCAGATGCAGCAGGCAGGAGGTGCCATCAGCGGTCAGCAATGTCTCCCTGAAGGGGGCAGTGGGAGTCAGACATTCTCTTTTTGAGCCGCTGTCAAGCTGACAGCGGCTCAGAGAAACTGCAGCATGCCGGCTCCCACTGACTGATCAATTGTATGATCATCTTTTAGACACCAATACAATTGAAGCCCTGACCAATGGTACTTCCGGGCCAGGGTGATGTCAGCAGCGTGATCATGCTGCCGAAGTCACTTCTCAGCGCCGCAGGGTGAGGGGTGTATGAGGAGAAAATTGGTGGGAGGAGGGGGGGAGAGTGTGGGTGGTGTATGAGCAAATGAGGTGGGAGTGTGTATAAGGAGCAAACAGGCTGTGGGGTGTATGAGAAGCAAATGGGTATGTAAGGCGTAGGGGGTGTAGGAGAAGCAAATAGGGGGAGACGTGGTGGGGTGTATGAGCAGCAAACAGGGGAGAGAGTGTGGGAGTGTATGTGGACACAGCATGGGGAGCAAACGGGGTTTGGGGGGGAGACACAGATTAAAACCTAAATATGGAGCGAGGGGGTTATGGGCAGGGCTGGCGTCAACACCCGGGCAAGAGCTGTTGTGCTGGATAGCTGGGGTAGCTCACTCACCATTGGTGACACCAATAACATGGCTTGCTGGACATTATCCCCTGCCATTACTGATGCAGAAAGCCAGTACCCACACCCACTGTAATACTGTCAAATAGCGTCGGCTATGACTGGGGCCCCCGGGTGGTCCAAAGGCCCCAGTCATAGCTGCAGCTATGTGAAAGTATGGCCGCGGGGACCATCCCTCTGCTCTTCAGTACCACGAAGTTGGCACTGCACAGGCACTAAAGCAGCAACATGAACTTACTAGAAGGACATCACTGCAAAGAGAAGAGGATTCAAGACTTGAGAACGTCTGGACTTAAATCTTCTCTTTAGTGTCAGTGGTGTCCGTGGCGGGTGAGTATGATCTGTGTGTGTCTGTCTTGCAGCGCCTGTTCACGGCCTATACTCGGTACATACTGTATATGTAGGTCCACACTATATCTTGTATTACAGTGTGTCTGTATATACTGTATGTATATAGCATGGACCTGTGTACAGTATAGTGTTGTGAATACACCATATACAGCCCTCTGCCTCTATAAGCGGTGAGCCCAGCAGCAGCCCCCAAATAATATATACAGCCCAGCAGCAGGCTCCCAGTAATATATACAGCTCAGCAGCAGCCTCCAAATCATATGTACATATCCCTCAGCCTCCATATAATATAAACAGCCCAGCAGCGGCCTCCAAGTAATATATATACAACCCAGCAGCAGTCTCTAAATCATATATACATAGCTCTCAGCCTCTATATTACATTGTGGCCAAAAGTATTGACACCCCTGCAATTCTGTCAGATAATACTCAGTTCCTTCCTGAAAATGATTGCAATCACAAATTCTTTGACATTATTATCTTCATTTAATTTGTCTTAAATCAAAACACACAAAAGAGAATGAAGCAAAAAGCAAAACATTGATCATTTCACACAAAACTCCAAAAATGGGCCAGACAAAAGTATTGGCACCCTCAGCCTAATACTTGGTTACACAACCTTTAGCCAAAATAACTGCGATCAACCGCTTCCGGTAACCATCAATGAGTTTCTTACAATGCTCTGCTAGAATTTTAGACCATTCTTCTTTGGGAGGGGGCCTGGAAAGAGCAAACAGGCAGCCCAGACAGAAGGAGGGAACCCCCTGAGCGCCCATACTCAGGAGGGAACCCTGGTCTGTTTTACCGGAGCGCCAGTTCCAAAAACGCCGAGGGAGTTCAGCCCCTCACCGAGAACACCGGAGGTCACGGTCCGTTTATCGGCCCCGAAACCCTGTCCAGAGGAGTTGTCACACTAGGATTCTCACCGGGATCCACCAAGCACCCCAATGAGCCTGTTACTAGGCGGGCACTTCAAGACAGATATTGAGAGCAGAACACAGGGAAGATCCAGGTAGGCATTCCACGGGAGACTCCCAGAGACTTTGCAGCCCATTGTGACTACCCGGCCAGATACATCGTCCTAAGACTGTTTCTGCTGTGAACTGTATCATCACCTACATCGCTCCAGTAAAGTACCCGGGTAGAGTGAACGAATGTCTGTGTTCCTGCCATCCATCCATCACCAGCACCTTCATCATCACCAGTGCATCCCTGCCCCGGGGGGGTTAGCTCCACCTGCAGGGAGCTGTACCATGAAGGCCGCTATACCACCACCCTCCGGAGGACTGAAGCGGCGCTGGTGCTCAATCACCAGAAGCTACGGATGGCGTTATGAGAACTATATTATAAACTCTATCCCCTGTATATATTCCCCTTTTAAACGTTTGGTCTCCGGGGCCACAGGCCCGGGCAGGTGACCAGTGACATCCCCCCGACCACAGGGGAAAGGGGCTCGGATACCCGAGTCCCCCACTGCCCCGGGCGACTCATAACTTTTCTGGCGTCACGAACAGGATATGACCGACCCGTATTTAACGGGTATTGTGTGCCTACAAACTCTGGACATTTACAACTTTCACCATCGGCCAGCATGGCACCGAAAATGGGTTCCAGCCATTTCTACCGGGAATCCCAAGATGGCGCTTCGGCCATGTGAAGATTAACGCGCAGGCCCTGGGGTGTGCCTCCGCCCCTTGCAATGGGAAGGCCTACCCAGAGGCGCAAAATTGTTTGCCTGTCCCTATGGCCGCCACAGGAAGTGATCCAGGATGAACCGCTAAAAGTCAATAAGAACCCAACAGGAAGAGAAGGACACAAGGAACAATGTGTGTTACCCGGTACAATGTCAACCCAGTGGATGGACCTCCTGCGTGAAGTGGAGCAACAGGCCCGCATTGCCCGTGGGGACCTGGACTCATTCTCCCCCCTGTCCAACGAGGGGGACGCCGAGTATTGGCGGGACGCTTTCCGGGAGCTGCGGGACAACCTAGCTGAGACAATGGAGTGGGTGGTCTGCAGCTGGAGCGCCAACCGGGCTGTAGAGCTGATGTCCCGGGCGGTGGATCGAGAAGCCAGAGAGGCAGTGGCCATTTCCCGAGCTGTGGAGGAGGTCCTGGCAGCGAAACCATCTGTGCAGACCCTGGAGTCAGGGGTCCAGACAGATGACCCCGTGGACCCGCCAGCCAGCCCTACCAACACCCCACCAGCCCAGGACGCAGAAGGACCCGACCAGGAGCCGGACATAATCGTTGAGGCCGAAGAAGGGGACGATGACTCGACTGGTTCCGTGGAGGAGGATCCCGACGCCGGCGACCCAAACTACGGGTCAGGAGCTACCGGAGGCGACACCCCAGAGGCAGCATGGTGGAGTGCTTGTCAGCATCGACGGGGATCCCCACAACAACTCCGCTCCAATATCAGCGCCGTGCTGGAGACCCCGGGCAACCAACCCTTAGTATGGTGAGCAAGAGGGGGTGATAAGTACAGGGGTAGTGAGAAGAATATGGGATGAGAAAAATGTGAGGTGGCACAATAATAGAGACTTGGTAGTATGGGGGTGGGATGGATGCATACATGACTGGGTAGTGTGGGAGGGGCATTATGTAGAGTGGGCTGCATGGGGCAACAGCAGGGCCGTATCCAGGGGGTAACTGGGGGGTCATGTGCCCCGGGCACAGCAAGCAGAGAGGGCGCACTCAGCCTCCTCCTGCAGCGCCCGAGGTCTCTCATCGCCGGCCGCATGTTGCTCCCCCCCACAATGTGAGCCGGCTTTCTCTTTATCTGCAGTGCCAGAGCCGCACACTGCTCTTTGTTTTCAGGACCTGTGATGATGTTAATGGAGGGGAGGAGTCAGGGGTTAAATGATCAGCTATTCAGTGTAAGCAGGACCCTCTTGTGCTGGTTGTCATGGTCCTGGATGAGGTAAAGTTTATGTGTGGGGCCAGGAAGGATTTATAGTGTGGATGTAGCAGAGCCGAATGTGTACGAGGTGCACAGAGTGGAGTCGGCTGTGTACAGGGTGACTAGAAAAAAATACACTGCAGCACTCAGCTACTACCAATGATGTACATATGCTAACAAGCTATATATATATGAGAAAAAAGTTTAAAAACTTATGTTTTTTTCAAAAAACTCAAAATCTTATCTTTTTATTTCTGAAGTTCTTGGTACACACATTGGCCAATGTCTGTTTGCTCATCGACTGCGACAAAGTGACTTCAGGTCCGATGAGTCCTACGCTGATATCCCTATCCTCCTTGTCCACCCCCCCACTTCTCAGTGGGCAGACTCCATCTCGACCCTAGATCACCTGTAGTCAATAAGGGTGCAATTTGCAGCATGGAGCCAGCAACTCCATAAGATACAAAATAGAAAAAAACTGCACAGCACTCACAGACTAATGTGAATCGGTGCCAGCAGGGCTGCTGGATCAAATAACTAGAAACAAATACTCTGCAGCACTCAGCTACTACCAATGATGTACATATGCTAACAAGGTATATATATATATGAGAAAAAAGTTTAAAAACATGTTTTTTTTCAAAAAACTCAAAATCTTATCTTTTTATTTCTGAAGTTCTTGGTACACACATTGGCCAATGTCTGTTTGCTCATCGACTGCGACAAAGTGACTTCAGGTCCGATGAGTCCTACGCTGATATCCCTATCTTCCTTGTCCACCCCCCCACTTCTCAGTGGGCAGACTCCATCTCGACCCTACATCACCTGTAGTCAATAAGGGTGTAATTTGCAGCATGGAGCCAGCAACTCCATAAGATACAAAACAGAAAAAAACTGCACAGCACTCACAGACTAATGTGAATCGGTGCCAGCAGGGCTGCTGGATCAAATAACTAGAAAAAAATACTCTGCAGCACTCAGCTACTACCAATGATGTACATATGCTAACAAGCTATATATATATATATATATATATATATATATATATATATATATGAGAAAAAAGTTTAAAAACTTACGTTTTTTTCAAAAAACTCAAAATCTTATCTTTTTATTTCTGAAGTTCTTGGTACACACATTGGCCAATGTCTGTTTGCTCATCGACTGCGACAAAGTGACTTTAGGTCCGATGAGTCCTACGCTGATATCCCTATCTTCCTTGTCCACCCCCCCACTTCTCAGTGGGCAGACTCCATCTAGACCCTCGATCACCTGTAGTCAATAAGGGTGCAATTTGCAGCATGGAGCCAGCAACTCCATAATGGCGGGTTTATACGTTGCGATATCGGAGTCCGATTTCAATCAAAAGTCACGTGGTTCGATCGTTGGAGCTGATATCGTTCCTGCGTTGTATGGTGTGAACGTCCAATACGATGCAGGAACGATGTCAATGCGATATCGGGGATTGAATGAGCGTGCTATTCAATGCTCCGATATTGAATAGAGATTGGAGCCGGATCGTGCTGTGTGACAGCCCAACTACGATGTGATTTGAAACGTCACCCATTCACTCCCATGTTAAATGGTCGTTCCTGGGTTGGGGGGCGTAGACATCATACGGACGTTGTATCCCGATATCACAGCGTGTAAACCTCCGATGCGATGCGGGAGAAACGTGCACTAAATGCGCGCTCCGCGCCATTGAGTTGCGATATCGCAACGATATTGAAACGTGTAAACCCACCATTAAATACAAAACAGAAAAAAACTGCACAGCACTCACAGACTAATGTGAACCGGTGCCAGCAGGGCTGCTGGATCAAATAACTAGAAAAAAATACTCTGCAGCACTCAGCTACTACCAATGATGTACATATGCTAACAAGCTATATGTATATGAGAAAAAAGTTTAAAAACTTATGTTTTTTTTTCAAAAAACTCAAAATCTTATCTTTTTATTTCTGAAGTTCTTGGTACACACATTGGCCAATGTCTGTTTGCTCATCGACTGCGACAAAGTGACTTCAAGTCCGATGAGTCCTACGCTGATATCCCTATCCTCCTTGTCCACCCCCCCACTTCTCAGTGGGCAGACTCCATCTCGACTCTAGATCACTTGTAGTCAATAAGGGTGCAAATTGCAGCATGGAGCCAGCAACTCCATAAGATAAAAAACAGAAAAAAACTGCACAGCACTCACAGACTAATGTGAACTGGTGCCAGCAGGGCTGCTGGATCAAATAACTAGAAAAAAATACTCTGCAGCACTCAGCTACTACCAATGATGTAAATATGCTAATAAGCTATATAAATATGAGAAAAAAGTTTAAAAACTTACGTTTTTTTCAAAAAACTCAAAATCTTATCTTTTTATTTCTGAAGTTCTTGGTACACACATTGGCCAATGTCTGTTTGCTCATCGACTGCGACAAAGTGACTTCAGGTCCGATGAGTCCTACGCTGTTTTCTACTTTCTGTTTTGTGTACAGGGTGTACGCCGCTGAGCAGAGTGTGTACGAGGTGTACGGAGCGGAGCCATGTGTGTACAAGGTGTGCGGAGCTGAGTCGTGTGTGTACACGTGTACAAAGTGTACGCAGCTGAGCCGCGTGTGTATGAGGTGTACGGAGCTGAGCCGTGTGTGTACAAGGTGTACGGAGCGCAGCCACGTAAGTACGAGTTGTACAGAGCGAAGCCGCGTGTGTACAAGGTGTATGGAGCAGAGTCGTATGTGTATGAGGTGTACGAAGCGGAGCCGAGTGTGTACAAGGTGTACAGAGCTGAGCCATGTGTGTTCGAGGTGTACGAAGCTGAGCCACGTGTGTACGAGGTGTACAGAGCTAAGCTACGTGTGTACGAGCTGTACGGAGCTGAGCCGCGTGTGTACGAGGTGTACGGAGCTGAGCTGCGTGAGTACGAGGTGTACAGAGCTGAGACGCGTGCGTACGAGGTGTATGGAGCAGAGCTGCGTGTGTATGAGGTGTATGGAGCAGAGCCGAGTGCGTACGAAGTGTAAGGAGCAGAGCCGCATGTACACGAGGTGTACGGAGTGAAGCTAACAGCGAACGAGGTGTACGGAGCAAAGCCGAGTGCGTATGAAATGTACTGAGCGAAGCCGAGTGCGCACAAAGTGTACAGAGTGAAGCCGAGTGTGTATGAGGTGTACAGAGCAGAGCTGAGAGTGTACGAGGTGTACGGAGCGAAACCGCGTGTGTACGAGGTGTACAGAGCAGAGCTGAGAGTGTACGAGGTGTACGGACCGGAGCCACGTGTGTACGGGTCGTGTGGTGCAGATTCGCATGTGTACTGGGTGGAGGGCTCTGTGGGGGGCATGATAATACTTGGAGGGGTGTGAGGAGCCTTTTTACTTTATGTAGGGCTGTTTGAGGGCTGTGTTGGGGACCATTATACTGCATGCAGGTCCATTACACTGCAAGGAGGCCTGTATGGGAGTCACAATTGGAGATCATACTGTGCTAGTGTAGTTGAGGGGCTTACAGTAGGGTCATCATACTGTGCGTATGGAGGAATTCACTGTGGGGCATCATATAGTGTTTGGGGGGCACTTTTATTGGAATCACATGTGGCGCCCCTGCGATCAGGAGGCACAAAGGGAACTGCAGCCAGGAAGGTAGGAACGACAGTTGCATACCAACACCCTCACAACCCACACAACCCACATACCAGTAGAGGGCAGCACCCAACCCGGAGCCCGGGAACTCTAGGCGGGCAAGGGGTGGTGGGTTCAGAGACAGTGGGTGGGCTAACAAGTAAGTCAGGTGAAAGAGGGTATATATAGAGCAGGGGGAGAAGAAAGGAGTCAGTAGGCTGAGGTAGGCTGAGCAGTACAGACTGAAGCACATGTCCTGGAAGAGTGGGGTGGATGGAGCGCAGAATCTGGAGAGCCAGTGTGAGCCACAGAGAGAAAGCCCATCCGGAGCCAGCAATCCAGGAGTGTGAGGGATGAGAGGACCAGTGATACTGGGTCCTAGAAACACGGCTGAGACGGCAGACTGCAGGCGGAGTAGCCCTCCTATTGAACCCAAATACACGGTTAGAAGGAGCCTGGTAGAGCCTCACTCAGGAGGACTATTGGAGGCTAGGCTGGCAGCAGAGTGTCGGCTCTGAAGGGGACCGATGCTTCACCCGGCATCCCCAGACAACTGACGGGGGACTCTAGCTACACGTTAGGGTTCCCACTCCAAAGGACAGGCAGCTCAGTGGCAACCCGGAGGGCCCGTAGGGGTCTGAGCCACCGCCATACTGTCTGGAGTCACACAAGTATTAAATAGTAGAGAGAGAACAGCCTGAAAGGACAGAGAGCGAATGAGGGGTCATAGAAGGAACAACCTTGCTGCAGGGAGTAAAGGGACCCGGAGGGGAGAGTGATGCCCGTGTAAAGACTGTAAACTGTGACTGTGAACTGTAACTGAGAGAGAAGTTTGAGAAGTAAACACGGTGAACCCCTTTATTATTGCCAAGCCCTGGACACGGTCCGGACCACGACCCTGTGACATCCCACTGCAACAGACTCGGGCCGGTACTGAGTACCCTTGTCCCAATGGGCTCGACACACACTTTATGGCTGTAACGAAAGGGGAATCTAGGGGCTTCAATAGGAGGAAAATTACTTTTGGAAGGGCTGCAAAGTTGTGAGATATGTTATTATGTGACCCAGGCAAATTTTTTTGGGGGAGCAATAAGAACTTCTACTAAGGGGCCCCATGATTTCTCTGTAGGCCCCTGGTGCAAGATGCATTATCCCTCTGCTGCAGGACTGATTGGCCATAACTTACACACCAGGTCCAGTGCCGCCCTCGGTACATACAGGCATCCAGCCATGTTTCTCCTGAGTGGTGGTTGGTCGGTGGCGCTCGTCCCCCTTCCCATTCCCACATCCTTTGCTCAACCTAATTGGACAGCCCCAGTTATTAGCTCCAGACAGCCCTGTGTGGGGTGCTTGTGATTGGCTAGGTGTTTCAGGAGGGGGCGTGGTCTGTTGGGGGAAGACGTGCCATTTTCCCAGCTTAGTGCAGTGGCGGCTTGTTGATGCTCAGACTGCAGGTCATTGCATGTGGTGTGTAGACGGTGCTGCATGGCGGACATGTCTGACTAGTCAGTGCCAGGCAGCCACCACATTGGAGCTGCCCAGTATGGACACTGTATGAGGAGTAAAGGGGATGGATGTGGCACAGTATATGTAGTGAGGGGGGATCAGTATGGACACAGTATGAGGAGTAAGGGGGATGGATGTGGCACAGTATAAGTAGTGAGGGGAGATCAGTATGGACACAGTATGAGGAGTGACTGGGGGATGGCTGCATCACAGTATGTGAAGTGAGGGGGGATTGGTGTGGACACAGTATGGGGTGGGAGAAGGGATGGTTGCTGACACAGTATGAGGAGGCAGGGGGGATGGGTGTGAACACAGTAAGTGGAGTGAGGGAGGATGGCTGCCGACACAGTATGGGGAGTGAAAGGGGGATGGGTGTAGATACAGTATGTAGAGTGAGAAAGGGATGAAGTAATGAAGAAACAGTAAGTGATGAGAATAATGTAAAGGGGCACAGAATAGAGACAGAGCATGTGTGGAGCTGTATGGAGAGCGGGCAGCATACGGGAACAGTATGTCAAGTTTGGGGAGTTTGATGAGGGACAAAAGCATAATCCGTGGGCTGTATAGGAGTATACAGTGTAGAGGATAGTGTGACCAGGGAGCCCAGTATGGAAAGGAGAGGGCAGTGTGATGAGGGGGCAGTGTGGAGGGCATGCGCCAGATGAAGGACAGTGTGTGAATCTTGTTTTGTGTAGGGAACAGTGAGAAGAAGCAATTATTTATCCGGGGCACAGTGTAGGGCAGATATTTTTACTTAGGAGGATTTGACAATTCTGCTATTTTTAAGGATATCGTGTCGGGATGTGCGGAAGAAGACCGGAGAAGATGGACGTCTCCAGAGATGAGCTGTGGATGTGAAGTCATCATGGTGTCTGGACAAGATAAAGAAAAGAAAAAGACGAACCCGATCAGAGACAACATCGTCTATAAGGTACCAGGATGTAAATGATTATTTGTGAAAATGTTTAATTCTCATCAGTGTTGTGGTTCCTGTATGCTTTTATTGACGGCTGGTAACAACAGCTCCCAGTATGTCCTAACCATTGCTAATGATGTAGTAGGAGTTGTAGGTTCATGCAGTACAAATGTGTATGGGTCTGACCTGACATTACATTTGTTTTACCATGTACTGATGGTGGTTCTGATGTTGAATTTTGGTACTGATGAGGGTTATGATTTCTATAATGATGGGGGTTCTATTTATGTATTTCTGTACCTCTGGTGGGTCTGATTATGTATTTCTGTACTGATGAAGGTTTTGACATAGTGTTTCTGTACCTCTGGTGGGTCTGGTTATGTATTTCTGTACTGATGGGGGTTATATGGATGTATTTCAGTACTGAGGGACGAGGTTGTCCTCCAATACCGTTAGGATGAACCCGACGTTCCATCGCCGGGTGTCACCGAAAATTTCACCAAGATGAACCCGACGTTCCATCACTGGGTATCACCCAAATCTCACCATTCTCAAATAACCATCCAATAAAGAGGATCCCCGTATTTTATGAATCCCCAATCCCGACTTTATAACCAACTTCGAGGACTCACCAACGCTTCAAAAGCATTAAGAAAACTGAATTTAGAAAACCTTCGACTCACAAAGAGTCATCCTACAGCGCTCAGGAGAGGAAAAACCCCCTGTGGAGGAAAGCTCTAGGGAACCATGGCTGAAGGATTGCCCTTCCCTTGGGCTTAGAAGGTGAATTTCATAATTAACTCTTCATAGCAATGGTATAAACCAACATGGTAGCGCCGCCGATGATCGCCACTGGCCACTGTGACCCGTAATTTCTTCTCTTTAGGGGCGGGCGGGTGGGACTTTTCTCTCCATTGATCCGAGGACAAAGAGGACCCCCAACCTTGATCATTCCTATTTATGCTTCCCCCCACCCCACCCCATGAATCTCCACCTATATCTATGTCATTTCCTCCCTACCTTCAGACCACTACCCTTTGGATCACCTTTCATCCCACTCCCTACTGTCCCCCCTATTTTCCCCTATGGTCACTCCTCCCTCCCAATGTCATGTCAGGCTCCCACCACCACTCTGTGGGGGGTCCACCTGAGACTTGACGCTGGGAAGGTCGATTCGTGTGACCTAACCACTAACATCGATCTTACCTCTCTATGGACGTTCCACCCAACCTTCCCCAAGAATAAAAGCTCAGACAACAATCCAATTTTCTTGGGTAAAAATAGCCACAGCAGCCAATTTATTTATACGAAAACATATAAATACAACAATTGGTGAGGTCCTCGAAGCTACAAAAAATCTGGTGATTTTCCCATGACATTGCCCCTCTCCTCCCTTACCCCTAACCGTGTTCACTTCCTCAGAAGCACCGTGAAACTGAGGGACGAGGTTGTCCTCCAATACCGTTAGGATAAACCCGACGTTCCATTGCCGGGTGTCACCCAAAATTTCACCAAGATGAATCCGACGTTCCATCGCCGGGTATCACCCGAATCTCACCAGATCATTCTCAAATAACCATCCAATAAATGGGATCCCCATATTTAATGAATCCCCAATCCCGACTTTATAACCAACTTCGAGGACTCACCAACGCCACACCGAGAGCACCTTGACCACCTCAACTGCTCGAGACCCCAACATCCAGCCTTCTGTGGCCCTTTCTATCTCCTCTTGTACCTCAGCATCCATAAATCTGTTACTTTTCTGTCCATTGATCCGAGGACAAAGAGGACCCCCAACCTTGGTCATTCCTATTATGCTTCCCCCCACCCCACCCCATGAATCCCCACCTATATCTATGTAATTTCCTCCCTACCTTCAGACCACTACCCTTTGGATCACCTTTCATCCCACCTCCTACTGTCCCCTCTATCTTCCCCACGGTCACTCCTCCCTCCCATCATCATGTCAGGCTTCCACCACCACTCCGTGTGGGGTCCACCTGAGACTTGTAAGGCTTCGATCAATGAAATGAATTGAGCAAGTCCGGACGTGTCTAGTCAGAATGTGGCCAGAAGTATATAAATTGCATACTGGTGCTCACATGACTGTCCAATCTTACCATTGACATGGGAGAATCCCGAAAGTGTGCAGTGCACGCGCCATGAGAATTCGGAGGCCTGCAGTCACCTAGACTTTTGTCTCAAACCTGGACAAGCCCTTTAATTATAACATTATTGTTATTAGCCCACTCCTAACAACGTGTAATATACTCACTGTCAGAAACAGCTCTTGCTGGTTCCAGCAGTCACTGTACCTATAAGTGCAAAAGTCGCATATGGATGATTGGTGACATGATGTCTGCTGAGACCACTGGGAAGGGGGAAGGGGGAGCGCCAAACCGAACTCTTGCTCCAGGTGCCAGAAAACCTAGATACACCTCTGGGCAACAGTGTTTGGCCACAGCAAGGATGGGGCAGTATGGTGAGGAGGGGGAGTGTGATGAGAGGGCTCAGTATAAAGATTGATTGTATAGAGGGACACAATGTATAGGACACCGTGAAGTAGAGGCAGTGTGGAGAGCATATACCAGAAGAGGGACAGTGTGTGCATTATATTTTGTGCAGGGATCACAGTGTGGAGCAATTATTTATTCAGGAGTGCAGTGTAGAGCAGATATTTTTTATTGATGCAGCATTACAATGACACTCCTATTTTTAAGGGTAGCGTGTTGAGATGTGCTGCAAAACTCAGAGATGTAAATCTGCTGAGACGAGCTGTGGCCATGAAAAGTCATCATGGTGTCTGGACTAGATGAAGAAGAAAAAAGAACAACTCCGATCAGAGACAACGTCATCTATAAAGTTCCTATATGTAAATTATATATTGTATGATACTAATTCTCATCAGTACTGTGATTCCTGTATGGTCTGATGAACACCGGTAACAACAACTCCCATTATCTTACCATTGTTAAGGACATTCTGGAGGTTGTAGGTTGATGCGATACAAATAATATATGTATGTGTCTGACCTGACATTACAATTGAAGTACCATGGTTCTTGTGATGTATACCTTTACTGATGAGGGTTTTAATGCTGTGTTCTGTATTGATGGAGGTTACATTGATATATTTCTGTATTTCTGGTGGTTCTGATGATAAATTTCTGTATTGATGATGGTTTTGATGCTTTGTTTCTGTACCTATAGTGGTTCTGGTGATGTATTCATGTACTAATGAGGGTTGTGATGCAATGTTTCTGTACTGATAAGGGTTATGGTAATGTATTTCAGTACCTCTGGTGGTTTTGGTGATGTATTCCTATGCTGCATAGGTTCTGATCCTGTACAAATGTAATAGTTCAGAACTTGTAAAATCATGTGATACACATGACTATGTTATTAAAGTATTGCGCCGTCTGACAATTTAAGGGTCATTATGTTTTTATTTATATTAGGAGCATTACAGTAGCTGTCCAAGTTTGTGATGAGTCTGCAGTCAATGTGTATGGGATTGCAGACTTGTGACTTTTCACTTTTTGCACACTCCATGCTGTCAGGATCCTCTGGTGGCGGTGATTAGAGTGGGAGGTCACAAAACCCCCATTATGCAATTTATATACATGCAGTCACTTGCTGACTAGACATGCCTAGCCTCAATCGATAAAAATGAATTGAGCTAGGCCAGACACGTCTAGTCAGAATGTGGCCAGAAGTATAGAAATCACATACTCATGCTTACATGACCGTTCAATCTTGCTATTGGCACAGGAGACTCCTGAAAGTGTGCAGTGCACTCCCTGTGAGAATTCAGAGGCCTGCAGTCACCTAGAGTGACTACAGACTTTTATCTCAAACCTGGACAAGTCTTTTCATTTTAAAATTAAGCGTGTAAGATACTCACTGTCAGAATTCAGCTATTGTTGGTTCCAGCAGTCATCACATGGCCCCTCCACTCATATGTGATTTTCATACTTACGATCATGTAGCAGCTTTCCCTCCTGCTTTTCACTGAACATTAAAAAAATTATGAAGAGCAGCTCATCAGCTCATGACTTTTTGTGCAAATGGCTTATGAATAATTTGTGACATGACAACTACTCAGGCCGCTTTGGGGAGGGGGGGAGGAGTGGAGTGCAGTGGGATTTTTCCCAGATTGAGCAGTAGGACTGTGGAGGGTGGAGGCAGAACTGCAGTGGAACCTGGGTGGAGTCTCAATGGGGCCCCCAAAATGTTGTCAGTTTGGGGCCCTGAAATTCCTAGTGGTACCCTTGTTTGTACCAGCCATATCCGCCAGTACCTGCTACACCCATCTGAACTAGATATTCACATGGTACCTGTCAGTACATCCAACCCCTGTCTGAACCAGCAGTCCACCACACAACCAGCTCTGCACTCTCCTAGTGTAGTCCTCACCCATCCATTGTAAACTGTCATCCCTCGCGGGCAGTGTGTGCCTTGTATTGTTGATAATTATTGTACTTGTCTATGGATACCCCTTTTTCACATGTAATGCGCCATGGAATAAAAGGAGTTATAATAATAATATTTGCTATACCTGAATATGAATAATAGTTTGGTACACAAAGTATATAAAAAAATATACAATCCACCAGTAAGGGAACAATCAGAAAATCAGCAAATAAATGGAAAAAAAGGAAAATCCTAAAATGTGATTTTTAATAAATTTCTTTAAAAAGACATGCACATACATGAATATAAAACGCGATCGCAACAGCACATAAATACAAATAGCTATGGTGTAAAGTGCCAATCAAGACGGGAATAACTCGCGAGCACACCACATCAGAACATGAATAGATAACCAGGTCCTAAGGATAGCCAGAAACAAGGCTGCCACCAGGAATTTCAGGGCCCCACACTGGCAAAATTTTCAGGCCTCCTTAAGACTCCACCCAGGCTCCACCTTAGTCCTACCACCATTCCAGCTCCGCCTCCACCCCCCAAACCTTCCTGAATCCCACTGCCTACTTTGGAAAAAACTCTTCTGCACTCCACTCCCCCCCAAAGTGGTCTGAGTAGTCATCTTGTGACCACTCATTCATATGCAATTTTCACACTTACAGTCACATACTGATGAGTTGGTCTTCTTAATTCTCTTATTGTTCAGTTAAAAATAGAGAAGCAGGAAGAAAAGCTGTCACATGACCGTAAGTATGATATATGAGTGGAGAGGCCATGTGATGACTGCTGGAACCAGCAGGAGCGGAATCCGGCAGTGAATATATTACATGCTGTTAGGACTGGGCTACAGGGCTTTATTTTATAATTAAAGGGCTTGTCCAGGTTTAAGATTAAAGTCTGTAGCCACTCTAGGTGACTGCAGGTCTGTGAATTCTTACAGCGCGAGCACTGAACACTTTCAGGGTTCTCCAATGCCAAAGGAAAGATTGGATGGTCACGTGACCGCAAGTATGCAATTTGTGTACTTCTGGTCATATTCTGACTAGACGTGTCCTGAAAATATCATGATAACTGGGGACAGTGAACATAAATAAGGCACATTTAAGGATATACTAGCAGAGTCCTGTAGAAAACGTACACCCTCTGGTTATAAAATATCCAGGAATAAAAAGAAACAACTATAATATAAAAAATAGAATTATTCTTACCGTTAATTCGGTTTCTAGGGCCCTTCCACGACAGCATAGGAGGTTGCCTCTCCACGCCCTATTAGGGACAGGAAGCACAAGAGAGGTTAAAAGGACCCTCCCACCTCCCACTCGCCAGTGTCTTACAAAGAACCATAGCATGACCAAACCAAGACAAAGTATTCCATGAAAAAACAAGGAAATAAAGGGAGGGAATTAGGTGCTGTCGTGGAAGGGCCCTAGAAACCGAATTAACGGTAAGAATAATTCTATTTTCTCCAGGACCCTTCCACGACAGCATAGGAGGAATACCAACGAATACAAACCTAGGGCGGGACCACAGCCTGCAGGACTTTCCTGCCAAAGGCCAAATCCCTGGTAGAACCTAGGTCCAAACGATAATGTTTTGTGAAAGTATGCAGGGAGGACCATGTAGCAGCAGTGCAGATCTGCTCAGGAGAAGCCCCCGCCTTTTCAGCCCAGGAGACCGAGGTAGCCCTGGTGGAGTGGGCAGTAAATCCAGAAGGTATCGGCAGATGTTGAGACAAGTAGGATGCAGCAATGGCCCGTTTAATCCAGCTTGCAATGGTGCACTTTGCCACCTTCTTGCCCTTATTGGGACCAAAGGGCTGGACAAAAAGGTTGTGATCAACCCGCCAGGGCGCCATGACCTCCAGGCAACGAAGCACGATCCTGCGAACATCCAAAAAGTGGAACTCTTCCTCTTTCGGAGAACGAGGAGACTGACAAAAAGAGGGCAGGACAATGGACTGGGAACGGTGAAAATCCGAGACCACCTTGGGGAGAAAAGAAGGGTCCAGCTGAAGGACGATGCAGTCATCACAGACCGTCAAATATGGCTCCCTGATGGACAGAGCCTGGAGTTCCCCTACCCGGCGGGCGGTCGTAATAGCCACAAGAAAAGCCGTTTTATGAGACAGTAGTCGAAGATCACAGGATGACAACAGTTCATAGGGGGAATGGGACAACCCAGTCAAGACCACATTGAGATCCCAGGCGGGAGCAAGGACCTTAATCCGTGGACGAATCCTAGAGGCGGACACCATAAACCGGCGAATCCAGCGATAAGCCGCCAAATCCGCATCAAAAACGGAGCTGAGAGCGGAAACCTGGACCTTCAACGTGCTAGGCCGAAGGCCAAGGTTCAACCCTGCCTGGAGGAAATCCAAAATTTGAGAGACATTAGGATGGAGGGGATCCGGAGGCCGAGAACCACACCAGGAGGAGAATCTCTTCCAGACTTTATTG
The DNA here is from genome assembly GCA_033576535.1 of Allobates femoralis. Lineage (NCBI taxonomy): Eukaryota > Metazoa > Chordata > Amphibia > Anura > Aromobatidae > Allobates > Allobates femoralis. The sequence goes on from JARQOC010000006.1 coordinate 136,976,396, forward strand.
TAAATAGCATTGGTGACTGGTTTACGATTCTGTTGCAAGGTTGCCACCACCTTGGCAGACAAGCCCTGTGACTTCAACACACGGGCCTCAAAACCAAGCAGCTAAGCTGAGCCTCCGGGGATCCGGATGAAACAGAGGACCCTGCGACAGCAGACTGGGATCCGCTCCCAGAACCACAGGGCCGTCGACCCGAAGAGACATAATCAAATTGTCATAAAAATGTAAGAAAGACGGCACTCACCAGGTCAGCAGGTAACGGGATCTTTATTTCGGGAGCATACAAAGTGCAGGGAGGGGGCACCGAGGTGACGACGGGTCGTTTCGGGCAAAGGCCCTTCTACCGGTCACGGAATAAAGATCCCGTTACCTGCTGACCTGGTGAGTGCCGTCTTTCTTACATTTTTATGACGTTTTGTTCCACTATACTGGCACCACCGGTTGCACTAGTGCTTCCCGCCTCACATGCTTATTCCACTGCCTGAGAAGGATTGCTGGTCGTAGTGGTGCCCCTTTTTCGTTTCTGTTGGATTTTACATAATGAAATTGTACCAGCTCCTTCTCGGCCACAACGGAGCCACCAGGATCGTTGGAACCCTATCCGTTCTGACCTTCTGCAAGGCCTTTGCCAGGAGGGCAATCGGAGGGAAGGCATACGCCAGATGGAAGTCCCAAGGCCGTGAAAAGGCATCCACCCCCACAGCGTCGCCCCGAGGATCCAGGGAGAAATATGTTGCGACCTTGCAATTGGTGCTGGAGGTGAAGAGGTCGACATCTGGAGCACCCCATCGGGCCACCAGGGAGCAGAAAACGGCCTGATCTAGACTCCATTCGCCCGGATGAAGGTCTGTGCGGCTGAGAAAGTCCGCCTGAATGTTCAAGGACCCTTTCAGGTGGACCGCAGAAAGAGACAGGAGGAACCGTTCCGCCCAGGAAAATATTCGAGAGGACACTGACCCAGAGCCCTGGATCGAGTCCCTCCCTGATGACGAAGGTGAGCCACCGTGGAGACATTGTCCGAATATATCATAACGTGGGAACCCTGTACCAGATGGGCTGCGGCCAGGAGGGCTTCCTCCACAGCCCGCAACTCTCTGTAATTGGAAGAGTGAGCCCTGATCAACTGGGGCCATAACCCTTGAAACGGGGTGCGGGCAACGACAGCCCCCCACCTCCTCTGGCTGGCATCCGTAGTGAGAGTGACAACCGGGGACTGATCCCAGGCCACCCCCCTCTGCAAGTTCCGGGAATCCAACCACCAGCGGAGGGACGAGGAGGCAAGACTTGAAAGACGAAACCGCCTGTTGAGGGACGAAGGCAGGCCGTCCCAACGGGAAAGGACATGGGCTTGAAGCGAGCGGGAGTGAGCTTGAGCCCACATGACCGAGGGGATGCAAGAGGTCATGAACCCCAGCACCGACATTGTCGTCCGCAGCGTGGGAGCTGACATCCGACACAGAGCGGAAACCTTGGCCTGCAGCAGCAACCGGTGGTCCTCCGGGAGAAAGGAAGCCTGAGCGTCGGAGTCCAACAGGACCCCGAGGAACCTCCTTTTGGTCGACGCCTGGAGATGGGACTTCTGAAGATTGGGGATCCAGCCCAATTACTTCAGCACCCTGAGGGACTCTTCCACGCCCCACTGGAGGCTCATCACGGATGGAGCGACAAGAAGAAAGTCGTCCAGATACGGCACCAGACAAATGCCCCGACCCCTCAGGAAGGCCACCACCTCCGCCATTACCTTCGAGAAGACCCTGGGAGCTGAGGAGATGCCGAAGGGAAGGACATTGAATTGAAAATGGAGAATCTCCCTGTTGCGCATAATCGCAAACCTGAGGAACCGACGGTCAGTGAGGATGAATAGGAACATGGAAGTACGCATCCCGCAGATGATGGTAGCCATCTGGTGATGACAGCCGATTAATGGAATCGCCGATCTGACAGACTCCATTTTGAAACGCCGGTAACGGACATGCCGGTTGAGGCGTTTCAGGTTGATGATCACCCGAGAATCGCCCGACGGCTTTTTGACTAGAAAGAGACGGGAGTAGTGACCCAATCCTATGTCCGAGACCGGAACGGGGGAGACCACGTTGGCAAGCAGCATTTCCTGCACTTTGGAGTACAGGACTTTCTGAGCCGCATTGGAAGGCAGCGCAGTGACCCCAAGACCTGGGGGGGGACGTTCTGACACAAACTCGATGAGGAGGCCCCTGGAGATGACGTTCAACACCCACTGGGAAGTGGTGACCTCTCTCCACTTCGGGAGGAAGGCCGCCAGGCGACCCCCCACCGGGATCGAGTCACTGCCTATCGGAGGGCTGGGGTTTATGGGAGGGGACAAGGATATTCTTCCCTTTCTGGTAACTCCAGCGACCCGTCTTGCCCTTGCCTTTGGACTGAGAGGCCTGAGGCACCGAGGACCGAAAGGGCCGCTGGCGGACGGGCTTCTGCTCTGGGAGGGCCTTGCGGTCAGTCGCTTTTTCCAAAATCTCCTCGAAGGCAGGACCAAACACCATCTCCCCTTTAAACGGGAGGGAGCATAGCTTCAGTTTAGAAGTGGAATCCCCACTCCACAACTTTAACCACAAAGCCCGTCTAGCAGAGTTAGAGAGGACAGACGTCCTGGCTGCCAAACGGACCAAATCCGCAGAAGCATCTGCGAGAAAACAAGTCGCTTTCCGAAGCAACGAAAGAGACTCCAGGAGTTCCTCCCTAGGGGTACCCTGCGAAATATGAGCCTCCAGCTGGTCCATCCATTTAAGAAGTGATCTGGACACACACGTGGAGGCAATATTGCCTGCATAGAGGCTGAGGACGCTTCCCAGGAGCGCCTCATAAAGCCCTCAATCTTCCGGTCTAACTGATCCTTGAGCTGGGATGTGTCTTCAAAGGGAAGCGCATCTTTTTGGCCACTCGGGCAACCTGCACATCCACTTTCGGCACATCCCATTGGATCTCGCAAGGCTCCAACGGGAAGCGGCGACAGAGATCACTTTTGACTCTCCTCTCAGGAATTCCCATTCCTGGGAGATGAGCTCCAGGAGAGTAGAATGCACCGGAAACCCCGTCTGTTTAGCTGACCGGTGGCCCGCAAACATTTCATCCTGGACGGATGAGGGTGTAAGAACTTCCTCTAACCCCATAGTGTTCCGGACAGCCCCAATAAGATCCCCTAGGTCATCAGAGGGAAACAAAAATCTACGAAGATCCGCCTGAGGAGCAGCAGCGGAGTCCTCGGGGCCCTCAGAGTCTGAGTCAGGGTCAGGGTTAGGGTCCTCCGAGCCTGCGGGGTAGCCTGAAGCTTCCTTCTCTTAGGGGAGGGAGGTCCAGCAACGGAAGACACAGGTGAAAGAGAGGCCAGGGAAGCTTGAATCTCCTGCTTGACCATGGCCCTCAAGTCATTAACCAGGCTAGGGTGCTCAGCCCTAACCACTTTATCTGTGCAAGTCTGGCACAGCTTCTTATCCCATCCAGCAGGGAGCTTCTTACTGCAGACAGGGCATTTAATAGACTTCTTAGGGGCTGGCTTGTCCTGTAAAACACAAACACAGGACCAGGAGCCATCAGCCGCAAAGCCTACCCAGCAGGAAAGGACCCCCCCTGTACACCACACTTACTGGGGCAGGGGGACCACTGGGCTCCGCAGATGCGGGAGAAGACATGGTAACACAGCACACAGCGATTACCTTACCATGTGAGGACTTCAGGGCAGCCATTAAGCTGGAAGGCCTGCCCCACCCAGCGGAAACGTGACCCCGCCTCCCGCACCAGGTCCAGGGCAGGCCGCCATTGGAGACGTGCCCGCACGCTGCCCCGCAGGATCCCACCGCCGGAATCCAGAAGAGACGCGCCCAGCGGGGAGTGGCGCTCGCGCGACGACCGGAAGTCCCGCCCTCGCAGCGTCACTTCCGGTCACAGGGCACGCGTAGTGCACGGGAAGCAGCCGGCGGGCTGCACAGAGTGAGGCCGCCGGCTGGGGGACGCCATAGCCCGCATCACCCCACCCCAGGTGGAGGGCCCACAGCTCCAGCCATGGGACCAGCAGAGGAGGAACGGAGGCCCAACCAAAGCTGTCCGGCAGCACGATGGTAAGCTGTAGTTTGCCGGCCCCCTACAGCATAGGACAAACCGCTCCATGCCCCATGGGGACAGGAAAGACACTGGCGAGTGGGAGGTGGGAGGGTCCTTTTAACCTCTCTTGGCTTCCTGTCCCTAATAGGGCGTGGAGAGGCAACCTCCTATGCTGTCGTGGAAGGGCCCTAGAAACCGAATTAACGGTAAGAATAATTCTATTTTTTTATTTATAGTTGTTTCTTTTTATTCCTGGATATTTTATAACAGAGGGTGTACGTTTTCTACAGGACTCTGCTAGTATATCCTTAAATGTGCTGTTCACTGTCCCCAGTTATCATGATATTTTCAGGACACGTCTAGTCAGAATATGACCAGAAGTACACAAATTGCATACTTGCGGTCACGTGACCATCCAATCTTTCCTTTGGCATTGGAGAACCCTGAAAGTGTTCAGTGCTCGCGCTGTAAGAATTCACAGACATGCAGTCACCTAGAGTGGCTACAGACTTTAATCTTAAACCTGGACAAGCCCTTTAATCATAAAATAAAGCCCTGTAGCCCAGTCCTAACAGCATGTAATATATTCACTGCCGGATTCCGCTCCTGCTGGTTCCAGCAGTCATCACATGGCCTCTCCACTCATATTTCATACTTACGATCATGTGACAGCTTTCTTCCTGCTTCTCTATTTTTAACTGAACAATAAGAGAATTAAGAAGAGCAACTCGTCAGTATGTGACTGTAAGTGTGAAAATTGCATATGAATGAGTGGTCACAAGATGACTACTCAGACCACTTTGGGGGGGGAGTGGAGTGCAGAAGAGTTTTTTCCAAAGTGGGCAGTGGGATTCAGGAAGGGTTGGGGGTGGAGGCGGAGCTGGAATGGTGGTAGGACTAAGGTGGAGCCTGGGTGGAGTTTTAAGGAGGCCTGAAAATTTTGTCAGTGTGGGGCCCTGAAATTCCTGGTGGCAGCCTTGTTTCTGGCTATCCTTAGGACCTGGTTATCTATTCATGTTCTGATGTGGTGTGCTCGCGGGTTATTCCCGTCTTGATTGGCACTTTACACCATAGCTATTTGTATTTATGTGCTGTTGCGATCGCGTTTTATATTCATGTATGTGCATGTCTTTTTAACCCCTTCCCGACCCTTGGCACACCGTTTGGGCCATGGAAAACAGTTCGTTCCTGACCCATTGCCCAAGGGGTGGGCCATGAAATGATCGGGCTCCTGCGGCCCGTGTGAGGGGGGTGACTCAGGTGTCACTGTAGCTAATGCACAGTGACAACCTGTAGTTCACCCCACGGGGGGTGGATTAACCCCCCCGTGCCCAGGGTCCCTCTGATTGGCAGTCGAAATGCAGACTGCCAATCAGTGCGAGTAATCCCCTCCAGATCTGATTGGAGCTCTCCAATCAGATCTGGAGGGGCGGGATGGCATGTGCCATCTCCCTCCTAGCCCCCCCTCACTCCAGGGTCCCCCGATTGCTCTCCTGGCCCCCCGATCGCCGTCCTACCCCCTCCCCCCCGATGGTGGTAACAGTCATCCGCCGGCAGTATGCCCTAATAGGGCGTGGAGAGGCAACCTCCTATGCTGTCGTGGAAGGGGCCTCGAGAAAAGAGAGTACAAAGTATAGTAACACAAAAATCTGAGATTACTTACCGATAATTACATTTTACGGAGTCCATGACAGCACCCACATGAGAGAGGGGGTCCGCCAAGAAGGACAGGAAACCTACAGATAAAAAGGGGCGGCCCCCTCGCCTCCTCAGCTGGTTACAGAGACATTGAAGGAACCGCCAATCGCATAAATAGATAGACAAAAAGGTTAAACATCAGAAACCATCACCATCAGGCGTGAGAAAAAAGGGCATGCAAAAAACACCCTGAAGAAAGTGCCCACCCGTGGAACATGAATGGAAAAAGCAACGCAATGCCAATAAGGCAAAGACAATATCAATTAAGCGTGACAAAAAACTACAGGGTGGGAAGTGAGTGGGTGCTGTCATGGACTCCGTAAAATATGATTACCGGTAAGTAATCTCGGATTTTCCTATTGCTATCACAGCATCCACATGAGAGACTTGCAGAGAACAGTATCACCTGGGAGGGACCACCGTATTAAGAACTGCTCTCCCAAATGCAAGGGCAGAAGAAGCCAAATCAAGACGATAGTGATGAAAAAAAAGTAGAAGGAGAGGCCCAGGTGGCCGCATTACAAATGACCTCTAAAGGTATGTTAGCACATTCTGCCCAAGAGGCAGAAACAGCTCTAGTAGAATGGGCTTTCACCCCATCTGGAGGCTGCTCACCTACTGAGGTATAGGCCAAGCAGATAGCATCCTGGATCCATCGAGACAGAGTGTTCTTTGTAGTGCCAGACCCTTTCTTAGGACCCTGGAAAGAGAGGAAGTGAGCCCTACTCTTCCTAAAGGGTTGTGTTCTATCGACATACTCCAGGACTGCCCTGCGCACATCTAAGGTATGAAACCTAGTCTCCTCTGAGGTGGAAGGAGCAGCATAAAAGGACGGCAGGATAATTTCTTGACTACGGTGAAATTTAGATGACCGTTTAGGGAGATATGCAGGGTCAGGTTTCAGAATTAACCTATCCGGGAGTACTAACAAAAACGGAGGGTCAACAGACAGAGCATGAAGGTCAACCACCAGCCTAGCAGAAGTTAGTGCAACTAGCAGTACCGTCTTCAAGGTCAGATGCCTAAGGGAAGCCGAGGTCAAGGGCTCAAAGGGAGGCCCTGTGAGTGTGTCCAGGACCTGGTTCAAATCCCAAGGTGCCATACGGGGAATGATAACTGGAGTACTACATTCGCAGGCCTGAACAAACCTAACGGCCCATCTATCACCCGCGATATTAGAGTTATAGGGGGCACCCAGAGCGGAGATGTGCACTTTTAAGGTACTAACTGCCAGACCTAACTCCCAACCCTTCTGCAGGAATTCTAATATAGCCGAAATAGGCGGGTGGTCAGAGCGTACCCCAAGGCAGACATCCAAAAACTTCTGCCAAACTCGGCAGTATAGGTTGTTAGTGACAGGTTTACGACTGTTCAAAAGGGTCGAGATTAAAGCGTCAGAGAACCCCCTCTGGCTCAACAGCTGACTCTCAAAAGCCAAGCCGTCAGATGTAACCCCTCCGCCTGGGGTGGAAAAACAGCCCTTGAGAAAGCAGCTCCTGATACGTTGTGAGAATCCACGGGTTGGCTATTGACATTGCCCTGAGCCAGGAAAACCACGGCCTCTTGGGCCAGAAAGTCGCAATCAGAATCACTCGAGCCCTGTCGTCCCTGATCTTCCTGAGTACCAGGGGAATGAGACACATTGGGGGAAAGGCATAGACCAGGGTAAAAGTCTAAGGAACCTGTAGGGCATCCAAGACCTCCGGATTGTCTGTCAGATTCCAGGAGCCGAACCGATTGTCTTGTCGGTTGGACCTGGTTGCAAAAAGATCTATTTCCGGTGACCCCCCACAACCGCACAATCTGTTTGAACACCTCCCTCTTTCAACATCCATCCCCCTGGTGGAGAGAGCGCCGGCTGAGGAAGTCTGCCCGAGCATTGTCTACTCCCCGAATGTGGAGGACTGAGAGAGAGAAAATGCCCTTCTGCCAACCGAAAAATGGCCACCGGGGTAGGCATCAGAGAAGATGACCGAGTGCCCCCTTGATGATTGATGTATGCCACCACAGTAGTGTGAACACGAACATGGGAGCCCTGCAGATGAAGCAGGAACCAGCGAAGGGCATACAGAATTGCCCGCAGCTCCTTTAAATTGGAGGAGCCCGCCTGCTCCTCCCTTGTCCATAGACCCTGGGCAGAAGCTCGCCTAGATGGGCACCCCACCCCGAGGGACGGCATTGGTCGTAATGACAACGTCCGGAGGACACACCCAAGACACCCCCCTGTTCAGGTGACCCGGAACCAGCCACCAGGAGAGTGACCTGATTGCAGAATGTGACAGACGAAGCCTGCCATCCAGGCGACCTTGTAAGGCCTCGTCTGCCCTCAGCACATCCTGCTGGAGAGCCCGGGTATGAAACTGAGCCCACAACACGGCCGGAATGCAAGAAGTCAGAGTCCCCAGGAGGGACATAGCGTCTCGTAAGGAAAGGTTGGGATCGGCCCTGACGTTGCCGATTTTACTCCAGACAGCATGTAGCTTGTCGTCTGCCAGAAAACATTTCTGAACAATGGAATCCAATTGAAGACCCAAAAAAGACTGTACTCTCGTAGGGACAAGACGAGACTTTTCCCAGTTTATCAACCAACCCAACTCCTGTAAGGAGAACAGGACCTGCATCAGCCTGTCAGAACATTGAACTGTAGAATTACCCACTATCAAAAAAATCATCCAAATATGGCACAATCAAAACGTCCTGATGCCAAATAAAGGTCATTACTTCTGCCATTACCTTGGTGAATAGGGGAGGAGCCATGGAGAGCCCGAAATGCATGGCAGCAAACTGGAGATGTCGAACCTGACCATTGACACCCACCACAACCCGCAGATACTGCTGATGGTCTGGATGAACCGGCAGATGATAATAGGCATCTGTAGGCCCCTGCGGTCAGGGTGGCCACATAGGGAACTGCAGCCAGGTAGAAGGTTAGACAGTTTATACACTAAACACCCTCACGGACATCCCACACACCACTAGGAGGCAGCACCCAACCCAGAGCCCTGAACTCTAGGCGGGCAAGGGGTGGTGGGTTTAGAGAACAAGTGGGTGGGAACGCATGTAGGTCAGGTGACAGATGGTACAAATAGAGGAAGAGGAGGAGGAAGGGGTTAGTAGGCCACAGGTGCTGACCAGAAAAAACAAGAACATAGACACACATCCCGGTGGGGTTGGGCTTGATGGAGATGCAGAATCCACAGAGTCACAGAAACCAAGAGCTCGTCCATAGCTGGCATCCCAGGGGAGTGTGAAGAAAGAGACCGGACCAGCTGCACTGGGTCTGAGGAACACGGCAGCACCGACCAACTACCGGCGGAGTAGTCTTTCCCCTATTGAAGCTGGAGTCACACGGGTTAGAAGGAGTCTGGTAACGCCTTGCAGGAAAGGGTTACTGCAGTCTAGGCATACACCAAGTGTCGGCTCTGAGGGGAACAGAGATTCTATACCAGATTCCCATATTAACCGACGGGGAGCTCTAACTCCAGGTTGCGTTTCCTAACAACAAGGATAGGAAGCACAGCAGCAACCACGAGGACCGTGAAGAGCCTTCATCAGGAAGACAATCTATTGGGAGAGATGCTGAAGTTCTAATTAGAGTAGGCTGGTACAAGTGCCCTTAGGATGCAGGTCACAGTGTAATTATGACAGATGAGGTATTTCTTAGTGTGGCACCCCAGGGGTTAATGTGCCACAGAAGCATCAACACGGGTTCATTCCCCACACAACACTGGACACCACTCTACACCTCTAGGCCAGAAGGGGGAGCTAAAGCAGCTCCCTTATATACTCTGGGTCAAGACGAAATAGGGCAGTTCAGTTCCTGGGAGAACTGAGAGACTATAGTGTAAGGAGGCTGCCTCAGGCTTCTCTACAGTCTGCTCCTTGATTCCAGGCCTAGCCAGGGTCTGAGGGTAGGAGTGCAAGAAACAGAGGAACACATCTGGGAGACTGAGTGACTTCACCACTCGCCCTGGAGGAGAGCACAGACCGGATACCGGATCCTAAACTGTGACTGACACACACAGCACAGTAAACACCGGGATAGTGGAGGTTGTAGATTTACACTGTACCTCAGCAAAGCAACACGGTGGGGTCAGAAGCACACGGAAAGACTCAAGTTCCTAGCAAAGGGGTTACCTGTGAGGAGAGACAGGAGGACCAGGACAGGGTGATAGCAACCCGCCCCCAGTACAGACTCCGTGACAGTTCTCTGCCAAAGAACATCTGCAGTAAAGACTTGGAAAACTTCAAAACTGTGGGTGTGTGTGATCTTTGTACTTGAGCCCTAATTTCCCTCACAAGCAGCCACCGTCTCCACTATCATCCCTATCCTGCAACATCTATAGCATCCATCATAGACTTTTACTATCACTGCCCCGGGGAACCAGGCTCTACCTGGGGAGAGCCGTTCCATCTCCAGCTGCCAAACATCATCCCCGGAGGTTCTGCAGCAGCGGTGGTCACCCTGACCACAACCCGTGGGTGGCTTCACAACAAACTCCCCTGTAAATATTCCCCCCATTACTTGCGGAACCCGGGACACAGTCCGGATCAGGATCTCCGTGACATCCCCAGCAAGTACCCCGGTCCGGTACTGAGTACCCCGTCCAGTGGGCTCCACAACTTGGCGTCACAAACAGAATCTACCTTGCCCAGTAAACTGGGCAGTGTGTGCCGTGATTTATGTGAAAACTGTTTTAAGGCCCCATTCACACACTGCTTTTTTTGACTGCGTATTTTTAAGCACAAGCTCATCACAAACCAGGAGTGGGTGATTAAACACATAAGTGGAGCACTTGTTTCTATTAGACCTTTCCTCTGAGTGTGCCACTCCGGTTTTGATTGTTCCACTCCTGGCTTTTTTAAGCTTGTGCGTAAAAATACGCAACAAAAAAAGCAGTGTGTGAATGGGGCATTAAGCTGCGCCAGAAGAACTGTAATTTTGAAAATCTGCCATTGCAAAGCGCGCGACGCACGGGGAAGAAAGGGGCAGTACCCTGCAGAGGCGCAAATCCAGCCTCCTCCCTCGTGCTGATGACATCCGGCAGGAAAGAGAATTCTTGGTGCACCGCAGAACCTTTGTGAGACATCTGGACGGAAGCAGAAGACAGGAGGGTCAACCTTAACTAAGGGGGCGCAGGATGTCGCAACCAGAAGAGCCAGCGGCGCCAAGCAGCAGCGGAGCAGCCAGCGGAGCTGCAGCGCCGGATAACAGAGAAGCGCCCGGCAGTGCAGCGGCGCAAGGAGCAGCACCCATCATGCTGCTCCTGATGCCATATACTCCAGGGGCAATGTGGCTGCCCAATACTCCGGTGAGCCTAACACTCTTAATGACTTTATTACCAAAATAAAAGCTTACTATGTGATGTACCCCCTAACTGAAGCCCAGCGTGTTGGAATGATTATTGGACAATTAACTGGCAATGCGCAGCGGGAGGTTGTGTCCTGGCTAGACACAGATAAAGACATTGTAGAGCATCTTGTAGCTGGACTATGGGCAGCATTTGAATCTACAGTCATGGCCAAAAGTTTGAGAATGACACCAGAATTATATTTTCACATGATCTGCTGCCTCTGGTTTTTATTTGTGTTTGTCTGATGTTTATATCACATACAGAAATATAATTGCAATAATATTATGAGTACCAAAAGGTTATATTCACAGTTAGAATGAGTTAATGCAGCAAGTCAATATTTGCAGTTTGACCCTTCTTCTTCAGGACCTCTGCAATTCTCCCTGGCATGCTCTCAATCAACTTCTGGACCAAATCCTGACTGATAGCAGTCCATTCTTGCATAATCAATGCTTGCATTTTGCCAGAATTTGATGGTTTTTGTTTGTCCACCCGTCTCTTGATGATTGACCACAAGTTCTCAATGGGATTAAGATCTGGGGAGTTTCCAGGCCATGGACCCAAAATCTCCATGTTTTGTTCCCTGAGCCATTTAGATATCACCTTTGCTTTATGGCAAGGTGCTCCTTCATGCTGGAAAAGGCATTGTTGGGCACCAAACTGCTCTTGGACGGTTGGGAGAAGTTGCTCTTGGAGGACATTCTGGTACCATTCTTTATTCATGGCTGTGTTTTTAGGCAAGACTGTGAGTGAGCCAATTCCCTTGGCTGAGAAGCAACCCCACACATGAATGGTTTCAGGATGCTTTACAGTTGGCATGAGACAAGACTGGTGGTAGTGTTCTGGCACCCTCGCTCTGTACTCCTGAAGAACGAGTTGACAGACAGGTAAACTCTTTCCCATCAATGCACTGACATGGACGCTGGGGGTCCTTTTCAACTTTTATTAATGGGTTAAGTGTAAAACTAGAAAAAACAAATAGAAATTCTCAATACAACATAAGCATATATGAAGTGCAAAACATTACATTGTTACAGGTCACACAATGTGATTGCACGATACGGCGAATACGCAATAAGTATAATCGCAGAAGAATGATAAGATGATAATCAGCAGTATAGCTACATTGTACATATAGGTGGGCAGTAGCATATTAAACTCACCGACTGTGCTATGTTGAGGGAAACATGCAGATAAGCTGAAATGTAGGGAGAGAAGGGTCAGCACACCAGGATGTCAGCTTGTATGAGGCTGTAATGGCTTCTGGAGGAGAAGGGGCAGAGTCTAGAGCACGGCCTCATGGGATTACATAGGCATGGAGGGACCAAAATTAGACTATGCAGTAAACTTAATGTAATGTGGGAACATTGTCAACAAGATGGTGCTATGGGATAAGTCATCGCTGAACAAGCAAACAATATATTGTCTCAAGCAAACTAAATGCACGTATTTCTAAGAAAGGCACGACAGGTAGCGCTCACCTCTTCTTCTCCGAATAAGCTGTTTTCCAGATGTCCCAAACAATCGAAAAGGGGATTCATCAGAGAAAATGACTTTACCCCAGTCCTCAGCAGTCCACTCCCTGTACCTTTTGCAGAATATCAGTCGGTCCCTGATGTTTTTTCTGGAGAGAAGTGGCTTCTTTGCTGCCCTCCTTGAAACCAGGCCTTGCTCAAAGAGTCTCCGCCTCACAGTGCGTGCAGAAGCACTCACACCAGCCTGCTGCCATTCCTGAGCAAGCTCGGCACTGCTGGTAGTACGATCCCACAGCTGAAACAGTTTTATGATACGGTCCTGGCGCTTGCTGGTCTTTCTTGGGAGCCCTGGAGCCTTTTTGACAAAAATGGAAGCTCTCTCCTTGAAGTTCTTGATGATGCGATAGATTGTTGACTGAGGTGCAATCTTTCTAGCTGCGATACTCTTCCCTGTTAGGCCATTTTTGTGCAGTGCAGTGATGGCTGCACGTGTTTCTTTAGAGATAACCATGGTTAACTGAAAAGAAACAATGATACCAAGCACCAGCCTCCTTTTAAAGTGTCCAGTGGTGTCATTCTTACTTAATCATGACTGATTGTTCCCAGCCCTGTCCTCATCAACACCCACACCTGCGTTAATGGAACAATCACTAAAACAATGTTAGCTGCTCCTTTTAAGGCAGGATTTGCAATGATGTTGAAATGTGTTTTGGGGGTTAAAGTTCATTTTCTAGGCAAATATTGACTTAGCAAGTAATTGCTGTTAAGCTGATCACTCTTTATGACATTCTGGAGTATATGCAAATTGCCATTAGAAAAACTGAAGCAGTAGACTTTGTTAAAATTAATATTTGTATCATTCTCAAAACCTTTGGCCATGACTGTAGTGCTGATACCCGGGCTAACATGAGGTTCTTTGCATGTCAGCAAAAGCCTAAGGAGAGTGCCAGAGACTATGACTTAAACTTGCAGGAAGCACTCAAAGCACTTAAACTAGCAGAACCTGTCTTAGCCCCGGGAGCTGACAAAATGCTAATTGACCAGTTTATAGAGGACCTCCTATACCTTCTCACAGAGGACAGCTGAGTATAATGATTATTCAGACTCCTGAAATGACTTTTGCTGAGTTAAAAGATAGAGCTATCCGTCTGCAGCAGGTAGAGGAGCCCTGGGATCTAAAGTCTATGCAAGGCCCTACAGCAGCACCTCAGCAGCCAACAGCATCAGCGACATCTGCCATGTCAGCAACTGCTGCTTAAAACTGGGAACCTATCTCTAATGAGGCCCTCAATCAAAAGCTAGATGCCCTGACAGACACCGTTATCTCCATGGCTAAAGTCATCAAGGAGCTGCAAGGATCCAAGCCTGCATCCAAGATCGAGTTGGTGACCAGCAAGGAGGATGCTCCGTGGATGAGACCCAGGAGGTATCAAGCGACGAGAGGACGACCCAGCGACCGCTATCAACCAGATGGACAGCCCATTTGCCGTCGTTGTCAGAAACAAAGTCACTTTGCCCAGGAATGTGCTTTAAACGAGGATTCCCTGGGCAGGCGGGCCTCTGCTCAGGAGTAAACTCTCAAGGTCCTTCAGCCTTGTATCACAGATTCGTGGGAGGATGTCCGGTCATCCCTATCGTGTTGGATGGCATTCCCTTTAGTGCCTTGTTGGATACCGGGGTCCCAGATAACCTCGATTCCACATGTTCTATACAAAAGGTACTGGGCTGATTCAGACATTGATAGTGGTCCATCTGACATTATATTGCAGCAGATCGCCGAGACTGCCAGAACCGGACAGTGGAGGCTTCTGCACGAAGAAATCAAAGCCCTGATGATGAAACAACAGGTAGAAATATCTGGAGGTGAGATCGGCAGTGTACGAGTAAGTGATCCAATACTCATTGTAATACCTCCCAAAACTGATATGTTGGTCTGGTGTTGAGCCGCAGTAGGCATTAAAGGGCAAGATTATCAAGCCCTGGTAGAACCCGGGTACTCAGACAGTAGACCCACCATACTGACAGCCAGAGGGGTAGTCGAGGTACACCGGGGAAGAGTGCCTTTACGCCTTTTCAATTGCGGGGAAGATGAGGTCACATTACCAAAGTATGCTACCATGGCTAAATTGCTCACGGTTGATAACAACGCCATCACAGCCGTCGAGCCCTTGAACCCATCAAGTCAGGCGGATGACAATGGCTCAGGGGAAAAGCTGGAGGATTGGTGCCGAAAGCTACATGTGGGCACCAGGGCTGTGGAGTCGGAGTCATGGAGTCGGAGTTATGGTACCTATACACGCCACTACTGGATGGTGGCAACAACCGGGTACTTCACGTGCACGAGCACGCACAAACGGTTGCAAACGGTAATCGCACCACCTTTACACGCCGCAACAAGGTGAGCTACAGTAGGTTACATCTATCTCTGGATACACCGCCGGGTGTCTCAAGTTACCTCCTGCAGAGCACCTTACCTTATTTACACACCGCAACAACAAGCTAATATGGGCGGACCTGGTGCAGCAGGGACAACACATAGGCGTGCCACAATTGTGGATTACGAGAATTCCATACGCTGATAGGACAAAGCAATAAGATCATGATTGGGCAGCCAGCGCAGGAGGCTGACTAATACATGACGCTCGAGCAATTGTGTAGTGTGACTGGTCAGCTCCTTAAATATGCCGCCCTATGCAGCGACTACCAATCGTAACGCAGGAGCTTCCACCAATGATTGCTGATGGGGCGCGGTAACCCGGAGGCTGTGTCACGCCCCAGCTACATACCAGGTACATAGCATAGTGTAGAAACAACCCTTCTGTTCCTTCTTTACACTTCGATACAGGTCGCTACCATCGGCTGCCCCAACCCCCCTACTTACAATGTATGAAACTGAAAGTGAAAATGTGTTGCAAATTCTTAGTAGTAAAGCAGCTCCTGTAGACTAGATCATACTAGGTGAGCGTCTTCCAAGCATCTCACAGCTGACTGCTACTCAGAAGAGGAAGACTGTAAGAAGTATTATCCTTTCAACAAACTTTGCATCATTTAACTGTGAGTACATGAGGAATAATAACAGTATTACTGACCACTATATCAGTTGTATGACCTGGCAATAATTTTGTACAATTGTTTTTAGGAAAAACAATTGTTATTTGGATTGTGAATGCAGAATTAAAAACCTGAGAATGTCAAAGAAGCGTCACATTAAATCAGCTGTATTTGAACATTTCACCATCACTCAAGATAGAAAACATTATGTCTGTCAGTGCATGACAAATGATCCAGACGAAAACAAATGCTGTGAAGCCAAGATGAGTGCATATTCAGGCAAAGATAAAAATGCTCCTACCAGAGCTTCTAATCTAAAGAGACATTTACAGCGCTTTAATCCAGAAGTACTGAAAGCAGTGGATGAGAAAGACTGCATCCAAACCAATGAACCAGTGCCCAGCTCTTCCAGCCAAACAAAGGAGCAGAGAACTTTGCAGCCATCAGTTGCAAGATATTTTGCCAGTGACAAAGTTACTGTGACAATGACAGTAGATAAAAAACAGATCATAGAGCTTGTTGTAAAGGATAGTGCGCCTATTTCATTATTTTCAAGACCAGCTTTTATGTGTCTGAATGGGGAAATGGCCCGCAAGCTTGGTGTTTCTCTGGAGACAGAGAGTATTAGAAAATTAGTAATCGAAGAAGCTTTTTTTTTTGAATCATCATTTTATTGGGTTTTAATCAAATAAACAGTTGTACAAAATTCACAGAATCAAATCATAAAATTATTATATCCATTCAAGAAAACTGTTCAAGCAAGACAAATCATATATAAACGACCAACAGTTACAATATGCATCCCCTAACTCCCTCCCACCCACAATCTCAAGACTAAATTGTATTCAATATTTAACAGAAATCAATATGATAAATAAAGACTATATTTTATTGTTAGAAGTATATCAAAAGTTATTGCATCTCCTGAACCTAACATCTCAACCTACCTAATGTTCCTCCCAGCTCTTCTAATGCGTACCATGTTGATGCTCGAAAGGGTATCATGAAATTTTGTGTTTCCACATCTGTGAATTCGCTTTCAATAAAGCGTCTCCATTTAATAAAGAATTTTTTGGCTAACTTGCTTGGATTACGGAGTGTATCCAGAGCTTCGAGTGTCAACGTGTGGCGTAATGTATGTTTTACTTGAGACAAATCTGGGGGTCTGTCATTGAGCCAGTGCTGTAGCAAGAGTCTCTTTGCTACTAGAGCAATATAATGCCATAGAATGCAAGGTTGTCCTCCAGCACTGGAAAGTGGGTGATAGTGAAAAAGCCAACGTATTGGATCTAACTCTCCTGTGTCTCCACAAATTTTTCTAGCCCATGCATTGACTGTTTTCCAATATTGCTGGGACTCCGGGCAGGACCACAGGCCGTGCTCCAGATCAGTCATGTGTGACTTACACTTTGGGCAATGAACCCATCTTTCCTGATTGGTTGTAGATGGAGGTATATTGAAGCCCTGAATGGTTCCGTGCATGATCCTAAATTGGGAATCCTTCCATCTCTCATTTATAACATGGCGTCTTACTAAACCCCACCCTTCCAGGATCTTCTGTGGAAGTTCCGGGTCTGTGTAATGTTTACGCCATTTGTTAAAAGACCCTCCCCTTCCCTGTGGTCTCAGAATCCGTTTTAGTTTAGTGTATAATGAAGTTATAGATACCTCAGTATTGTTTATAGATATCAGTTCCGACCATAGAGAATTCTCAACCTCCCCCGTGATGTCACGTAAGTGTGAAAGCAGATAAAATTTCAATTGGCGATATTGTATAGCATGGAACTGGGGTAGATTGTAAGTATTCAAGACCTCTGACTCGGTCATCCACCTCTTTTCTTCTAGATTCATAAGGTCTCCCAACGTGTTAATTCCCTTATCTTTCCAAGTTTGGAATAGAGAGTTTTCTCGTCCCAATGGGAATGACGGGCATCTCCATGGGTTCAGTAATTTCGAAACCCTCCATGCTAATTTGAATTTCTTCCTAACCTCCTTCCATGTAATTATCGTATCTTTATAGATCACCGTATTTTTCAAAGTGTGGGGCAGACAAGTCAGTGGCGAATGTAATAAGGCTGCTAGATCCCAGGGTTTGGCCCACTCCCCCTCCAAAATTACATCTGAGAATTTGTTAGTGTTTCTAATCCAATCAAGAACATTACGCAGTATACACGCTAAATTGTATCCCCTAACATCTGGGAGCTGTAGTCCTCCCTCCTGTTTGGATTGGATCAAAGTTGCATATGCCAAACGGGGTCTCTTTCCTCCCCATAAAAATTTAGAGAAGGACCTGTTCAGTCTCTTTATGTCAATGTGTCTCAGCAACATGGGGATAGTTTGAAGTGGGTAAAGCAATCTCGCAAAGCTAACCATTTTCAATAAGTGACAGCGTCCAACAGAGAGAGTGGTAATTTCGCCCAGCCTGACAATTCTTGCTCTATCTTCTGAATGATTGGTAGAAAATTAAGTTTATACGTCTGTCCAGGTGATCTGGCTAGATGTATACCCAGATATTTAATACTATCCCTCATGACTGGTAGGCCACAAAGATTTTTTCGTCCCTTGTGCATCCCATCCCCCGGCTTTATAAACAAAATTTCACATTTGCTTTTATTCAAGGAAAATCCAGTTTGTTTGCCCATCATCTCTATGTCTGACAAAATATTTGGGAGGTCTTGCTCCGGATTTTGAACATACAAGATGATGTCATCCGCGAACAGTGAGAGTTTTATCTCTTTGGTTCCCACTTTAAAACCTGTGTAGGAATTACATTCCTCCAAATATAGTGCCAGAGGCTCTATAGCTAAATTAAAGAGTAGGGGGGACAATGGGCATCCCTGTCTAGTCCCCTTCTGAAGGGTAAAGGTGTCGGACAGAAAGCCCGGTATGCTAACGCATGCTTTAGGATTGCTATAGAGAGTCTGTATATATTGCCGAAAGGGGCCCGTCAAACCCATAGTATCTAAGACCTTTCCCAGCCATGACCACCTAACATTATCAAATGCTTTTTCGGCATCTAAGGTGATCATGGCTGGGCTGCCTCCCCCCCGATTGGCCTGTTTCCCCAGAATATCCATCAGAAGCATTGCTTTTCGGATATTCGTGGTCGTCGATCTTCCCTTGATGAATCCTGCCTGGTGTGTAGATATTAATTTGGGCAGGACCATTGCCAATCTGTCCGCCAAAATCTTGGATAGTAATTTCAGATCCTGATTTATTAATGAAATCGGTCTGTAGCTAGCTGGATCAGTGGGGATCTTGCCTGGTTTACGGATCAATTTAATGTAGGCCAAGTTCATTCTATCAGGGATAGGTGATCCCCGTAGTATCCCATTATAGAGATCGCAGAGAACCGGGGAGATCCTCTCCCTCATAGTTTTGAAAAAGGCGCCATTATAGCCATCTGGCCCTGGGGCCTTACTCGGACTTAAATTTTTAATAGCCTCTTCAATTTCTCCAGTTGTAATTGGGTTGTTTAGAATTTGTAAATCATCTTGGGAGACAGATGGCAATTTGATCCTGCTTAGCCAGGGAGGGTTCTCTGGGTCGCCAATCGATTTCTCTGTATATAGAGAAGCATAAAACCCGCCCAAAGTTTTCACGATATTCTTAGGGTCCTTCCATATATTACCCTGTTTATCTTTTATCGATTGAATAGGGGAAGAAGTGTACCCCCCTCGGGCCAGTCTTGCCAACAATCTTCCTGCTTTATCTCCGAATTTATGTAATTCTAATTCTAATCTATTTTTAAATATAATCTCCCGTTTTCCTGCCCACTCATCAAATTCTTTTTTAGCTAGTAACCATTTCTCTTTGTCGGGAGTCTCCATTGAGTTTTTGTATTGTAGGTAAGCAGATCTCACTTTCCGACTGGTTTCTATAAATTTTTCTTTAGCTCTTTTTTTGATCCCCATGCTGTAGGCCATTATGTGTCCTCTCATGACTGCCTTTGCGGTCTCCCAGAACAAGCTCGGATCAGATCTATGGTCCAAATTATCTACGGTAAAGTGTGTCCACCACTCCCCAAGTAGCTTGGTGAAGTTTTCTTCTTTGGTATACGTGTCAGGAAACCTCCAAAGATAGTCGGTTCCTTTCTCGTAGTTATCTTTGATCTCTAAGACTAATGGGCTATGATCAGAGATCACCATATCTTCAATTTTGACGTCAATCGTTCTTTGTATTATCCTGGTGGACCCAAAAAACATATCTATTCTGGACCATGATCCATGGGGATGTGAGAAGTGGGTGAATTCTCTACCCAAAGGGTTAGTTAGTCTCCAAATATCTGACAGGCCTGCCAGCTTAGTCAAGGATTCCAAGGTGCTGTCAACCCTTGGGCCCCCTATGTCTTGACTACCACTATGGATATGTGTCGAGGAACGTCTGTCTTCTTCCACTCTCATCACTGTATTGAAGTCACCTCCCACTATTTTATTAACTCCTATTTCCTGGAGTAAGGTATTCTGTAGTTGTTGGAAGAAAGGTCTTTGATTTGCATTGGGGGCATATACATTAAAAACATTAAAGACATCATTTTGTATTTGAATCGTCATCCGGAACAGTCGTCCCTCATTGTCACTTGTAGTGGAGACGATTGAGTGAGCCAGTGACCTGTGGATTAGGACTATGACTCCCGCCTTCCTCTCCACCGCACTTGACCCGAAGACCTCCCCCACCCATAGTTTTTTAAGGCGAAAGAAATCCTCCGAGGTCAGGTGGGTCTCCTGGAGTAGAGCAATATCTATGTGTAATTTTTTAAGATGGCGCAGAACCATCATGCGCTTTGCTGGGGAGCGGAACCCCTTGACATTCCAGGAGACCCACCTAACCATCAGAGTCCTCCCCGTACCGGGTCCTCAACTTTTTTTTTTTTACCAGCTGCCACACACAAATTGAATAATGAGATGTAAACCATGGTGCGCATAATAAGTTACAAGAGATGCACATTACGAACTTGGAGATATTTCCCAAACTGTAGTCTTTGCTTTTCCCTTCCCCCTCCCCCCCAACCACACCTACTCCATTCATCTTTACAAGTGTATCACTTCACTTCTTCCCTCTAGTGCAACCGACAAATGTAACCCCGCCCCGCCCTAGCTTCCAACCCGGCCTATTAAACAATTAAATATAAAAACAGTATAATAATGGTAATCTCCAACCTTTTGCTCCCTGGGACATCTCTTACCCTATCTACTCCCAGTTCTTTAGTCCCCTCCACAGCAGAAGTAAAGTGGTACCAAAGCCTACAACTTGTATAAAGAACATTGCCAACATATTAAAGGCACCTTTAGCTATCAACCATGACAGTAAATATGTAAGTCTCCAGCATTTTCCCAATTTCTTACCACTCCGCTCACGTTTCAGTGAAGATTTCTCTGTGCAGACATCCACTCGTCCCTTAGAATAAGAAATCTTAGTGACATTCAAGACTGGAGCTTAAAGAAGCGAGAGGAGTGGGAAAGAAACAAACAAAGGGGTGAAGCAAATCACATTAGCATAACTTTCCCATTTCGCCTGCATCACTCCCCTCCATTCACATTTTTAGTAAAGCCATGAGAACGTCGCCCAAACAAAAATAATCACAGTTCCATTTCAGCTTTTTCTCCCTCTCTCCTCATCTCTTCCTCTGCCAACGTGGACCTGTCTGTCTCTGTTGTCGTGGAGTTTCTGAAGGCGGTTTTCTCCCCGCTCCTTCACTTATCAGGGAGTTGGATCTCAGTCTATAAGTTCTTACAGAGTCTCTATCAGTCTCGGACTCCAAATCAAAAACAGCACTAGATTTCGTCGGGGATCCAGAATCATGCTGGGGTGATGTCGGTGTTTCCGCTGCTCTTGGGAACACATGTTGTCACGGATCGCTGTCATTGCTTCCTCAGGGTCAGTGAAGGTCAGCATGACTCCCTCTCTAGACCTGAATCTCAATATAGCTGGAAAGTTCAGCTGGAATCGGATATTTCTTCTATGAAGTAGCGAGCATGCTTCACTAAAAGATCTCCTGCGGCGCGTGACCTCTATAGAGTAATCCGCGAACACCAGCGCTCTGTGTCCCTGTAACAATAATGGGTGCTTTTTGGCCTTATAGGCGCGCAGGATCTCTTCCTTGTCACGGTGATTGAGAAATTTCGCTATAGCGTGTCTCGACTTAGTAGCCTGTTTGGATGGCGAGGTAGTGGCACCCGAAGTAGTCAACCTCTCTTGTGGCTCCCTCATCTGGCCAATTCTGTGGGTGCGCTCCGTTTTACATCTATGGGTTAGACCCAAGGCTTTGGGTAGATCCACCTCAAAGATTTCCACTAGTTGGTTAGCCGGAATGGATTCAGGGAGTCCCACTATTTTTAGATTGCTCCTTCGTGCTCTGTTTTCAATGTCCTCTAGTTTTGTATGAGCATACTCAGCGTGTTGTTGCAAAGACATTATCTGCTCCTCCAGCTCTTGTATTCTATCCTCTGCTGCACTTATTCTTGATTCAGCTTCTGTGAGTTGCTGATCATGTGCCTCAACTTTGGCATGTATATCTTTAGTTGTGGCTGCCACCATCTCAGCCATTGCAGTTTTAAAGTCATCAGCAAGATGGATGGCTAGTTCTTTTGCCAATGCCTTGTAATCAAAATGTGGGGCTCCCCATCCACCTTCCATGTCCTCTCTCCAGTCTCCCGGTCCTTGTTTCTCTCCTGTGCTCTCTTTGTCTGCCTGGGGACCACTCTGGGGCTGCTTGCTAATGGCGGCTGCTGCATTTTGCAAGTGTTCTGGGGATATGGCCTGCAGGGTCCCTGCGGCTTTATTAGCAGTGTCCGTCTCCTTCCTTACTGCAGCCTCCCCATCTCTGGACCCGGGCTTCCTCGCCACTTCTCCCTCTACTAGCGATGTCCCCTTACTGGGCCCGCTATGTCCGCCCTGCCCGCCATTACCGGTCTCCTCGTGCGGGCTCGCGGGTTTCTCTGTCTCCCGGCTCCTCGTCACATAACGGTCCATCGTGGACATGGTGGACGCTCCCGGGGTCTCAGCAGTCGCCGCTTAACTTGTGGATGCCCAGGGTCAGGTTGGAGGCAGATGTCGGCGGATTGCCGGGACGGGGAACGGAGCAGCCCTTAGATGCGGCTGCACATGGAGGCGCCGGAACCGGAAGCTCATCGAAGAAGCTTTTAAACAAAAGGAAGAACTTAAAAAAACTCTCAAGGGACGCTTTCTGTTTCTAAAAATGGATGCCTGCACACGTCACAGAGTGAACTATTTTGCCATCAATGTCCGATTTGTTTGTGACAAAAATGAATTAGTTACCAAGACATTGGCAGTAAAAGACACCAAAGCTCATCACACCAGTGAGTTTCTCCAGGTCTTGGTGGAAAAGGTTCTGCAAGACTATGAACTTAAAAAAAGAGCAAGTTCTTTCTGTCGTAACTGACAATGATTCAAATATGATAAGTACTATTAAGCTAATGAATGACAGTAATGATGGTGACCAGCAGCTAGAAGAACATTCTGGGTCCACAGACACAGAAATGTTTGAAATAGAGGAACACAGTATTGTAACTGAGGAGTAAACTGAAGTTGCTTCTGATCAACAGCAACATGATAGTTTAGATGATCTTGTTGAAACTGTGTCAATACGTTCTTTCATTCATCACATGCGCTGTGTTGTGCATACGCTACAGCTGGCTATAAGAGACAGTCTGCAAGAAGGACATGCTGCTGCACTGATTGGCAAGGTGAGAAAATTGGCTACTGTTGCCAGAACCCCTAAAGTTGACTCAATTTTGAAGAGACGTGCTGGAAAAGGGGCAATTATTGATCAAGCCACACGATGGGGCAGTACTTACTTAATGATTCAGTGCTTGGTTGAACTGAACACCTTTCTTGTAGACATGGCTAACCCTAACCCTCAACTGATGCTAAATGAAAGTCAGTGGAATCAGGTGACTGAGCTGGAAAAATTGCTAGAGCACCAATTAAAAAATTACAAGCAGAGGACGTAACTCCAGGTATTTTCTTAAAGGAGTGGAAGAACCCGATGTTTCGCCTGTCCCAAAGAGGAGGGTTAATTGCAAGTGGCATTGCTACATCAATGAAATGGAGAGAGGAGCTACTATTACAAAATAACATTCTTTTGGCAGCTGTTTATGTAGACCCGATGCATCGGATTCTTCTAGATGATCAACAGCTAAGTGAAGGAAAAGAAGCTCTGTTTGAAATAGCAGTAAGGATGAAAGGGTTGCAGAACAGTCAGGAGGAACAAGAAGAATTTGGTCGTCGTGCCACATCTTCACCTTCTTCATCAACCGATGAAGAATAATTTTGAAAAATATTTGGATCACAAGGACCGTGCAAAGCGTTCCCGCATAGAAGAAGAGTCATCCCCATCAAAGAACACAACCAGTACATTTCAGCTGAATTTTTCATGTGCACTAAAAGAAATTGAGAAATTTGACCATTCATCAAAAATAACAGTGCAACAAGCGATTCCTCTGTATCCTGACATTGTCAGAGATGTTGCCCGAGTGGTTACTGCTTTGCCACCAACCCAAGTTAGTGTAGAGAGGTTGTTCTCTGCTCTCAAAATAATTAGATCAGATTTGAGGGCATCCATGAAGGAGGATCTGACAGAGGCAATACTTATTCTGAGGACAAATTTATAGCTTTCTTCTTATTAACTGCATAACAGTGTTTATTGCATATTTACTTACAGTTTAGAAAAGTTTATAAAAGTTATTTGCTAATTTCTAATTGTATTCTAATAAATATAGTTTTTGCTCTAATTGGTCTGATTACTTATATGATGGTGAGAAACTGAATAAGCACGATGTTAATATTTTACAACAGTAAATTTATTGTTACTAATTGGCCATTTATGAGTCGGAGTCGGAGCCGGAGACCTTCTCAAGCCAAAGGTACAGTGCCTGGGACACGTCGTGAGTTCAGAGAAAGTAGCACCGAATCCTGATAAAGTCACCGTGATAAAGGATTGGCCAAGACCTACTAATGTGAAAGAAGTCAGGCAATTCCTGGGCCTGGTAGGCTATTACCGAAGATTTATCAGAGGGTTCACGAAGTTAGCAGCTCCCCTGCAAAACATCCTGGTAGGACAGTCAAAAAGGCCTTCAACCTGTAATCCTCTTTTCCAGTGGAGTGAAGAGAGGGAAGACTCCTTCAATAAGCTGAAGTGTGCGCTGATAGGAGAAGAGATCCTGGCATATCCGGATTACCATCAACCATTCATTCTATACACGGATGCCAGGAACGTGGGACTGGGAGCAGTACTGTCACAGAAGTAAGGAGGCAAAGACAGAGTTATTGCCTTTGCAAGCAGGAAACTACTGCCTACGGAAAGAAACCCCGAGAATTACAGCACCTTCAAGTTAGAACTACTGACAGTAGTTTGGGGTGTAACTTAACGTTTCAAGCACTACCTGGCAGCTGCAGAATTCACCATCTACACGGATAACAAACCCATTGACCCACCTGGATCCAGCAAACTTAGGTGCGTTGGAGCAGCGATGGATCGCTCGGCTAACTACAATTTTGTCATCAAATATAGGGCAGGCCATAAGAATGGGAATGCAGATGCCTTATCCCGGATGACACACCTGAAAGACATGGGAGAGGAATCGGAAGAGTTGGAAGAAAATGAACTACCGACCTTTCATCGTTCAAAGGTAGACAAGTATCAACCCGGCATCTACCAAAGAGAACAACAGGCAAGTCTCAACCCGTTAGCGCACCATGGATGTGCTGACACCCAGGATAGCGACCCGGCTGTGAAGCTTGTGAAAGAACTGCTTACACAACAAGGTGCGTACCCTAACCAGAACGCCCCGGCTGAGACCCAACAGCTCTGGAAAGAGAAAGGCAAGTTGCTCCTGTATCAAGGGAAGCTCTGCAGAAGGCACACCATCCCTAATACACATGAATTAGTCTGGCAGATAATCGTACCCAAGCGAGATGTCAAAATGGTCTTAAGGCCACGTTACACACACAGATATATTGGTCACAGATCTATGGTTGCAGTGAAATCATGGACACATTGTTCCATTGTACACAGCCACAAAATGGAGCAATGTGTCCATGATTTCACTGCAACCAGAGATATGTGACCAATATATCTGTATGTGTAACGTGGCCTTTAGAAGCCTACCACGACGGTGTAGGTCATTTTGGATGTAAGAAGTTGGAAGTGCTCTTAAGAGAGAGATTCTATTGGGTTGGCATGAGGAAATCAATTGAAGATTGGTGTAGAAAATGTGGCCCGTGCAACCTTAGAAGAAAAGATCAACAGAGAGCCCCACTCCAATCCATAGTAACCAAACAACCACTCGAGTTAATTGCATTAGACCACATCAAGTTGTCACCAAGCCGGTCAGGCTACGTCTATGCCTTAACCACCCTGGTCCATTACTCCCGCTTCTTAGTCGTGGTTCCAATCAAGGACCCGACAGTGAAGACGGCTGCAAGAGCATTTCAGACACATTTCTGTAGACCTCATGGCTACCCGGAACAAGTCCTTGCAGATCAAGGTCCAGCTTTCAAATCAGAGATTTTCCAGGAATTCTGCAACATGTACGGCTGTAAGAAGATCTGCACGACAGCCTACCATCCCCAAACCAATGGCTTATGCGAGAAGATGAACCATATTATAATTGATCTGTTAAAACATTACCAGAGTCAGAAAGAAATCAATGGCCAGAGAAATTACCCGATTTGGTAGACTTATACAACCATGTTCCGGTGAGTTCTACAAACTGCACCCCAGCCTACCTTATGCGTGCAAGACCCGGTAAGCTGCCAATTGATTTAAATATGGGAATTTTAAAACCAGAAGTTGAAGAATCCAATTGGGATACCCTACGTCAACAACAGTATCGCCAAGTACAAGAGTGCGTAGAGAAAAATCTTCAGCAAGCTAGAGCAAGACAAGAGAGAACCTTTAATCAACGTGCTCAAGTAACTCCATTACAACCTGGTGAGCAAGTTCTCAAGAGAAAAAGACACACCAACAAATTGGATAATCAGTGGGAAACCACCCTATACACAGTCTTACCATCTAACTTAGACAATGCTAAAATGTGTCTAATAAGCAAAGATGAAGGAAGAACTTCAGCAGTTGTGTCCAGAGACCTCAAACCGTGTCCTGAAACCTTGAAGACACCAGAAGTAACCGTAAACGTACAGGTCAAACCTGTCAAAAAAGAAGATGAAGTTTTCCATACAGTTCTAGGAGATTTCCCCAAAGCATGGCCAAATTACTACGGAGCAGTTGTAGTCCCAATGATTGCTTTCCCTCCAATGGTTGAACCAACACCAGAACCCGTATTACCAGAAGAAGTCCCAAGACCTGAAGAACTGGAAGTAGAACCCGTAGAGGAAGAACCAATTCCTGGTCCCAGTGAGCTTTCCAGTCCTACAGTCAGACCTCCATCTGCAATAGTACCAAACACTCCAAGAAGGTACATGTCCACCCACACCATCATGCTAAGTACACCAGCAGTACTCAGATCAGAGCGTAGTACTAAGGGTCAGTTACCGGCAAGGTACAAAGAATGTAAAATCAAATGTGAATACCCGTAATGTACATGTTTTGGTGTAAATACAGTAAGAATAGAACCCGGTAAATAGTGTACAGAAGGGTGGAGGAACTGGATTAACTCCCATGCACATCAAGTTAGGGAAAGAAAGTGCCTGGGGGTGGTATAAGTGATGCCAGGCCTCCTAAGCAGAGACACCTGTAGGGACCTTATTTATTTGTTTAAGTGTGCAACGTTAAAAACAAAGCCCAGTACCTACCGAGACTAGCCTGTACAAACGTATGACAAATTCATGAACTTTTCTTATTTATTTATGGACCATACATACCACGGAACTGGTTGTGGTAAAAACTTTATTGTAAATATCTGTCAGCCCGGAGGCAATAGACCAAACCTCCGGAAAGACTGCTTATTTTGAACTTTTGGACTCTTTTCTTCAATTTCAGTGATTTTTGTACTTTTATTTTTAAGTCTCTGTAAATATTGTTATGCTGTTTGTTTTTCCACAGTCCCGGAGCTCTGTCTTTAATTAAGGGGGAATGTGGCACCCCGGGGGTTAATGTGCCACAGAAACATCAACACGGGTTCACTCCCCACACAACATTGGACACCACACTAGCACCTCTAGGCCAGAAAGGGGGAGCTAAAGCAGCTCCCTTATATACTCTAGGTCAAGAGAAAGTAGGGCTGTTCAGTTCCTGGGAGAACTGAGAGAGAGACTGTAGTCTAAAGAGGCTGCCTCAGGATTCTCTACAGTCTGCTCCTCGATTCCAGGCCTAGCCAGGGTCTGAGGGTAGGAGTGCAAGAAACAGAGGAACACATCTTGGAGACTGATTGACTTCACCACTCACCCCAGAGGAGTGCACAGACTGGATACCGTATCCAAAAATGTGACTGACACACGCAGCACAGTAAACACCGAGATAGTGGAGGTTGTAGATCTACACTGTAATTCAGCGAAGCAACACGGCGGGGTCAGAAGCACACGGAAAGACTCAAGTTGCCTAGCAAAGGGGGTACCTGTGAGGAGAGACAGTGCCAGCAGCTCAGCCAAAGCAGCAGCAGGGCCACAGACACAGCGCAGCAGTGGGAAGCTGAGGACCCGGACAGGGTGGGAGCAACCCGCCCCCGGTACAGACTCCATGGACAGTTCTCTGCCAAAGAACATCTGCAGTAAAGACTTGGAAAACTTCAAAACCGTGAGTGTGGGTGATCCTTGTACTCGAGCCCTAATTTCCCTCACAAGCAGCCACCGTCTCCACTATCATCCCTATCCTGCAACATCTTTTGCATCCATCATAGACTTTAACTATCACTGCCCCGGGGAACCAGGCTCTACCTGCGGAGTGCCGTTTCATCTCCAGCTGCCAAACATCATCCCCGGAGGTTCTGCAGCAGCGGTGGTCACCCTGACCACAACCCGTGGGTGGCATCACGACAAACTCCTCTGTAAATATTCCCCTCATTACTTGCGGAACCCGGGACACAGTCCGGATCAGGACCGCCGTGACATCCCCAGCAGTACCCTGGTCTGGTACCGAGTACCCCGTCCCAGTGGGCTCCACATTAGCTTGAGAACCGTGGTTTCTAGTCCTTTGTTATGCTATGTTGCCTTGTCATGAGCCAGAGTAAAGGCTGGATTATACGTAGCAATATCGGTAACGATATCGCTGCAACGTCACAGGGTTCGTGACGTTGCAGCGATGTCGCTGCATGTGACATTCCGTAACGCTGCGGAGTGGCCTGGACTATTTTTTGATCGCTGGTCTCCCGCTGCCCCGGCATGTGTGACAGGGGCAACGACCAGCGATCCCCATGCTGCTCCGAGACACCCGACAGATCCCTGCGACCGTCGGGTGTCTGCGCATCGCTGGTGAGTCTGCCTGTGTGGCATCTCACCAGCGATCACATACCGATGTTCCAGTGATCCCGGTTCGGTCCGGTCAGATCGTTGATCGGGTCGCTGGAACATCTGTATGTGTAATCCAGTCTTAAGACAGTTTCCTTATGAGTAACAGATAGATGAGATGGACAAATGTCCATCTACAATCATAAGTTGATCTAATGCCCCTAGGCAAAATAAAACTGAACATGAGGTTCTTAGTGTACCATTCTGATTATACTGTACTAGATGGTGGCCCGATTGTAACGCATCGGGTATTCTGGAATACCTTGTAAACAGGAGTGAACTGCGTCACACTGACTGACAGCCTTGTAGACACGATTGAACTGCGTCACGCTGACTGACAGCCTTATAGACAGGAGTGAAGGACGTCACACTGACCGACAGCCTTGTAGACAGGAGTGAAGATCATGATACTGACTAATAAGGAAAAATAGTATGGAAGTGAGCGCTAGAAAAGACCAGGTAACTGAAAATTAAGAGAATTACCTCTAGGTTTATTAAAAAGTGGGTAAAGCGAGCCCTCAGCCACAACGCGTTTCGACAAACGTCTTTCTCAAGTGGATCCACTTGAGAAAGACGTTTGTCGAAACGCGTTGTGGCTGAGGGCTCGCTTTTTTTTTTTTTTTTTAATTTTCAGTTCCCTGGTCTTTTCTAGCGCTCACTTCCATACTATTTTTCCTTCTTATTATTACCCTTCGGGGTGTGGTATGAGAGCTGCTGGAGGAGAGACCTTGCTGAACATGCAATAGAGCTGTCTCCCTTGGGATTAAGTGTCCAGGCCGGTGGACACGGTCGCCCTAACCTTGGAGCCTTATCGCACAGAACCAAGTGGAAGGCCGCTTCAAGAACAACTGACCGATTTTACACTCACCTTGTATTCCATTCCCTGTTGTGCGGTGCACAACAGTTCCAGGTGAGTGTATCTCTGATTAACCCTTATTCTACGTGTGGGATCAGCGTGGCGCAACCTTTTGTTTTTTTCTTTCATGATACTGACTGACAGCCTTGTAGACAGGAGTAAACTGCGTCACACTGACAGACCTTATAGACAGGAGTAAGGAGTGAGGATGGAGGAGACTGTGAGGATGGGGAGGCTGTGAGGATGCTGTGAAGATGGGAGAGGATGTGAGGATATGAGAGGATGTGAGGATATGAGAGGTTGCAAGGATGGAGGAGGCTGAGGGGATGAAGGAGGCTGTGAGGACGGAGGAGGCTGAGGGGACAGAGGAGGCTGAGAGGATGGAGGAGGCTGAGGGGATGGAGGAGGCTGAGGGCATGGAGGAGGCTGAGGGGATGGAGGATGCTGTGAGGATGGGGAGACAGAGGATGGAGAAGGCTGTGAGGATGGGGAAGCTTTAAGGATGGGGAGGCTGAGGGGTTGGAGGAGGCTGTGAGGATGGAGAGGCTGAGGGGATGAAGGAGGCTGGGTAAATGGAGGAGGCTGTGAGGCTGGAGGAGGCTGTGAGGGTGGAGGAGGCTGAGGGGATGGAGGAGGCTGAGGATGGAGAGCTGAGGGGATGGAGGAGGCTGTGAGGATGGGGAGGCGGAGGGGGATGGAGGAGGCTGAGGGGATGGAGGAGGCTGTGAGGATGGGGAGGCTATGAGGATGGTGAGGCTGTGAGGAGGCTGTGAGGATGGGGAGGCAGTGAGGAGCCCACACGCTGTGGGGACACTCACCGCCGCTCCATTCTGTTGTCTTTCTGGAGGGAATGATATCAGGATAGCGGCGCGCGCCATGGCGCCATATTTGAATATGGCGCCATGGCGAGCGCAGCTATTCTGATTGGTCGGCGCTGAATGCTGCGACCAATCAGGATAGCGGCGCGCGCCATGGCGCCATATTTCAAATACACTGTACTCAGTGTATTTGAAATATGGCGCCATAGCGTGCGCCACTATTCTGATTGGTCGGCGCTGAACGTGGCGACCAATCAGAGGAGCAGCATTCAAACCGCGTGCCGCGTTCAGGCCGACCAATCAGAATAGTGGCGTTCGCTATGGCGCCATATTTCAAATACACTGAGTACAGTGTATTTGAAATATGGTGCGCGGCGCTATCCTGATTGGTCGGCGCTGACGCGCGACCAATCAGAAAGGCTGCGCGCGCCATGGTGCGAGCCGCTCCTCTGGTCGGCGCTGAATGCGGTAACTAATCAGAGGAGCGGCATTCATACCACGCGTCAAGCCGCGCTACTTCTCCGCGGCGACCGATCAGAAGAGTACTGCGGCTTGGCGCGCAGTTTGAATGCCACGAAAGGCACCACCGCTGCGAGCAGCCTGGAGCTGACCGGTCATCTCCCGGCTAGCTCGCCGCTGACCGGAGTTTAGACTGGAGCTCAACCGCGGCTACTGCGGCACGGAGGTCAGCTCAGCTCGCAGGTAGCCGCGGCTGAGCTCCGGTTAGCGGCTCACCAGCCAAAAGACAACCGGCTAACACCGTTCGTCTTGCGCGTGCTGGGTCCACCGTCTGCCAGACCGTGTATACCTGCGGAAGCGGCGACAACCAATGAGCTACCTCTGTGTGGCGTGCGATTTGGGCGACAGACACACTCAAAAAACCCTTAGACAATTATATAATAGATGAAGCCGCGAGCACGTCACGGCAAACCTCTTCGTAAGCAAAAATAGGCGGAACCCCTCTTACAGTCTCCAGCTTTTCAGCATGGGTGCTGTGGGGTACCAGGTACCCACCCTGCTGATTCATTGTCGGTGTAATAGTGGTTAGTGCATGACGCCACACCTTTAAGGCAGCAGTATTTACGGTAAAATTATGCACACATTCCAAAGATTCGCCGTGATTTGGCAGTGGGCTTCATAAGTCTGATCATAATGTTAAACTACCGTAAATATCTTGTTCAGTTTAATACAGTACCATATATTTTTGCCTAACACCACCAGATCAACTTGGGATTTTTGGATGTGCAGCCCATGTCTTTTCTACAGCAATAGTATTCATTCATGTTCTCAGTTGCAATGCCCCCATAACTATGAAGGACAGAGCTGACAGTTGGTTCAATACTGTATTTTGTTGCAGAAAAATACCGTACTGTTGGCTGCTGAATATTGTGCATTTTTCAAGAATGTCAAAGCAGAGAAGGCTTGCATTTAAAATTCCCTTCAAACTGGAGGTTATAAAATATGCTAAAGAGCACAGGAACAGAGCAGCGGAGAGACATTTCGGACCGCCTCCAACTGAAAAAATTATGAGAGTGGAGGAAACAGGAGGATGAGCTGCAAAATGCTGGAAAAAGCAAATCTGGTCTTCGTGGGCGTGGTGCAAAGTGGCCAGAGTTAGACGTGGACATGAAAGAGTGGATCACATGCCACAGAAATAATGGCCTTTCGGTGCCAATAAAAATGATAATCTGCGAAGCCAAGTGGATTGCTGCTGAGAAATGGCATCGATGACTTTACTGGATCACCATCATGGTGCTTCAGGTTTATGAAGAGATGTGGCCTTTCTATGCGCACCAAAACGAGAATTGCACAAAAAATGCCAAAAGAATATGAAGCCAAGATTTTATCTTTCCATAAACTTGTAATTGACAGAAATTGAATGGATTTGAATTAGGCCAGATTGGGAACATGGAAGACGTCCCTCTATTGTTTGATGTACCATCCAACAGGACTGTTGATGCAAAGGGTGCCAAAAGTGTAATGGTAAAAACTGCAGGACATGAAAAAAAAATTACACAGTTGTGTTGTCCTGCTGTGCCGATGGCACGAAACTGCCACCAATGTTAATTTTTAAAAGAAAGAACATGCACAAAGAAGCTATCCCTTAAGGAGTTGTTGTGCACGTACACAAGAAAGGATGGATGGACGAGAACGAAATAAGATTGTGGGTCGACAAAGTGTGGTCCAAACGTCCTGGAGGGCTTCTAAAAAAAAAAACAGCCTTGTTAGTGCTGGACCAATTCAGAGCACATATCTGTGAAAACACTAAAAAGTTGTTTAAAGAAGTGAAGACCCATCTCGCGGTAATTCCAGAGGGCCTTACCAGCCAGCTGCAACCTCTCGATGTTTCGATAAACAAGCCGTTTAAAGTCTACATGCGATAAGAGTATAATAAATGGATGGCTGCTGGCAATCATGACCTGACAACTGTTATACCTATGACGTATGAAGAGGCCAACTATCACTCAAGTTTGTTAGTGGGTGAAAACATCATGGCAATCAGTGAAGGATGAAACCGTTATTCAGTCATTCAAGAAATGTGGGATTAGTAATGCCTTAGATGGCACCGAAGATAATTTGCTTTATGAGGACAGTGGAGAAAGACCAGATTACTTACCGGTAATCTTGTTTTATGGAGCCATGACAGCGCCCACAGAGAGAGAGAGGGGATCCGCCCCCAGAGACAGGAAACCTACAGATAAAAAGGGGCGGTCCCCCTCGCCTCCTCAGTTGTGTTACAGAGACTGAGAGGAACTGCTAATTAGTACAAGTTCAAATCAGACAACTTCATAAACAAAATCATCACCACACACGTGACAAATAGAAGGACAAAAAAAGTGCAGAAAGAAGGGGGGGGGGGAGTGAGTGGTGCTGTCGTGGCTCTATAAAATAAGATTACCGATAGTAATTGTCTTTCTCTCGCCACGACAGCACCCACAGAGAGACTTACAGAGATCAAAAAAGAGCTCAGGATGGACACGTGTGACAAAATACCCCCTTCCTCCTTATACTAACCGTGTGGAGGACAGAGCTCCCAAACACCAAATCAGATGCAGATGAGAGGTCAAGTCTATAGTGTTCACAGGAAGTAAAAGGTGAGGACCAGGTTGCCGCCTTACATATCAATTCAATAGACGTGCCAGCCTGTTCAGCCCAGGAGGAAGCCATTGCCCTTGTGGAATGGGCCCGAACACCGTCCGGAGAAGGCACACCTGTAGCCTGATACACCAAGCAGATAACTTCTCCGATCCATCGGGACAAGGCACTCTTAGAGACTCCAGACACCTTCTTCTGACCCTGGAAGGAGACAAACAGAACCATACACTTCCTCCCTGCAGGGTCCTATCAATTTAGGAGAGGACGGCTTGTCTAACATTGAGCGATGAAACTTCTGTTCGGCAGGGGTAACAGGGTCACGATAAAAGGAGGGCAGAATGATCTCCTGACTGCGGTGAAACTTAGAAACTATCTTTGGCAGGCAAGAAGGATCAGGTTTCAGCACTAACCTATCAGGAAAGACTGAAAAGAACAGAGGATCCATGGAGAGTGTCTGAATGTCACTAACTCGGTGTACAGAGTAACTAATAAGGGTGTCTTAAGGAAAGAACCTTCAGAGAGGAAGAGTGTAGAGTGTAGAGGTTCAAACGGAGCACTAGTAAGCGCCTCCAGAACGAAGTTCAGGTCCCACGGAGGCACACTGGCAATGTGAACCGGAGTACTGCGTTCACAAGCTGAAATAAACCTAGCAATCCATCTATCCCCCGCAATAATAGCCCCATACAAGGCACCCAAGGCAGACTCCTGAACCTTAAGAGTACCAAATGACAACCCCAATTCCCTACACCCGTTGAAGAAATTCCAGGATAGCCTGGGTAGTGACTACCGCAGAAAAAGGGGCAGTATAAAAAGACAAAAAATTACGCCAAACTCTACAGTAGATAGTAGTAGAGGGCTTCCTACTCAGGAAAAGGGTGGAAACCAGACCATCCGAGAACACCCGCGATTTCAATAACCACCTCTCAAATTCCACGCAGTCAAGTGTAGAATGGTACTTGAGGTTGCCAGGTGACCCTGAGACAGCAGCGACAGGGCTGACGGCAGGATCCACGGATCCGACAGGGACATGGCTCGGAGCCAGGAAACCAAGGTCTCCTTGGCCAGAAGGGAGCAATGAGAATGACCCTCGCTCCCCTCCTCCTGATCACTAAGGGGCCTGTTACACGGTGCCACCTCGCCGGTGATTATGCCGGCGATGCAGGGCTTGGCCTAATCGCGGCACCAACACCAGCGAGTCGCCCAGTGTAACAGGGCGATTCTATGGCGAAAAATCGCCTCAGAATGATCGCCAGGTTTCACAGCAGTGTTGTGAAATCTGGCATCTGAACAGGGCGATAATGCCTGATGCCCTGTGTAATGCAGTGACCCCAATGTTTAACATCACCGGCGATGTCGGGGGGATGCACTCTCCCTGATTCCCCGCCGACATCGCCTGGCAAGAGTGGCACCGTGTAACGGTACCCTAACAGAAGAATGGACAGCGGAGGGAAGGCATATGCGAGATGGAAAGTCCAAGAGGATTGAAGAGAGCCCACCACATCTGGACGGTCCCTGACATTGAGGGAGGCAAAAATCTTGACTTGACGATTTGCTCTGGTGGCGAACATATCAATGTCCGGTAGACCCCACGGGCGGACAATCTGCCGGAACACACGTCTGCTCAATGTCCATTCTCACTAACGCAGTATGCCGACTCAGGAAATCCGCCATGGAGTTGTCCGTCCCTTTGATATGAAGGGCTGTGAGGGACAGTAGATGACGTTCGGCCAGATGGAGAAACTTGGATGCAGCAGACATCAGAGGCTGTGATCGCGTACCGCCTTAATGATTGATATAGGCGACACAAGTCGTATTGTCCATCATGATTCTGACGTGCTGGTGAAGCAACTGTGGGAGAAAGTGAAGTAAAGTCTGAAGTATCGCTTTAAGTTCCCGGACATTAGAAGAATCTGCCACCTCTGGACTGACCACTGACCTTGGGCCCACAGTGACCCCAGATAGGCACCCCACCCGTCTGGACTAGCATCCGTAACCACTACCTTAGATGGGGAAAGCACCCACGGAACACCCCGAGAGAGGTTACCCGGAGACAACCACAAGGAAAGGGAAGAAATGACCTCCGAAGAAAGGGAAAGGGAGCTCTCTAAGGACCCTTGCAACCCTCCTCAGCGCAGAGAATCTCCTGCTGAAGACATCTGGTGTGGAACTGATCCCATAACACCGCCGGAATACAAGAGGTCAAAGAAACCAACAAAGACATAGCAGATCTCAAGGACATACGAGGATGGCCAACCACAAATCCAACCTTGGCGAGTATAACCTGCTTCTTGTCATCCGGCAAAAAGCACAGCTGACTGACAGAATCCAGGTGCAGACCCAAGAAGGATTGACAAGTCAGAGGAACCATCCTAGACTTATCCCAATTGATCAACCAGCCCAAACTCTGCAAAATAGAAATGGTCCGGGACAGGCGATCTCTGCACTGAGAAACAGAATTTCCCACAACTAAGAAATCATCAAGAAACGGCACAATAAAAATATCTTGATGCAAAAAGACCATCACCTCTGACATTACTTTGTGAATATACGCGGCGCCATGGCGAGGCCAAACGGCATTGCTGCAAACTGAAAATGCCGGAGACGACCTTCGAACACGAGTGCCACACGGAGGAACCTCTCATGATTTGGATGAATCGCCAGATGGTGATACACATCTTTCAAATCCAAAACCGCCATAAAACTCCTAGGAAAACAAAACCTTAATGGCAGACTTAATTGACTCCATTTTGAAACTAGAGAACCGCAAAGAAGTGTTCAAGTGCCTCAAGTTAATAATAGTACAGAAGGACCCATCAGGTTTAGGGACCAGGAATAAAGGGGAGTACACTCCCCGTCCCTCCTGGCCCTCAGGGACCGGTAACAAGACTCGTTTCACTAACAAACTCCCAACTCCAACTCCAGTGCCTGCTTCTGCAAAGGAGACAGAGGAGAAGTCTGCACATAAAAATCCAGAGGAAAAAAGGAGATTTTTGTGTACTGACCGTAAAATCCTTTTCTCTTAGCCTCTAATTGGGGGACACAGACCCGGGGTGTTATGCTGCTGTCCACTAGGAGGCGACACTAGGCAGAATAAGTGGCTCCTCCTCTGCAGTATACACCCCTGGAGCAGGAAGTGCTTCTCCAGTTTTGTGCTAAAGCAGTAGGAGAGTTAACAGATAATAAAGTGACACAGGAAGTCTAAATGCGTAATAAATACAGTTAACAAGGTAATAACAGTGTAACAAAGCCTGAAACAACAGGCACGTGTGTAAACAGTTAAGAGTTAGCAGAGTAATACTAGTACCACAAGGCCTGACTAAGCAGGCGCATGTGGAAAACAGTGAAGAGTTAACGAAGCAATAATCGTATAACAAGGCCTGACTAAGCAGGCGCATGTGGAAAACAGTGAAGAGTTAACGAAGCAATAATCGTATAACAAGGCCTGTAACTAAACGGCTGACAGTACTACAAGGCCTGGAACTAAACAGGCACAAGTTTAAACAGCCAACAGTTAACAGAGTGATAATAGGCAAACATGTGTAAACATGTTAACCATGTAACAGCTGAGAAGCTATGTGAGAACTGTAGAAAAGGCCCACAAGGGCAAAAGGGTGGGTGCTGTGTCCCCCAATTAGAGGCTAAGAGAAAAGGATTTTACGGTGAGTACACAAAAATCTCCTTTTCTCCTTCGCCTCATTGGGGGACACAGACCGCGGGACGTCCCAAAGCAGTCCCTGGGTGGGAAAAAACAATGGAACTAGTAACACTGAAACATAGTCAGCGAAGAATTATACACCTACAGGTGGTCTACTGCCCCCTGGAGGATACTTCTACCCAGACCTGCGTCTATCGAGGACTGAGTGTGAGCACTGTAGTGCCTTGTAGGTATGTGTAGGTTAGACCCTTGGCTGCCGTACACACTTGGTAAACTGACGCCCGGTGTTAAAACGGCTCAGGGATCCCCTAAGTCCGTTTGGGAATGTGCCATTATACGTGTCGGAATGGCACGTGTTCGATGTACAAGCATCTTGGATGGTTGCTCGAATCTATGTAGCTAGAGTAGCTGCAGAAGCTGACAAGCCTGTATTACTGTCCTCAGTAAGAAGGAAGAGAGAGCCCGAGTCTCTAGAGGGCACTGTCGTGGATACGAGGTCCAGTATAAGTAGTTCACAACGTGAGTGTTTCACGACCCGATGAACAGTAACCATGCACAGCGATGACAGAGAGGGGTTATCAAGGTGGAAAAGAGTGTACCACCTTTAAGAAAAAAAGGATTGGACTGGCCGTAGGGGAACCTTGTCTTAGTAGAAGACCAGAAAAAAGGGAGGTGTGCACACTGCGCTGCAGGGTTCAATACTTGCAGAAAGTAACTGCCTCCAAAGAAAAAAACACCACTGATCATATGAGAATGCTAAGGTCGATATCCCCTATAGACTTAAGACGTGATTAATGTAGAGCCGTGAGGACAGGTTCAGGTCCCACGGGTGTAGTGGCCTGTGCTATGGAGCAATTAGATGGCAACCCCTCGAAGGAAGGAATTTCCTTAGATCTGGTAGCGAGACGTTTGTAGAAGAAGAAGGAAGGGGCTGAAAATTGCCGCTTGAAAAAACTTAAGGACTTGCCTGCGTCTAGTCCTGTCGGAGGAAACCGAAAATTCTTAGTAGGGAGTAGGGCCAAAGTGAATGGCCTCTAGAGGTGCACCAAGGAAATAACGATTTTCCATGAGTGATGTATAATATCATGGAGCTGGTTTCCTTGCCTGATTGTAGTCGCTACAATATGCTGGCACAAATCAGCCTGGTTAAAGGACCAGGTCTCAGGGATCATCCTCAAATTCAGAGAGAGGAATTCCGATGGTAGAATGGGCCCTGAGAGAGTAAATCTGAATGGTCAGGCAGGCGACCTGGTACTCTGCTGTGAGTTGGAGGAGATCAGCGCACCAAGCGCGTCTGGGACAATCTAGATCCCTGAGGATGATCTAGTGCCCTTCTGTTTGATCTTCCTCACTACCCTAGATAATCAGTGGTAGTGAGGGAAAAATGTATGCGTGACGGAATCGTGTCTAGTCCTGGATTAGTGCGTCAACTTTAAATGACTGTGGGTCCTGGGACCTGGCCGAGAAGGCTGGCACCCTGGCATTGAGGCGTGATGCTGTGAAAACCACAGCGATGGTCTCCCAGCGTCGGCAGATTTGTTGGAAGACGTCTGGTGTAAAGGCTTTTCGATTGCCTACACCCGCTATGTGAGCAGCTGACAGTACAGGGTTCGTGGAGTCCACCCATATGCCACAGCCATGGCATTGTGTGACCGTGGCTGCCTGCCAGAAGAAGGCTGAAGAACTTCAGTGCAAGGAGTATTGCCTTAATCGCCAGAAGATTGAAGGGCATTCTTGATTCCGGGCGGGACCATATGTCCTGTGTTCTGTGACGGGGGACACTGCGCCCCATCCAGTCAGTCTCGCAGTAATGGTTAGAACTCTCCAGCATGCAGGAATGAAGGCATTCCCTGCGTGAGAGAGAGAGAAAGAGAAAGAGAGTGGGTGAAGCCACCAGTGGGGAGACCGCCTGGTTAAAGATGACAGGCGAAAGATTCCTGTTGAGTGGTCAACGGTCTTGTTCCATGACTTGAGTATGGAAAGTGAAAACGGTCTGAGATGCAGCTGATCAGACTTGTTGGAACATTCGTAGAATTGTGGAGGTTGACGAGCCTTCCTCTCTTTTTATAACGTCTACAGTGCTAAAGACGCTGTGTTCGCAGTCCCTGAGGATCGGTGCTTTGATAAGCAGAATGTCCAGGTACAGGATGACGACACCCCTGGATTGATGGATAGCCATGACATCCGCCATGACTTTTGTGAATACTCAGCAAGCTGTAGTTAAATTGGTTAGTGACCCGTTGAAGGGCAGCACGCCCGAAACGGTGCCGTCGTCACCCGGTCCCCCTCCCTGCACCATGTAACAACTACCCAAATAAAGGACTCCGCATGTCGCAACTCCGGTGAGTGCCGCTCTTTTCTTATACCTTGTTTGATGGACTGTATCTCGCTGGCACCCTGGATGCCTGTGTGACCTACACTTCTATGCCTACACGCAGTTAAGTTACCTCATAGGTGGTGCCCTCCCTTGTTTTTGTTGTAGTTAAATCCAACTGCTACGAGTTGGTAATGTACTTGTTCGATGGAAGATGCCGACGGATCATCCTGTATATCTATGGACTCAAGGTATACCTTTTCTGCAATTATGGAGCGTGGAGATTCCATAAAGAACATGTCTTATCCAGACAAGCTGAATACAGATGGTTTAGGTACAGTACAGATCGTACCATACCCTCCTGAAATCATTATACGGGCACAGTGACTCCTGTGGATTGGCGACACTGGCTCTGCCAGGATAAGCTACTTGTCTGGGTAGCCTGGGACTGGTCCTTGTGTGACAACCATGTACCGACAGTGTTGGTCTAGGTCGTGACCACCGTAATGAATTCTGAAAAGATCGGAATTCTGCTTGGTAATGGCGGTTGAAGGGCTGTCCTGGTTGCGCTGGGGAAGGGAAGTGTTTTGTCTCCCCTGACATCTAAGGTTGACTCATCCAGCAGTTTTTCGAACAGGTGTCCACTGAGGTAAGGGAGACCCGTGAGGGGCTCCTGAAGGCCACGTCCGTTTTTCCCGTTACGTAACCAGAGGGGACGTCTAATGGCAATGGCATTGGAAGCTGTCATTGCAAAGCAATTGGCAGCGTCCAGAGTTACGTGCATCCGGTAGTCAGCTGAGGTGACGACTCGAGTTACATGGGCCGCCGGAGTAGGATCAGCGGACTAGGATTAATGGTTGTCGTTGCCCAGACTGAAGCGAATATAGGGGCTAGTGAAAGCCCTGAAGCCTCAACACTGATCTGGTCAGTTGTTAAATTTGGCGGTATTTTCGTGGTTAGGAGCTTGCGCCTCCCACTACTTTGCTATCCTGCTGTCAGGCCTAGGGGTAGGTTCAAACCCGGGCTAACATAGCAGATCAGGCTATTTCCAGACAGTTTACCAACCGCGCCACCGTGAGCTCCTGAGAGATGTAGATACATACATAACGGCTGTCTGTTATGGTATACTGTGTAGTGGCGTGGCACAAGCGCTGGATAGGGAGACTTGTATGTACGTCAGAATTAGCGATGTTATTACCACTGTAGGATACATCAGTGCTGTACAACGTGACGAGTTGTCACTGCCCCGTGTATTAATACATTGCACCTTGCATGGTGTACGGAGGGAGGAGGACAAGCTGCAGCAGGTTAGTGTTGCTGTCGTCCTTCAGTTGCTATTGGAGACTGCTGTACAGCAGAGCTGTGCTGATTGTGAGCTCCAAGAGAAAGACAGCACAACTGACGTAACCATGGAATCAACAGTGCTATATAAATTAATATTATTATATTATTGTACTCCCGTGCTAAGCACAGCGGATGCTGTGATATTGAAATGTCTAATGGCTGCGGAGCGAGTTGTACGTGCAGGATTCCTAAAAACCAAGGCACCAGATGTGTGCCTGAATGCTGCGGTCGGGAGGAAGCACTGTGGGTCTCCAAGGAGTGGGGCTCCAAGTGTAGTGGGACTCCCATGTGGTAACAGTTTACTCCTCCGCAGTGTATACATGTAACGATAGACAGGAGCATTATCCACTGCTTCACCGGCTCCCTTGTGTGGTTGTGCCCTGGCCTTGTATCTAAAAATGCATGGCCCAGCGCACTGACCCAGAGGCTACTGCCAGGTTTCTATAATGGCCGCCGCTGCTAAAAGGAGGGGCGGGCCTTCAGCAAGAAAAAGCGCCGAGAACAGGCCTCCCGCCCCACTGATGATGGGGCTGTGGTCATTCTGGTCATTCGGGGGGCAGGCCAGGGGTGGGCAAGAGGCAGCGGCTTCGCGCTAGGCCGAAGCCGCGGCCTGTAGTACAAATCCCATGCCACAAATGGCGCCAGGCCGGCGCGGAGGTCCGGAGAGGGATCGGAGTGGACCCGGACCCCCAGGGCCGTACAGCGCCGGTACAGTAGTGACCCCCGCAGGAGGATCCAGAAGGCTGGATCTCCTGATGTCCGGCTGTGAATGCAGGTGCTGGCTGCTGCAGGAGCAAAGGCAGCCTGTGCACCTTGCAAAGTTCACTGGCTGCATATTGTGTCCCCCGCCCCTTCAGGAGCGCACACAGCAGAGCTGGGGCTCCTGGTGCCGCAGTATTAAGGAGTGCTGCGTCCTGTGTTCCTCAGAGGCACTCAGCAAAGCTGAGGCCTCTGGAAGCAGTATTAGTGCAGCAATGTTCCCTGGCTGCATATGTTGTGTCTTCTGGTATCTTCAGGAGCACACACAGCAGAGCTGGGGCTCCTGGAGCTGCAGCATTAAGGAGTGCTGCGTCCGATGTCCATCAGAGGCACTCAGCAAGCTGAGGCTTCTGGATTGCAGCATGGTTTTTTTCCTACCTGCGGTGTCTCGACCTGAGAACCCCTGAGGGATGATTAGGGAGGGATGCTGCCGTCCACTTTCAGAGGACTCCTGGGTAGTATCAACCTCAACCCAGAGTCCCCAACAGTGGGGAACTGGGGAAGGAGGACCATCGTCTCGACCTCAACCAGGCACCCCCAACAGTGGTGGGCCGAGGAGGGAGCGGCATGTGGGGGAACAAAAGCGACCTCAACCAGGCACCCCAACAGTGGTGGGCCGAGGAGGGACCATGCCGGAGTCTCGTCAGAGACCCACTTTTCTTCTTCTTGAAGTAGAAATTCAAAAAGTGGAGAAGCACTTCCTGCTCCAGGTGTTATACTGCAGAGGAGCCACTTAACTCTTTTGCAGATTCTGCCTAGTGTCGCCTCCTAGTGGACAGCAGCATAACACCCCACAGTCTGTGTCCCCCAATGAGGCGAAGGAGAAACCTCAAAGTCCAGTCTGAGACCTGAAGATATTCAGGATCCACAAGCTAGACGTAATAGCCTGCCATTGTGTGGAAAAAAC
This sequence comes from Allobates femoralis, assembly GCA_033576535.1. NCBI lineage: Eukaryota > Metazoa > Chordata > Amphibia > Anura > Aromobatidae > Allobates > Allobates femoralis. Next base: position 137,019,219 of record JARQOC010000006.1, read on the forward strand.
ACGCAACCGACCCCTACTGATGGAGCCGGACTAACAGAACCTATTGTCCCCTCTTCCCAGAGGAACCAAAAAGGGCAACTTTGGACTTGCCTTGTTATCCCATCTGTTTCGGCCCTCATAGGGTGTCTTCTGACTGAAAGACCTGCGCTTGAACTCCCTCCTGTAGGACGGAAGAGATGCATTAGGGAATCCTGTCTTCCTTTCTGCCGCTTTGGCAAGGAGATCATCTAAGGCTTTGCCAAACAGGTACTCATCCTGACATGGCAATGCACATAAACGGGACTTGGCCTGTGCATCCCCTTTCCAGCCTTTAAGCCATAAGGCGCACCACGTCAAATTAGAAAGGCCAGCCAACCTGGCCGCCAGTCTTAAGGAATCTGCGGAAGCATCTGCCAGATAAGCTGCGCCGCCCCTTATCAGCGGAAGAGATGAAAGCAATTTTTCTCTGGAAACGCCTCCCTTGAGTTGATCTTCCAACTGATCAATCCACACCAGCATGGACCTTGCTGTACATGTGGCCGAGATGACCGGTTTAAAGGCCCCAGTGCAGGACTCCCAAGACCGTTTGAGGAGCATATCCGCCTTATGATCCAATGGATCCAAGAGCAATCCTGAATCATCCACAGGAAGGGATGAATGCTTAGAAGCCGAAGCTACCGCTGCGTCAACCTTAAGGATCTTTGACCATGCCAAGAATTCCTCATCCTCAAAGGGATAACGACACTTGGACGAGGAAGGAAGCGACCTTCGGCGCTCATGCTTTTCCCACTCCCGCTGAACGACGTCCTTCAGCGCAGAACTGACCGGAAAAGAATGGCGCTTCTTCTGGGAAAGGCCAGCAAACATAATGTCTTGGGACGACTTAACCTCCTTAGAGTCAGAAATGCCCATAGTACTGCGGACAGATCTGACCAAATTATCCATACTATCCAACGGAAAACATGACCTACCCTCCTCCTCAGATGATGAAGAGGAATAATCAGAAGAATCCGTGCTAACTTGACCACTTTCTGACTCAGACACAATAACGGACAAGTCAGGTTGAGATTTCTTCCTATGTCTCATAGAATGCATCTGCTGAGAAGAGGCCTGCAATTGTTCCCTAATCATGGCACGATGTCTGTGACGGGTGACTCCTCTTGTAAGGTTGTGGCAATACATGATTATTCCAAACGCCTGTGCCAGTTATCAGGGAGAAGGTGGGGACACAGAGCACATTTCTGGTGTTTCCCCTTCTTAACTTTCTTAGCCTAAGAGAGGGATACAGATAAGGACTTTAGAAAACAGACCGAGCCCGTACTCACCCCTTAATGCGGAAAACCCCTATGTACCGGTCCTGGAGGTCCAGCCTGAGAGGCAGAAGGATCTGTCTTGATACTGTCACTCCTGTCCGCGGAGCTCCCATCCCTGGAGAGACCACTGGATTTTCCCTTGCTGGTGCACGCACCACTTCACCCAGAGGGCACCCATCTGAAGCCCTAGGAGAGGACATGTTCGCCACCAGACAGCGCCTTGCACGCTGCCTTTCACATCCCCTCCCGCAGCACACCTCAGTGTGCTGTCACTTCCGGGTCACACCGCAGAGAGCCACTGCGCATGCGCCCCGCTGCCTCCGCCAGACCCGCTAGAGGAAGAGGCAGAACAGTAGGTGCCGCAAACCAGCGCCCCCATCACCATAGTCCCCCCCATGGGCAGCAGTAGGAGCCCGGCGATACACAGCGTTCCCGAGCTCCCCATGTGTCAGGGTGGCCTCCCCAGCGCTGACAGCACGGACTCCTCAGACGAAGGGAGAGTCTGGAACAGGACTTCCCAATGCTGCATCTGAAGCCCAGGCCCCGCCGTCCACAATGGAGACTGCACAGAGGCTAATTGGACCCAGGTAAGCTGCTCTTCATGCTTGCTGTAGGTACCCATCAGGGACAGGAAACAGAGTAAGCCCGCCCCTTTTTATCTGTAGGTTTCCTGTCGCTGGGGTGGATCCCCTCTCTCTGTGGGTGTTGTCGTGGAGAGGAAAAAAGTGATACTAATGAGTGTGGGGACTTGAGCTTCCTAGACTCCGACAGCAGTGATGAGGAATGCCTGAGATTCCCTGAATCCACTTCTGGGCCTGAGGACTAAAGTTTCTCCTCACTTGTTATCTGGAACATATTTTTTCCTGTTACTTATGGTACATGGGACTGTTCTCACTGCTGTTGAGTCTACTATGTTAAAATAATATTCTGTTAATTACCGTAAAGGTTTTTGCATACTATTTGACTGTGATGATGAATTCCTGGGATTCCCTGACTAGACGATTGCGGTGCCTGAGGATTAAAGTTTCTCCTCACTTGTTAGCCAGAACATGGATCTTTCTGTTACTTACGGGTACATGCGACTGTTCTTACAGGTTACCCACAATGCTGCTGTTTACTCCTGTTCAGTCTACTACGTTAAAATAATATTTTGTTATTTATATACACACACACACATACATACACACAATAGATTTTCCATGTAGGATATCTGTGTACTCACTTTAATGTCGCCATGCTGAAATCCAGTAACTGGCTGGTCTCTAGATCAAGTGCTGATATGAGGTGAGTACTATAATGAAGAGGCAGGGCCAGGGGCCTGTACACTGTGTTGTTATGTGATGCTCCAGCTCTGCCTTTTTATTCACTGCAGCACTTGTTCTGGAGATCGGCCACTTACTGGATTTCAGTACAGCGCCAGGGCAATGCAGGACACAGTAACGTGAGGAGAGAGCAGGGCACACGGTCGCAAGGTACCTGTGATAAGGTACCGAACATGCACTGCTCTGCCAGTCTTCATGGCAGTGATTCAGCACAAACGCAGGGTGCTGATTCACTTGCCGCAGCTGCACCCTGCTCCTCCGTTTTTATAGCCAGCGCATGATCTCCACAGCAGCTACAGGAAGCTGGGGAGCAACCAAGTGGGCTGGCTGTTAAAGTAAATCTCTCTGCGCCATCTTGAGTGCAGAGAGGTGGGCGTGGGGAACAAGTGAATATCCATGTCCATAATGAGCGGGCACACGTGATTCCTCCCACTTTTAACCCCATTCCATCACTGCCCCCCCCCCCCCCAAGCATCCAAGTTAAAATAAACACTTAAAAAAATAAGTGAGCATACTCCCTGCGCCATCCCCGCTCTCTGTGCTGTGCCTAGCATTTGGTCCTGTGAGCACCGAGCGGTGCTGACGTACTCTGCAGCGACACTCACAGGACCAAATGTCGGCAAAGACAGCGGGGATGGTGCGGACAGCAGGGAGCTAGGAGAGGGGTGAGCATACTCGTCCTCCTAGGGATAGCCAGTGCTTTCCATGCTTTCATTTCGTGGAAAGCACTGACTACTCACAGACCCACTCCTGTCATATACGCTGTTCCCGCTGATGATTGACAGCGGGATGCAGTGCATATCACAGGAGATAATGAGCGGCCCCACATGACAATGGGGCTGCAGCCGCCTAACAGCCCCCGGACACCGCTCCACAAGCCCCCCGCCCTACCCCATCACACATTTTCAATGCACTTAGAATTTTTTCCTCCACTTTACAATGCATCACATGATAAAAATGAATTATATCATTCCAAAATATAGTTCATCCTGCAAGAAAACAAGCCCTTAAATGACTATGGTCTTAAAAGAAAGGTAGCACAAAAAGTGTAAAAGCAGAAAGTCACAAGTTCTTGACAGAGTTCAGTTTGTGGGTGCAAAGTGAAAATATGTGGAAAAGTTCATGTGTTTCCCAAATGCATTCAGTGTGGCAGAATATTCCTCAGACAATTGTTAAAGTGAATGAAAAGAAAAAGGGGGAAGGGGAACAAGAGGCGCAATAGTGCCTTATCACTTAGACACTGACAATCCGGTGGTATAAAGGAACCACTCACCTATTTCAGTTGTGCGACCCACAACTGGTATGCAGACATGTAGTGTATAATCCGGATGGCTGCTGCTGGACTCCCACCGACCACTTGCACGTGGAATCACACAGTAAAAAATGGGAAAGGAAACGGTGTTCACCAGTCCGCGCTGCCAGGATCCACTTATTCCAGGGAAGAAACTCACGATCAGATGTGATGTGATCAAAACTTTTTATTGCATCCAACGCGTTTCAACGCCTTTCCTGATATCCCTGAGGAAGACGCCAGGAAAGGCGTTGAAACGCGTTGGATGCAATAAAAAGTTTTGATCACATCACATCTGATCGTGAGTTTCTTCCCTGGAATAAGTGGATCCTGGCAGCGCGGACTGGTGAACACCGTTTCCTTTCCCATTTTTTAATTGTTAAAGTGAATCAGTTACCAGGTCCCTGCTGCCTCTTCTGAGAGAAGCATAATGTAGGAAAAGAGACCCTGGTTCCAGTGATATCTCACTTACGTTTTCTGGGTGCAGTAAGTGTGAGAGATTTTAGTTGCAGCAGAGGCCAGAAAGCTATCCCCCATCCACACATCTGATAAGCAGCTGTGTAAATTATATGACAGTCAGCTGCTAATTAGTGTTAGGGAGGTGGTAGGACTAGGATACACACGAGCAGCTAGTCTGTTTTTGGCATCCAGCTAGGGTAAAGCAGACTTTTTAAATAGCTATATAGTTTTTGATTAGTTTAATGGAATTATACCTTCTATGTCAATATTTGGTTGGCTAGTAAAACAGACCGCTGCAGCCTGCAGGCCACAGCTGGCAGCTTTTCCTTGGCTGGAAATCCAAAACAGAGGTCACCCCACGCTGTTTATTTTTAAACAGGACATACACAGTGCATCAGTGAATAAATCAACGCTGCCTGTCTTAAGGCCTTGTTACACATAGCTATATCAGTAATGACATCGCCACGTGTTTTGTGACGTAGCAGCGACCTCGTCGGCGATCTCACGGTGTGTAACACTTAGTAGCGATCGGCCCCCCACTGGGAGATTGCTGATAGTTAATGAATGGCCTTGACCATTTTTTGATCGGCAATCTCCCCGCTGGGCATGCTGGATCGCTGTGTGTGTGACACGGGCAAAGAACAGCGATCCCCATTCTGTGGTCGAGAACCAGACAGTTCCTAACGACTGTCGGGTTGTCGGCGCATTGCTGGGTCATCGCTGGTAAGTCTGCCTGTGTGGCATCTCACCAGCGACCATGTAGCGACGCACCAGTGATCCCGGGCCAGGTCGGATCGTTGTCAGGATCGCTTATTTGCAAATATTAATAATTTTTCATTTGTGAAGCAGCTGGCCAACATTAAATCTTCGGACAACTCCTTTAAGTCACTTTCCAAGCAATTCAAACTAAAAAAAAAAAAGTATTTATTTCTTTACAAATTTAGATACAATGGCAAAAAAAACAAGAAAAAAAAATGATTTTAATATATAATTTATATTGTTTCCATCCTGAAATCAACACAGCAATTAATACTAAGTACTGGTTCAAAGGCAGCCAAGACCTTGTTTTTTTCCTGGGTGATCTAGTTGGTTTATGATGCTTGTTATAAGAGGGAAAATACTGACAATCATCTACCATAAATAAACTTCTGGGACTTTATGAGGAACAGATGAGTCCTTTGAAGACTCTTCATCTGAACATGGCTGTTCTCAGAGATCATTGTCCCTTCTCCTCAACAAAGCGACACATGCAGGACAGCTGGCAGCAGAGATGGCACGGGGCATGGAATGAACAATTGTGAAGGCGGACAGCGCAGAGCCTTCCTCTTAAGACCATGTAGGATGATGCAGTTGTCAGTCAGCTTTGAATCAATTCTCACCGCCCAGCAATTCTTTTCCACAGATGCAAATTTAGCTAAAAGCAAAATACAAAATCTACCAAAATCTTTTCTTCATTCCCAACTTTAAAGCCTTAAACAGAAAACGCAAAAGACAAATATTCTTGATATATCAGTAGCATAACATACAGGTTCAGGAACATTCTCAGTGCTGATATCCATAATATATGGCCATCTTTTCCCGAGAGCCTGCATGTTTTAAACAGAAGCTTTGTGTACATAGCAAGTGGAATTTCTACTCCAATTATTATGCCATACTTATACTTTGTGTATACAAAATTATACATTTGGATTTCAATATTTATTTAGGATTGTTCTTGTCTGCTTCTTTCACTTAATTCATTCAGATCATTCATCTGCACAATAATGGAAATAATGCACCAATATTAGGCGCCAGTATCTGGGTAATCTATCTGATAAGGTAACTGGAGATAAACTATCACTCTAAACTTGTGGTCGTGTTACAACCGTTAAAACAATGACATGTTAATCTGGTTTGGGACAATCCGTATTTTATGGAATTGGGAAAACACATTAAAGTGACATCTCAAATCATAAATTCTTCATTTTGATGCTTCCTTAATGATAAAAAAAATTAAATAAAAATAATATAATTTACGAACCTTACTTTTATAGACAATGATCATTCCTTTCCACTCAAGTCTAATGAATTTGTATTCTCAATGATCTGATGCGGCAACCCCAAAAACTACTTCCAAAAATCATGTTCCTATATTAGCAGTGGATGACATGGACGTCCCTTAGCGACCTGTGCAATCCTCAGTATAAATGTTTTATAGACAGAGCTTTATAGCATTGTTTATTATATCTGAAAATAGTTATTGGATCTCATTAAAGACCTTTTTCATTAAATTTGGGGAAAGGAAAGGAAGGCTGTAAAGGAGGTCACTTAAAATAAAGAGCAGGGGATCAATCAGAAAGAAAATACATCTGTTATGTGGTGTCCTGTTTGTAGTAGCATAGTAAAAAGACCAAGGTGGTTAAATGTCAATAAAGGTGGGAGCCACCGCGTCCTCTAACTGAGAAGCTGCCGGATCTCTTTGGGCATGTGACACAGGAAATCTACGTAGGAAGCGCCTCCATTTAGGTTCTTGTCTTCTACCAACAGGTGTTTGAAAAACATCTCAAGCTTGTCATCCTGCTTGACGATCAGCAACTGGAAGAGAAGATGGGGAAAATAGAGGGCAATTAGGTACCATAGGTAACTGTGGCCAGAGGTGAAGGGTGGTGGGGTGAAATCAAGCGGCAGTGTCCTCACCTTCATGTATCGCGGCCTCTGTGCTCTGAACATGGTGATAATCGCATGCATTTTATTTGAGACAGGATTATCCAGGACTGGTAGAGAACTCTGCAAACAGAAAAGTCACAAATAGAAAACAGTTTTAGACATGGCATACTTACAACTAGAATCTAAAGGTTTCCTTAGCATAGATCATCAATATCAGATTGGTAAGGAATCAAGACACCTGGCGATCCCACCGATCAGATCTTAAAGGGAACCTGGCATATCTTTCCGATATTAACCGCCCTCAATGTGTTTTAATTAATGCAATGTGCATCATTAACATGCTTTTCCAAATCAAAATTACACAGTGATCTTAAAAAAGACTTTATATGGTGAGGAGACTGCACACACACCTGGCTTCAGTCATATGGGGGGGGGGGGGGGAGGGAGCTTTTGCTTACTGTTATTCAAGTTAATTTATGATATTCTTGTAATTTCATCATCCCTCCTGCATTGTAATTGATTAACATCATTGCGGCACCTTCACCATCAGGACCTTCAGTGGTTACGATCAATATATTACACTGCAGAGGGCATTACTAGGTTTAAATAACTGCATGACAAAAGTGGGCAGACGTTACTGATTCCAGGAGAAATATCTACGCCATGACTGTTTGTGCAAGTACCTAATGCAAAGAGCTTAATATCTAAAGTGCTTTATTATGATAAATACATGCATTTTTTTTAAACCAGGTTAGTGATTCACAGTGCAAGATCTAAAGAATATTGGTGGAGGTTTAAAAACAAAAAAGGACATGACAGGTTCCCTTTAACACCGGTCAATTTACCCATTACAAATGGAGCTGAATAGCCCTTTCAGTGTGGCTCTGATGTGCTGAATGCAGCTCTGGCATTCAGTACTTTTCAATGTTACATCTGTCCTCCGTGAAGCAAACAGCTGATTGGTGGTGAACCTGGCGAAAGACCCCATTCAACTCATGTGCATGATCAGAAAACCCATTGAAACAAAAATGTCAACCATGCTCCTATTAAAGTGAGGAAAACACATTGGAGCAGATTTATTAGAACAAAGTTAAAGTTAGAATTAGACTAAATGTACCATTTATTGAAGATCTGAAACATGTACGCCGCCCTTTGGGGCTCACAGGTTATCCTTGTAGTCATGTTTTTATAGACTCCTTGTGGTGTCTGCATCACATTTTTATGCATTGTTTTTCCAATAAAAAACAAGCTTTTATTGAAAAACAGTGGACTGAACCCTGGATCATTTGCGGATACAGTAACTGGTGGCATTCACGTTATATTTGGTTGCCCGTTGTGGCCAACACCACAGTAATCAGCTTTCCTTAAATAACAACTGGACAGAGCAGCCCTGCCAGGCAGTTTACTTCCTAATAAGTTTTAGTATTAAACATACAAATAAAAAAAAAACCTGTGACACACATTGGGCCCGCCACTGTCGACCCAAAATTAGTCTTGACTTTAGGGTTGGGCGGGAAATGTTTGTGATCGTGACAGAGTCAACAAGACAAAAAATAGCATCATCAAATAGGACACAAGGAAACGAGAAGTGTGACAAGGAGGGTGGATCCTTGATGGACTTTTTGCCTAAAAGTTTCACTCGACTTTACAGTGCTCTGGTCTGGTTGTGTGCCTCATAATGGGGTCTAGTTAACCAAGTGTTATATTACGAAGACCAAAATATGAAACTGACCTTTTTTCCAACTTTGTTGGTATTTTTTATCAGGACCCAATAATGTAGCCCAGTTTATCTCATACCCATACATTCACACACAAGTTCATTGTTCCATCAACTTACCGCACTACAGTCTATCTGGCTAAAAGAAGAAACGCCAAAGAGGTTTTGGATAAGGGCCTGCTGCACATTTGCACCAATCCATATAAATAAATTTAGGCCATTCTCAAGCAGGTAAATGTCCCCCTTGGAGAGTCGTTCTTCTGAAGTTCGGATAGCCACAGGCAAAGATTCGCTGGCAGGGTCTACTTTGGACTGGAAGAAGAGGAGAATATAATTATACAACTATTTAGGTCCATATAAATAAATTAAATTCCCTAATTAACTGAGTTATATTATGTGAATGCTTCCTCAGCCTGATGGGTTACCTGTGTAACAGCAAGAATGAGCGGCTGTAAGGACAGGTCACATAAACTCAGACTTAGCGATTTCTGCTCACTGAACTTCAGGACCACGTTACATTTGACATTTCTCATCACCATTTGATGTACAAGCATTTTTGGGCAACCGACATTTTGCTTCTCAGAGTGTTGGTGGCTATAACCTTTAGGCAGTACAAAACTGCAGCAAAAATGGAGTTTAGATGGTTGTAAGCAAATTCTCTAGCAGTCGAATTCCTGCATTTCTTTTGTAAGGTTTTGCTGCGTTTTTATCTCTCTTTATAAACAACTGGAGGGATGGATACAATTCGGTCACTCTGTTTAGTATAAACCATTCATTACTTATGATTAATTTAGGCTATGTACAAGGGGATACATAATGTATAATTGTTTTACATAGTGTTTTTTTTTTTTTTATTCTCTTTTCTTCAGTCCATGATTACATCACTGGAAAGTCCTATGACAATCACAAGATGAAGACTCCTTTTATCATACAGCAATAAAAGGCTACCATATTTTTTGCTTTATAAGAAGCACCGGAACACCCACAAACTTAGATGAAGAAAATAATGGAAGCTTGGGAAACGGAGGGGGGGGCATTGATGGTGCATGAGCGACAGGGTCACAGCAGGCAGGATCTTGGTGAAGGGGATCATCGGTGGCGGCAATGCTGTAGGCAGAAGGCAGGGTTGCCGATGGATGTCGGAAGTGGTGCAATGCTTGTTGGCTTGGAGCTAGGAGTGTCGCGGTGTTTGGTAGGAATTGATACATCTGGGTACAAGCAAATGGCGCTGAGACAGAGCAGGCATGGCCATATATCTCAGAGAGCTGAGGGCTCGATGTGTGCCTGCGCGGTCTCTACTAAGTGGACTTTAAAAAAACGGCTGCAGAAACAGCGCAGATGAAGATCTTGGAAAGTCGAAAACTTTATCTGCACATGCGCCGCCTCCGCAGCAACTTTTTTTTTTTTCAAGTCCATCCAGTAGAGGAAGTACAGGCACAGATCGAGCTCTTGGCTTTCTAAGATCAATAGCTAAGCCTGCTCTGCCTCTGAAGCGATTTGCTGGTACCCCAAAGTATCGATTCCCACCGAACACCGTGACACCCCCAGTTCCAGGCCCGCAAGCATTGCCCCACTACCAACATCTTCCTGTGCGCCTCCACACTACCACTGCCGTAACCCCCGGTTAGGCAAGATTCAAATTATATGATGCACTCCCATTTTCCTCCCAATTTGGGGGGGGAAGTGCATCTTATATTTAGAAAAAATATGGTAAATGCCAAAGATGGCAGAACACCTGCATCAATATGGGATAGTACATATGTGTAGTGCTTACGCTTCAATGCCATTTAAAGGGCTATTTGCATTCATTAAACTGGAAAATATAAGCCTATGTTAAAATACAATTTTATATCCCCTATTACATGCCGTATATATGCTGCAGGGATGTAACTTTGCTTTATATCTCTGTAACCAAGTGTATTGGAGGGAATTCTACATCCCACTTACATACAAGAAAATAACTCACAAAAGGCAAAAGTCTTGGGTAGAAAAAGACATTGGAGTCTGAAACATCCATGGAAGAAATGAGCTGGCGGACATAGGCCCGGTCATCAATGGTCACATCCGCACCAGGCTGCAGCACATCACTTTTGAGCACACAGTTCAGGTAGACCGGTAGCAGCTTCATGCATTCTGGGAGAATTAGCTGAAACAAAGAAATGCTTTGTCATTTTCTACATACTGTAAAACATGGGCAATTAAAAAAAAAAAAAAATTAGGCTGTGGACACAAACCAGAGTCATGCTGTGGCTATAAGCCAGAGCAAACCTGAGCCACTGAGGACTTTTCACTATTATATTTTATTATATACGGTATATTATATACTTACACAGTTGGTCTTGATGCAAAGCAGTTGTCACACCAGCACAATATGCCGATAATTAGAATATCCCTGCGGTTTTGTAGGTGATGCAACAGATTCCGTGCAAAATGAAGTGATTGTGCAAGGAAAGAGTGAGGAGACCACAACACAACTGCTGCTTGTGAACACAGCCCTAAGCATCTATGGGCGGCACGTTACCTGTCCAGCAGATGAAGGACTAGCACAATTCTTGCGATAACAAGCCAGGATCTGTGCACACTGATTAATCAAAGTATCGCGTACTGCCTTTGTAGGGTTATTTAGGACTCCTCTGTAAGCTGTAAGAATATAAACATGTATGGTGGTCAAAAAAGATGCTGTACATGGAGGACAATGGAGCAAATAAAGCAGGTCATAGCGAGGTTGTGTGCCCAGTGCCATAAGGGTCTTTGTATGTATTCCTTTTTTGTACAAATCACTTAGGATTCCCATTTCATTGTCCACTTTAGTACCGTATATACTCGTGTATAAGCCGAGTTTTTCAGCCCAAAATTTGGGCTGAAAAGTCTCCCCCTCGGCTTATACACGAGTCAATACGGGGGGGGCTGTGTCCGGGGCTGTGTCCGGGGCTGTGGAGGCTTCAGGAGGCGGGGGGGGGGAGGCTGCTGTATGAGCGGCCCCGTCACGTGGGGCCGTTCATTAAATATGCACTGCTTTCCCCTGTCAATCACCGGCAGGGGGAAGCAGTGCATAACTAATTAAATCCCCCCCAAGTGCTGGCACCTGCCCCCCCTTGTAAGGGTCCCCCCCCCCGATGGTTATATTACCATTCCGGACTTCTGATCCGCGCCGCTCCTCGCTCCTCCTCGCTTCTCCGTCCGTCTTCTACATCTCGGATCTCCGGCCGTCGCAGGCATGTGACGTCATCGCGCGGCCGGGGATCCCGGATGTAGAAGACGGACGGAGCAGCGAGGAGGAGCGAGGAGCGGCGCGGATCAGAAGTCCGGAATGGTAAGAGAAGCGGGGGGGGCCCTTGCAAGGAGGGGCGAGTGACAGCATTTGGGGGCTGCTGGGGACCCCCAGGGGGCTGCTGGGGACCCCCTGGGGGCCGCTGTGTACCCCCAGGGGCTGCTGGGGACCCCCAGGGGGCTGCTGGGTACCCCCTGGGGGCTGCTGGGGCACCTGCTGGGGACCCCCTGGGGGCTGTTGGTACCCCCAGGGGGCTGTTGGTACCCCCTGGGGGCTATTGGTACCCCCAGGGGCTGTTGGTACCCCCTGGGGGCTATTGGTACCCCCAGGGGGATGTTGGTACCCCCTGGGGGCTGTTGGTACCCCCTGGGGGCTATTGGTACCCCCTGGGGGCTGTTGGTACCCCCAGGGGGCTGCTGTTACCCCCTGGGGGCTGTTGGTACCCCCTGGGGGCTGTTGGTACCCCCTGGGGGCTGTTGGTACCCCCTGGGGGCTGTTGGTACCCCCAGGGGCTGCTGGTACCCCCAGGGGGCTGTTGGTACCCCCAGGGGGCTGCTGGGTACCCCCAGGGGGCTGCTGGGTACCCCCTGGGGGCTGCTATATGTACCCCTGGGGGCCTGCTGTATACCACTGGGGCTGCTGTATACTACCACTGGGGCTGCTGGGGCTCCTGTATACTACCACTGGGGCTGCTGGGGCTCCTGTATACTACCACTGGGGCTGCTGGGGCTCCTGTATACTACCACTGGGGCTGCTGGGGAATCTGTATACTACCACTGGGGCTGCTGGGGAATCTGTATACTACCACTGGGGCTCCTGTATACTACCACTGGGGCTGCTGGGGCTCCTGTATACTACCACTGGGGCTGCTGGGGCTCCTGTATACTACCACTGGGGCTGCTGGGGAATCTGTATACTACCACTGGGGCTGCTGGGGAATCTGTATACTACCACTGGGGCTCCTGTATACTACCACTGGGGCTGCTGGGGCTCCTGTATACTACCACTGGGGCTGCTGGGGCTCCTGTATACTACCACTGGGGCTGCTGGGGCTCCTGTATACTACCACTGGGGCTGCTGGGGCTCCTGTATACTACCACTGGGACTGCTGGGGCTCCTGTATACTACCACTGGGGCTGCTGGGGCTCCTGTATACTACCACTGGGGCTGCTGGGGAATCTGTATACTACCACTGGGGCTGCTGGGGAATCTGTATACTACCACTGGGGCTGCTGTATACTACCACTGGGGAGGCCTGTATACCACACTGCTGGGGTCTGTATACCTGTGCTGGGGTCCACCCTCGGCTTATACACGAGTCAATAGGTTTTTCCAGATTTTTGGGGCAAAAGTAGGGGGGTCGGCTTATACACGGGTCGGCTTATACACGAGTATATACGGTAATATCGGAATAGTTTGTAAAGAAAAAAATTGTGTACGTAATGACCTGTCAGTCAACTGGAGCTGAGCATGGAGAAGCCGGCCAGAGACCGCATCGGACTAGTCAGGTCTTTTCCTATGATCTCTGGCCAGCTTTCCGAAGTATATGTCTCTGAAATGCTGCAGCCCTCATGCAGCCAGACTGATTTCTGTTGCCCGTGGTTCAGCCAGCCTGCACTCTCATTAACTATGCATTGACTTTCTTAAATCTGCAATTTTTTTGTGCGTTTTCTTTTTCCATTGTGGTAAAAATGACTAGGTCAGCACGATCACAGCGTAATATCTATCTTGCATGTTTGTTTTATGTTTTAAGAGGTGAAAAAATTATTTTAAAATTCATTAACATTTGCTTGTTGTCACCATTGTTTAAGTCCCACAATGTTTCATTTTTTGGTTAGTAGAGCTGTAAGAAGGCTTTGTTTTCTTTGCCTGCTTTCTAGCAATACGACGTCTTAAGTGCTCATTGAATTTTCTTTTTGCAGAGCTGCAACAACCGAAAGACAAGACAGACACAATTCTGCTACTCTGATTTTTGCTGCTGTTGTGTTACTGATTGGGTTAATTAGGCTGCTTTCACATCTGCGTTTAGTGCCGTTTGTGGCAGATCTGGAAGCTTTTCAGCATCTGCCGTGTAAAGGCTCACTTGCGGCAAGCCTCACTCATGCTCTATGGGACTTGTGGTCAGGTGCTTCAAGCGCAGATTTGCCGGATCCGGCACTTATGGCAGCGCAAAAAACAAACAAAAAAAAAAACGCTGCCAGCAGCATTTTTTTCCAATCTGGAAAACACGCACTTGCCGCAAGTCCCATAGGGAATGAATGAGGCTTGGCGCAAGTGAGCCGTTACATGGCAGATGCTGCAAAGCTGCCGGATCTGCCACAAACGGCACTAAAATGAGTATTTTGGTAAATCAGACTTTGATGGACAAGTGATGCCAAATATTCACTAATCTTATTTTTAAGAGGGAGTAAAATGAGTGAAGCTCTGGCAAAAATTAAGAGACCACTGGAAAGTTTTCTAAAAATCACCATTTTTACGTGTCTGACAGCCATTCCATTCCAGTGTCAGTTGAATTCCAACCAAAGAACACCTCATTCTACTTACTGTCCTTCTGATTAGGTGATCACCTGAACCAAATCTTATTTAATGAGGGAAAGTATAAAAAACACTGCTGTGGTCTTCACAATCCGCTTGCAATAGGACAAGCTGGATGGCAAGACAAGTGCTAGGAATAGACCAAAAGTAATTTGAAAGAAAAAATAACCCAACCATGCCACAGGAGTTGAAAAGACAAGTATTGAGTGAGCAAAAGAAGGGCTCAATTCTGGCTTTACTAGCAGAGGGATACAGTGAGCGTCATATTGCCTCCATCTTTAAAATTTTGAAGATGGCAGTCCATTACAACAAGGTTAAGCAGCAGACATTGGGGACAACTAAGCTACAGAACGGCAGAGAGCGAAAGTGACTCCCCACTGACCGAGATGACCGTCATCTTATTCAAAGGTCACTCAGCAACCGCAGGATGACATCAAGTGACCTACAAAAGGAATGGCAAATGGCAGCTGGGGTGAAGTGCATTGAAAAACAGTTTGTAACAGGCTCAAGTCATGAACACTAGACAAAAGCCTTTCATCAATGAGAAGCAAAGGAAGAGCCAGGCTAAAGTTTGCCAAAGACCATAAAGATTGGACCATAGAGGACTGGAGTAAGGTAATCTTCTCTGATGAGTCCCAATTTTCAGCTTTGCCCAACACCTGGTCGTTTAATGGTTAGACCAATAAGGCCATCAGTGTCTGGGGATGCTTCAGAAAGGCTGGAATTGGGCAGGTTAATCTTTGCGAAGGACGAATTAATCAAGCCAACACAAGGTTATCCTTGAAAAACACTTATTCATGCTCAGGCAATGTTCCCCAACTCTGAGGACTGGTTTTTCCAGCAGGGCAATGCCCCATGCCACATAGATAGGTCAATCATGTGTGGATGATGGACACCACATCAAGACCTTGTCATGGCCAGCCCAATCTCCAGACCTGAACCCCACTGAAAACCTTTGGAATGTAATTCAAGAGGAAGATGGATAGTCACAAGCCAAACAGAGAAGATGTGATTAAATTTTTGTGCCAGGAATGCCATAAAACCACCCAAAAGCAGTGTGAAAGACAGGTGGAAAGCATGCCGAGACACATGAAAGCTATGATTAAAAATCAAGGTTATTCACCAAATATTGATTTGTGAACTTATCCGAGTTAAAACATTAATTTCTCGATCGCCTCATTGGGTGGGGGGGGGCGGGGACAGGAGATCATGGGGTGTATGCTTGCTGCCATTAGGAGGCGACACTAATGATGGCTCAAAAGAGATTTTACGGTGAGTACACAAAAATCTGCTTATTGTTGTTTCTAAATGAATATGAACTTGTTTTCTTTGCATTATTTGAGGTCTGAAAGCACAGTTTCTTTATTGTTTTGACTATTTTCATTTGCTGCAAATAAATACAAATTTTTAGCTTTGAATTTCTTAGATGCTGTCAGTAGTTTTAGATAGAAATACATTAATCGAACACTAAAAAAATGCTGAACATTTATGTTTAGCAACTGTATTATCAAACAATATACCCTCACAAAGAGAACAAATACAGAGAAACATTGTAAACATTTTGCAATCGATTTCTGTCCTCTTCATTGTTTTTTTGGGCCAGAGCTGGTCGATAAATTATAAATGCATATGAGTGTCACCTTTTTTATATCTATAATCTCTAAAAAGATCGTTTAAAGTGCTGTATGTGAAAAAGACAGCACTCCAAAAGAGGACCATACCTGTAAGGCCCTTATCGTTTTGGGGTTAAACAACTACCATGCCATATTTAACCATTATTCAGTAAGTCTATACTTGCTGTAACAAGGGGTATTATTAACAACAATTAAGAAATGAATAATGTAGAAACAAGATGTAATAGATCATTTTTCACACAAGATATGTAGAGAAAGGCTTACCAAACTTTGCAAGGTAGTTGATGAGTGTGTCAGTCTCACAGTTTCTATATAAATCTGCCAACTGTGTACAGCAATTCAAAGCCATATTGTGAATGCGAAGCCTTCGCTGACCTCCGCAGCTGGTGTATAAAATAGCACACTAGAAGAAACACGAGAAAGGTACGTTACAACAGTTTAATAAAATTACCCGTTTCAATAATGATCAAAAAATCAATAGTACAAGTAAATATAAGAAAGGTTTTACTATATCTTATGAGCCAGGACTTGGCAAGTACAGAATGAGGCAACGGCCATCTATGTACGCAGGAACTCAGAAGCATGGTGGGAAATATAGACAGTAGCAGGGAAACAGAACGATAAATCAGGCGACCCAAACATGGCACGTTAAAGGGGAACTCCAGGGAGATAAAATTTGTTAGTACTCTGGTCCCTGCCCTCCTACATGTATAAAGCAGAGTTGTACACTGCAGTTCTAGGATCTATAGGTGACTTAAAAATCTAAATGATCATATCTTCTCCTTAGGTCTCACTCCTCCCTTCGGGGGCAGAGAAATTCAGCCTCATGCTGCAGCAGACATCAGTAGGTGTGTTGGGGGCGTGGACCCTGGGGGCTCCAGGATCATCTTACATTCCTGCCCCCTCACACTTCAGTAAGTGCAGGAGGCATGGCCGCCAGCTCCATGGTCACATTACAAACCTGCATCTGATATGTCATCTTCTGTAATGTATTAACAAGAGTGTTCTCCCTTCAAATAGAAATAATGTCACCAAGCAGATATTCTGCTGTACAATGATATGATGGTGCATAATATGTACTGACATGTGTCAGGCTAGGAGCAGAGGCAAAGCACTGCATTGATTGATGGATTCAGCACTGCCATGATCTCCCCTCCCCCATATCAAATTGTGTAGCTTCCTGTCCCCTGAAACTTTAACACTATGCATGACTGAATTTCTCTGTCCACGAAAGGGAGGGATGAGTGCTGAGGAGCAGATATGAGTATTGATTTGTAAGCGATCTATAGATCCTAGAACTGTAGTGCCCAAGCTCTGCTTCATCATGTAGGGGAGCAGGCACAGTACTAATTTTTTTTCTCTCCCCAGAGTTCCCCTTTAATATCAGCAGGTTTTTGCTACCTCATCTGAGATGCAGTGCTAGGGGGGTTTGGGTCAAGAAACCTTACTGCGTCCTGATCTGAGACAGAATCACAGAGGCCTTGAAATCCTGTGTATCACTTTGACGTCCCCTGTTAGGAGAGCTGGGACGGTGGCCCTCTCTGGCCGGGGACGGCCGTGGGGACCTAGAACTGTGATTCTGTCACTGGCAGGGGACATCCTTCATGTCCCAGAGCTACGGTGTCTCTCCCTGGAAGAGAGCTATGTGACGGCTGATGAACGTGACCCATGGGTCCGCTTGCGTCCTGTTCTAGACGTGGATGTGCCCGGGTCATCACGTCCCTGGTCCGAGCTCTCTCTGTTGAGCAGCGGCCACTGAAGAGGCGTGACTCTGCAGAGCTTGCAGCAATGTGGAGGCAAGCTTATCTATGGACTGCAACATGGATTGGGATATCTGAGTGGCTCATTCCGGCGTGGCATTAGGGTTATTGGGATTAGTTGGGGCTTCTTGGGGCTCTGGCACATTAGTCTGGATACAGTCCTGGCAGTGCGTGTATGTACTGCCGCTGGGCAGGGGGTTCCTGCAGGCTGTGCAGAATGCATAGTAAGGGTACTGAACCCTGGTTCTCTTGGACTTTGAACCTGCCATAGCGCACTGGGTGTCTATGCAGAGGAGCCTATAGACTAAAATGGAGTCACAGCCGAGTTATGGGGCCTCAGCTGTGATCTTACCACACCAGGTGCCCCCTCTAGTATCCAGCGCCGAAGTCCAGTGTCCTGTGCCTGCCGGAGACTGGCTGGCCTGAATCCTGAGGTTGCTGACTGGGAGCTGCAGTCTGTGTGGCTGCAGCAGTAATAGCGCCAGGGATGATGAGGGAGGGGGGCGGAGAGCTGAAAAGGGTGCCAGGCTGAGCAGAACTGCGCCCTTTAAGCTGTGATCTGCCCCCTCTGTGACATTGCAGTGTCAATTTAGTCATCTGGGGGGCGGAGAAAAAGTGGTGGCTTCGGTGTAGGCCAAAGCCGCGGCCTAAAGTAAAAGGCTGATGCCCAAACCGGCTCCAGGCTGGCGCGGAGGACCAGGTAGGGACCATATTTGATCTGGATCCCGAGGCAGGGTGGCGGTGGGGCTATGAGCCAGAAGGGGAACCCTTGGTGGGTCTCCCTCGGCACCGGTATTGCAGGTGCTGCCGCTGGTATAGAGGCACAGGGAGGCTGTGTCTTTGTATGGTGCCATGCCTGCCTGAGCATTGCCCCTGGTCCCATCAGGAGCCCGCAGCTAAGCTGTGGCTCCTGGATGATGCAGCAGTGTGCTGTTCGCCTGTATCAGCACCCATTGGGGTGCTGCTGCGTGCTGCCTTGGTTGGCCCTACCTGAGGTGTCTCAACCTAATGCCTCCTAGAGATGATTAGGGAGGGGTGCTGATATCGCCATCAGAGGGCTTCTACATCGCCTCGATCTCAACCCTGAAACCAGAGGAATTGGTGAGGGAGGGGGGTCATCTTGACCTCAACCCAGCACCCTGAGATGCTGAGGAAGGAGCGGCATGGGGGGTGGTGGTCTCTACTTCAACCCGGCACCCCTGTAATGGGGGTCGAGGAAGGAGCCATGCCGAGACCCACTTTGCTTCTTCTGTAGTTCAGTCTTACAAAAAAAAAAATCGGTGAAGACAAAAATGTAGGTGTGCCTCCTATGCGACACTAAGCAAAAGATCGTTAAGGCTATGGCCGGCCAGGTGTGTATACTGCAGAGCAGCCAATGTTAATCTTTTTCAGATTATGCATAGTGTTGCCTCCTAGTGGATAGCAGCATAACACCCATGGTCCTGTGTCCCCCAATGAGGTGAAAGACAAATAACTTTTTTCTGTCATGCATTCATTTGTGAAAAGCAGTGATGGGTTAATGAAGTACAAGTCAGCAGTAGGAAATATGTTGAGGGGTGCTGCTTTTAGATTATCACTATTGTTTTCCAATATAGAAGTTCCAGAAAATCCCTTTAAAATGAAAAATTACTGCTTCTAACATTCTAAAATAAATAAAAAAAACCTTTTACAGAGGGTGCTGACATACCGTATTTTTCGCTTTATAAGACGCACCTGATTATAAGACGCACCCCCAAATTTGGTGAAGGAAAAAGAGAAAAAAAAAAATATTTTTAATGTTAAACGGGGTCCATCTTATAATGCCAGTGTCCGTCTTACAATCACTTTATAAGTACCCTATTCTGGTATATTTGTCTCCATTCTGGTATATGGCCCC
The DNA here is from genome assembly GCA_033576535.1 of Allobates femoralis. Taxonomy (NCBI): domain Eukaryota; kingdom Metazoa; phylum Chordata; class Amphibia; order Anura; family Aromobatidae; genus Allobates; species Allobates femoralis. The sequence goes on from JARQOC010000006.1 coordinate 137,039,022, forward strand.
CTCCTAATATATGGTCCCCACCTGGTATCCATGCCCCAATCCTGGTTTAATGTTCCCCCTCCTCATATATGTCCCAAAATGGGGGACATGCATCCTGCTACATAGCCCCCCCAACTCTTACTGAGGGAGGTTTGTGGTGGTGCTCCGGGGCCATGGAGGTTGGGTCCTAAGCAGGAGCTGCGGGGGTGCCACAGATGTTGGGGGCTAAGGCAGGAGCTGCGGGGGGTGCCACGGTGGTTGGGAGCCAAGGCACAAGCTGTGGGGGTGTTGCGCCGTTCTCCGGTGGGCACAGCCATTATTATTTCCCAGCATGCATTGCCGGTCTGGCAATGCACGCTCTTGTGTCCAGAATTGTCTGCGAATCGCAGTCTGCTCATGCGCCGCGGCCATTTTATTGAAAACTGGAAACCAGTACTGAGTACACAGAAATGGCTGCGGTGCATGCGCAGACCCCATCCGCAGCCATTTACAGACACAAGAGCATGCATTGCAAGACCGGCAATGCATGCTGGTAAATAATGGCGGAGCCCACCGGAGACCGGCGCAACACCCCCACAGCTTGTGCCTTGGCCCCCAACCTCCTTGGCCCCGTAACAACCGAATCAGGCACCTCGGATCCATTCCATCCCACATCCCCCTTAGGTAATTTTTTATTTTTTTTTAACATTTTTTTTTTATATTTTCTTTTTAAGACGCACCCCCGTTCTCCCCCCAGTTTTGGGGGAACAAAAGTGCGTCTTAAAAAGCGAAAAATACGGTAAATCAGAGATGAGAGGAATGTTATCTACTAACTATTGTGGGATGGGAGTAATCAAAGTTTGAAAATTGCTTATTTTCTATTTATTTTATCTTAGAGATTGTCAAAATTTCTGACAGTCTTATTGATAAACGCGACACATAATCGACCTGAAATTACCATCATCAAAAGGTATGATATGTCTCCAAAAACCATTTCTCAAAATCACTAGGAAATCACTGTTCTATGTTGAAACATTTCAGAATTGCCACAAAGTGAAATATCAGATTTATAAAATTGTACCTGTCACTAAGGGGTTAATAACAGTCTATACCGCACGACATGGTCAACAAAGATTCTGGAGAGCAGGTCTTAAAAGGAACCTGCTGATATGGGGTTAATGTGCAGGTTAATAGCTTTGGAATCTGCCCGGTGCCTGCACATCAAACCCCACTGCCAGGAGGAAAAGGACTTTATTCCTCCTAGCAGCATTCGGGTTTCAGATATCAGAGTGGTGCTGGAGCGAGTTCAGCTCTGTGTACTAAGAGTGATAGCTGTAAACTGCCTCACATTGACTGACAGCTTCCTCTAATACAGAAAAGACGTCAGTGCAGATGACGCGGTTAGGCTGGTTTCTTACTACCGGGTTTTGGAATTCGGTGGAATGCGCGTAAATGCAGCATTCCCCCCGCAGGTGTTTTTCATTATGCACCGGCATTATCAATGATACGCCTCATGTGGTAGCATCCTGTTGCATCCGGTTGATTACCCTTTTTGCTAGATCCGCTTGTAAATGACATACCCCCAAAGGGGCGTGTCATTTAAATTTGGGTTCTGGGCGTGCACAGTCCAAAAACCCGGATCCGGATCCAGCGGGATTCTGATTCCGCACATCCAAAGATTGTAAGCTCTCAAGCAGGGCCCTGACTCCTCATGGTATCTGTTGAATTTTCTGCTACTCTGTAATGTCTAAATTTGTCTGTACATGTCCCCTTTAAATTGTAAAGTGCTGTGGAATATGTTGTTGCTACATAAAAAATGATTATTGTCCTAATTCAACCCTTAATACCGAATCCGGGTGCTTTTGGGTTTCGTCAGAGACCAAAAACACACTAGAATGCAATTTTGGCCTCAGCAAAAGCACTGACACCCAGATCAGGGGAATCATCAAAAACTGGATGCACTTGCAAGTGCCTGCGGCTCATTGAAAGTCAATGGGGACCAAAAACTGATGCATCCAGGTTAGGCTGGAATCACACAGATTGCAAAACACGGCTGTGTGAAACCTGACTTACAGATGTCACCTTAGTACACAGAGCAGTGGCTGAACCTGCGCCAGCACCACTCGGACGGCTGAAACATGAACGCTGCTGGGAGGATAAAGTCCTTAACCTCCTCGCAGTTGGGTTTGATGTGCAAGTAATGGGCAATTTCCGAATGCTATTAATCTGCACATTATTACCATATCAGCAGGTTAAAAGCAGTTTTTTTACGTGACAGGTTGCCTTAACCCCTTCACCCCAGGGCGTTTTCCGTTTTTCCCTCCCCTTCTTCCAAGAGACATAACTTTTTTATTTTTCTGTCAATATAGACATAGGAGGGTTTGTTTTTTCCGGGACGAGTTGTACTTTCAGATGAAGGAATTTATTTTACCATATAGTGTACTGGAAAATGGGAAAAAATTCCAAGTGCGGTCAAATTTCGGAAAAAAAAGTGCAATCAAACATTTGTTTTTCAGGGTTTTTTATCCACAATGTTCACTTTGGTAAAACTGACATGATGGTGTGATGCCTCAGGTCGGTACGAGTTTGTAGATACCAAACGTGTACACCATGTTCCAAATTATTATGCAAATGTTCTTTTTCTCTGATTTTCCTAAATGGTCGGTGCAAATGACAGTCAGTGTAATAAAAGTCATCACCCATTAGAGTATACATCAAATTTTATTGAAGAACCCTCCCAATGATAACAGTATAATCTTCAAAATTAAAAAAAAATTCTAAATGCCCTGTTCCAAATTATTAGGCACAGTAGAGTTTCTAAACATTTGATATGTTTGAAAGAACTGAAAATGCTCATTTGTTGAATTTGCAGCATTAACAGGTCACATTCACTGAAATAAAAAGCTATTTAACTCCAAAACATCCTAACAGGAAGTTACATGTTAACATAGGAACCCTACCTTTGATATCACCTTCACAATTCTTGGATCCATTGAACTTGTGAGTTTCTGGAGAGTTTCTGCTTGTATTTCTTTGCATGATGTCAGAATAGCCTCCCAGAGCTGCTGTTTTGATGTGAACTGCCTCCCACCCTCATAGATCTTTTGCTTGATTATACTCCTAAGGTTCTCTATAGGGTTGAGGTCAGGGAAGATGGTGGCCACACCATGAGTTTATCTCCTTTTATGCCCATAGCAGCCAATGGCACAGAGGTATTCTTTGTAGCATGAGATGGTGCATTGTCATGCATGAGGATGATTTTGCTCCTAAAGACACGTTTTTGCTTTTTGTACCATGGAAGAAAGTTCTCAGTCAGAAACTCTATATACTTAGCAAAGGTCATTTTCACACCTTCAGGAACCTTAAAGGGGCCTACCAGCTGTTTCCCAATGATTCCGGCCCAAAACATGACTCCTCCACCTCTTTTCCGACGTCGCAGCCTTGTTGGGTCATGGTGGCCATTCACCAACCATCCACTACTCTATTCATCTGGACCATCCAGGGTTGCTCAGCACTCATCAGTAAACAAGACTGTTTGAAAATTAGTCTTCATGTATATCTGGACCCACTGCAACTGTTTCTGCTTGTGAGCACTGTTTAGGGGTGGCCGAATAGTAGGTTTATGCACCACAGCAAGCCTTTGAAGGATCCTACATCTTAAGGTTCGAGGGACTCCAGAGGCACCAGCAGCTTCAAATATCTGTTTGTTGGTTTGTAAGGCCTTTTTAGCAGCTGCTCTCTTAATCTGATGAACTTGCCTGGCAGAAACCTTCCTCATTCTGCCTTTATCTGCATGACCACGTCTGTGCTCAGAATCAGCCACAAATCTCTTCACAGTACGATGATCACGCTAAGGGCCACATCACACACACAGATATCTGTGCAGATATTGTTCACAGATCTCTGGTTGCAGTGAAATCATGGACACATTGGTCTATTTGTATATGGCCACAAAATGGATCAATGTGTCCATGATTTCACTGCAACCAGAGATCTACGAACAATATCTTCACAATTATCTGTGTGTGTGACGTGGCCCTTAGGCTTTCGTGCAATATCTAATGTTTTCATCCCTTGTCCAAGGCATTGCACTATTTGTTGCTTTTCAGCAGCAGAGATATCCTTTTTGTTTCTCATGTTACTTGAAAACTGTGGCCTGCGTAATATTGTGGAACATCCAGTTTCCTTTTATTGGGCTCACCTGCCAAACTAATTATCACAGATATCTGAGATTGATTTTCAATGATCCAAAGAACCCTGAGACACAATACCATACATGGTTTTCATACGAGAAAAAAAAAACAACAAACCCTATAGCACGTATACCAATTTGCACAATAATTTGGAACATTGTTTACTTTTACTATTTTCTAAGTGGTGAAAAAAATTCAGATGTTTTTTTAAAGAGAAAGACTTGCACTTTAGGCGCCATTTTCTACAACCCATAGTGTGTTCTCATTTGTCGGGATATGGGGCTATGTGACGGCTTATTTTTTACAGCTTGAGCTGGTGTTTCCAACGATCCAATTTTTGGGTCGATACGTTGTTTTGATTGCCTGTTATTGCATTTTATTGCAATGTTGTGGCCACAAAAAAAAATTAATTTTGGTATTTGGACATTTTATCTGTTGCACAGTTTACCGATCTGATTTCATATTATGATAGATCGGCATTTCTGAACGCAGAGGTACCAAATATATATGTGTATTATTTCTTTAAATAGTTTTATTTTCAATGGCGCAAAAAGGGGTGATTTGAACTTCTAGTTTATTTTTACATACTTACTAACATTTTTTATTTTTTTATTTTACTTTTAATACTTTTTTTAACCACTTAAGAGGGCCTTAGCACTCCACCGTCCAATCAATTTCCCTGTGTTATGATGGGCTACAGCACATCCAAACATGCGGGAAATGTTAGGTCCCTGCTGATGAGGTCACTAGGACATCATAGGCAGAAAGTGAGTCAGGACAGCTTCCAGGGTCATTACAGAACCCCGGGATACCCAGATAACAGCACAGGTCCCATAATTTGCTTCACAGGACCTGTGATTCGGGCAGGGATCACCGCGATCCTTGCCAGATGCTTTGGATCGCACTGTCAGTGATTGACAGCACAATTCAAAGGATTAACAGCGCTGATCAGATCGTGGATCTGATTGGTGCTGTTAGATACACATCTGAAATGACATCAGCTGAGATGTGGGGGGAGGGTGCAGGCTCACAGCATCAGCTCCCATCATAGGGTGGGAGGCGACCTATGAGGCACATGGGTTGTGAAGGGGTTAAAATGATTGAATTAATATGCTTCATTAGGTAGTTGAAAAAATATAAACAAACGTAGTAACTTTGCCTAATCTACCCGCCCATGTCCTACCTGGAGAAGGGCACCAATATCTTCGTTCAGTTTATCATCATGTTTGAATTCAACTGTGACTGTTTTATCACAATCTAGTCCTGCCAGTTCCACATCTGTGGTGTTGCTCATGTAAAAAGCCCCAAAAAAGTCAGTTGCCCGGATGCCTGGAAAAAAAGGTTGGGTAAAATTGTAGAGCATGAAAAATGTCTTCTAAATAATATACAGCATGATCCCGCACCCAAATAACAACTTAGAATGGTAAAACCTAACCACTGTTTCAATATATGTTATTTTCAATCATTGATAATAGACATGAAATTGATAAACTTTGTAATATCTTATTGAGAAATCTGCTACTCTTTGATTTTCATAAAAATTAAAAGAGAAAGGAAGCGCACATAGAGTAGTATTGCTATTATACAGGTCCCTCAGACCCCAAATGGTTAAACTCACCTGATGTTGTTGAGTGTCACAACTACAATAAAAGCACACAGGAGGTCGATGCAGGCTCACAGCTGAGAACTGAAGAATCCAGGAAAGAGTGATAAAGAGCTGGAATCAAATGCCGCGCGCTGACCACAAGGATAAACACAGAGTAAATCACCCACTCTGTTTATTTTGCCTACACGTGTTTCAGGAAGTGGCTATGAGCCACGAAACACGTGTAGGCAAAATAAACAGAGTGGGTGATTTACTCTGTGTTTATCCTTGTGGTCAGCGCGGCATTTGATTCCAGCTCTTTATCACTCTTTTCTGGACTCTTTGATTTTCAAAATTCTCAATTCACAGGTACAATCAATATTCAGGTAAGACATATTGCTACACCAGACATGGACCTGATGCCATCACATCGGGAGGGCAGTGACATCACAATGGGGGCAGCTCTCTCCCCCTTGTGTCACATCCCCCCACGCTCTCTGCCAATTTATAAGTAATTATTCATTTATATAGCGCTATTAATTCTTTAGTGCTTTACATACATTTGCATCATTGTCCCCAATGGGGCACATAATCTAAATATCCTATCAGTATGTCTTTCAAACGTGGGAGGAAACAGGAGAACCCGAAGGAAACCCAAGCAAACATGGGGAGAACATACAAACTCCTTGCAGATGAATTGAACCCAGGACCTCAGGGCAGCAAGACTGCAGTGCTAACCACTGAGCCACTAGGGCCGCAATATATGTAAATAAATGTATTTTTAGTTAAAAACCTGTTTCTGTGGGGTATTCTTTTAAATAATGCGTTTAATTTCCTGGTAAAAAATGTGTAGGGCTCTGCTGTATTTTTCTTGCCTGCGCTTATAAACCAAGCAGCTACTGGCTGCCAATCCCCGCTGCCTGGTGTTAGCTTTGCTGGCAATGAAAAATACATAGGAGCACTATTTTTTCTTTTAGTTATTTAAATAAATATCTAAAAAAAAAAAAAAAAAAATGGAATTCTGCGTGTGGTAAGGGTAAGACCCAAGCATTCTGGGCCCCCCTACGCTGGAAACTGCAGCCAGCAGTTGCCCCAGAATTGGCACCTCCATGAGAGATGCCAAAACTGGCAGTTACCCCGCTCTTCCAGCTGCTGTGTAGCGGTGGCAGACTGGGTAATAAAGGAATTGGTGTCAGCTTTTTTTGGCAGTTGAGATCAATCCGTATTGCTATTGTCAGTCGTCAGTATGACAGCTGGCCATTAACAATACTTCAGTAAAGAGAAAAAAAAAAACAAACACAGAGAAATCTTTTATTATATACAAAACAGACAGACGCCTTGCTATCCATTTTATTAGCTCACACCAAGTTCCCCTCCGACGTAATCCTGTAATCTTGCAGTACGGCGAAGGGCGATGTGATGCGTCACGTGGCTGTCATCTTTGTATACCTGAGTGTCCAAAGATAGTGGCTGCGTGTGTAAGTATGTGTATGTGCAAGCGTGTATACGTATGTATGTGCATGTGTGTATGTATGTGTCTGTGTGTGCGCGTATATGCATGTGAGCATGCGTGTATGCATATGTGCATACATGTATGTAGGGGTGTGTGAATGTACATGTATATGCACATATGTGTGCGTGCATGTGTGTAACTGCATGTATATGCATGCGTGTAAACTGGTATGTGAATATGCGCGTGTATATTCATGCGTATCTACATGTGTGAGTTTGTGCATGTATTTGTATATATGTGTGTGAAGAGATAATGTGTGTATTTATGTGTGGGGACATTATACTATGTGTGTATGTGCATATGTATGCGGGTGCCGCATGTGTGTATATGTATGTATATATGTGTATATGCGCGTGTATGTATATGTGTATATGCACGTGCGTGTGTGTAGCACAACCTGCACACAGGCAGCAGGAAAGACCGTGGCTTGCGGCCTGTGCCGAATGAGATGGTGTGTGGCACCAGAGGGCACCCACACCGCCATCTTCTGCAGAGGCCTCAATCCGCGGACTTTCCTGTCGGATGTGGCTGCCACAAGCCGTGATGTCCAACGGGGCTGGAGGGTGGCCACCGCTACGTGGGAAGAGGCGAGGGGGCGGCCACCGCACGCCGCGATGTCTGGTAGGAAAGGCCAGCCGCCGAGGCTGCAATGTCTGCTGGGGACGGAGGGTACCACCTCGGACGATGTCTGGAGTGTCGTGAGAGCGGGGAGTGTCTGGCATTCACAGGAACAAGGACCTTCAGAAGACCCTCGGTCATTATGGCACCCCATCAGGTGCCGCAATTGCGTCATTGGGCAGCAATGGGTGAATGGAATGAATGTGGGAGGCAGCAACAGACTGGAAGCAATGACTGGGTCCAATCCAAGTGAGACCATACACCTACCAACAAATTGCCAATGGAAATAAGATCAGCTGCAGAATATAGAGCTAAAATACAAGCAACTATCCTACCATGTTTGCTGGCAGACAACAGCAGATTGCTGGGGACCCAGGTGGTGGATGCACTATTTAGCACATAAAAATATAGTCAGATCAAAATAATAGCCCAAAATACTCACCAGTGCTGGTTCGGACCCGCATAACTGCATCAAAACCAATATCTTTCTGAGCATCTCTGCGAAGATCATTCAAAAACCTCTCCTTATCAGTTTCCATCTGTCATGGAAAAAATCAAAATTACAGTAAAGATATAAATATAATGGTAAAAGTATAAATCTAGATGGAATAAGATGTGAATGAACTAGCATCTTACTGACTGAAACACTATTTTAAATACATATAGTAAAGTGATTACCTGAAAGAAGGTGTACTTGTAAACGGACCCCCAGTCTGGTATGGAACCACACCAAGCGTGGCAACATCAAGGTACTGGTTAGGAAAGAGGAACAGGTCCACACAGCAGCCCTGCGCTACACAGTCCTTGGCCAAGTTGTTATAGAACGTTGTTTGAGGTTGGAATAAAGTCTACAGTAAACAAGGCAGTAAAAGGCATAGATTGGAAACATTTCATGTTTGATCCAAGATGTGAAGTTTTGTTAAGTAGGGAAATGAAAAAACAAAACAAAACATGCATGTTATTTAGTAAAAATCAGACCCATAAATAATTAATCATGGTTTCTCTTATTCAACATTCAGTAATCCAGTATAGTATGGTGCAGGGGTCCCAACCTGTGGCTCTTGGGTCCCTGATGTATGGCTTGATGCATTAGCACCAGGTCTAGTAAACATCTATGAAGAGCAGGTTCTTCAGATGGTGACACTTGTGAGGAGCCCCGCATAGAAGAGAAGATCTGCATGGGGGTAATGTGGGAACCCCTGGATCTTGGTATACTATATCTGTGGGATTTCTGTGATTATACAAGTAACGTGGGCTCTGGGTGTCTTGACTGTGAGGAGGGGGGGGGTTGGCTGGATGTGGCTCTCAAGGCCAGTGTATGGTGTATTGTAATAGCCTGGCAAAGCTACAACATAAAATAAATAGCGAAATAGCAGAAACTGTGCCAAAAGCCGAAAAATAAAAGCTGGATCACAAACACTCCATCTGAACTTAGTCTAACAGTTCAATCCCAGTTGATGTGGCATCATGAGAAGCATTGCACTTCGTGGGGCCTTAACACAAACTGTATACATTATTAAGAAGACTTAATAAGGATGGTGAACTCAATCTTAAGGCCACGTGCACACACTGAGTATTTGGTGAGTTTTTTACCTCAGGATTTGTAGCCAAAACCAGGAGTGGATAATTAAATACAAAAGTGGTGCAGGTGTTTCTATCAGACTTTTCCTCTGATTGTTCCACTACTGGTTTTGTCTACAAATCCTGAGGTAAAAAACTCATCAAATACTGAATGTGTGCACATGGCCTAAAACAAAAAAATGCAGTTTTCCAGCCTATTAAAGAGTTCCAGGCGGTCATTTCAGGATAATGCAGCCATTGTGAAATTAAGTTAAAAGCCTCATCAGGTCTAAGAGATCAATATATTATACTAGTAAAAAGGCCCGATGCAATTGCATCAGGAGCGTGGAGAAATGAATTGTGTGTATCCAGGGGGCTGTGCGGGGAGCAGAGTATCCAGGGGGCTGTGCGGGGAGCAGAGTATCCAGGGGGCTGTGCGGGGAGCAGAGTATCCAGGGGGCCGTGCGGGGAGCAGACGACAGAGGGGGCCGTGCGGGGAGCAGACGACAGAGGGGTGGGGGGCCGAGGGCGTGCGGGGAGCAGACGACAGAGGGGGCCGTGCGGGGAGCAGACGACAGAGGGGGGGGCCGTGCGGGGAGCAGACGAATAGGGGGCCGTGCGGGGGAGCAAGACGACAGAGAGGGGGCCGTGCGGGGAGCAGACGACAGAGGGGGCCGTGCGGGGAGCAGACGACAGAGGGGGCCGTGCGGGGAGCAGACGACAGAGGGGGCCGTGCGGGGAGCAGACGACAGAGGGGGCCGTGCGGGGAGCAGACGACAGAGGGGGCCTGTGCGGGAGCAGACGAAGAGGGTGGGGGCGCACAGAGGGCGTGCGGGAGCAGACGACAGAGGGGGCCGTGCGGGGAGCAGACGACAGAGGGGGCTGTGCGGGGAGCAGACGACAGAGGGGGCTGTGCGGGGAGCAGACGACAGAGGGGGCTGTGCGGGGAGCAGACGACAGAGGGGGCTGTGCGGGGAGCAGACGACAGAGGGGGCTGTGCTGTGCGGGGAGCAGACGACAGAGGGGGCTGTGCGGGGAGCAGACGACAGAGGGGGCTGTGCGGGGAGCAGACGACAGAGGGGGCTGTGCGCAGTTGAGGCGACGAGAGGGGGCTGTGCGGGAGCAGCACGACAGAGGGGGCTGTGCGGGCGCGAGAGGCGGTGGGGGGACGATAGAGGCTGAGGCGCCTGCCTATGCGGGGCATGTTACCTGGGAAGGCTGGGCGGCCGGCGTCTGTCAGGAAGTCGGGTGCTGATGCTGGCGCCGCCCCTTTAGTAATGCCGCTCCCCCTGGCTGCTGCCGCTGGGGACTCAGGGCTGACACTGTCCAATGGACGGTGCGGGAACATGGGGCGGGGGAGCGGCGGGCATTGGTGGGGGTAGGTGGTGTCCGGCGACAGCGTTTTTGCACTTCCGGGCAGTGTCGGAGGCTCGCGATGGCGCATGCGCGCCATCGCTCGCAGCGCATGATAGCGGCACAGTGGCCGGAAGCGCAAAACTGCCGATTATGTATATAGATATTGTTGCTGTGGCACTTAAGGTAACATGTATTCATGGACTTTCTTCTTGAAAATGCTGTACTTCCAAGTAAGTAAGTAGTTCTTATTTCATTGAATGGCGGTTTTATAATTTGGCCAGTGTAATAACCCAGCACCTGTTTAGTCCCAATGATGTGGATTACCTTCTCTTTATCTGTATTGAGCAGCTTCTTATCATCTCTGTTCTTCAGCTTCCCTGGTGCTTCAGCTATAGGAAGAGTTGTGTGAAAAACAAAAAGTTTCCCAGCGCAGTCGGCTGCCTGGAAAGAAAATTAAAAAATGACTCCAGAGTTGAAAGACAGGACATCGGACAAAAGCTTCAATTTAGAAGATAATTACCTTAAGAGCCTCCAAACCAGCTTGAACCACAGGTGCAAAAACAGTTTCTGTTTCTCTGGTGTCTGCGAACAGCTCTGGAATCTGGTCTAGTAAACTATGGGAAAAAAAGACAAGGCAACTGCTGTTACTTTGACAAAAGCACTTAAAGGGAGCCTGTCAGCCCCTTTGGGTATTCTAAACTGTGCTCGCCATCTGTAACATGCTGTAATAGAGGTTCCTGTAACCCCTCTATGTGCCCTGATGTGCCCCTGCATACCTGAGGAATGCACTTTTATTCTGTCCTGTGCTGTATGGCAATGACAGCTGAAAAGGTCCGGGGAGGAATCCCTCTATTTGGTCCTCACCGCCCCCTGCCTGAAATAGCTGCCCTACTATTTTGTAATTCCCACCCCTCCTGTGTATGGGCGTTGATTGACAGGCTTATACTTGCGCCTACGCAGTGGAGCAGGTCACTGTGCTCAATTGAAGATACACAGTGCCCGAAGTCTCGAGAGGGAAACCAAAGCATATTACAGATGGTGGGCACAGTTTAGAACACCCAAAGGGGGTGACAGATTCACTTTAAGAAGGTTCTTTATAAAATGAATAGTTTAGGATAGGATAATCAGTGGTGACTGACTCAACACCACCGTTTTCCAGAGACACACCTGTAGACTATACTTCATGTATGCTGGCTCCCACTACGCAGATGCAATTACTAACACGTCGCAATTATTAAGACAAAGGAACTTTTCATTATTTATGGTAGGACTAATTTGTTGGCTTTTTTGTCGATACGACTGGTGATTACCTCGTAATGACCGTCCTTGATTCATTCACATTTACAAGAAATCCGTCCAGCAAAGGGACAAACATATCAGCCACATCGGACACCACCATCATCTGCGGCTGTGCCAGGGAGCTTTTCACATTATAGAAGTGAAGAACTTTGTTGTAGGTCACAAAACCAACTCTTATCACCGATTCTTCCATGTTACCTTCCCTAGAAATGAGAAAAGACTGAATTTATTTCTGGGTCATGTCTTATTAGGAAGATGCACACATGAATTTTCCTAGAGTACATATACTAACTTGGGCAGATAATCAATGAGCTGCTTCAGCTCCTCGCAGACCAGTGCAACCAAGCCGCTCTTCACAGCATTGTATGACACGTCAATCATGAAGATGAAGGCTGGGGGGTTTGGGAACTTATTATTCTGTTTGTGCAGACAAAATGTAGGAGTGAAATATGTAACTAGGCGTTTTCCCATTGATTAATCCACAATCCGTAATGGACTTGACATGTTTTAAGCACAATTTATTGTTGTACCTTGCAGTAGTCAACTGTAGCTGTGAACTCATAGGATCCCATTGAGAGCTCCGGTCTATCGTAGCAATCTACCCTCTTTCCTGTGTGATCCAAGTGCTGGAAATATTGAGGTGGCACTGGAAAAGAGGATTAAGTGGAGAAAAAAGATGGACATTTTCAATAAAGGCAAATAATTTTCTGGGAGACATACTTCATTTTCTGGAACAATATCAAGGGTGCCAACACTTTTCACCATGACTGTATAGAATATACAGTTTCTCCCTTGTGGAGCATTTATCACTATAAAACAATCCCTACCAAAGGTATGTGAATTACATCTTTCTCGGTTGAATTCTGTTTGGAACATGCCTTATAAAGGGCTAACCCCCACCCATCACACATAATACACAGACACAGCAAAGTCAAAGCAACTTGTGCATATGTTGTCCTTTGTAACCATTGTTTTAATTTACATATACAATTACAAAAAAACTAAAGAAAACACAAGGTGCAGTGTGCACGACGCTCAATGGGTTCTTCAGAAAAAAATCAGCTTGACAATTATAGCTTCCACAGGGCAACCCTGGTTCACAAGCCTTCTGAAAGGATAACCTAGACTAACGGTTTGGAATTTATAAATCCATTTAATTGGGTGATAACCCCGTCATAAATCATGTACACGTACAGAAATGCTGTAAGTGACTGACCTTCTGTGACACAGCTGCAAAAGCAACATTGGAATCTTCTCCCTCCTTCAATAAACTGCATATAGGGGCACATATAGGCTTTACATCTGTTACATCGAATGGGTCCAGTCTCACCATGATCAACCAAACAAGGGGGGGCCTGTATGGGAGAATAATAATAATAATGATACAATATACATAATTTAGGAAAATAAAAAGAAATCACTCACTAGCGTATACAATACATGATATTTGAACTTTAAATGGTTTACGAACCAGAAAGAAAAAATATTAAAGCACTATTCCAGTGTAATTTTTCTTATTTCACTGATGGAGTTGTGATTCTAATCTAAATCCTCTGCTTCCGGTGTTAAAACTCGCACCCAGCATCTTCAGCCATTATCGGCACCACTCTGGTCGGTATTCTGCAGTTTGTGACTTGCCGGCTGCTTTGGCGTGTCATGGAGAGCGCTGAAGGTCAAACCTCAATACAGGTGAGAGGACCTGGCTCTGACTCTCAAACTTGCATTTTTCAGTTTGTGACATAACTTTGCAACTTCTGACTGGCCGCAAGTCTGGTGACAAGATGGCGCCGCAGGACAGGAAGGATGCTGAAAAAAGGGGGATTTTTGTGTGTACTCACCATAAAACCCTAATCTAAGGTCCCTGCATCTGCGGCGTTCTCTCCTTTTCTCAATCGCCTCATTGGGGGACACAGGACCATGGGTGTTATGCTATAGTCACTAGGATGCTGACACTAAGTGGAATCTGGAAAAAACAGAATAACTCCTCCCCCGCAGTATACACCATCTGACTGACACAAGCCGAACCAGTTCAGTGACCAAAGCAGTAGGAAAACTGAATTAGTCCTTACCGGTAATTCCTTTTCTTGGAGCCTTCCACGACAGCATTGGAGGATGTCGTCCACGCCCTATTGGGGGACAGGAACACAGAGAGGTTAAAAGCCCCTCCCCTTCCTCCGTACTCCAGTGTATTACCAAGATCACCTGAAGACATGGATTACCTGATATAACCGGATCCAAATACCGACAATAAGGGGGGGAACTGATGCTGTCGTGGAAGGCTCCAAGAAAAGGAATTACCGGTAAGGACTAATTCAGTTTTCTCCCATCGCCTTCCACGACAGCATTGGAGGAATACCACCGATACTCCTCAGGGTGGGACAATTGCCTGTAGGACTTTCCTACCAAAGGACAGATCCCGACTAGAGGACAGATCTAACCTATAGTGGCGAGAAAAGGTGTGGAGGGACGACCATGTAGCCGCTCTGCATATCTGCTCAGATGAAGCTCCAGCCCGCTCCGCCCAGGATGTAGCAGCAGCCCGAGTGGAATGAGCCTTCAACCCCACCGGAGGAGCAAGGTCTTGAGCGACGTAGGCCGAACAGATCGCCTTCTTGATCCAGGAAGCGATGGTAGCCTTGGAAGCCTTCTTCCCTTTGTTTTTCCCAAAATGCTGAACAAACAGGTTCTGATCCAACCTCCAGGAAGCGGTCACTTGGAGATAGTGGAGGACAGACCGACGCACATCCAAGGTGTGAAACACGGCTTCAGCCGCGTTAGCAGGAGAATGACAAAAGGACGGGAGCACCACTTCCTGGGACCGATGGAAATCCGACACTACCTTAGGAAGAAAGGACGGATCCAACCGAAGCGTAATGCGATCATCGGAAACCACGAGGTAAGGCGCCCGGACCGAGAGCGCCTGCAGCTCCCCAACTCGCCTGGCCGAAGTAATGGCCACCAAAAATGCCGTCTTGTGCGAGAGAGATGGAAGGGAAGCAGTAGACAAAGGCTCAAAGGGATCCTGAGAAAGCCCTTGAAGAACAATGTTCAAATCCCACGAAGGGACGAAAGGCCGAAGCCTGGGACGCAGTCTACAAGCAGAGGTAAAAAATCGTTTGATCCATCGATGGGCAGCAAGATCCTGATCAAATACGGCACTGAGAGCTGAAACCTGGACCTTAAGGGTGCTCGGCTGAAGGCCCAAATCCAAGCCTCGCTGCAAAAAATCCAAAATGAGAGCCACATTAGGATGATGGATATCCGGAACGGAGGGAGCACACCAGGACAGAAAGCGTTTCCAAACCTTCCCATAAATGGCGTTCGTCACGGGCTTCCTGCTCTGCTGAAGCGTGCGGATTACTGCTTGGGAGAGGCCCTTGGCCGTCAGGATCTCGACCTCAACAGCCAGGCCGCCAGATTGAGCCACTGAGGGTCCGGGTGAAACAGAGGACCCTGGGACAGCAGGTCGAGGTTGTGGGGCAACCGAATCGGACCCTCCAGGCACAGGTCTTGGATAGCGCCGTACCATGCCCGTTTGGGCCACAGGGGAGCCACCAGGATAGCCGTCACCCCCTCCACCCGAATCTTCTGCAACGTCTTGGGGAGCAGCGGGATCGGAGGAAATGCATACACCAACCGGAAGTCCCAGCGATGGGCGAAGGCGTCCAGCCCCAGAGGATGGTCCGACCGACTCAGGGAAAAATATGTTGGCACTTTGGCATTTGCTCCCGATGCAAACAGGTCGATTGATGGGACTCCCCACCTGTCCGTAAGAGAGCGAAACACGGCCGGATGGAGGCTCCATTCGCCAGGGTGGACCTCCGTGCGGCTCAAAAAATCTGCCTGTACATTGTCCGCTCCCCTCAGATGAACAGCTGACAAGGAGAGAAGATGGCGTTCTGCCCAGGAAAATATTCGTCTTGCGAGCACCTGCAAGTGGATGCCCCGAGTACCACCTTGGTGGCGCAAAAAGGCAACCGTAGTCACATTGTCCGACAGAACCTTGACGTGACGCCCTTGTAGGATGTGAACTGCAGCATGAAGAGTCTCCTCCACCGCTAGAAGTTCCCGGAAGTTCGAAGAATGACGACTGATTGAGAGACTCCAAACCCCCTGGAACGGCACGCGATCCACCATCGCTCCCCAACCGGACCCGCTGGCATCCGTAGTTACGGTGGTTACTGGAGCCTGCAGCCAGGCCACCCCCGTCCGGAGGTTCCCGGGATTCATCCACCAGGAAAGGGAGGCCACCACCCGCCCCGGGGTCTGGACCCGAGAGTTCAGGGAATCCTGGCGCCTGTCCCAGGAGCACAGAATGTGTTCCTGAAGCAGACGGGAATGAGCCTGAGCCCAAGCCACTGATGGAATGCAGGCCGTCATGGACCCCAACAGGGACATCGCCTCCCGCAAGGTGGGAGACTCCCGAGCCCGGAAGCGGGTCAGTTTGTCGCGGAGCAGAAGCCGGTGTGCGACAGGAAGGAACGAGGTCTGTTTGGAGGAGTCCAGCAAGACTCCCAAAAATTGACGGCGGGTCGCCGGAACCAGTTCCGACTTCCGAAGATTTGGCACCCACCCTAGACCCTGAAGAATCTCTAAAGTTCTGGACACATGGGTGCGCAGGACCTCTGCCGAAGGTGCCACTACCAGCATGTCGTCTAGATAGGGAATCACGCATAAGCCCTGGGACTGGATGAATGCTATCACCTCCCCCATGAGTTTGGTGAAAACCCTGGGGGCTGACGAGATCCCGAACGGCAGCACATTGAACTGATAATGGCCCGTCCCACCTGCCCCGGAGATCGCAAAGCGCAGAAAGCGTTTGTGAGACGGGTGAATGGGGACGTGATAGTACGCGTCCTGGAGGTCGATGGTGGCCATCATGTAATCCTGACCAATCAGGGGAATCGCCGAGCGGACAGATTCCATCTTGAATCGCCTGTAAAGAACATGACGATTGAGAAGTTTCAGATTGAAGATGATACGGGGCGCCCCGGAGGGTTTTCGTACCACAAACAACCTGGAGTAGTGCCCCTGGCCCACTTCTCCCGGAGGGACCGGAGACACCACGCCGGAACCTAACAGGTCTTGCAGACCCGACAAAAACAGTGTGCGAGAGTCCCCTAGAGGAAGGGGAGTGATCCGCAGACATTGAGGGGGCAGACTTTCGAATTCCAACCACAGACCCTCCCGAATGGTAGAGAGGATCCACGGGCATGAGGAGATTGCTTCCCATTGGGGAAGAAACCTCAAGAGCCGCCCCGCAATGGGCCCGGCGTCACTGCTTAGAGCCCGGCTGGCCCCCCGCCCCCTGACTTCGGTGCTGGGGGAGCAAGATATTACGGTTTTTGTCACCTTTCTGGTAAGCCCAGCGACCGGACTTCCCCTTCCCCCTATACTGGGAGGGCTGGCTACGCTCGGCCCGAAAGGACTGCTTCCGAAAGGGCTTCTGTTCCGGGAGACACTTTTTCCGGTCTGACACCTTTTCCAAGATGTCATCCAATGCCGGACCAAAGACATAAGACCCCTGAAAAGGGATGCCACACAGCTTAAGTTTAGACGTGACATCCCCATTCCACATCTTAAGCCACACAGCTCTGCGAGCTGTGTTGGACAACACTGCGCACCTGGCGCCAATGCGGACTGACTCCGCCGAGGCATCAGCCAGGAAGCCTGTAGCACGTCTTAGAAGTGGAACGGAATCCAACAGCTCCTCCCTGGAAGTACCCTGCAGGATGTGATCTTCCAGCTGGGAGATCCACCTAAAGAGTGATCTGGCCACACATGTCGATGAAATGTTCACCTTCAAAGACATAGCGGCCGCCTCCCAGGATTTTTTGAGAACACTCTCCATCTTACGATCGAGGGGGTCCTTCAACTGGGAGGAATCTTCAAACGGTAAGGCGGTCTTTTTCGCCACCCTGGCCACCTGGATGGCCACCTTCGGAACGTCCCCAAGAAAGTCAGCACCCTCCAAGGGGAACCGCTGTTTTAACTCGGAAGGGGTGATCAGCCTATTTTCTGGCAACTCCCACTCCCGCTGGATGAGCTCCCGGATGACCTCATGGACAGGGAAGCCCACCTGCCGCTTAGCCCTCAAGCCACCGAACATGGCGTCCTGCACTGAACAAGGGGGTTCGACCTCCTCAACTCCCATGGTGCTACGGACAGCGTCCAGCAATTCTCCCATGGACTCAGAGGAAAAATAGTAGTGTCCAGAATCTCGTGCCTGTGCAGAGGCAACAGAGGCAACATCCTCGCCGTCCTCAGACGCAGAGCTCTGGACAGCTGCCATGAAAGCCATCGACTCACAGTCCTGGAGCTTCCTCTTTTTTGGAGGGGAAGGCCTGGATGCTGCAGCAAAACCTGGCAAGGCTGAGATAGAAGCCTGTACCTCCTGTCTAACCGCTTGAACTTCGTGTCTAACCATGGACCGGAGTTCCTCAAGCAGGGACGGGGATTCTTCCCTGACCACACCGTCCGTACATGGCTGACACAACTTCTTTTTGTAGGAAGAAGGAAGTTTCATGCCGCAGATGCCACATTTTCTGGATGGGGTTTTGCTGCTTTTAACAGGGGGGCCCTTGTCTCCCTATAGAAAAAGGGGGAGAAGGGGACCCAGAGTGAGTGAAGGGATCTAAGCCCCTGACTGCAGTGACCACCCCCAATACACTTACAGGAGCTGGGGGAACGCTGGGCTCTGCAGAGGCAGAGGAGGAAGATCTACCACCCTCCATCTTCAGGGATCTCCTTACCTGGGTGTAGTCTTCCGGCGGGTACTTATCTCTAAGCACCGTGCCCCCAACGTGGAACAGCTGTTCCCTCCCTCCTCCCGGTCACTGGCCGCAGGCAAACGCGTGCGATAGGCCTGCTGGGTCCCTGGAGCCGCGCCCAAGCAGTCACGCGCGCACAGGAGCCGCCGGCCGAAAACCGGAAGTGACGTCACCCGAAACCGGAAGTGACGTCACGGCACTCTCGGCGCGCGCTCCCGGGACCGCAGCTGGAGGAGGGAGACGCCGGAGAGCTGAGACAGGCCTCCGGCGCTCTGAAAACGGCCTGCTTTGCCCCGGAGGACGCAGGAAGGCCGCCAGGTCCCATATGGGAGCCCCGAGAAGGAGGAGGAGGACGCCCCCGACGCCCATCTCTGGCCCGGCCGTAAGTTCACCCAAATGCTGCCCCTGCCGGCCTGACAGCACTGGAACCTCTCCATGCCCCAAGGGGGACAGGAAGACACTGGAGTACGGAGGAAGGGGAGGGGCTTTTAACCTCTCTGTGTTCCTGTCCCCCAATAGGGCGTGGACGACATCCTCCAATGCTGTCGTGGAAGGCGATGGGAGAAAGATAGAATATAGGCCTGTAAGAAAGCAACCATAGGAGAACTCAAAAAACCGTAAAGAAAACAAAATGGCCCAGAACGGGCAACATGGAGGGTGTGGTGTCCCCCAATTAGAGGCTCAGAGAAAAGGATTTTACCGTGAGTACACACAAAAAAAAAAAAAAAAAAAAAAAAAAAAAACTTTTCTCAGTAGCCTCATTGGGGGACACAGGACCATGGGACGTCCAAAAGCAGTCCTTGGGTGGGTAGAAAGAAAAGAAAAAAAAAAAAAAATAGCCTTTTGCAAGACATACATTCTAAATATGAGCTACCGCTGCCTGCAAGATGCACCTACCAAGACTCGCATCTGCCGATGACTGAGTATGGACATTGTAGTGCTTTGCAAACGCGTGCAGGCTGGACCAGGTGGCCGCTTTGCACACTTGCTCGGTGGATGCCTGGTGTCGAATGGCCCAGGAAGCTCCCACCGCACGTGTCAAGTGCGCCTTTAATCCGACTGGAATGGGCATGTGTTCCTTAATCGATATGCTTCCTGAATAGTAGACTTAATTCATCTGGCGAATGTGGCCTTGGATGCCGCCATGCCCTTCCTGTGACCCTCCAGTAGAATGCATAAAGAATCAGACTTCCAGAAGGGCGCTGTACTAGATACGTAGTATCTAAGAGCTCTAACCAGATCCAGTGTGTGAATAGCACTCTCAACACGGTGAGCCAGCGCCGGGCAAAAGGAGGGGAGAGAAATCTCATTCAGGTGGAAGGGGGAAACCACCTTTGGAAGAAACAACGGCACCGGCCGGAGCACAACCTTATCCTTATGGAAAACCAGGAAAGGCTCTCTGCAAGAAAGCTCTACTAGCTCAGAGACACGACGTATAGAGGTTATTGCCACGACAAAGGCAGCCTTCCAGGAAGAAAACAAAGTGAGACTTCCCTCAGAAGCTTGAAGGGAGGTTTCTTAAGGGCATCTTAGACCAGATTTAGATCCCATGCCACCAGCGGTCTCCGGAAAGGGGGAACCAGACTTGAGACACCCTGAATAAAAGGTCCTAACATGAGGTTTTGTAGCAAGGCGCCGCTGGAACAGTACCAAGAGTGCAGAAATTTGACCTTTGAGAGAGCCAGGAGAAAGACTAGTCCAGACTGAAGGAAGCCTAGAATTACAGGGAGAGAAAAAGCAAGAAGTGAGTGCTCCCGAGCCTTGCACCAAGAAAGGAAGGTCTTCCATGTGTGGTAGTAAATGCATGAGGCAGGCTTCCTAGCTCTGATCATCATATTGATCTCCTCTGAGGAGAAACCGACCTCAGTTAATATCCAGGTCTCAATAGCCACGCAGTCAAATTCAGGGCCGTCAAGTGTTGGTGGCATATTGGTCCCTGAGTTAGCAAATCCGGACGGTCTGGCAGACGCCAGGGTGTGTCGGCGACGAGCCACACTAGGGTAGCGTACCAGGCGCACCTGGGCCAATCTAGCGCTACTAGAATGACGGGGACGCCCTCCAGCTTTATCTTCCTCACCACCCTCGGTATTAGAGGCAGAGGGGGAAAGATGCAAGCCAGACAAAACTGAGTCCAAGGCTAGACTAGTGTCTGCTCCCACAGCGGGTCGCGAGACCAAGCCATGAATGTGGGCACCTTTGCGTTCAGTCGCGAAGCCATGAGATCCACGTCCGGAGTCCCCTAGCGATGGCATATTTGCTGGAAAACGTCTGGATGTAGGGCCCATTCCCCCAATGCAATGGCCTGATGGCTGAGGAAATCCGCCGCCCAATTGTCGACACCCGGAATGTGCACTGCTGAGAGCACTGACCGGGTTGATTCGGCCCAGTGGAGAATGGGTTCCACCTCGCGCATCGCTAGCCGGCTGCGGGTCCATCCCTGGTGATTGACATATGCCACAGTTGTGGCATTGTCCGACTTGACACGTATGTGGCAACCTACCAGAAGATGAAAGGTTTGCAGAGCCAAAAATATGGCCCGATTCTCCAGTAGGTTGATGGGAACCATCGACCCTGCGCCGTATGGTGGCGGCAGACCGCTTCCCAGCCTATCAGGCTGGCGTCGGTGGTGAGAACTACCCAGTGAGCAGGAGGATCTTCCTCGCGAGAAGCAATCTGGTCGTAGACACCAACGTAGGTTCTGCTTAACCTTGGGGGATAATCGAAAGGTCCGGTCGAGGGTGAACGGACTCCTGTCTCAGGCAGTTAAGAGAGCCATGTGCCGAGGCCTGAGGTGCAGCTGGGCAAAAGGAATCGCCACCACGGCCGCAACCATCTTGCCTAGAACTCTCATCCAGAAATGGATGGAGTGAGACGAAGGGGGAAGAAGAACTCTGACACTATGATGCAGAGTACGGGACTTGTCTTGAGGAGAAGTACCAATCCGTGGGAGGTATCGAAAACCATCCCTAGGAAGGTGATAGTCTGATCCGGAACTGGAGAGGATTTGGACAGATTGCACTAACACCCCAGACGAGAGAGCGTGTCTGTGGTAATATGAACACTTTAGTCGAAGTCCGCGAAGGAAGGGGCTTTGATCAGGAGGTCGTCTAGATAGGGTAGGACAACTACTCCCCGAGAACGAAGAATAGTCATGGCAGCACCATGACTTTGGTAAAAACCCTAGGAGCTGTGGCGAGGCCGAAGTGCAGTGCAACGAATTAGAAATGGTCTTCGTGAATCGCAAAGCGGAGGTATTGTTGATGCACCTGGGATATCGGGATGTGAAGGTACACATCTCGAATATCTATCGAGGCCAGGAATTCTCCCTCCTCCTGTGAGGTTGCTGCAGTGGGATACGGTACTGGGATAGGACGGGCCCAGGGCCCCTGCACTGCGACGGGCCCAGGGCCCCTGCACTGCGACGGGCCCAGGGCCCCTGCACTGCGATACAGTACTGGGATGGGAGGCTGCTGCAGTAGGATATGGTACCCCACTTTTTTTTTGGCTAATATAGGACACCACCCGAAAATAAGACATGGCGGACTTTTTGGAGCAAAAAATATAACACAGTGTCTTATTTTCGGGGAAACACGGTAGCTGAATCCAAGGTTACATGAATAAGATATTCCCCAGCCATTGAGATCTGGGCCGCAAGGTCTGTCAACTCAGGAGGAAGGCTGCTATACCGTAGGGAGGAATGAAGTGTATCTGCCCAGGTCATGATTGCCTTAGCAAACCATACGGAAGCAAAAGAGGGCGAGAGGGACGCACCAGTCGCCTCGAAACCCAAGCAAGCCAGTTGTTCAAACTGCCTGTTGGTTGAATTTTTAATGGAGGATCCATCGGGCAGAGAAAGTAAGGTTCTTGCGGCTAAACGGGAAACTGTGGGATCAACTTGTGAGGAGTCCGCCCAATCCTGGCCTAGGGCAGGGGAAAAAGGGTAGTGAGCTTTGATGGCCTAGTGGTTCCCAAACCTTTTATCTGGATGGGTCCTATGTTTCTTTAAGATATCCTGGAACTCAGGATGATCTGCAAAAACATTTTTGTGGGCGTTGTACCCTTTTGAAAGACACAGCATGGTCTGGGGAGGTACGGGAGCCCTGTGAGGATGCAGGAGAAGCGCTCCTATGTTGTCTCTTTCGCATTGTCCCAGCCACGGATTGTTGTCTATCTTGTGGCCTGCCCCATGTGGCGTGCTCTCATGTGCCGGATTGTCTAGCTGTGATGCTGGCTGGCCAGAGATGTGGGATGGCTCTGCAGGGTCTGGACCAGGGTAGTAGAGAGCTTGTCCATGGATTGTGACATGGACTACGACATGGATTGTGCTAGAAACAGAGCCCAGTCAGGAGGGTTAGGGGCGCAGGGAGGTCCGGCATCAGCGGAGGGCAGCATGTCCGCTAGGCAGCTGAGAACGGCATGTAATGCAAGAGGCGTACGAGACCGTGTAGGTCTTGGGGGCATTCTTTGTGGTCTTTGAGCTCTGTATGATTATGTGTCAGAGTATGTAAAGCAAAAATAGGCTCACACTATGGGGCACAGAAATATACCGAGACAGGGAGAGGATGAGGGAGCAAGAGAATAAGCTGCAGCAGAGCAGGACCTGCTGAGCTCCTTACCCCTGACCTAGGGTCCAGTCTCCGGTGAAGCTTTGTGCCCAGTGGTCCGGTGCCCCCCCTGTGCAGATATGAGACCTGAGCTGTTATTACGTGGTCACTGCAGGGATAAAGCGTCTGTGCTGGCTGCACGTGCGAAGGAGGAAGTAGGAGGGCCGCAGAGAGGTCTCGTGAGAAGCGCTGAAAGTAGCCGTACTGCGCTTTCTGGGAAGCGGCTGGGATGGGGGGTGTTCCGGCCGCAAGGGACGTCACCCGGGGGTGGGCGGGCGGCTGAAGGGGGCGGGACCTCTCGGAAAAGCAGGCCGGAGCCGGAGACTAAATTAAGAGTGGACTCGGGGAAGGTGCAGCGCCAGCGAGGGGGACACATGGTAGGGTTCGCGCATGGCATTGCCGCTGTATCGGGGGAGCCCTCCACCTGCACTACACCCCCCTCAGATGCAGAAGGGAGCTCCCAGTTGCGGGCTGTGTCCCTGCAGACCGCTCTGTAGGCATCTCACCTCAGTGTCCCTGGAGGGAGGATGGGGAGAGCCTAGTAGTTTTACCTGGTGCTGGCTCCTGCAACCCATAGTCCCTGTCAGGAGAGAATAGGTAGAGCAGTGGGTCAGTTGATGGCAGCGGCACCGGCAACCCAGGGTCCCTGAGAAAGGAGGATGGGGAGTCCGATGGATCCCAGATGTGGCACCAGGCACCTTCAACTCAGGCTCCCAAATGTGGGACCTGGGGAGCAACATAGGGCTTCTGTAATGGCACCAGACACCTCAACCAAATTTCCCATGAAGTGGGAAAGTGGGGAGGGCAGGTAGTGGCATGGAATAGCCAGTGCAGTGGGGAATACAGGAGGTAACACTCCGTGTGCCCTTCTGATGGATGGTGGAGATCGGAACGCGAAGGAACCGTCATCATTTAAAAAAAAAAAAAAAAAGAGAATAAAAATACTGTCCCTCTCTCAGAAGGGTTTACATGGAGGTGACACTCCACATTCCTGTCTGTTGGGGGTAGTTGGGGGAGAGTGGTGCGCGAGGGCACCATTGCCCGTCTAATCTTCATCCAGAGGGAAAGTAAAAAGGTATAATAAAAATAGATGTGGGTCAGTAGACCGCATCTGCCTCCTACTGACACAAAGCTGAAACTAGTTTGGCTTGTGCCAGCCAGGGGGTGTATACTGCAGGGGAGGAGTTATTCTGTTTTTTTTTTTCAGATTCCACTTAGTTTCAGCCTCCTAGTGACTGCAGCATAACACCCATGGTCCTGTGTCCCCCAATGAGGCAATTGAGAAAATGAGAGAACACCGCAGGGCAAGTATAATACCAGAGGCAGGGACCTTAGATTAAAATCCCTACTGCAGTGCTGAAAATACTCCCCCAAAAGGCTGGAGTGGTGCTTTAACCCCTTCATGACCCAGCCTATTTTGGCCTTCCAAACCTTGCCAATATTTGCAATTCTGACCAGCGTCCCTTTTTGAGGTAATAACTCTGGAACGATTCAATGGATCCTAGCAATTCTGAGATTGTTTTTTCATGACATATTGCGCTTTATGTTAGTAGTAAATTTAGGCAGATAATTTTTGCGTTTATTTGTGAAAAAAATCAAAAATGTGGCAAAAATTTTGAATTTTTATTCTGTTAAACCAGAGTTATGCGACACAAAATAGTTAATAAATGACATTTCCCACATGTCTACTTTACATCAGCACAATTTTGGAAAACAACTTTTTTTTGGTAGGAAGTTCAAAGTTAATCAGCAATTTCTCATTTTTTCCAGCAAATTTACAAAACCCATGCATGGCGATTGAGCTGCAGAAAGCGATTTGACAGCCCAGGCACAGTGAGTGGATCACCGCGCCCGGGTTGCCAGATCGCTACTCTGCAGCCTGATACCCATACATGGGGATCGAGCAGCAGAAAAGAATCTGACAGCCCAGGTACAGTGATCCACTAAGTGGATCACTGTGCCCGGGCTGCCAGATTGCTATTCTGAAGGGGGATCGGACTGCAGAGAAGCGTCGGCGGCTCAGAGTCCATCCAGGTGGCGGCGGGCACAACTTGTGGACGGTGGGCAGAAGCAGGCGGCGGGCACAAGTGCCTGCACCACCGCCACGCTGGTGAAGCTGATGGGGAGTGATCAGATCACTCCCAATCAGCGCTGGAGGGGGCGATCCCCGCCCCCTCCAGCACTCCAGCCTATAGAAGGGGCTCTGACCGCCCCTTCTATAGGTGGAGACAGAATCACTGTGATCGACGGTTTTATAAGCCAATCACAGTGATCCTGGGGGGAATCCACCCCTCCTGACCTCAAGCCCTGGTGCTCCGTGAAAGGAATCACAGAGCACCAGGGCCTGATGGCAAGTTACCGCAGCAACGGGGCCGCAGTAACTGCCATGACGTTGTACAACGTCAAAGGTCGGGAAGAGGTTAAAAGGAACCTGTCAGCTAGTTTATGCCTCCGTAGCTAGCACTGTCTGTAGCTTTATAAAATACTAGTTTAATCATCCCTGTCTGAGCTCATAATGTAATGTGAAAGGTAAAAAAAAAAAAAGCATTTATACACTTACATTTTCTTACGTGAATGAGGCACAGTCTGTGTCTTGGAGGAGGTAGACTGGCAGGTTAATAGTTAACTCACCATTAACTTGCATGTCTAAAGGACCTGTGTGATGTCCCGATCATGTGACCATAGTGGGCAGAGCTAAGCAAGCAAACTCATTGTGCTATAGGGACTTAGCTCCGCCTATTGGTCACGATTATGACATCACATCAGGTCTCCCAGCATATTCTGACATTCGGCTGAAATGTTAACTATTAGCCTGCCAGACAGTCTACCTCCTCCATTGTGTAGTCACTGCCTCCTTTACATAAGAAAATGTAAGTGTATAAATCCTCTTTTTTTTTTTTTTTTTTTTTACCTTTCACATTACACTATGAGCTCAGACAGGGATGATTAGAATAGGACTGTGTGACTGCAGGAGCAGAAAGTGATAGCTGGGGGGCATAAAGCAGCTGACTGGTTCCCTTTAATCCCTCAGTGAAGGAGCAGATTTTCACCTTAATTACCAGGCCAAATTTTAGAATTCACACCAGTGTTACGTTATGTGGTAATATCTCTGGAACGCCTTGACGGGATGTTAGGGATTCCGAGATTGTTTTTTTTTTTGTGACATAGTATACTTCATGTTAGTGGTAATTTTAGAATGATATTTTTTGCATTTATTTGTGAAAGAAATTTGGCAAGAATTTGGAAAATGTCACAAATTTTTAACTGACTTTTTATGCCCTGAAATGGACTGTCGGGTCATTTTTCAGTATGATACTAATAGTACCCTTGAATTGTGCTCAGGTAGACCTTTAAGAAAATGTAAAAATCATTTATGTACTCTCTGTAGTTCTCTTGCTGTAAACACTTGCACACCCAGCAGGCAGCTGTAAAAGTAATTGGCCTGACTTTTAAAAGTCACAGTATGTAAATGTTATTTTAATATACATGTCTATCCAAGCTGGTGTTCTGTCCCTCTCTCTGTGCTGACATTACACTGAATCTCAGGTTACTGCAGACTCCTGGGGAGGGGGTTTGAGAGGAGGAAAGTATTTTCTGCTACAACTCCTGTAGTAATATCACTAGCCTGTGCAGCCTGCAAAAGTTTTCTGTTTATATTGTCAAGGTAGAAAATACGCTCTTCCACTATACTTATATTTTCTTTATATATTATATATTTTTATTAATGCTCTAGATGAGAAACAATACGTTTTTCCCTTAACTTAGTATCCAATAGCTATATCTCTCCCTCTCGCATTCCCTTTTTCTCTTCTCCCTCTCTCTCTACTTTCTCTCTATGTCTCTCTCTATGTCTCTCTCCATGTCTCTCTCTATGTCTCTCTCTATGTCTCTCTCTATGTCTCTCTCTATGTCTCTCTCTATGTCTCTCTCTATGTCTCTCTCTATGTCTCTCTCTATGTCTCTCTATGTCTCTCTATGTCTCTCTCTATGTCTCTCTCTATGTCTCTCTCTATGTCTCTCTCTATGTCTCTCTCTATGTCTCTCTCTATGTCTCTCTCTATGTCTCTCTCTATGTCTCTCTCTATGTCTCTCTCTCTATGTCTCTCTCTATGTCTCTCTCTCTCTATGTCTCTCTCTCTCTATGTCCTCTCTCTCTCTATGTCTCTCTCTCTCTCTATGTCTCTCTCTCTCTATGTCTCTCTCTCTCTATGTCTCTCTCTCTCTATGTCTCTCTCTCTCTATGTCTCTCTCTCTCTATGTCTCTCTCTCTCTATGTCTCTCTCTCTCTATGTCTCCTCTCCATGTCTCTTCTCATCCATGAACCAAAGCTATGTGTAAACAAAATGTCTTTCAGATGTGTGAAGAGAAGATAGTGTGCGGAGGTGCCCAGGAAACTAATTGGTCACTACTGTGCCGGTGCCAGGTTGTACCATGGGAAGCTAGAGATATCCTGCATACCAGAGGCCAAGAGAAGACATCATGACGTGATGAAGGATGGACTCAGCACAGAAGACAAAGGACTAATTATTACTAACAGAGATAGATATATTAGCCTAACTCCACCTAACCCCTATCTAATCCCACCTTGTCCTGGCCATTTCACGCCTACTCCCTAGAGTATAAAATGTAGTGTACCCGGAAATAAAGTTCAGTTGCTGTGACCATTGCCATTGCTTAATAAAGCAACGAACATATTATAAAAGTTTGAACCAGATTCTCCGTCTGATTTACTCTTATCTGGTACCATATGTTCATAGTCTAATTTGGAGTGACTGGTGAAGGAGTGTATTGTCGCTACGACCCCGACAATTTGGCGCCCAACGTGGAGCGTGGCCAGCGATTCGTGACCCCCACAGACCCGTGCTCGGATGCCCCTGGATGATACCTGTATCGGCTGACCTCAAGAACTGATCACCCTTCAAGGCACGGTAAGTGGAGATCACATTTATATGTGTGTCGCCCTTACTGTGTCTCAGCCGTTATTGGTTAATCTGAAGGTGTCTTTTGGGTCCGGGGGGGTGACCGGTCGAGTGGTGAGACCAAGCGCGATCCCCCCCACACCTCCTTAAATTCTTTCTATCAGAGCAGTCTTTGTTCCTTACTGTGTGAGAATATTTTTTGTAGTCCGTTATCTTTCCCCATATGGGAGGGGTGAGGAGGCTTTCTGGAGAAGATGCTGGTAGACGAGATTTTGAATTAAAGGTGATGTTACACATGTCTGCTCTGATGTACAGCGTCTATATATTCTGTAGTGTTCTACCATTTATTGTCCGGTAATAAAAAATATATTAAAAATAACTAGCAGAAAATTACAATTATAATGTTGAATAAGAATTTTCTGATCTTTGACATTAATAGATTTTTTAGTTGTTTTTCAGGTATAGGAGATATGATTTCTTACATTGGACGCAAGTAGAATCCTCACATGAGGTAATCAGAATATTTGGTTCTGACTTGCACTTTCTGAGCGAATGGAGCGATTTCCGGTTGAAGAATTCCTTAACAATACGGTAAGCCTACTAAATGCAGTATTGGTATATTACGGTGAGGTAGACACCATGTTATCAGTCTAGGATGGTATAATCATACTGACAATCACCACAGGTGTCCTGTCCTCTCGGAGGTAGAAGGCAAGCTACAACAAAAGGTAGGAAAGGTAGTGGCGGGTGGTTGCCCCATCCCAGCCGGATTGCGCCTGGCGGCCTGAGCCCTCTCTATAGTCGACTGCCTTATAGGGACTGACCGAACCACTAACAGTGTCAAACTAGGAGTCGTGAGAGGGGACAGGGCAGGCCATGATGTCTCTCATCAGCAAAGGTTAGACTGGTTTCTGCTTGGCCTCAGTTTACACCTCAAAATAGGTCACGGGTGAGATCAGGTGAGTACCTCCTAGTTCGCTCCTGGTACAGGTAAGCTGTGTATACTATCCTGCATTATTCTTGCGCACAACATAACTCAGAAAGGTATGAGTTTTAGACGGCAGTCGCTCCATGGGTTTTGGAAATTGCAAGTAGTGAGCGGACAAGGAAACCAAGAAAACTGTAGAAAAATTATCCCAATATGTGTAAATCTCTTTCTCCTATCCAAGGTATTATAGAATGTCAAACATACCCTGGTTAAAATGTTTTTAGAATAAGCAAGTACAGGAGTACATAACATGGTTCTTGTATGATTTTGTTGTGTATCTCTTTTCTCTTGTGGATAACTGTGCTTATTTGCAGATATTTAAGAAGTCCATATCCTTTGTATACCCTCTATAATGATAGTGGTATATGATAAAATGTTCAAGGGAGGATGAGTCTTGTACCTTTAAGGTTATATGTTACTAATAGTGTAAAACTGATACACAATTCCCCAGGCCGTTTCTAAAATGTTTTGAGGTTTCTTTCCCCTTCAACAGATTGGACTCTGAAAACAGCCAATGAACAGCGAAAATAATTTCTTCTATACTAACTGTAGAATCTAAATGAATCTTTCCTTTTTAGAATAAACTGTTGATTATTGCAGTGATATGGAGCTGATTTAGGGACAATGGGAGAACTCCATGTGAGGTTAGTATAGGGTTCAGGTGCCTGGGGGCCCTTTGCAAGGAAGGAGTCTCTAAGGTGTCTGGATGAAGAAATCCACTTCCCCTTCCCCATCACATGGACAGTCTCGAAGGACCTTTAGGGAAAAACTTTTTGTTTAGGGAGGATTTGTCAAGGTAGAAAATACGCTCTTCCACTATACTTATATTTTCTTTATATATTATATATTTTTATTAATGCTCTAGATGAGAAACAATAAGTTTTTCCCTTAACTTAGTATCCAATAGCTATATCTCTCCCTCTCTCATTCCCTTTTTCTCTTCTCCCTCTCTCTCTACTCTCTCTCTATGTCTCTCTCTCTCTCTTCTCTCCCTCTCATCCATGAACCAAAGCTATGTGTAAACAAAATGTCTTTCAGATGTGTGAAGAGAAGATACAGTGTGCGGAGGTGCCCAGGAAACTAATTGGTCACTACTGTGTCGGTGCCAGGTTGTACCATGGGAAGCTAGAGATATCCTGCATACCAGAGGCCAAGAGAAGACATCATGACGTGATGAAGGATGGACTCAGCACAGAAGACAAAGGACTAATTATTACTAACAGAGATAGATATATTAGCCTAACTCCACCTAACCCCTATCTAATCCCACCTTGTCCTGGCCATTTCACGCCTACTCCCTAGAGTATAAAATGTAGTGTACCCGGAAATAAAGTTCAGTTGCTGTGACCATTGCCATTGCTTAATAAAGCAACGAACATATTATAAGTTTGAACCAGATTCTCCGTCTGATTTACTCTTATCTGGTACCATATGTTCATAGTCTAATTTGGAGTGACTGGTGAAGGAGTGTATTGTCGCTACGACCCCGACAATATTAACATTTATGTTCCTTCATACATGTAATGTGTGTATCTGCTGAGCAAATGATCAAATGTTCATATAAACCCAAAGAGATATCTCAGAGTACACACTGCACACATGCTTCAGATACACAATATGAAGATTGGATCAGAGGAGGGCAGGGCAGTGTAATGATGCATGAATATTCATTCCTTGGGGAATGTGCAGCAGAGAAGCAAGTGATCACTCACTGTAATTGACAGATGGAATGAATCTTTTATTTTGAAGTTTACACAAGATAGGAGGGAAGCATAAATAATAGAAATACATGAATAGGAAGAGCTTCGAGAGGAATTATATCAGTTACATATGGATTTTTGACCTGAAAGATTCCCTTTAACCAGAAAGTAATATCATATAAAATAGTGAATAAATAACATTTCCCACATGCCTACTTTACATTAGCACCATTTTTTAAACATTTTTTGTTAGGAAGTTAGAAGGGTTCAAAGTTTTTAACAATTTCTCAGTATTACTATTTATAAAACCATTTTATTAGGGACCTCATCACATTTGAAGTGACTTTGAGGGGCCTATATGGCAGAAAATACCCAAACGTGACAATTCTAAAAACTGCACCCCTCAGACTACTCAAAACCATATTCAAGAAGTTTATTAACCCTTCAGTTGCTCACCAGGGAATGGCTAAAAAAAATAATTTACATTTTACTTAAAAATGTTGCTTTAGCTCTAATTTATGTGTGAGCTTAATACAGATCTTCTTAACAACAAGCATATGTCTGGTTCAGAAACAGCATAGGGGGGACATCTTGTAGAAGATTTTTGAAAGGTTTTTATCCAGATTTCATTTATAAGGTATATTTAAACGTTTATTATGATCACTTGCTCTACACTATTAGATAAAAATGTAAATGGCCTTTACACTTTAAAGAGTACCTGTCACCAAACCAGGCATGGTGATCTAATTACAGCACTGGATGCAGAATGTCTGCTGCATCCAGGCAAAGGGTCCCCCAGCCATTGAGCCCCCTGTACCTGAGTAAATACACTTAGAAAACTTACATCTGCAGCCATAAAGGGGGTAGCTAGAGGCTGGAGCCAAAGGGCAGATTCACACCCCCTGCATGTGTAATCTGCCACCGCTGCCAATCATTGTCTCCCTTTTCTGCAACATAACAGAGGGTTTTTTTCCCCCCCCAGAAATGGCCGTTTAGCCCCGCCCCCTGCGGTGACATCACCGCTAATACCCGCCCTGCTCTATGGTTATGTTGCAGATGAGGGAGACAATGATTGGCAGCGGTGGGCAGATTACACATGCAGGGGGTGTGAATCTGCCCTTTGGCTCCAGCCTCTAGCCACCTCCTTTATGGCTGCACGATGTAAGTTTTCTTAGTGTATTTACTCGGGGTACAGGGGGGCTCAATGGCTAGGGGACCCCTTGCCTGGATGCAGCAGACATGCTGCATCCAGTGCTGTGATTAGATCACCCATGCCTGGTTTGGTGACAGGTCCTCTTTAAGTATTCCCTCTTGGTTAACAAGTCATGATTTGCATCTATATCTGTTTTTAAAGGTAAAAAAATATTTGTCGACTTCAAAAAAAAGTCTATATAATCCAGATATTAGAATGAGCATTTTACTTGTTCAGTTGGAGCTTGACTGATAACATCCTTGTGTTAAAATCAGCAAGAAAAATGTCCAAAAAGGCATCGTACAGCTATTCTAATATGGAGTTCAATATCCTCATCGGGCTTGAATATCTATTTATTATTGCAAGTAGTTAGCTTTGTCTATTTCCTCCTTTTGCTTTAGTCATTCTATGTTATATGTTGCTTTACCTAGTGCACCTTAATAAAAGCAGACATGATCTAACTATAATCAACGAGGACCATTCTACTATTATAACTTAGCTATAAGAAAAATACATTCTTACCTCATCAGATGGTAAGGTTGCCAGAGGTTTAATAACCGCAGCAAGAGGAACTTGAGACTGTTTTGCCATATCGGAGGTGGCCGGAAAGTTGTAAGAAGTGCATCGTATATAACGGGGACTTGCATTCCCTAAATTGTAATAAGGTGTAGGTCAGTGTATACAATTCAGGAAACAGTTATGTAACACACAATAAAATAAGACAACCATGTGGACTTTTACCTATTCTGGTATGATGTGCTAGTACATTATAGATCGTATCCCTGTCTTTAAAGCTGGCTCAGAAAAATTGACGTTGCATCTTTGTTGACAGACTATGGCTGTGTGATTCAGGCATCATTTGCCTCTAACAGCTACATTAACAGTAAGCGGCCTGATGGTGGGCCAATGCATATGTGAATTAGTCCCACCACATCGCCATTGCTGATGCGTTAACATGACAGTCAGGGGTCTCCTGAAGAACCCTGTGCCTGTTATAAGGGTTTTCCTAAGAAGATCTGCCGGTGGCTAGTATTCATAGAGTATTGGGATTTTCACTATATACTCCAATACTTTGGCACTGCACTATATAGTACAAGCAATTGGCCCTTAAGCAAAACATATTTTATATAAAAGTTTGGTGTGGCATTAAAGGGGTTAACGATTGCTCGGCCAACCTCTTCTCAATCATCATGTTTGCACCAGTAGACTAAAGGTACAGTCACACGCAGCAATATTGCTAGGCAATTTCACTGGTTGCAGAGAAATCATGGACACATTGTTCTATTTTGTTGCTGTGTACAAATTGAACAATGTGTCCATGATTTCACTGCAACCAGCAAATTGCCAGTGAAATTGCCTAGCGTATGTATGACGGTACCATTGTCTATGGGGCTTGCGGTCCGGTGCGGAAAGTGCGGTTAAGCCGGATCGGCGGGATCCGACACTTGCGGCCGCGAAAAAAAAAAGCTGAAAGCAGCGGGGGGTTTTTTTGTGGCCGCAAGTGCCAGATCTGCCGCATCCGGAAGAACCGCACTTGCCACACCGGACAGTAAGCCCCATAGACCATGCATGGGGCTTGCCGGATGCGGGCCGCAAGTCGGCCAATCCACCAGATGCTGGATCGGCCGCAAACATCAGCAAAATGCTGATGTGAAAGGGACCTAACACATTAACCTGTAGCGCAGCACTGGCCCTCCCAGGACTTGTGGGAGATTGTCACGTCACACGGGCCCAGTCAGCTCTGGCTTCCCTGTCCTCGCCATCAGACATATTAAACATCAAGAGGGAGTGAGCGGCCAACACAGACTTCCTTGATGTCTGATGTCGAGGAGAGGGAAGTCAGCGCTGATTTGGTGCAGGGCCCGCGTGACGCGACTGTCTTCCTGGGAGAACAAGTGTTGACACCACAGGTTTATATAGTTTGTTATTTTTACAGGTGCCAACAAGATGAACAACCCCTTTAATCATGCAGAGCTGGAGAATCATATAGCCAAGTCATCTTTACCACACAATAAAAAGTGTAAAAACAAAACCCAAAACACAACTGCAGGATTGCATTTTTTTCTCCATTTGCACCATTTTTCTTGCAATTTTTATTCTCACATTTTTCATTATGCTGAAAAGTAAATTGAATTGTGTCACTCAAAACTATAACTCATGCCGCAACAAACAAGACTTTCTATGTCCAGATAGATAGAAAACTAAAGTTATGGCTCTTGGTAGAAGGGAAGGGAAAGGGGGAGGGGGGCAACGAAGGGAAGGGCAAGAGAAAAACAAACAGAAAATCACCATGTCGGGAAGGGGTTAAATTATATATCAGTAATACTTTAGCACAGGAACAAAATGAAATGCAGTATATACATTAGAACTTATACTGAAAAGGCAGACAAAGGTGTTATCATCTATTACTTTCTTATGATACAGATGTAATCAGGACACACTCTGCACCATATTACTGACACATAGATTGGCCATCCACGACATGGTGTAACGTACCGCAGACACATGAATACAGGTGTTTGGACAAATACTAGCGGCATTTCAGTCAGTAAAATAAATAAAGTAGAGCAATACTTTGATTAAAATTAGCATTTGGCACTAGAGAACCCATTTTATAAAATGAGCAGCCAAGTGTACCTTGATCTTTGACCAGGAAGTTGGTAGTCACAAGTGGTGGAACTTGCCCCCTTATTCCGGTGATAAAAGGCTCTGACGTCCTGTTAGTCCGATCGTCCTCTATTACCTGGATCTAAGCAGAGACAGTACATTATAAATATGGATCACTGCATAATGGAGGAGTTACTAAACAGGAATAGAAGAATATGTGATTGCTTTACTATGTCACATACAATGGTCAGAGCACACAAATCTATTCCACATGCAAAATCTAGAGGGAAAACTAGGGAAAAAAGATCTATGAAAAAGAGAAGATACTGAGAAACATGAAAATGCTTCAGAGATTGAGAGTTTATATACAGGAAAGAGAAGTCTCTGCTGAACTAGTAGAGAGTGCAAACTCCACACAAAGACAGAACAACACCGCTATGCATTATATTCTTGTATGCAAACTATGGAAAGCATCTCATAAGCCCCTGCCCATTTTTGTGACGAACGTATGCTGTAATATATGCCCATGTGCATTGCAAATAAAAATAAATAAGTTAAGGCAGGCAACATGGAAAGAGCTGAGGATGACCAGGGACGGCCATCTCAAGTATCACTGATGAGAAGATTACAAAGGTAACTGGGTCATCAATGTCATATGGCCGGGAACGCTGGCAACAACAACAAAAGGGATGAAATCCACAAGTCACACCTTGTAGCAGATCCAAATTGTCTTCAGAAAAAGTTTGATCAACTTTTTGATCACCTTATATCTACAGCGTATGTAGACTGAGTATTAGGAATACAAATATAATTGTACACCCCACACAATGACTCTTAAAAGGGATTGTCGGTCTAAATCCATAGGTCTACAGTCACTCTATGTTACTGTATATGACTACAGACTTATGAATCCTCACTGTGTACGTGCTATGCATGAGATTCACTGATGTCGGAGTCGGGAACAGAATACACGTGGCCACAAGAATGGCTGTGGCGTTAGTAAGCCAAACCTCTAAATCAGACTCCCCCATACATGGCGCATGTTTAAGGCCCCTTTCACATCAGTGTTTTTTTTAAATCGCGGCAGATGCGGTGAAAAAAACGCATCTGCCGCGATTACCGTATAACCGCGACACTTGCGGCACAGTTGCAGCAAGCCCCATGCAATGTCTATGGGGCTTGCGGTAAGTGTGCGGCAGGTGCGGCAAGTGCGGTTTCGGCACTTGCGGCAGCGAAATAAACCGCGGTCAGCCGCGGTTTCTTTGCAGCCGCACCTGCCGCAAGTGCAGGATGCTGCACTTGCCGCACCTGCCGCAAGCCCGCATAGACATTCTATGGGGCTTGCCGCAACTGTGCCGTAAGTGTCGCGGTTATGCGGTAATCGCGGCAGATGCGTTTTTTTCACCGCATCTGCCGCGATTTAAAAAAACTGCTGATGTGAAAGGGGCCTTAAACATGCGCCATGTATGGGGGAGTCTGAGTCAGAGGTTTGGCTTACTAACTCCACAGCCATTCTTGTGGCCACGTGTATTCTGTTCCCGACTCCGACACCAGTGAATCCTCATGCATAGCACGTACAACCGCTGATGTGAAAGGGGCTTAAGTGATATATTTACGTGTAGTAAATTGATAACATCAAGCTTTTTATTACCAATATGATACAATAATCAAGCTATTTAGTTATATTTTATGTTCTATTTATTGGAACTTAAACTTTAGAACTCAAAAAAAAACGCTCATAAGTTGTAAATATGTAATACACTGTGAGGGGAATTTGTGATATATTTCTGGTGTCTGTCCAACTCCACCAAAATGGACACTGGCAAGTATGCAATATACATGCATGGCTTGCTGAATGTTAATATTCCTAGATCTGCTGCTACCCATTAGTCGCTGCAACTTGGCCACGCCTCTCAGCTGCCGGCGATGATGCCCCGTGTAACGGGGCCTTTACTGGGCTACATAGTTATCATTTCACAGAATACCTGTGTATAACCTCACACTCCCTGACTGGCAGCGCTCTGTGTACACTGTGCATTGTCAGCAAGCTGCTAATCAATGGTGGAGGTGGGGTTATACAGATCAGCCTGACTGTACTACGCTTGAGGCCTCTTTCACATGTACGTGTTTCCAGTACATGTACTGTCCATTCAGCCACATGCCAGAGACACGGGCACTCATACACATTTTACTAAATATTTTTCTTCACATGTCCGTGTCTGCTCCACACCGCGACATTTCTGTTTCTGGGTGGTAGCGCAGACACACGGACCTATTCAAGTGAATGGATTGGTGCCAAAAAGACCTGCACATGGATGCCTTAGTGTGCACAGACCTGAGCAAAGAGTATTTAAAAAAAAAAAAAAAAAAAAAAAAAAAAAAAGAGGATGTTATATTTATCTGACTCCAGTGATTCTGCCTGTCCCTCCCACTTCTGGGGCGCTCAGTGATCTCCTATAATATTCACTGTACTGACTGCTACAGCTACACTGGTAAGTGTACAAAGATATGCTGTCCGTGTGCTATCCGGATGTCACACTGGTAGCACACAGATAGCACCCGTATGACACACACGAGACTCACAAAATGACACCTCTCACATGTGCGTTTTTTTTTACGGATGTGTGAAAGTCGAGGCCTGAGATGTAGTCAGACATTGTTACTCTCCTACTCATATAATTTTGATGTACCGTAAAAACCTGCTGACAGATTCCCTCTAACGTTCATGGTGTTTCATATAAACTAAAGAAACTAAAAAATGCCATGTTTTTCACTGAAATGTCATCCTCATTAGAAGTCACTGATTGGCTGTTCAGCCCTCCACCCACATACCGCCAGCCATAAGGAAGACACATCCGAGGGTGGGGATTATTTTACTTATTTTAGAAAGACAATACATAAAAAAACTCTGCTTTTATCCCCCCCGACAGCTTGCACCATGCCAAGCACCAAGGGTACCCGAGCACAGCGATGCTCACTCCAGAGCTGGGGAAACAGAAAGCATCCGAACTGCAGCCCGAACAGTTCATTCATCTCTAACCCCATTTCCTAGTTTCATGCACAACAATCCACATTATCCAGTTATCCATGAACAAAAATGAAGTCTCCAGGCAGCTACAGGTATACATGAAAAGAAGACCTATTCACAAATGATGCAAAATCATAAATACATTATAACTGTATATCTATCACCTAGATCAAAAATAACAAAAGGGGATGTTTTTAGTCTTTTGTGATATTTGGTTCAAGTAATAAAGATCTACCCTTATAATTTATTCATGATTATGCATCATTTGTGAATAGGTTTTTACAATGTTATTTGATTTAGAGTCACATTTATAGAGACTGCATGTAGAAAGCTTCCATCAAGGGAGCCATTACTGATACCACTGTATACATTCCAAGTACTGTTATTACATGATTCACACACATTAACATATGGGCATGAGAGCCCATGGCCGGTATACATCACGTGTGGATTGAGCCGTGCACACAGGGTTAACGGTATCTGAGCCTGTGTGTAGGGGTTATCGCTGTGCTAGACCTGACTGGTGTACAGAGGGTTAACTACTCCCAGGTCTGTGAGTGTGATGGTGGGTTTACACACACCAATTTATCTGTTCAATATCTGAACAGATCTCTGGTTGCAGTGAAATCATGGACACATTGTATCATTTGTACACAGCCACAAAATGGAGCAAATGGAGCAATGTGTCCATGATTTCACTGCAACCAGAGATCTGTTCAGATATTGGACAGATAAATTGGTGTGTGTAAACCCACCATAAGTGAGATGTGCTGATTGACTCAATGTGTTGCAGGTGTGGGTGTGGCAGCCAGGATATCAAGCTGCCTGGTGCCGGAAGGTAGGGAGACCAGACATGACCTCCTGGATGTGAGGCAGAGGGGGTCCCCGTCCCGCTGGGATGAGGCTGGAAGCCAGGCTCTCCATGTGGGAGACGCCTATCCCTCTGAGCCTTATGGAGCCCATTGACGGCATGTATGGGTCTGAGAGGGCTGTAGTCCATGCTGGACTGTCTGTGTGTGAGTGGGCCCTGTGATGAGCGGAGTCCATGAAGGCCAGACGGCCGTAACCGGCATTGGGACATACTAAAGCAGAGGTCCCCAAATCCAGGCCTCAAGGGCCGCCAACAGTGCAGGTTTTCAGGATTTCCTTAGTATTGTACAGGTGTTAATGTGATCACCTGCATAGGTGATGATTCCAAGCTCTTCGCAATACTAAGGAAATCCTGAAAACCTGCACTGTTGGCGGCCCTTGAGGCCTGGATTTGGGGACCTCTGTACTAAAGAGTCGTAATACGGTCCTGTTGACCTTGTGTGAGATGTGTAAAGGCTGTGTGCAGTGTAGCAGTCTGTCTGAGACTGTATGGCCTGTGTGATCAGGGTTGTACTGGCCGCGTACCGGATCCCTGTGGGTCAGTGTAGGGTCTTATGTATTATGTAATCGGTATAACATGTGAATGCTTAATGGTCTATATGTAAAATGTAAATAATGCCGGGCGGGCATAGCCGCCATAGGAGCTGAAGTTAGTGCTCCAGTGTATATAATGTGTAATGTGAACTGTGATGTCGGGCTAAGTAGTGTAATTATGTGAGTTGTACCCTGTGAATAGTGTTCTCTGTTACATGATATTCCGTTTATATGTCATGTGTGCAGCTTATGACGTGTAAATAAACTGCGATTTTTTTGTCATTTTGAAGAAAAATCATTGTTGTTGGTGCCATTCAGTTGACACACACACACATTATATACAGTGCCTACAAGTAGTATTCAACCCCTGCAGATTTAGGTGGTTTGATAAGATGCCAATAAGTTAGAGCCTTCAAACTGCAAACGAGAGTAGGATTTATTAACAGAAGTATAAATCTTACAAACCAAAAAGTTATGTTGCTCAGTTAAATTTTAATACATTTTAAACATAAAAGTGTGGGTCAATTATTATTCAACCCCTCAAACCACCAGCATTCTGTTTGGTCCCCCCAAAGTATTAAGAAGTAGTTCAGGCACAAAGAACAATGAGCTTCACATGTGTGGATTAATTATCTCTTTTGCCAGCCTTTTCTGACTATTTAAGACCCCCCCCCCTAACTTGTGAACAGCACTCATACATGGTCAACATGGGAAAGACAAAGGAGCATTCCAAGGCCATCAGAGACAAGATCGTGGAGGGTCACAAGGCTGGCAAGGGGTGCAAAACCCTTTCCAAGGAGTTGGGCCTACCTGTCTCCACTGTTGGGAGCATCATCCGGAAGTGGAAGGCTTATGGAACTACTGTTAGCCTTCCACGGCCTGGACAGCCTTTGAAAGTTTCCTCCCTTGCCGAGGCCAGGCTTGTCCGAAGAGTCAAGGCTAAACCAAGGACAACAAGGAAGGAGCTCCGGGAAGATCTCATGGCAGTGGGGACATTGGTTTCAGTCAATACCATAAGTAACGTACTCCACCGCAATGATCTCCGTTCCAGACGAGCCCGTAAGGTTCTTTTACTTTCAAAGCGTCATGTCAAGGCTCGTCTACAGTTTGCTCATGATCACTTGGAGGACTCTGAGACAGACTGGTTCAAGGTTCTATGGTCTGATGAGACCAAGATCGAGATCTTTGGTGCCAACCACACACGTGACGTTTGGAGACTGGATGGCACTGCATACGACCCCAAAAATACCATCCCTACAGTCAAGCATGGTGGTGGCAGCATCATGCTGTGGGGCTGTTTCTCAGCCAAGGGGCCTGGCCATCTGGTCCGCATCCATGGGAAGATGGATAGCACGGCCTACATGGAGATTTTGGCCAAGAACCTCTGCTCCTCCATCAAGGATCTTAAGATGGGTCGTAATTTCACCTTCCAACAAGACAACGACCCAAAGCACACAGCCAAGAAAACCAAGGCCTGGTTCAAGAGGGAAAAAATCAAGGTGATGGAGTGGCCTAGTCAGTCTCCTGACCTTAACCCAATTGAAAACTTGTGGAAGGAGCTCAAGATTAAAGTCCACATGAGACACCCAAAGAACCTAGATAACTTGGAGACGATCTGCATGGAGGAGTGGGCCAAGATAACTCCAGAGACATGTGCCGGCCTGATCAGGTCTTATAAAAGACGATTATTAGCTGTAATTGCAAACAAGGGTTATTCCACAAAATATTAAACCTAGGGGTTGAATAATAATTGACCCACACTTTTATGTTTAAAATTTATTAAAATTCAACTGAGCAACATAACTTTTTGGTTTGTAAGATTTATGCTTCTGTTAATAAATCCTACTCTCGTTTGCAGTTTGAAGGCTCTAACTTATTTGCATCTTATCAAACCACCTAAATCTGCAGGGGGTTGAATACTACTTGTAGGCACTGTATATTTATTATATATATATATCAGTTTGGCAACTGCCGGTGGTGAATGGACATTCACACACAGATCTGTATTATGGTGGGTTTACACGCTCCAACGTCGGTCCGATATTGGATCCGACCGCGCGGGAGCGTGCTTTTTCTGGCCGGATTTCAAAGAATCGCATCGGAGGTTTATACTGCGCGATATCGGGATACAACGTCTCTACTATATGTACGCCCCCCCTTGTACGGCCGACCCAGGAACGATCATTTAACATCGGAGTGAATGGGGGATGTTGTACTGCACATCGTAGTTGGGCTCCGATCCGGCTCCAACCTGCATCCGATATCAGGCCGTTGAATAGCACGCTAATTAGATTCCCGATATCGGTTTGACATCGTTCGTGCATCGTATTGGTCATTTACACCATACAACGCACGAACGATATCGGGTCCAACGCACGAACCACGCGACTTTTGGTCGGAGTTGGACGCCGATATCGGGACGTGTGAACCCACCCGCCTTTACTTGATATGTGACAATCCTGCTGCTTTGTTCCCTTTAATACAGGAGAAACCTTACAGAAGTGACTTCATTTTGGAAGCCCTAGTACTGAAGGCATTTATTAGGGTGTAGTGATAATTTTCACCCCATAAGTGCATCCAAGAAATTAATGTGCATCAGATGGTTAAAGGTGACAATAGCTTGTTCTTTCTCAATCCCTCCTCTGCCGTATGTAACATGCGTTTTATCTTTATTGTGGGTGACTGCGATTAACTAGACAACAAATGTATATGCTTTTAATTATATTTTAATATGTTTGCGTAATAAAAACACATTTTATGAGGTGCATGTGATCACTTTTTGATACATCTTTTGTGAGAAAATGTGCAACTTTTTTTGCATGCTTTTTTTTCATGGTGTTCACGGTGTGGGATAAATAGCAAGCTCAATCTATAGTTTGGGTTGTTATAGACATGAATATAAATAAAAAATTCATAGCTTTTATTTTATCACTTTTGTTTGCAATGAAATTCAATTTAAGGGAATCTGCTAGCAGGTTTTTGCTGAGGACAGCATAATGTAGGGGATAAAGCACTCAATTAAGGCTGGCTTCACACTACGTTTTTGTTCCTGTTCGTTGGATCTTGTTTTTTGCAGGATCCAACAAACAGGAACGGACAGCACTGGATTGGTAACTCCAGATGCCATTTCTGTGTCCGGTCCGGTCCGGTCCGGTAACCGGACACAGAAAGAGCAGCGGAGAGCCGAGCCTAGTGTGACTAGTGCTGTCGGCACTGTGTGACAAGTGCTGTGTAATATCAATTTAGCAGTGTTTCTATATACACTGCTAAAGTGATATGAAATAAAGGGATGGTTAAAAAAATAAATAAATAAATTCTCACCTTTCCAGCGACTCCCGAGTGGCAAGCGCTGAATACATCTGCCGGCAGTTCGAGGACCTTGCATGATGTCACTGGGAGGGGCGGGGCAACCCGATCACATGACCGCATAAGTGCGATTTAAAGATTTAAACCCCACCCACTGATGCGGTCATGTGATCGGGTTGCCCCACCCTTCCCGGTGACATCATGCAAGGTCCTCAAACTGCAGAGATGTATTCAGCGCGGGACACTCTGTCATTGGAAAGGTGAGAATGTATTATTTTTTATTTTTAACCATCGCTTTATTCAATATCACTTTACCAGTGTATATAAATACACTGCTAATGTGATATTACACAGATGTACTATGGGTACAGAGCAGTGCTCCTATTCTGCGCATACTCTGTACCCTGGAACCGGATCTGGGAAAAGATTATGTTGTTGCCATAATCCGGCTCCATAGGCCCCCATGGTGTGTGTGCCAGCCCAGACAGGATTTGTTTCCGTCCTGTTTTGTCAACAGAGCCCAAAAATGATTCAAGCATCGCTTTTGGGACCGGTGACAAAACAGGACAGAAATGATTCCTGCACCGGATTCACAAAACCGGATGGCCAAATAAGGCCAATCTGGCCCCATAGGGATACATGGGGGGTAAAAACGATCCTGTTCTGTTTGTTTCAAAATCGAACAGAACAGGATAGTTAAAAACGTAGTGTGAAGCCAGCCTAAAGGCTCTGACCATGGTTACTAGCCAGTGAAGTCACTGATCGCTGGTTTCTCGCGGTCACACGCAGCGATGCGTGCTGACCAGTGGAAAACCAACGATAAAAAAATGACCCAGAGCACTTTGCAGCGATCAGCGACCTCACAGCAGGGGCCTCATCGCTGCAAAGTGTCACACAGAACGACATCACTGAAGAGATTGTTGTAACGTCACAGTTACAACGATCTCTCTAACGATATCGTTATGTGTGACTGGGCTTTAAGGGAGGCGTCACTTATCTCTGAGGTGTTGTTTCCATACAATGAGGGCTTTATTCACCAGGAGGTTATCAGTGCCAGGACTACAGTACACACGAGCCCAGGTACCACAACCCCTCCTCTAATAAGAATCTATTACTATATAACATACATAGAAAGCTGTAGTGTGGGCAAGGTTAACCATCCGAGTTCTGCTACATCTAAGAACTCTGTCACAACTGCAGCACCCTGTAAACTACAGGCACATTATTGGATTTAGGGTCTCTTTTACTACAACATGTTGTTCTCAGGTGAGGTAGCAAAAACCTGCTGACAGATTCTCTTTAAAGTGACTCCCCATGATGCACTGAGCGCCTATACTCAGTTTGAACAGTAATTCTGTGCTGACAGAGTCCCAAAAAAAAATATTTTTATGCGTTATCATAACTCATTTTTGTGTCATCAGAGCTATATAACAGCTTACATTCTGCGTGATTAAGGCCCCTTTCACATAGCGTTTTTCGTCGATTGAGACAGATACGGCAGATTTTCCGCACCTGCCGCCTAACGGCCGCACTTGCGGCGCACTTGCAACAAGCCCCATGCATTGTCTATGGGGCTTGCAGAAGTGTGGTATTGCTGCGACCCAGCAAATCCGGCAGTTGTGGGTGCGGGAAAAAACACGGTCAGCTACAGTTATTTTGCGCGGCCGTAACTGCCGGATCGCAGCAATACCGCACTTGCCGCAAGCCCCATAGACAATGAATGGGCTTGCCACAAGTGTGCACAAGTGTGCCGCAAGTGCGGCCGCTAGGTGGAAAATATGAATGTTGCAATCAGTGAAAATCGCTGATGTGAAAAGGCCTAACTGAAGTTTACATTGATATGATTTTGGGATCCATGAGAAGTTTTGATCTTTCTCTTTTAGAATCGTATGATGATGTTGGATAAATATCATGCTACTTTTATAGTATGGGTCAATGGACCCGGCGATACAATGATGCTTAGGTCGATAGTTTATACTTTATAATTTTCCCAGGATAAAATCCCATAAAAAAAAGTTAATAAAATAAATGATGTAGCCATTTTCTAAGATCCATCTCATATTTTGATGATGGTGATCCATGGGGGTTTGTTTTAGTTGTGGAATGAACTGTAATGTTCGTTGCTATAATTCTTAGACCTATAACTTTTTGATTGCTTTTGTTTTCAATTTTTCGATAAGAAATGATCCAAAAAATTGCAACCACAGCCTTTTTTTTTTCATTCAAAGAAAAATGG
The DNA here is from genome assembly GCA_033576535.1 of Allobates femoralis. Lineage (NCBI taxonomy): Eukaryota > Metazoa > Chordata > Amphibia > Anura > Aromobatidae > Allobates > Allobates femoralis. The sequence goes on from JARQOC010000006.1 coordinate 137,083,858, forward strand.
CAAACTAGTTTTAGAGTTTGGATTGTTACTGAGACAACAAATGTCAAATATATTTAGGCTTTATTTTTTACTTCTGTAAGAGGGTGTATAGAGATGTGTGTGTTGGTGATGACAGGTAAAAGTAACAGCTGTAATGATGACATCTGACCACTAAATGTCAGTGACACTCACTGTTGTTCTAAATTTTATTAAGTGTTACACAATACTTGAATAATTTTATGAATGCTGCGATGCAAATAATAGATGAATTGTGCAGTGAAAATGCAATTTTGCTGCTTGATTTACAAAATACTTTTATTGCATCATTGCCACTCAAGCTGAGGATGGATAAAGTTAGGTTTGGTGACAGAGGGAGCTGGTTGCCACCGAGATGGGATGCGCGTGATCGGGGAGCTCCTGATGGTTGAGAGAGAAAGGAAGGTCCGGAGTAGACGAACCTGGTTCCCCCTTGGAGTGCAGCAGATTCGTGCTCCTGTGATTGGCGACGTCTGGGTTAATAATCCTCTATTTTTGTTCGGTGGAGAGTGCGGAGAAGCCCAACAGTGGGATAACATTGAAAAGAGCTGGCCATCTTGTGAAGTGCGACACAGCGCCCGCGGAGGGTAAAGCACGCTATGTTTTAAACAAGGATGAGGTACCTAGTGTTCTTATTATTTAAATTTTCCCTGATCGGTCCCACTAGTCAGCTAGGGCCACCTAGGTGTTTAAACCAACCTAAATGACAAGTCTCTATGGGACGGTGTCAGTGAGGCACAAACTGTGTTCATCTTGTCAGCGACTGTTGATAGCGCGGTGCGAAGTTCAGAAAGGCCACAGTCTGTGGTGAAGCTCCCAAAGGCACCCACCTGTCTGGACTGGAGTTCCCGCAGAGCATGCTAATCATCTGTATTCTTGTAAATGGGAATTGAATCTGGTTGTTTATTTTATGTTATTCTTGTTGGGTGAACTTGGGTTGTAATCCGTCTAGCTGTACACCTGAGTTTGGTCATATCGGGATCTCAGAAAGTTTATTGATTGACAATAGTGTTAAGACTGTGAACCAGGAGAAAAGACACATATTACGGCTTCTCCTTATGAACTAGCTAAGTCCGGACACATTCAGGGGAGGGGGGATGGCATTAGTGGCCCAAGGGAAGACATCCCCTTACTGGGATCAGGGATATGTGGCTGTTCTCCTGGTAGAAAAAAAATAAAACACTTCTTTTGTAAGAGTTGTTTGGTTAAGATTTCACTGTTTATTTTACTCACTTTTCTTCCCCATACAAACAGGGGCGAGTTTTGTTACAATAAATCTGGTTATTGTTTTACTACCATTTTGGAAGCTCATTTTTCCGGTCAGTGGCATCACTATCAAGCTTAACCCCGAAGTTGCCGGGGTTTTTACACTTCAGTAATAGAGAACTTGAAAGGATATAAAGTTTATTTATTTTTTTACATAAAAGCTACATTTTTCACAGGGATAAGGAGAGCACAATTATAAGTCATCTCCCTCTTGTCCCTGCAGCCTGATTGGCACAGGCTTGAGATCTTAGCTCCATCTACACATGGCAGACACCGGCAATATACTTACATTATTGCCTTATGTTGTCCATCACTCAATTTCGTCGAGATGAGGCCGAATCCAACAATCCACCGGGCTGACAGGAAGTACACCAAATGCCAATTGGAATACCCAAGTAATAGGTCTCCAAATATGGCGATTGCCACCCTCCTTGCAGACACACCGAACACCCCCGCTGCACCCACCTCTGCAGCACGATCATCCACACCCGGTTCCCCGCAGCCCCCCACAAATCAGTTACCTTAGCCCGATGCAGGCTCCCCCCGCCCACTCCCAAAAGTTCCCCCGGTCTCCCCCCGCAAACCCCTGCACCTCACAAACCTGTGGCTGCCCCCCCAACCACCACAGACTCAACAGAATTGTAAACTTCAAAACCAATGGTATGTCAGTTATGGGCGGAGTCACATCACATGACTGTGACATCACCAAAGGTCCTTTAGCAAATACAGAGTGAGGGAGAACGGAGAGCAGGTACAGACAACGGCTCCCCTGATCTCCCCAGCTCACCCCCACTCTGCTCCGCACTCACTATTTTCCCCAGCTCAGCCCGCTCTCACCCGAAAGCATGAGAGAACACATGGAGGGTGGGCAGAAAGCGACCACCATGAGGACAGATACATCACATGGGGCGGAGAGCAACCACGGGGTGGTGGGGGGATGGTTTGTGCAGAAAGACAGCACAGGTGGGTGCAGAGAGACAACCTGGGGAGACCAGAGAGGAACCACTGGGGGAAGGGAAGAAAGACATCACAGGTGATAGTGACCACAGGGCTGTGTAAGGGGTGCGGCAGGTAGCGCTCAAGTGTGGTGCCACAGAGCGTGCACAGTGGGTGGGGGTTTGGGGAGGGGGCACAGCACATACACGGGGAGGGCAGGAAGCGCATCGAGGGGAGGCAGACGGTGCGCACAGGGGGAGAAGGATGCTGCCACCATGCCACAGAGCCTGCCCTCATCGTCATGATACCGCTCACCCGCGGTGAGAGCATCTTACTCCCATCTAGTATGAAATATCCAGCATTTGTCTAATAGTCGTGGCTGAAGAGGAGTTTTGCTCACAACTTAACTATTTAAATGCTGCTGTCGATTCCTGGCAGGAGTTTAAACAGAGCATGCACCACTGTTCACATCTGTCAGCAGCCTGTGACAACATATTAGGGCACTAATGGGTTAACATGGAGGCCTCTGAGGGCCCTCGTCATCATCTTAGTACTCTAATGATGGTCAGCTATATGCTGAGCAGCAAAGGAGACTGGAATTTTCACCATATGCTGTGGTAGTGTAATATATAGCATAAATCGTGATACCCTAAGGAGGCTAAAAAATAAAGAAAAAAACAAGTTTAAAACAAGAAGAAAGGGGAAAAAATAGGTTAATGGACAACATCACTGACAGTGCGGTCAGAGTCGCTCATCCAAGAATCGGAGGACATTATGCCAATACTCGCATCAAACTCTGATCATAATCATTATGTCATTCAGGGCTGTGGAGTCGTTAAGCCAAACCTCAGACTCCGACTCCAATCATTTGCATCATTGGCAAGAGCAAACTTCAGGCTAATAGTGCAACTATACCGATGGTTCAAAAGGGTCTATTATCAGGAGTGTAATGCCCCTGGCAAGTAGGATGGGGTGCACTTCTCAAGAAGGAACTTGAAAAAACTCCTATAATGTAAACTGAGAGTGGACTCCAAGCTACGTACCCAAGAGCAGAATATTACCAGATACATAATACAATGGATGATTCATACAAAGCTCATCTTGTCATAAGGAAGCGCTGTGTCTTATGCGGTCAGCTGTGAGGACACAGAAATATGCTGCACAGTGACGGGATTAGTGATATTAGGGGATGAAGGAACCATGCTTTAGTGAGGCGAGTAGCATGCACAAGGGACAATGAGCCGGGTGACAATCACACAAAACAAGGGATGAAGCACACTCTTCACTTACTGGACTGGGAATGGCATCTGGGTCTATCCTGTGCCTTGTTTTCTGCTGGGTGGCAGCTCATTAAGATGCTTTATTGTTTAAAAAGACGAGGGTAAGCGATGCCACAAAATAGCAAAGAGAAAGAGAATTAAAAGAATAACAAAAAAAAAAGGAGAAAAAAAAGGTGGGGGCATTTTTAAGTTCACCGCCCTCTACCCATCCAAGGGGGTAGACGGCAAAAGCATATCATGCATTTAATTGCCTTGCAGGGGGATATTAATTGACTTAGTACAGAACGTGGAATAAAACAAATTTTTAAGAGCTGAACACAAAGAGGAAAAGCATTCCACCTCCACATCTCAGATAATAACATAATGAACATAAACAGCATCTTGGGACTCATCTGATAGATTGTAAGCTCATGAGCAGGGACATTGCGTCTCTTAGTAAAGTCTGTATGTGTCCCTGATAAATTGTAAAGCGCTGCAGAACATATTGGTGCTATATAAATAAAGATAACTGTTGTCAGAAATTACTCTATACTAAACTAATCTCGAAAAGAAATGTCTGAATGGAAAACAAAAGAAGTGCACTGTATCTAAAGGGCATATTTAAAGGAGATATCCGGGATAACTCAAGAAAAAAAAAATTGTGCCCAAGCACTAAGGGCCGCTTTACACACACCAACTTATCTGTCCAACTTCTGAACAGATCTCTGGTTGCAGTGAAATCATGGACACATTGTTCCATTTGTACAAAGCCACAAAATGGAGCAATGTGTTCATGATTTCACTGCAACCAGTAAGTTGGTCAGAAGCTGGACAGATAAGTTGGTGTGTGTAAAGTGCCCTGACAGGCTGGTAGTTTGTACCTACCTGTTGTGCTTGGCACCTTTCACCGCCGACCGGAGCAGTTGGCGATTTTGGCGCTTCCGGTGATGTTACGGCAACAGAAGGGACGCATATCCAACGTCACGCTGATTGACGGCCGGCTCTCCCAATCAGGTAGTGGGGAGCCCGCAGTAAATCCGTGCGACGCCTGCTATGCGCCCACTTCTGCATAGAAGAGCGGAAAAGCCGCTCTGCGTTTACCCCATTATGCTGTCCCCGGCAGGAGCTGGCTGTGACCGCTCTGTGCCAGGTCGGGACTGGTGCCGGCAACAACAGGTAGGTCACTTTTTTTTTTTTTTTTTATTAGACATCCCGGATATCTCCTTTAAGTAAAAAAAATATATATATATACAGATCGAAATACTGTAGTACATTTGAGGGGTAAGCTTTACTCCTTGTGGAGAGTGACAAGCTAGTAATGAGGAGAATTAAAAGCCGCAATGCTCCTCTGGGAAATAAAATATGCAAATTGTCTGCTCAGAGAAGGAGACTTGTTAAAGGGTCGATATTGACTTTTCGGATTGTTACTTTCAATAAGTGACACTAGAGTTAAGCCCCCGTCACACTAAACGAAATCGCTAGTGAGATCGCTGCTGAGTCACAAATTTTGTGATGCAACAGCGACCTCAACAGCGATCTCGCTTTGTGTGACACTTGGCAGCGATCAGGCCCCTGCTGTGAGATCGCTGATCGTTACAAACCGTTCTGGACCATTTTTTGATCATTGGGGTCCCGCTGGGCAGCATGCATCGCTGTGTTTGACAGGGACAACAACCAACTATCTCAATACTACAGGTCTGAGAAACAGGGTCCCAACGACCTCTGTATCATTCCGAATCGTTGTTGCGTCGCTGGTGAGATCTCTGTTTGACATCTCACCAGCGACGCACCAGCGATCCCTACAGGTCGGATTGCTGTCCGGATCGCTGGTGAGTCGCCAAGTGTGACGGGACCTTTAGTCTTCTTCACCTCTGAACAAACAATATGCATATTCAGTACATTTATACATAGCAGAACTATTAACGCTTTCTGGACTAAATACATGTAAAAGTGGTTTTTTTTCTTACCACTGTTCTACATACGTTACATGAAATCACTTGTGAAAGAGACACACATCAGTAAACATAGGATTTAATTGATTCTTAGTTATAGAAATTAAACTAAATGAAGTCAGTATGGCTGCCATTACAAAATCACACCAAGATTGCAACTTGGGAAAAAAGCCCCAAGAACCTTGTTCCTTTGCCATCGCTGAAGAGGAAATGGACTAATACATGGCAGCCGTAGAACAATCATTCATGAGATACATTAGTCACATGATTGCTAGAATTTGAGCTTCTTTGTGATTGATAGAATTGTGGACTTTCCCTAACTTTGCTAGGTTCTAAAGGAGGGGTAGGGAACTCCAGTCCTCGAGGGCCGCCAACAGTGCAGGGTTTCAGGATTTCCTTAGCATTGCACAGGTTATAAGTGAATCACCTGCAATGTTGATGAATCCAAACCCTGTTCAATCCTAAGGAAATCCTGAAAACATGCACTGTTAGCAGAACTTGAGATCTGAAGTTCCCCTGTTCTAGTGGGTAGTAAGGCTTGTCTGGGCTCAGCCGGAGCTCGGTGCCATAACTGCTTGTCAGTTCTGGGTTTCTTGATTTAAATTTGACAAAGAAAAACATGAATAAAAGTTTGTGTTGTCCCCATGTGTGGGTGGGTTTGCCTTTCACTTCTCTGGTTTCCTCAACACCCCCCAAAAACTCACTGATGGCAAAAGGGCTATGTATGAAGCTGGTTCTAGCTCCCAAGATTAGTCACTTCCATTTCCACTCCACATTCAGTTCAGGCTCAAGGATATACATTTCTATACAAACCTTATGGAAGCAGTCAAGCTAGCCATTGTCTTTCAGTAAACTAGCCACAAAATTAAGTATAATTTCTAGTGATACTCAGATTTTGGTGGTATCTTAAATTGGACATCAATTTCCAATATACATAGCAATCATATACACTTACTGGGCTGGGGATGGAGTCTGGATCCAGCCTCTTTTGTGTGGGAGGTGGTGGGGGGCCCTGAGGACCAGGCTGGCTCCCATAATTAGGTGCTCGAGGATATGATGCAGGGTATCCAGGTTGGGGACCCCCAACAGGCCCAAAGGAACCTAGAAATAAACAACAATTATTAACCTACATTCTTCTGCTTGATTTCTAGGTGTTTTATGTAGCCTTTCTACATCTGTCCGCCATGTTTCTTACCCATATGTAAGCCTTAACAGTAAACCATTAAGATTAACCTATCCCTACAGTAAATAAAATAGTATGATCGAGGCTTCTGTCTAGGCTTTCATAGCACTGCAAGTCCTTCCTGGTCAATGGAAGGGGTATCTGCGGTTACAAGAACAAGTCGTTTTTTTTCCCCTTCCAAAAAAAGCATCACTGCATTCCATGAATGCCTTGGTCGCTGTTCTAAAAAAAAAGAAGTAAAAAAAAACCCCAACACCCTGAGAAGCCATAAAGATGTGAGGAGGGTACAGCTGCGTATACCCTATAACTGTGTGAACAGAGGCAAACCTCTAAAATGTTTACAAGGCAAAGAAAGAATGATATGACTGTGCTTGAGCCCCACTGAAGGCAGGAAGGTAAAAGGAGAAAAATATAGATAATACTATCTATAGAAATCACAGAAATTGATACAACAGCACCCATCGAGTTCTCTGGGCTCATGCGTACCACTAGATTTGTCTCACATATTATGTGGAGACATAAAGGCACCCAGGAAAATTGGCTGCTCACTGAGGATACAGCACAAAGGGATCAATCCCTTAGTAATGTATCCCACAAGGACACGTACAAGGCACATTCACCAAGAAGGTCAGTCAGCTGGTGTCTTAGTGCATATAATAGTTATAGGTCTCCACCTGGTGTCAAATGTAATGATCTCTACTTCCTAACATTTGCCAAGGAAAAATATTCCCAAAGGACAGTCTTAGCAAATGAAGCTAAGAAAGCGTATACTATCTGGTGTTACAAGCGTTTTCAATAATATGCAAATGTAAAGAGAATCTGTCAGAAGGATCAACCCCCCCAAACAGTCTAGAATAGTATGCAGGTCATAGAAAGCTGAATAAGGCAATACCTTGATACCTGAGATCTGATGTCTTATTTGAGGGAAAGACACATTTGTCTTATATGTAAATGAGGTGATAAGATCTATGGGCTGGACACTAATTTATGTGAGAATCTGCCTGCACAGTTTATGTTAACTGGAATCTGTCAGCAGGATTTTGATGTGTAAACATAGGACAGGGCATGATGCAGGGGATTAAAAAGAAACACTAGGCAACTGTGCTTCCATCACCGTGGGCGGCACAATGGATTAGTGGTTAGCACTGCAGCCTTGCAGCGCTGGGGTATTGGATTCAATTCCCACCAGGGATGACATCTGCAAGGACTTTGCATGTTCTCCTCATGTTTATGTGGGTTCCTCCGGGATCTCCAGTTTCCTCCCACAATCCAAAGAAATAATGATAGGATGTTTAGCTTGTGAGTCTCAATGGGACAATATTACTAATGTATGTGAAGTGCTATGGAATAGAGCTATATAAATGGATAAATATCATCATCAGAATCTGCGCACTTGTTTACTTAAATTAATGGCTTTACTACCACTGCAGGACTACCTTGCACCCAGCAGTCTAACATGCCCCCTGCTGTGATTGACACCTGTCAATGTACACTCTCTGTTAAGAGCTTGGTTTGGGGGGGCAGCTCTCCCAGCTCTGCTACATGCCTTAAACTAAATGCTTTGATCGTGACAGAATGGTGCACCCAGTAATCTAAGTTACACATCCTTAGTTTCAGAATCTCTTCATCTGCAACATGCTGATCTGCTAACTTAGGCTACATTCACACATTTGCGTATTTTGTTGCGCTTTTTTGCGTGCGCTTTTTGCCGCGTTTTCCGGCCGCGCAAAAAAGCTAAACAAATAAGTGGGTGCTTTCACACACAACGCTTTCTTCTGCCCATAAAGCGCAGGTGATGTCACAGAGGGGAGGAAGAATCCTGCTTCCTCCTCCCCTCTGTGATATTTGTGACTGCCCCCATTAGATTTCGCAGTGTATTAATATACACTGCGAAATCTAAATAAAATAAAGGCAAATGTATGCAAAATAAAAAAGAATCAAATACTTACCCTCCGACAGCTGTTTGTGTGATGCTGCAAGGAGAGACAGGCAGGTACCAGAACAACAGGACCTGTTGTGATGTCAGAGTGACTTCTGGGTGCTGATTGGCCGCTCGCTCATATCACATGACCGTGAGCAGCCAATCAGCACCCGGAACATCACTCTGACATCACGACAGTTCCTAGAAGGTCAATTCCTGTGGCGGCTCCGAACACCCATTGGAGGATAAGTATTTCATTCTTTATTATTTTTCATACATTTGCCTTTCTGTAACTTTGATGTTGCAGTGTATATTAATACACTGTGAAATCTAATGGGGGCAGTCACGCATGTCACAGAGGGGAGGAGGAACCAGGATTCTTCCTCCCCTCTGTGACATCAGATGAAGCAGCGCCCACCCTTATAGGAAAAAGAACGGGCGCTGCTGCGTAAAGAATTTAGAGCGTCATTCTTTTTATGCATGCGCTTTTTCCTATAAAAGCGCTGCGTAAAAATAAGCAATGTCTGTACGCCAAAGTGAATTTCACATTCACTTTGCCGGCAGACAAAAGGCACACTGCGTATTTTGAAAAGCGCAAGCAAAAATACGCAATGTGTGAACGCAGCCATATTCCCTTTAAATGAAGGGTGAGTTATCAGTGTGAGACATGTAGATCAGGAAAATAGACAGTCAATATATAGCTATATTTAAACTTTCTATGGCCTACACTGCCTATATGCACTGCTTAAGCTACTTTCACACTAGTGTTTGTGTTTGCATGCATCTGGCATGCAGATGTAAACGCAGTGCAAAGACTGCCATACTGATGTGAACGCAGAAGAGATTCTCCGCATGCATTCACACAGTATGGTGCCCGGCCAGCCAATCAGCGGTCTCGGCGGCCAGGAGGTGGAGATCAGCTAATCTCCCGGCGGTGTCAGTGCAGGAGATTTAAAGAAACAGCTGATCTGACAGCTGTTTAAATCTCCCGCGCCTACATCACCTATTCGGTGTCGGTACGGGAGATTTAAACAGCTGTCAAATCAGCTGTTTCTTTAAATCTCCCACGCTGACACTGCTGGGTCATTAGCGGCGCCTGTCCCCCTGGGGCCGCCGCTAATATCCCGGGGGCCGACACTGATCAGGGGCGGTCACCGGGAAAGATTTTAATGTGATCCGCAGCGTTCTCCTGCGTTCCCATTTTAAACATAGGAAAGCTGTGCCATGCGTTTGGCACGCTGCGTTTCAAAACGCAAATGTGAAAGCAGCCTTAGGGCCCTTTCACATCAGCGTTTTTCGTAATTCGCGGCAGATGCGGTGAAAAAACCGCATCTGCCGCGTTTGTCGCATAACCGTTACACTTGCGGCGCGGTTGCGGTAATCCCCATAGAAAGTATAGGGGGACTTGCGGCAGGTGCGGCAGGTGCGCAGTGCGTTTTGCACTTGCGGCAGGTGCGGCCGCGAAAAAAACGCGGCTGACTGCGGTTTTTTTCGCGGCCGCACTTGCCGCAAGTGCAAAACCGCACTTGCCGCACCTGCCGCAAGTCCCCCTATACTTTCTATGTGAAAGGGCCCTTAGTTAGGAGGGTTGATACTACTAATATCTTGTTGAACCTGCATATAGTATATAAAACTGAAAACTCAAGTCAACATTGCTGAAAAACTCAGGATAAAATATTAAAGCACATGAAAAATAGTATATTTTTTGGACTATAAGACGCATTTTTGGCCCCCTAAATTGAAGGGAAAATGGGAGTGAGTCTTGTAATCTGGATATAGTTTAAAGGAAGGAGGTGGGGGGTAAAGGTGTCACAGGAGCAGAATCGCCTCTACAGGAAGGCGGCATGAGTGGGGCGATGATGGGAGCCCAGAGATAAGAGGAGGGGTTGTCGCCAGGGTTGTGGAGCCTGTCTGTGTCCATTTTGGTGAAGTAAGATTCAGGGAAATTGAGGAGTCAGAGATGGCGTTTTGGCTTACTGACTCCACAGGCTTAGTTGTCATGGTAGGGCAATGAGTGTGCCATTGATCTTTCAGCAGTGGTCGTGATGGACTTCAGGAAAATAGCTGCGCATGCACAGTCTCTGATGTGATGGACTTAAGGAAAATGGCTGTGGAGGCGGCGCATGCGCAGACTGAGATCTTGGCTCTCCGAGTCCATCGCGTCCACTGCCAGGAAATTAATGGCGCCCAACTCCTAACGGCACGACACCCCCTCCTCCAAGTTTAGGACCCGCAGCATTTCCCCACTGGTGCCACCACAACACCTAGTCCTTCCAGCCCAGGATCCGTAGCATCGCCCCACTAGTGGCGCCACAACACCCTGTCCTTCCAGCCCAAGGTACGCAGCATGGACCCCCCTAGAGCCACAGCAACACCCCCTCCTCCCATCCCAGGGCCGCAGCATCACCCCACTGCGACACACTCTCTTTTCAGCCGACGACGACCTGCAGCTTCACCCCAGTGGTGTAGCTGCCGACCTCTTGTAGTAGTGACCCTGCCTTCTGTGACCCCGGCTCCCCTTTCCCCCTGGTAAGCTACACTTGGACTATAAGGACCCCTAGTTTAACATTAAAAATTATTTTTTATCCCATTTTGCTACTCTAAATTTGGGGTGCGTCTTATGGTCCGTACACAGGGCTGTGGAGTTTGAGTCGGTATAAAATGGACCAATTCTGACTCCTGATATATGTAATGAATTGGGTACAGTAGTTCAATGTACAGGGTGGGCCACTTATATGGATGCACCTAAATAAAATGGGAATGGTTGGTGATATCAACTTCCTGTTTATGGCACATTAGCATATTGCAGGGGGAAAACTTCTCCTGATGGGTGGTGACCATGGAGGACATTTTGAAGTCGGCCATTTTGGATCCAACTTTATTTTTTTTCAATGGGGAGGTGGGTCATGTGACACATCGAAGTTATTGAGAATTTCATAAGAACGACAATGGTGTGCTTGGTTTTAACGTAACATTATTCTTTCATGACCACTTATAAGATGTGTTCAAAGTGCTGTCCATTGTGTTAGCTTGTCAATGCAACCCTCTTGTCCCACTCTTGACACACTGATAGCAACACCGCAGAAGAAATGCTAGCACAGGCTTCCAGTATCCATTGTTTCAGATGCTGCACATCTCGTATCTTCACAGCATAGACAATTGCCTTCAGATGAGTGATGAGGCAAACTTTTTTTGTAAATGGTGAAATTAACAAACAAAACCACCGCTATTGGTCTGACACTAACCCACAGTGGATAGATCCCTCCAAGACTGCTGGAACACAAAAAATTGATGGTATGGTTTGGTATATGGGGTACAAAGATAGTGGGGCCATTCTTCATTAATGGAAACCTCAATGCCACTGGATATCTGAAGTTGTTACGATTCAGATCCGAATGTACTGATTCTTATTATGAATTCTTTTGTTATATCTAAATATCTTGATTATTGTATCATAATAATGATTAAAAGTCTGATGTTCACATTATACAATAAATTTATCACTTATACATGGAGTTATGTTACATACATATTGGAGTCAGGGAAATTGAGGAGTCGGAGGTTTGGCTTACCGACTCCACAGCCCTGCCGATACGTGTTATAGTCCGAAAAATATGGTATACATTTAGAAGCAACATGCTCACCGTTGTGTTGAAGAGGAAATCCGCCTGGTCCGGGTGGTGGCATTGAAGGAGGAGGTCCTTGAGGACCAGGTATCATACCTGGAACGGCCGGCTGGGTTTGAGTTGGTAATATATTGTTCGACTGAGATAACGGAGGTCCACCTAGTGGTTGACCTGGTATTCCTGGTCCTTGCAAAGAAGTAGGTGGAGGACCTCCTGAAATAGGTGGAGGGAAGTGAGAGGCAGGTGCAGATGGCTGGGAAGGAAAACCTTGGGGAGTAGAAAGACGTTGTGGAGCAGCAGGTCCAGGGAATTGTTGTGTTGGCGGTGGCTGTTGGACTTGTGGTAAACTAGTAGGAGGCATTCCTTGAGACAAATTCATAGCAGCTGAACCTTGACTGGAATATGGGTTGTAAGCCCCTGCTCCTGTGGACGGGGGAAGAGGGCTCTGTGAACCTACGGCAAAATAAAAAAGGCAAAAGCCAAAACACCACAGTTATTTACGTTCAACTCAAGTTACAAAAGGTAAGGTCAGAAAATTGTAAGAAAAAACAGGAGACTTCAATCAAAGAGCTCATGTTATAACATCTTTAAAAATACAACACACCGTCAAACTTCTTACCAAAGCCAGCTGCTGACGGTTGTGGAGCAGATGTCGGAACACCACCAAGATGCATGCCCATCATCTGGTTAGATAACTGCTGTGTGCTGGTTGAAGATGGAGGGTATTGCTGAAAATTAGTTGCCTGTGGAAGAGTTCCTGTTTGAACATATGGTTGAGACACCGGGGGTCTGAAGTAGAAAATAAAATGAGAAAATTAGTCTAGTTGAAATTAAGAAAAAAAAAAAAAAAAAAAAAAAATCACTGAAAGAATAGTGGAGGAAATCAGGTTAACCCCTTCACCACCCAGCGGTTTTTCGTTTTTTGCTCCCCTGCTTCCAGGAGCCATTCACTTTTTTATTTCTCCATCAGACATATATGATGGTTTGTTTTTTGTGGGACGAGTTGTACTTTCAGATGCAATCATTTATTTTTCCATATAGTGTACAGGAAAATGGGGGAAAAATCCAAGTGCGATGAAATTGCAAAAAAAAAAAAAAAAAAAAATGCAATTGCACGTTTGTTTTTTGGGATGTTTTATTTTCGCCATGATCACTATATACCGTAGTAAAACGGACATGACGGTGTGATGCCTTGGGTCGGTACGAGTTCGTAGATACCAAACATGAATACTTTTACCATTATCTAAGTGGTGATTAAAAAAAATTCAAAAGTTGTAAAAAAAAAAAAAAAAAAAAAAAAAAAAAAGAAATTGCACTGTTTGCGCCATGTTCTGCGACCCGTAGCCTTCTCATTTTTTGTGTTCTGGGGCTGTGTAACAGCTTATTTTTTGCGTCTTCAGCTGACGTTTCTGATTATACCATTTTTGGGTGGAGGCGCTGTTTTGATTGCCCGTTATTTCATTTTATAGCAATGTTACGGCGAAAAAACAAAACAATGTAATTTTGGCGTTTGGACCTTTTTTTCCCCATTACGCAGTTTACGGCCCTCATTAATTGATTTTAAATGGTGATAGATCGGGCATTTCTGAACGTGGCGATACCAAATGTGTATTTTTTTCTAATATTTTTATTTTGAATGGGGGAAAAGGGGTGGTGATTAATACGTGTTTTCTCATATTTTTTTTTTTTTTTTTTAAAAAGAGATTTCTGTGTACTCACCATAAAATCCTTTTCTTAGTCTCTAATTGGGGGACACAGGACCATGGGTGTTATGCTGCTGTCCACTAGGAGGCGACACTAAAGGCTACTTCACACGCTACGATATCGGTGAATGATATAGTTAGCTATGTCACGTGACAGTGATAGTTTCAACATCGTTAGTGCGTTGTCACACGCATGGTATCGTTAATGATCTTAAATTTGGCAAAGCGCCAGATACTTGGAGAAGAACGAGGTTACAAAGCGGCAGGAATAGGAGAATTGTGAACGACATTGTTCAAAAAGGTGTCACACTGAACGATGTTGCTTGTTCACAGAACGTTAATTGGACGATGAACGATAGATTTGAGGTCAGGATCTCAAATTTTTGATGACCAATCCAACGATTTAATGTTTCAAGATCGTATGTTTACACGCAACGATGCACAAACTACATCGTTCGAACGATCTCAAAAGCGTGACGTTTCAACGATATCGTTAATGATATCGTAGCGTGCGAAGTAGCCTTAAGCAAGATCTGCAAAAGATTTACAGTGGCTCCTCCTCTGCAGTATACACCCCTGGAGCAGGCACTGCCTCACCAGTTTTGTGCTTAAAGCAGTAGGAGAAGTAAATAAAAGTCATCAAAAGCCTGTAAGAAGCAACTATGTAAGAGCTCAAGAGCAAGCTGACAAACCAGAAAGGCCCGAAAACGGGCAACATGGTGGGTGCTGTGTCCAGCAATTAGAGGCCAAGAGAAAAGGATTTTACGGCGAGTACACAAATCTCCTTTTCTCCTTCGCCTTATTGGGGGACACAGGACCATGGGACATCCCAAAGCAGTCCCTGGGTGGGAAAGAACAATGGAACGAATTGACAGAAAATCTACAGAAAAATAACAGGCCCCTACAGGTGGGCTACTGCCGCATGGAGGATGAATCTACCCAGACTCGCATCTGCCGAGGACTGGGTATGAACACTGTAGTGTTTTGTAATCGTGTGTAGGCTGGACCAGATGGCCACCTTACACACCTGTTGTGCTGATGCCTGGTGCCAAATGGCCCACGAAGCCCCTAAAGCACGAGTAGAGTGCGCCCTGATACTGGCCGTAATTAGCGAATTTTTCATCCGGTAGGCATCCTAAATAGTGGATCTAATCTAGCCAGAGTAGCCTTTGAAGCCAGAATGCCTTTGAGGCTGCCTTCAGGAAGGAGGAAGAGCGAGTGAGACTTCCGAATGGGCGCAGTCGCGGACATATATATGTGAAGTGCTTTGACAAGGTCCAGCGTATGCAGAGCCTTCTCGACCCGATGTACCGATGCCGGGCAAAGGGATGGTAAGGAAATCTCCTCATTAACGTGGAATGATGATACCACCTTCGGAACAAAAGACAGAATCGGACGGAGTACAACCTTATCCTGGTAAAACACTAGAAAAGGTGGTCTGCATGAGAGTGCAGCTAGTTCTGATACTCGGCGGATAGAAGTAATTGCCACCAGAAAAAACATCTTCTGGGTCAGAAGGAGGAGAGAAATCTCCTTAAGGGGTTCAATAGGCAGTTCTTGCAGCGCGGTCAATACCAGGTTGAGATCCCATGTCTCCAACGGTCTCTTATAAGGGGGAACTAGTCGGCAGACTCCCTGAAGAAAGGTCTTCACCTGCGGTTTAGTAGCAAGGTGTCGTTGAAAGAGAACTGAGAGGGCTGAGACTTGTCCTTTAAGAGAGCCTAGGGACAAGCCGGTCTCCAGACCCGACTGAAGAAACCCAAGGACCTTAGGCAAGGAATAGGGCAGTGGATAGTGGGCTCGAGAGGTGCATCAGGCGAAAAAGGCCTTCCAAGTGCAATGATAGACCCGAGCAGAAGCAGGCTTCCTTGCTCTGATCATAGTCCCCATTACGTCTGGGGGAAAACCCGCCTGGGTCAACACCCAGGTCTCAAGAGCCACGTCGTCAAATTCAGTGCCCCCGAATTCTGGTGGTAAAACGGGCCCTGAGAGAGAAGGTCTGGATGATTTGGGAGGCGCCAAGGAACGTCGACCGCGAGTTGAATGAGGTCAGCATACCATGCGCGTCTGGGCCAGTCTGGGACTAAACGTATGACTGGAATGCCCTCCTGTTTGATCTTCAGTACCACTCTGGGGATTAGTGGTAGAAGGGGAGATATTTACGGGAAGTTGGAATTGCGTCCAATCCAGAACTAAGGCATCTGCTCTAAGTGATTGCGGGTCGTGCGACCTGGCCACGAAGTTGTGAACTTTGCCATTGAGGCGCGATGCCATTAGGTCCACATTCGGGGTTCCCCAGCGATGGCATATTTGTTGAAACACGTCCGGATGCAGGGACCACTTCTCCTGAGTCTATGCCTTGATGACTGAGGAAGTCTGCTTCCCAATTGTCCACTTCCGGGATGTGCACAGCTGATAGCACCGATCCTGTTGATTCCGCTCAGTGGAGAATGTGTTGCACTTCTCGCATCACTTGGATGCTGCCAGTTCCTCCTTGGTTATTGACATATGCCACTGTCGTGGCATTGCCTGACTGTATTCTGATGTGGCAGCCTGCTAGGAATCGATTGAAGGCCTTCAGTGCCAGAAAGATCGCCCAAATCTCTAGGAGGTTGATTGGTATAGGTAAGGGCCACGTCACACACACAGATATCTGTACAGATATTGTTCGCAGATCTCTGATTGCAGTGAAATCATGGACACAATGTTCCATTTTGTGGCTGTGCACAAATGGATTAATGTGTCCATAATTTCACTGCAACCAGAGATCTGTGAACAATATCTGCCCAAATATCTGTGTGTGTGACGTGGCCCTATGGTTGATTCCGACAGGGACCATTTGCCCTGGGCCCTGTGGTGACTGTACACCGCACCCCATCCAGTCAAGCTTGCGTTGGAGGTCAGGACCTTCCAATGAACCGGAAGAAACGATTTCCCTCGTGAGAGGGAGGCCGGTCTGAGCCACCAGTGGAGGGAACGTATGGTTGCGGTTGACAGCCAGAACGTACTGTCCAGGGAAAAGGGGCTCTTGTCCCAGGACGTAAGTATAGCCAGCTGGAGAGGTCTGAGGTGAAGCTGGGCAAAAGGGACAGCTGCGACCATCCTGCCTAGGACTCTCATGGCAAACCGGAAGGAACGAGGTAACAGATGAAGGAGAGTGCGGACTCCTTGACAGAGAGCCCGTGTCCTCTCTTGGGGAAGGAGTATTAGGCCTATGAAGGTATTTATTGCATTCCCAGGAAGGTCAGAGACTGTCTTGGGACTGGCGAAGACTTTTGGAGGTTGACCAACCAGTCTAGGTAGTGTGTCCACTGTGATAAGGACGCTTTGTTCGAAGTCCTTGAAGGTGGGAGCCTTTATGAGTAAGTCGTCCAAGAATGGAAGGAGGACTACTCCTTTGAGTGGAGAATGGTCATGACAGCCGCCATGTCCTTGGTGAATACTCTGGGAGCTGTGGCAAGTCCAAATGGGAGAGCCACAAACTGGTAGTGGTCCTGGTTGATTGCGAACCGGAGAAATCTTTGATGAGCCGAAGAGATTGGTATGTGCAGGTACACGTCTTGTATACCTATGGAGGTGAGAAATTCTCCTTCTTCCATGGATGATATTATGGAGCGAATAGACTCCATGCGGAAATGGCTTACGTGAACAATTTTGTTTAGTTGTTTTAGGTCCAGAATGGGCTGTACCGTGCCACCCTTTTTGAGGACCACGGACAGGTTCGAGTAGAACCCTTGGAAGTGCTCGGCCTGTGGGACCGGCACAATGACTCCTCTTTTTAAGAGTGAGTCGACTGTCTGAAAGAAGGCGCAAGCCTTGGATGGCGGTTTTGGGTGGCTAGACAGAAAAAAACGGCTGGGCGGTCGGGACATGAACTCTATATTTTAACTGGAAGACACCAGTTCTCTGACCCACTTGTCTATAACAGTTAGCCAGACTTGATGAAAGCGTAAAAGTCGGCCACCCACTTGTAAGGTGTCTTACGGCGGAAAAGAATTAATACACAGCACGGTCTCTCGTGGGCGCTCAAATCACAGCGCGGACTCCGGTCCAGTTGAAAATCCTTTATTGGCAAAACCTCCTTCCCCACAACATGTTTCAATGGTCACACACCGTCTTCCTCAGGTGGAATGGAGGCTAAGTAAACATTACAACTTTATATAGGGCGGCCCAGAATCCCATTGGGCCAATAAGATTAGTATACACCCTTTTATTAACCCATTAATCCCTAAAACCAGAGGTAACTGTAAACTAACCAAGATTCTAGTTTATATCTCAACACATCAGCATATATTACAAAATATATACATGCGCCAGTAGTTAAAAACACAGATTATAAACCAATTAAAAAAATTGTATAAAAATTGTATAAAAAGTAATAAATGATAAAAAAAAAAATCTTTTTTCTCCTATGTTAGTATAAAACTGTTCTAAAAATGACATACCGTATATACTCGTGTATGAGCAGAGTTTTTCAGCCCAAAATTTGGGCTGAAAAGTCCCCCCTCGGCTTATACACGGGTCATATACGGGGGGGCTGTGTCCCGGGGGCTGTGGAGGCTGGAGGAGGCGGGGGGGGGCTGCTGTATGAGCGGCCCCGTCACGTGGGGCCGCTCATTATATATGCACTGCTTCCCCCTGTCAATCAGCGGCAGGGGGAAGCAGTGCATAGGGCCCCCCAAAAGCTGGCACTGTCCCCCCTTGTAAGGCCCCCCCCACCCGCTGCTTATACATTACCATCCCGGTGTTCTGATTGGCGCCGCTCCTCGGTGCTGCGTCTTCATCCTTCCGTCTGCGCTGGCTGCATCCGGGTTCTCCGGCTGTCGCAGCGATATGACGTCATCGCGCGACTGCCGGAGAACCCGGATGCAGCCAGCGCGGACGGAAGGATGAAGACGCAGCACAGAGGAGCGGCGCCGATCAGAACACCGGGATGGTAATGTATAAGCAGCGGGGGGGAGGCCTTACAAGGGGGGACAGTGCCAGCTTTTGGGGGCTGCTGGGTACCCCCTGGGGGCTGTTGGGTACCCCCTGGGGGCTGTTGGGTACCCCCTGGGGGCTGCTGGGTACCCCCTGGGGGCTGCTGGGTACCCCCTGGGGCTGCTGGGTACCCCCTGGGGGCTGTTGGGTACCCCCTGGGGGCTGTTGGGTACCCCTGGGGGCTGTTGGTACCCTAGGGGGCTGCTATATGTACCCCTGGGGGCCTGCTGTATACCACTGGGGCTGCTGTATACTACCACTGGGGCTGCTGGGGGCTGCTGTATACTACCACTGGGGCTGCTGGGGCTCCTGTATACTACCACTGGGGCTGCTGTGTATACTACCACTGGGGCTGCTGGGGCTCCTGTATACTACCACTGGGGCTGCTGGGGCTCCTGTATACTACCACTGGGGCTGCAGGGGCTCCTGTATACTACCACTGGGGCTGCTGGGGCTCCTGTATACTACCACTGGGGCTGCTGGGGCTCCTGTATACTACCACTGGGGCTGCTGGGGCTCCTGTATACTACCACTGGGGCTGCTGGGGCTCCTGTATACTACCACTGGGGCTGCTGTATACTACCACTGGGGCTGCTGGGGCTCCTGTATACTATCACTGGGGCTGCTGGGGAATCTGTATACTACCACTGGGGCTGCTGGGGCTCCTGTATACTACCACTGGGGCTGCTGGGGAATCTGTATACTACCACTGGGGCTGCTGGGGAATCTGTATACTACCACTGGGGCTGCTGTATACTACCACTGGGGGGCCTGTATACCACACTGCTGGGGGCTGTATACCTGTGCTGGGGTCCACCCTCGGCTTATACACGAGTCAATAGGTTTTTCCAGATTTTTGGGGCAAAAGTAGGGGGGTCGGCTTATACACGGGTCGGCTTATACACGAGTATATACGGTAATCAAACAATCATAGTCTATATGGAATTAACCCTTCATATATTAAAACATATTAAAACATTCCTTATACCAAAATTACAATCTTCATTATCCCTGACAGCCCTCTACTAAAAAAATGATTAAATAAATTTTATATATATATATAAACATATATTTTTTATAATTTAAAACAACTGATGAAATAAAAAAAAAAAAAGAAGTTAAACCCTTATGTAAAATTAGCATATAGAGAAATAAACCATAGATTGCATGCTTGTGTAGGGGACTGGAAAATCTGTCTAAATATTTCTTCCCGTAATTGGTTATAAAGCGGCAAGGGACAGTTTGAGAAAAATTCACGTTTCAATAGAAAGCAGGACATGACAAATGCTGTATAGCCACATATATAGTGAACGACTGCTCACCACACCTCTACGAAGCAATATAGAAGTAAACCAATATTAGATCAAGTGGAGGGAAACTGATGAGCATTCAGACCCCAAATCAGCCGGCTGTCCTCCTTTGGCTACATCGTGACGTGTTGCACAAAATGAAGATTGCCGTGTCACATTACAGATAGACCTGTTGGATTTTAGGTCACAAACTGAAAGTCTAATGTGGTTTCTCCCACCTAGTTTGCATGTGATATGTCTGCGATTTTGCAAGATTTTATACAGTCAAACTGCAGTTCAAATATAGCTGGCCAATTGATTTTGGGTGGTGTGACTCGTTTGACAATTGCTTTTGCACGACAAGTCATAAAGTAGGTCTTTTAAAATCAGAAAATAGAATTCCCATAATAAATGCCGCCTGATTATTTAGCATGATGGCCTGTATGACTGCAGGGACTGTACAAGTTCAACTGTCCATTCATCATCTTTGCCTGTGTGAAAGGTCTTTTCCTCTGTCCCTCTGCACCTATACATTATCTGTATTTTAGTCAACGTATCTGACGCGGTGTCATCATCAGTGAGAGCGTAAGTACTAGGATCAAACGGTTCCCTTACCTTATTAAAAGTGGAGAGGTTGCTGCACACAAACTATCACAGTATTATGGGGATGTCACACGTGTCAATATCGCGTGCACGATCGCTGCTGCACGTGACGTTGCAGCGATATTGACGAGTGTGACAGGGCGCATCAACCAGCAATAAATCGCTGGTTGATGATCGCCAGGTTTTAGAACCTGCTCTAAAACCTGGCGATGGTTGCACGGGTTGCGATACTGCGTGTGACACCGGGAGACGCGCGATCAGCCAGCTCCCAGCGCCACACAGCAAGCGCTGGGAGCTGGTATCTATGGTAAACAGCGGGTAACTAAGCGACGCGCGACGCTTAGTTACCCGCTTGTTTACATGGATACCTGAGCGCTCGCTGGTACTGATCGCTGGGGAGTCTGCCTGTGTGACAGCTCACCAGCGATCAGCCGTCAATGTCGTCAGCGATAAGATCGCTGACGACATTGACGCGTGTGACGGCCCATTAGAGTGCACATGGAGTGGACCCTCCCATAAATTACACTGGTCTGAGACTTCTGTGTGCACCCACCTCTCTGCTGCATACCTGGGTACATGGGTCGAGAATGTAATGCATGGCATCCAGAATTTGTCTAAGGCGGCCGTCACACGCTACAATATCGTGAGCGATATTGTAAGCGATCACGTGCACGCGCGATCGCTAACAATATCGCTCACATCGCTGGTGAGATGTCACACAGACAGACTCACCAGCGATGTGGGCCAGCGAGATCGCTGGTAACTATGGTACACATCGGGTTACTAGGCGCCGCGCTTAGTAACCCGACGTTTACCATAGATACCATCTCCCAGCATAGGCTGTGCCGCTGGGAGATCGTTCATCGTGGTGTCACACACCACGATGAAGCAGATTGTTCAAGCGATGATCGCTTGATATGAGCTCCGGCTCTCACATCTACGATGTCACGATCAAGCGATTTTACATTGTAAAATCGCTTGATCGCACATAGCGATGCACAAACGATATCGCTTAAGCGATCAAAAAGCAGATCGCTTAAACGATATCGTTCAAGATATTGCACCGTGTGACGGCCGCCTAAGTCATATATGAAGCCCTCGTAATGGAAAAGGTAATACAATACCTATCAAAAGTTTGGGGACACTTAGAAATGTCCTTATTTTTGAAAGAAAAGCACATTTTTTTTCAATGAAGCTAACATTAACAATGTATAGAGTGTATTTCTGATTCATTTAATGTGGTAAATGACTATTCTAGCTGCAAACGTCTGGTTTTTAATGCAATATCTACATAGGTGTATTAAGGCCCATTTCCAACAACCACCACTCCAGTGTTTTAATGGTTCATTGTGTTTGCTAACTGTGTAAGAAGGCTAATGGATGTTTAGAAAACCCTAGAAAACCCTTGCACAAGTATGTTAGCACAGCTGAAAACAGTTTGGCTGATTAGAGAAGCTATAAAACTGACCATCCCTTGAGCTAGTTGAGAATCTGGAGCATTACATTGTTTGTTCCATGAAACTCTCAAAATGGCCAGAAAAAGAGAACTTTAATGTGAAACTCAACAATCTGTTCTTGTTCTTAGAAATATAGGCTATTCCATGCGAGCAATTACCAAGAAACTAAAGATTTCCTACAACTGTATGTACTACTTCCTTCAGAGGAGAGCACAAACAGGTTTTAACTAGAGTAGAAAGAGAAATGGGATGCCCCGCTGCACAACTGAGCAACAAGACAAGTACATTAGTCTCTAGTTTGAGAAATCAACGCCTCACAGCTCCTCAACTAGCAGCTTCATTAAATAGTACCCGCAAACCGCCAGTGCCAATGTCTACAGTGATGAGGCAACTCCGGGATGCTGACCTTCAGGGCAGAGTGGCAAAGAAAAAAGCCATATCTGAGACAGGTTCATAAAAGGAAAAGATTAATATGGGCAAAAGAACACAGACATTGGACAGAGGAAGATTGGAAGAAAGTGTTATGGACAGACCAATCACAGTTTGAGGTGTTTGGATCACAAACAACATTTGTGAGATCCAGAACAACTGAAGAGAAAATTATTTCAAATAAAAATCATTATTTCTAACCTTGTCAATGTCTGCACTATTTATTTCCTATTCATTTTGCAACTCATTTGATAAATAAAGAGTTTTCACGGCAAACACAAAATTGTCTGGGTGACCCCCAAACTGGGAACGGGAAGGGATGGGGTCAAGTGCACTGGTAGTGTATGTAATCCAAAGTTATTTTTTTATAAACCAGGTGTACACTGGCACCTTAGATGTCTAAGTGTGTGACTGCAGGACATTAGATATGTATCCGTGTATTAAAGCTAAAATATGACAGCACAATTTATGAGTTATTTTTCTGTGTAATGCACGGTGACCGCACACCTACCTCTGCATCTGATTGCTTAGTGACGCTGGTCCATTCTGCATGTCACCTTGGCCACCGTACGGGTTGTACTGCATCTGCTCTGATGGAATACTCATCCCTGCTGTAGTTTGGGCACCTGATGTCGGCGGAGCTCTCACGGGACCTGTATAAGTAAAAATAAACAGGAGCCAAATGTAAGTTACAATCACAGTGACTATCACATGAAGCAACAGGCCTAATAACAGCTCCCTCTGGAGTTCACGGACTGTCACCAAGTTAACTGCATGGGGCTATGGAATAAGTTATAGAGTTAATGCAATCAGTATTCAGTAGACTACCTATATCAGCACACATAACTGTAGCAGAGTGAATGAAAAATCCTTTGCAAAATGGCTAATTAAAATAAAAATTTTTTACCTATATAGTGAGAGTTAATAGGAGAAGAAGCGCCAGAGGTGAAAGAATCAGGAGACCCTTTCTGAGGGAATCCTGAATTAGAAGAGAAACCTGGAAATACAAACAGGAATAAAGGAATAGAAGATAACCAGGGAAAACATTGCACAGCATGCAGGAAAAATAGGATTTTACATTTACACACATATACTCAAGTTTTGTAAAATAGTTAAATGTGTTTGTCTCAAAAATATTTGTCTGGTTCCCAAACACCCATACCGGTAATGATCCGAGAGACCAAGCATGGCTGCTTAAAATTACAAGCATGATTTAAAGGGAACCGGTCATGTCCTTTGCCATGCCAATATTATTTTGATCATGGACTGTGCATCACTAAGATTTTTAAAAATTAAAAAAAAAAAAAATTGCATGCATTTATCATAATAGAGCAGGTTAGATGCTAATATATTTGCATTTGGTTCCCGCATGAACAGTTATCGGGGCGGATAATTCAGCTTAGCATCAGTCAACAGTTTTTAATCACATATGGTCTACAAGGACCTGTGGTGATGTCACGGCTATGTGACTGTAATGGGCAGAGCTAAGCAGGCCTGTAGTGTTGGAGATATAGGTTTAGCTCCACCCATTATGGTCACATGGTTTTGACATCACACATGTCCATGTACACCAAATGTGAACAAAAAACTGATGACTGATTGACGTGACTGATGCCAGCTGAAGTATCCGCAGGTAACTAATACAAACATATAAGCGTCTTAGGGGGCCGTCACACGCTGAGATATCCTTAGCGATATTGTAAGCGATCACGTGCACGCGCGATCGCTTACAATATCGCTCACATCGCTGGTGAGATGTCACACAGACAGACTCACCAGCGATGCGGAGCCGCGATCTCGCTCGTTACTATGGTACACATCGGGTAACTAGGCGCCGCGCGTCGCTTAGTTACCCGACGTGTACCATAGTTACCATCTCCCAGCATAGGCGCGGTCGCTGGGAGATGGATCATCGTGGTGTTATACACCACGATGATGCAGATCGTTGCATCGTTCATCGCTAGATCTGAGAACCGGAGCTCAGATCAGCGATGCCACGATCAAGCGATTTCACATCGTAAATCGCTTGATTACATGCAACGATATCTTGCCCGATATCGCTTAAGCGATCAAAAAGGAGATCGCTTAAACGATATCGGGCAAGATATCGTTCCGTGTGACGGCCCCCTTAAGTGCTTTTTATGATATAAATACATGGATTTTTTTTTCAATTAAACCAGGTTAGGCCCCTTTCACATCAGCGTCTTTGCTTATTTGCTGCAGAGACGGCAGATTTACCGCATCTGCCGCGTAACGGCTGCACTTGCGGCAAGCCCCATTTATTCTCTATGGGGCTTCAAGTCAGGTGCGGCAAATGAGGTTTTTGCAGCAATCCGGCACATGCGGCAGGTCAAAAAAACACAGTTAGCAGCGGTTTTTTTTTTTTCACACCTGCCGCAAGTGCTGGATCCAGCAAACCACACCTGCCGCACCTGACTGCAAGCCCCATAGAGAATAAATGGGGATTGCTGCAAGTGCAGCCGTTACGTGGCAGATGCAGTATATTTGCCACAAATTAAAAAACAACACTGATGTGAAAGGGGCCTTAGTGATGCACAGTGCATGACTGACATAACAATGGGCCAGTTTAAAAACAGAAAAAGGACATGACAGGTTCCCTTTAAAAAAAGATGTTACAGTTTTCAGATGAGGCTATAAGGCCCTGGCTACACATTCAAGACTTGACAAGGACTTCACTGTAGATCAGGGGTCTCAAACTCGGCTGGGTTGGTGGGCCGCACATAGAAAAAAAAATTGATATCAGGGGGCCGCATTACTAAGTGACATTTTTAGTAATTCCAGAATTTTTCGCTCAATATAGTAATGTTCAAATCCTGATCTCCTTTTAGTAACGTCCCCACCGTGGTTCCCTTCTTGTAGTACTGTCCCCCATCCTGGTTCCCTTCTTGTAGTAATGTCCCCATCCTGGTCTTCCCTTGTAGTACTGTCCCCATCCTGGTCCCCCTCTTGTAATAATGTCCTCATACTGGTCCCCATCCTATATTAATGTCCCCCATTATTGTCCTTCTTGTTGTAATGTCCCATCCTGATCTTGTACTAATGTCACCATCTTAGTCCTCATCTTGTAGTAATGTCCCCATCTTGTAGCAATGCCCCCATCCTAGTCCTCTTCTTGTAGTAATGCCCCCATCCTGGTCCTCTTCTTGTAGTAATGTCCTCATCCTGGTCCTCCTGTAGTAATGTCCCCACCCTGATGCCACTTTGTAGTGATGTCCTAACCTGGTCTCTCATCTTTTTGCATGCATACACCCACAGTCTCTCATACACACACTCATACTTTCTCATACACTCACATACTCTTACACACTCATATACACAGACTCATACATACACTCACACACTAATATACACACACACACACACACACACACACTTTCTCATACATACTCACACTCACTCACACACTCACATACACACCTTAACGATGCCGGGATCCACTGTGCAGGGGGCCACCACGGTGCGCTGTGTAAGAGACCGCCACGGTGCGCACATACATCAATGGAAGCTGGCGGGCCAATCAGATAGCTGAGCCGCAAGTGATGTCCGGTGCATGGCGTCACTTGAGATTTCTGCTTGGCCGACGTCACTTGCGAGTCTGTGATCTGATTAGCCTGCCAACTTCCATTGATGGAGCTGAGGGAAGGAGGCTCGGAGTTTGTCGTAGCAGCCACATGAAGTAATAATAAAAGGTGCAGTCCCCAGCACACTGCACACGGCGGTCCCTTACACAGCGCACCGTGGCTGCCCCCTGCACAGTGGATCACGATGTCCTTGCGTTGTCCACAGTGCCGCGAACCGCACTTTGAAGCCCCGGGGGACGCGTGCGACCCCTGGGCCGCGTGTTTGAGACCCCTGCTGTAGATCAAATCTGGTTTCAATGTATAAGGAAGATGTTTACATGATCCCATTCACCAAATGATCAGCCCGACTGAATGTGGCAAGTCTGTAGATCTGAGGCTCAATACACTGCAAATCAGTGGGAGAAGACCAAGACTCTGCTTCAGATTTCTGACAAATGTGAGTCAAGATATGATATAGGATTTGAGGCGTGGTTTTTCATGGTATGGCTAAATGGACCAGGGTTTGAAAAAGAGAGTAAACCCAGCATCTATAATTAGATGTAGTCTTCTTCATAAATTTGTTATGTGAGCAATAGAAAACACAACATTATGCTGCTTGTATGGAAAATGACTGAAAAAGCATCCACCAGTAACTGTGATCACGTCCGTAGATGAAACATTTAGCATTATGTGATAGCGTCTGTACTTGGGGCCACAAGTACATCTTGAGCTCTATGTAAGGGAAGGTAATAGGAATTGGTCATAAAAAGGCAAGACATAAAACTTCTAAAGTAGAGCTGCACACGGACACAATAAGGCCTCGTTCACACTCTGCATATTTGGCGCATTTTTTTACGCGCATATTTGCCCCAAAAACGCATGTGCATCTGCGTTTCCCAGCAAAGTGAATGGACATTCACTTTGTGCCATTCAGACGTCGCGTAATTTTACGCAGCGTTTTTGGAGCAAAAAACACGCGCGTAAAAAGTATGAATATGTCAATTCTTTCCAGTTTTTTACATGCGTTTCTTCCATAGGCCCCATTATAAGCACTGGAAGAAATGCGCGCAAAAAAATAGAATTATTCTTACCGTTAATTCGGTTTCTAGGAAACCTTCCACGACAGCATAGGAGGTAGCCTCGCCACGCCCTAATGGGGACAGGAACACAAGAGAGGTTAAAAGGCCCCTCCCACCTCCCATGAGCCAGTGTCTTACAACGAACCCAGAACGCATAAGAAACCAGCATAAAATCCATAAACCAGGAAATTAGGGAGGGAAATAAGTGCTGTCGTGGAAGGTTTCCTAGAAACCGAATTAACGGTAAGAATAATTCTATTTTCTCTAGTCACCTTCCACGACAGCATAGGAGGAATACCCACGAATCCTTACCTAGGGAGGGACAACAGCTTGCAGGACCTTCCGCCCAAAGGCCAAGTCCCTGCCAGCCATCACATCCAAACGATAGTGCTTGGTGAAGGTATGTAGCGAAGACCACGTAGCCGCCTTACAGAGCTGCTCCGGAGAAGCCCCAGCACGCTCAGCCCAGGAGACCGAAGTAGCACGGGTAGAATGGGCTGTAAAACCAGTAGGAGCCGAGAGGCCTTGACTGAGATAGGCGTCCGTGATTGCCCTCTTTATCCAATTGGCGATAGTGCCTTTAGCCACCTTCCGGCCCTTGTTGCGACCAAAATGCTGAATGAATAAATTCTGGTCAATACGCCAGGGAGCCGTGACCTCTAGGTAGTGGAGGACCAGGCGACGGACATCCAGCGAGTGGAATTCCACCTCCTTCGTAGATCTAGGATGTTGACAGAAGGATGGCAGAACGATGGACTGAGATCGATGAAACTCTGACACCACTTTCGGCAGAAACGACGGATCCAACTGAAAAACAATGCTGTCATCCCGCACCGTCAGATAGGGCTCACGGATGGACAAGGCCTGAAGTTCACCAATTCTCCTGGCTGACGTAATAGCCACCAGAAAAGCGAGCTTATGAGACAAGGACCTCATGGAGCAATCCGCCAGGGGCTCATAAGGAGAACGAGTCAGGCCTGTCAGCACAATATTCAGATCCCAGGAGGGGAAGACACTCCTCCGACAGGGACACCGTCTGGAAGCCGCCACCATGAAACGTTTGATCCAACGATGATCAGCCAGTCTCACATCAAACACAGAACTCAAGGCAGCCACCTGGACTTTAAGGGTGCTAGGTTTAAGACCCAGATCCAACCCCTGCTGTAAGAAGTCCAGAATCTGAGAAACATTTGGAGCAAAGGGATCCGGACCCCGGACCCCACACCAGGATGAGAACTTTTTCCAAATCTTATTATATATGGAATTAGTGACTGGCTTACGGCAATCCTGCAAGGTTGCGATAACTTTCTCGGAAAGGCCCTGGGCCTTCAGCACTCGGGCCTCAGAAGCCAGGCAGCCAAGTTGAGACGCTGCGGAG
Source organism: Allobates femoralis (assembly GCA_033576535.1). Classification (NCBI taxonomy): domain Eukaryota; kingdom Metazoa; phylum Chordata; class Amphibia; order Anura; family Aromobatidae; genus Allobates; species Allobates femoralis. The sequence goes on from JARQOC010000006.1 coordinate 137,112,515, forward strand.
CTGGATGGAAGAACGGACCCTGTGAGAGGAGGCTTGGGTCCCCCCCCAGATACACAGGACCGTCCACCCGGAGAGACCTGATCAGGTTGAACCAGCTTCTCTTTGGCCAGACCGGGGCAATTAGGATAGTCGGGACCCGCTCGTCCCTGATCTTCCGCAGAACCCTGGCTAGCAGAGGGAGCGGAGGGAACGCGTAGGCTAGATGAAACGCCCAAGCGTGGGAGAAGGCATCCACCCCAACTGCTCCGTCCCGGGGGTTGAGGGAGAAGAATGTTCCCACTTTGCAATTGAGCCTGGAGGCGAATAAATCCACCTCCGGAGCTCCCCAGCGCACCACCAGGCTGCAAAAAACCGCCTGGTCTAGGCTCCACTCCCCTGGATGGAGATCTCTGCGGCTTAAATAATCCGCCTGAGAGTTCAAGTCCCCCTTGAGATGTACCGCCGAGAGAGACAGGAGAGACCTCTCGGCCCAGAGGAATATGCGGCTGGAGATCACCTTTAGGTCGCGAAACCGGGTGCTGCCCTGATGACGAAGATGGGCCACGGTGGTCACATTGTCCGAATACACCAACACATGTGACCCCCGGACCAAATCCTGTGCCGCCAGAAGAGCCTCCTCTACCGCTTGGAGTTCGCGGAAGTTGGAGGAGCGAGAGCTTATCTGAGGACCCCAGATACCTTGAAACGGGGACCCCGATACCACCGCCCCCCAGCCCCGCTGGCTGGCATCCGTCGTTACCGTAACCAGAGGAGTCCGAGACCAAGAGACTCCGTTGGCCAGATTCGCCGGGGCCAACCACCACCGGAGGGAGGACACCACCCTCCCTGACAAGCAAATTTTCTTGTTGAGGGAGGAGGGGCGGCGATTCCAATGCCCCAGAATGTGGTCCTGAAGGCACCTGGAATGTGCCTGAGCCCACATTACTGAAGGGATGCAAGCCGTCATAGACCCCAGGACTGACATGGCTTCCCGGAGCGTGGGGGACCCATGAGCTTTCAGGGAAGATATACGTGACACAAGGGACGTTTTGTGATCTTCCGGCAAAAAAGTCACCTGTTTGTCCGAGTCCAGAAGCACCCCCAGGAATCTCCTGACCGAGGCGGGGGTAAGTTGAGACTTCAACAGGTTGGGGAGCCACCCCAATGACCGAAGAATGCCCAACACCCTGTCCACGTCCGACCGGAGGATCTCCTCTGAAGGCGCGATCAGAAGAAGATCGTCCAAGTATGGAATCAGACAGATGTCCTGTAACCTGAGGAAGGCCACCACCTCCCCCATGATTTTCGTAAAAATCCGGGGAGCAGAGGAGATGCCGAAAGGCAAAACGTCGAACTGGAAGTGGTGGATATCCCCCCGGCAAGACACCGCAAACCGCAGGTATTTCCTGTGCCGAGGATGAATCGGCACATGAAAATACGCGTCCTTCAAATCGATTGTGGCCATCTGGAAGTGGGGCCCTATCAAGGGGATCACAGACCTGACTGATTCCATTTTGAATCTGCGGTAGCGGACATATTGGTTGAGCTGCTTCAGGTTTATTATAACCCGGGCCGCCCCTGACGGCTTCTTCACCATGAAGAGCCGGGAGTAATGTCCACTGCCGCGTTCCGACTCCCGGAACTCTGGAAATGACGTTGGAAGCCAGGAGTTCCAGCAGGTTGGAAAACAGGAGATCCTGAGATCCCCTTGAGGGCAGGGTAGTGACTCGAAGAACCGGAGGGGGAGGAGACACAAACTCGATTAAGAGACCCTCCGCTAAGATGTTGAGCACCCACTGGCAGTTGGTAATGCCTCGCCAGATGGGAAGAAAAGCGGAGAGTCTTCCCCCTACCTGCACCGAGTCACTGTTTGTCCTGTGGAGGACGCTGTTGGGGGGGGACAAAGATGTTCCTCCCCCTACCCTTCGGGTAGGACCAACGACCCCCCTTCCCCTTACCTCTGGGCTGGGAGGCCTGAGGCACCTGGGGACGAAAAAACGACTTTTTCGCTGTACGTTGTTCAGGGAGAGCCTTCTTATCTGAGGCTTTGGCCAGGATGTCATCCAGCGCAGGCCCAAAAACCAAATCCCCCTTAAAGGGAATGGAACAAAGGCGCGTCTTAGATGTGGAATCCCCTGTCCACATCTTTAACCAGAGGGCACGCCGTGCCGAGTTGGAAAGGACGGACGTACGGGCGGCCATGCGCACTGATTCAGCAGAGGCGTCAGCCAGAAATCCAGTCGCCTTTTTTAACAAAGGCAAGGATTCCAAAATCTCCTCCCTCGGAGTACCCTGGGAGATATGACACTCAAGCTGATCCAACCATCTGAGGATTGACCTGGAAACGCAGGTGGAAGCAACATTCGCCTGCAAGGTAGATGTTGATGCCTCCCACGAGCGCTTCATCAGCCCCTCAATCTTTCTATCCATCTGATCTCTCAGCTGGGACGTATCCTCGAAGGGGAGCGAGGTCTTTTTAGCCACCCGAGTGACCTGGACATCCACCTTGGGGACATCCCAAGAAAATGGGGTGTCCTCCAGGGGAAACCTGTTTTTCAGGGTACCTTTAACCCTTTTTTCAGGAAATTCCCACTCCTGAACAATGAGATCCTGAATGTTGGGATGGACAGGAAATCCCACCGGTTTGACCGGACGAAGCCCAGCAAACATAGCATCCTGGACAGAGTGGAGGACCGGTTCCTCCTCCAGACCCATAGTGCTACGGACAGCACTAATGAGCCCCGCCAAATCCTCTGAAGAGAACAGGAATCTGCTAGGGTCAGAGGCCATGGGGGAAGAACCATCATCCCAATTATCCGAGTCTGAGTCTAACTGGGCGTCAGAGTCAGACAGGTCCTGCTGCCGTTTCCGTTTCTTTGGAGACGGAGGACCTGAGACCGGGGTGGGAGCAGCCGGAGTCAGGGAAGCCAAAGACGCCTGGATCTCCTGTTTCACCATGGAGCGTAATTCCTCCACTAAAGAGGGGTGTTCGGCCCGAACAATATGATCTGTACACTCCTGGCAGAGTTTCTTGTCCCAGGGGGAAGAAAACTTCTTATTACAAACAGGGCATCGCTTCCCACCGGGCTTTTTAACAGCTGGCTTCTCTCCCTATAAAAAAATAGAGAGGGCGCCATAAGAATCAGCCTGAAAACAGGCACATGGACCCCCCCTCGGCACAGACTCACTGTGGCTGGGGTAGAGCTGGTCTCAGCAGCAAGATCAGCCATCCTGACAATAGTACAGCTCACCTTTACTGACGTTTTCAGGGCAGCTTATATGATGTAAGCCTGCCCCACCGCTCCAATAGTGTGCCCCTTCCCCCCACGCAGGGTCCCAGGCCGGCTTGCAGTAGTAGCAGAGGCGCGCCCTGCACGCTGTCCCTCCGGATTCCGACCGCCGGAACCGGAAGCGCCTCGGGGAAGCACGTGACCCGGAAGTGACGCGCGTGACGTCACATCCGGCCGGCGCGACAGCGAGCGCGCAGGGGGAAGCCGGCGGGTCAGGGAGCACCGAGAGGCCGCCGGCGGGGCGCCCAAGGCCCGCATCACCTCCAAGGAGGATCCGGAGGACCAGGGCACGGTCCTACCGCGAAAACGCGCGGTAGGAGCAGCCGGAGGAGGAGACCGGAGCCCCGACCAACGCTGCCCGGCTAAACCCTCAGGTATGCTGCAGTCGCCGACCCCACAGCACAGGGAAACCTCTCCATGCCCCATGGGGACAGGAAAAACACTGGCTCATGGGAGGTGGGAGGGGCCTTTTAACCTCTCTTGTGTTCCTGTCCCCATTAGGGCGTGGCGAGGCTACCTCCTATGCTGTCGTGGAAGGTGACTAGAGAAAGTGCAGTTGAAGTTGTTCTCTCGCGCTTTTTACGCGCGTAAACAAAACGCAAGAAATACGCAGCGTGTGAACAAAGCCTAACTTATTCACAAGGCAGCATTAAAGGGAACCGGTCTCCAGGTTTATTCCATATAAAGTGCAGCAATAAGCCCTTATATACTACAGTATACATGTCCCTAGGTGGATCCGAAAAATATAATAAAAGCTGGTTTGTTTGTTTTTTTTCACACACTTCCCTGGGGGGTAGCTCAGTCTGATGGGTGTCAATGATATTGGTCTGGCGACTCCTCTTCTTGTGATCACCGTCTTCCTTTCCTGCTTCAGGTGGAAGCCGCGTCCTACCTACGCCATCCACAGTCTCACCCACCATACTCCTGCGCACTTCTCTCTGCCCTGCTTAGAGCAGAGCAAAGTACTATAATGTGCAGTGAAAGGTCAGAGACACACTACACACACACTACAATACTTTGCTCTGCCATTGGAAAGGCAGAGAGAAGCGCCTGTGCATAAATGCAATAGGAGACACTATGTGGAGGATGTAGTATGCGTCATCTACATGAAGAAGTAAAGGAAGACTACGATTACAAGAAGAGAGGAGACGGATCAAGGTCAGTGATGTACATCAGACAGGACCACCCTGTAGCTGAGTATAATAAAAGTATTTTTTTAAAGTTATACAGAGCTGCTTGTGAACATATATACAGCATTCTAGAATGCTGTATATATAAGGGCTTACTAGTGGTGGCTGCACTCTTTATGGGAAGAACCTGGTTACACTTTAAGTCCATACATTTTTTCCTGCCTAAAAATAAAACGACCATGGGAAGCCATCTTTACCTAGCTACTAAAAACTACAACAGACTATAAGAACTGCCATTACCTTGCGTGGGCCCATGTTGTGGGTAGCCTTGCACAGGCCCATTATACCCCGGATACTGAGGGCCCCCTGGCATTGGTTGTCCCCCATAGCCTGGCTGTTGGTATCCTTGGGGCAAAGGCTGCATGTAGGGTGTAGCTATATGAGGTTGTTGGTTTACGTTCATCTTGTGTACATCCCCAGACTGATCCTCGCTGCAAAGACAAAGGCATATTATAGTCACATCTACTGACTTGAACGTAACACACAGCTACATTATTGCACTGAACACTTCTTTCTTAAAGGGATAATCTCATTCCTCCTCTCAACATATATCAGATATTGTCATGTAATAAAACAGTCATAGACAGTGTTTGTTAATGCAATTGCCCTTAGAATCAGAGGGTGGGGTCCTGAGCAAAAAATGAAAAAACCTCATTTACATTCACAAAAGGATCCAGATAGGAGACCTTAAGGTCTCCTTCACCCATCCGTGCCTCCTATATGTTTGGTGCCCATTTTGCCACATACCAGACACGTATACACGCATGCCAATCAATAGCATTCTTTACACGTCTGTGTTTTGACAAGGACTATGTGGAGAACACACGTCTGTGTGTCTCTTTGTGACATGTCTGTTTTTGGCCAGCAGCACGGATGCGACACGGACCATAAAACTGATGTGATCTGTGTGACACGTAGTGGAGGAGATGCACGTCACTGAAATTAAAGGATTTCTATACATACCAGCTCTGGGTAAGCTGTCACAGTCGCTTCCGGGGCCACTCATTATGCCTCATGAACATACACTGCAGTGACTTCAATAGTGGACATGGAAGCAAGTGGGAGAGCAGAACCAGACAGTAAGCATTAAAATTCATGCTGTCTGTGTGCTATCCGGATGTCACACAGACAGCATATGGATGACGCACATACACGGACGGCCATACAGAAGTAAAAAATGGATCGTTAAACGTGTGTTATGCACGGACGTGTGAAGGAGGACTAAGTGGGGTTTCTGCTGTGTAAAAAATATAGTTTGCATAGGTCTGTCCATTTGCCTGTTTTTCTTAGGGGTACTTCACATGCTGCAACATCACTAGCGATGTCGCTGCAACGTCACAGGGTTTTGTGATGTAACAGCGACCTCTCCAGCGATATTGCCACGTGTGACATCTAGCAGCAATCAGGCCCCTGCTGTGAGGTCACTGCACGTCGCTCAGGACCATTTTTTGGTCCTTGGTCTCCCGCTCAGTAACATGCGTGTGTGTGTGTGACCGTGAGACACCAGCGATCCAGAGATCTCACAGGCTGGTAACCATGGTAAACACTGTGTAACTAAGCAGCGAGCACTGCCTAGATACCCGTGTTTATCATGGTTATCAGCGATCTCACGGCTGCTGAGTCGCTGGTGAGTCTGTCTGATTGACAGCTCACCAGCGACTCCAGAGAGACTTTCCAGCGATCCTGGCCAGGTCGAATTGCTGGAAAGTTTCTGTGTGTAACTGGGCCTTTACTACCTCTGTCCTTAATAGAAAATACAGCAACTCGGCAGCATCTTCGTTTTTTCATTAGCATTAACACTCGTCATGTCCATATGCAGCAGAGAAGCAGTCTACAGGTAATTTCACATATTATGGGATATATATTACCATCACTTACAATAACCCAGGGTTTAAGAAATTCTAACAGCCAGAAATGTTCACCTGGCACCTAACATTTAGTTTTTTTCTTCTGAGAACTATATAGGTTAGTGACTGATGCCTACTTTACCAGTGATATGACCCACTGACGACTTGCTGGGCACCAATTACAGGGCTCTGCTCACCATCTGGAGCTTAACATCTATACAAAACCATTTAGTGGACAATGGAGCTTTAGTCTCTGTAAAGAGCAGAGTGTCACTGATTGGGAGAGAATAACTTATTCATACATAGACTGTACACTGTATTGTGCAGGGAAAGCACCACAATATGTAACAGCGGGAAAAACTATATAGCCTGCATCTTCACAACCAACTGGAAGACAATTTCAGGCTCTGAAGATTGAATGTTCAGTAAAAAACTAAAGTCCTTGTTTGAGAATAAAATGGATTAATAATTGGCAAATACCATCTAATGTGAATGCGTACAACACACGGACGCTGAGTGACTGCCTGCAGTATGTGTATTCAGCACGCCATCACTGCAGACCGGGGGGAGCAGCAGACGTGTCAATGGGGAATTGATTGTTTTCTAGAATTATTTACCCAAGTCTTTTTTTTTTTACAATCCCTCTAAGCAGGAGAGCTGTGCACAGCCCCTTAAAATGACTGTCAGCACAGAATGACTGTTCAAACCAAGTACAGGAGCTGATGCATCATGGTAGGGACAAATATTGAGTGCACCTTCCCACATGCTTAATTTCCCTGAATCCCCATTAACCCTCTTTTCTTTTATTGATAGCTCTGGCATCAGTAATGGGGATGTCACACGCGTCAATATCGGGTGCAATATCGCTGCTGCACATGACGTTGCAGCGATATTGACGAGTGTGACAGGGCGCATCAACTTGCTCTAAAACCTGGCGATGGTCACCCGGTGGACACGCAGCATCGCTGCGTGTGACACTGGGAGACGAGTGAGAAGCCAGCTCCCAGCGCCTCTCAGCAAGTGCTGGGAGCTGGTATCCATGGTAAACAGCGGGTAACTAAGTGCTGCACAGCATAACTAATGACAGAACACTGACTATGAATGCTGGAAAAAGCAGTCTGTGTACACAGGAAAAGAAAGTGGAAGATGGTGGCAGGGATGACAGGGGTTCTGGCGGGGTTCTGGCGGCAACAAAGGACAAGGGGGCTGGCGGGGGGGGGAAGACGGCAGTGATGACAGGGGGGGGGTGACGGCAGCGAAGACAGGGGGGCTGACGGGGGGTGACGGCAGCGATGACAGGGGGGGGGGGTGACGGCAGCATGACAGGGGGGGGGGGTGACGGCAGCGATGACAGGGGGGCTGCAGTCTTGGGAATGTTCCGCACTGTCAGTACTGAGTGCTTCCTTACTTCTTACGTCTGGGACAAGGCAGATTGTGATGTTATCTAGCAACAGGTGCGTGCTGGGTCCTGTGGTGAACACACACCCCGGAGGAGCCGTGCACACAGTATAGGCCATCCCTTCCTGTAATCCGGCTCCTTCCCCAGGACACACCGGTGCTCCGGGCACACATCACGTGGTGACAGGAGGCCGTCAGTGGGCAGGTGAGCTGTCACACCTGTCACCAGAGGCCTGCGCGGTGCTGCCCCCTACCCTGACAGCCTTCACTTGGCTGCCCGCCTCCCGCGGGGCCCCGGCCTCCTGGACCGGTGACAGTCACTCACCTCCTTCCGCTCCGGCTCCTTCACTCACTTCCCGTCCGCTTCCAGAAAGCGTCGTCTCCAGTTCCTTCCGGAAATGACGTATTTCTTGGGGCTTCTCAGGCTCTGCCACGTCCTCACTCCGCCCAGACAGGAAGAGAAGCCGCGGAGAGCAGCGCGCAGGCGCAAGAGCTGGTCACGTGATGTGCAGGTACGAGGGCAGCCATTTTTACTATTGGCAATGCCACTACGGAGGAGTTTTGTATGTTGCAACATGGTGTCTGTTTATAGAAAATGCTTTCTACCCTATAGAGTCAGCGGAGGAGGAATGACTGCACGGTTTGTGCTCCCTGTGCTCTGTACACTGAGCCTATGTGCACACGCTGCAGAAATGGAAAAACGCCCCACAGTTCACCTGCCCATTCCTGGATCTTGACCATGATCTGCTCCCACTGAGGGCATCAGCCACGGTTTTTTCGCGGCCGCACCTGCCGCAAGTGCCAAAACCGCACTTGCCGCACCTGCCGCAATCCCGCCTATACATTGTATGGGCTTGCCACAACTGTGCCGCAAGTGCAGCCGGTATGCGGTAATCACGGCAGATGCAGTTTTTTCACCGCATCTGCCGCGATTTGAAAAAAACGCTGATGTGAAAGGGGCCTTAAAATACAGATATTCCTAGGTACTTTCACATCAGCGTTTTTTAAATCGCGGCAGATGCGGTGAAAAAAAAGCATCTGCTGTGATTACCGCATACCGGCTGCACTTGCGGCACAGTTGTGGCAAGCTCCACACAATGTATAGGCGGGCTTGCGGCAAGTGCGGTATCGGCACTTGCGGCTGTGGCGCCCCGCAACGAGTGCGTCACAAGAGGGTATTGCAGCCATCAATGCAGCCGCAATATTCTGTGACACAGCAGTGATCTGTTAACTTAGAAATCCAACCCTGCATGCATCACCTAGAACAGAGGGCCAATCCTAGGTCCTGGTGGGCGGAGTGCTAGGGAAGTGTGTAGGAGAACAGACCCTTAGTCTAGTGAGAAGAAAGGAGAAGGGATCTAGAACTTGACCTGAGCAGTCTAGAACTCGGAGAGGAGCGGGGGCTCCGCACCCCGTGCAGCCCCCGGGCCGTCACCGGTCGGGTGTCAGCACCTGAGGCCTTAACTACCAGGATTGGGCATCGTAACCACGGGTTCCCAAAAGACTCCCGTGCCCACAACTTCACAGCCGGTTCACTGGTAACCGAAGCTGGCAGCAGTTCACCTCTGCACGCGAACCAGAAGCGTGGAGGAGCAGCTTCACAGGAGCACCCCACCACCAGCCAACTTCCAGTCGTCTAACCAGCGGTGTACCCACCGAGGGATCCAAGGCTCCCCAAAACATCCATCACGTACATCTTGGATAGGGCATTGAAGCAGCCTCCCCGTACCCGACCTGGTATTCCTGGGCGACACTGGCAACCACTTAGTTAGAATGGAGGAACACTGCGGATTTCTAAGGGACACCATCACTGCTGAGTCCACCGGGTCCACTACCCGTGAACTGTATACCATGTACTGCCTGCTGGTTACAGTAAAGACCCGTTGCAGAGACTTTCTGTGTCCGTGCTTCCTTATGAACCGTCCGTCCGCACTACAAGGTAACCGCAGCTGCCGCACAACATCTTAAGCAGCTCCAGCCTCCGGGGATCACCGCTCAGCCTGTGGGGAGCATTCCATCTTGCTGCTGTCCATCCCCCGGAGGTTCCGCAGCGTCGGTAACGATTACCGAAACTACTCATAGGTGGCGTCACGAATAAATTAAAAACCCCTTTAATCTGTTCCACCAAGACGTCTTCAAACCCTTTTGATCTGCACTACACCGGGCCCCACTACTGGCAGGCGCGGCCCACCTGTGACAAGGAGGAAGGAAGCATCGCCTGTCTAAACCGGAGTCCCGGCCACGGTGAGTCACGGCAGGTGTGGCCACAAAAAAAATGCGGCTGACTGCGTTTTTTTTCGCGGCTGCACCTGCCGCAAGTGCCGAAACCGCACTTGCCGCACCTGCTGCAAGCCCGCCTATACATTGCATGGGGCTTGCCGCAACTGTGCCGCAAGTGCAGCGGTTATGCGGTAATCACGGCAGATGTGGTTTTTTCACCGCATCTGCCGCGATTTAAAAAAACCGCTGATGTGAAAGTACCCTAAGTGAAAATACTGCAAGAACATCCAAAATATCCCCATGACTCCTCAGCTCAGCTCTGGGACGCTTTTTTGCCTTCCCGTTATCTTATTATGTAAATGACGAAGCTTTTAAAACTCATTTACTTATTCAAATTCAAATGAGCTTTATTGGCAGGACTAAGTACATATTAGCATTGCCAAAGCAAATGGTGAAAATAGGGTGATGGGGTGGGGAGTAGGGACGCATGTAGAGGTCCAGGATATATCAGGATCCCTTTAGGGGATGGGGCAAAGATGTCCATGGCATATCAGGCTCTTAGTTGGGGAATAGGGGTATCTTCAGGGTGGGGTATTGAAGTCCATGGCACTCTCTTTCTCTCACCCGCTCTCTCTCTTACTTCACTCTCTCTGACTCTCCCTCTCCCACTCTCTTTCTTTCTCTCCCTCGCATTTTTCAAAACCTGAAGAGGGAAATGACAGTAAAAAGCAAACAAACAAAAACAAACTGTACATATGAACAGCAAAGTAGCATCGAATGTTTGAAGCCATTTGTAAGCAGTCTTTGGTGCAGATCTGCTCCCCAAATAATCCTTAAAGGGGAACTCCGGGGAGAGAAAACTTTTTAGTACCATCCCTGCCCTGCTACATGATGAAGCAGAGCTGAACACTGTGACTGTCACTGAGGAGTGATAATGATGATCTATGGAAAGTTGTAGGGACAGGAAGTTACCATGTTCCTATGTGGGACGGTAGACCATGCAGAGCTGAATCTATCAGTGTAGTGGTTTGCCTGTGTTCCTAGCCTCACAATAACAGTACACATCATGCATCATCATACAGCAGAGGATCACAACATATATTTGAATCTGCCTTGTGACATGATTGCTATTTCAAGCTTGGACCCCCTGTTACATAGGATGGTATATCAGGGGCTGGATTATAGTATGAGCATGGAGCCAGTGGTCACGCCAGCTTCCCATGCAGAAGTGTGAGGGGGCTGGAATGTAGAATGATCCTACAGCTCCCAGCATCTACGCTCCTGACACACCTCCTGATCTTTGCTGCTGCATGAAGCTGACATGCTAAAATTCTCTGTCCCATGAGGGGGGAGGGTCAGAGCTGAGGAGCAGGTATGATATTTTTCCATCATCGCCACAACAGCACCATCTGAGAGAGAGGACCGCCCATCCAAGACAGGAAACCTCTGAGATAAAAAGGCGAGACCTCTCCTGGACCTCAGTTTAGGTTTCCTGTCTTGGAGGTGGGAGACCTCTGAAGCTCATGCGGCCTGGCCTGACCCGGTAGCTGGAAGAACTGTCCTTACCTAGGCAGTGGCTCCGGACTTGGGTGCAGAAGCTCCTCCACGGGGTATACCCTGCGGTGGTGGAGGGCACGGGGTCTGGAGAGGGCCACCAGCGGCCGGTTCTCGGCCCTTGTTGCCGCCCGGGGGTCGCAGCTGCAGGGTTGGTGGCTGCCCTGCACGACTGTGCCCCGGGTGAACAGGTTCCTTTCCTGGCGTAGCGCAGCCTTCCTGGGTCTGTGAGGGGCCTGGGAGCGGTTTCCCGGCGGCAGGTTTCAAATTTCGCGCCGGGAGCCGCTACTTCCGGTTTCGGGCGCTGACTGGAAGTGATGCTCCGCGCCTGCACAGTACAGCCCAAGATGGCGGCGCCCAGCGTTCGGCGGCTGGGAGACTCTGCAGCAGCGGCCGGAGGTGTGGGGCAGTGCATGGAGGGCGGCGCCGGCCACAACGGAGAGATGGAGCAGCAGGCCCTTGCGACGCCCGACCCAGGGGAGCACCAGCAAGCTGGCAGCCACAGGTCCTCTCAGAAGGGGTCCAGGCAGGATGTGGACCCGAAAGCCCCCCGGAAGTCGGTATGCCTCTGGTGGGTGAGTGCCTTCGGGCTGTGATATCTGTATTTACACCGCCTTCTTGCTTGTTTTTAGGACGGCAAGAAAAAGGCGGCTAAACAAAGGCATAAAGACTGTGCTATCTGCAAACTCCCTCTTCCAGAGGATTGTCTTGAGGATTTGTGTGCCCCTTGCATTGAGGAAACTGTACGAAGCGCTGTTCCCAGTCTGGCCTCTAGCCTTAGGGATTTAGTGAGGGAAGAGCTGAAGTCCCTACAGAAATCTGGAAGGGATAGGGGGCGTAAGAGACAGAGGTCCCGGCCCTCTTCTTCTGGTTCTGACCGTGCCACTCGTAGTTCTCACAAGGGGAGACACAGGTCTCGTTCCTCCTCTGCCTCGTCCTCCTCCTCCTCAGGGTCCTCTTCCTTAGATGGTAGTGGTGCTGGGAAGTCCTGTTTTCCCCGAAAAGACACTGATTTTTTGATTAAGGCCGTTCGTTCAACTATGGGGTTGGTGGATGCCCGTGACCCCTCTTCAGTGGAGGATTTAATGTTCGGTGGTCTGTGTTCCAGGAAACGACGGACTTTTCCTTTGAATCAGCGAATCCAGGCCTTGATTGAAGATCATTGGGCTAAGCCTGATAAGAAGGGCGCTCTCTCCCATTTAGCTAAAAAGAAGTACCCCTTTGATGAGGAGGCCACTACTTCCTGGGATAGATCCCCCAAGCTTGACGTAGCTGTGGCCCTGGCGTCTAAGCGTTCCTCTCTTCCCTTTGAGGATTTGGGGAATTTGAAGGATCAGCTAGACAGGAAGGCTGACGACTACTTGCGTAGGTCCTGGGAATCCACTGCTAACATCTTTCGTCCCTCATGATTTGGTTGCAGCAGTTGGAGGCTCTGGTGAGGGACGAGGCTCCTAAGGAGGAGATCTTGTCTTCCTTTCCTTTGGCTCTTTCGGCAGCGGCTTTTCTGGCAGATTCCTCGGCTGACTCCCTGAAGTTGGCGGCAAAGGCTGCGTCCTTCTCTAATGCTGCTCGTCGGGCCTTATGGTTGAAGGCCTGGCCCGGGGATGCCCAATCGAAGTCGAAGTTGTGTTCTTTGCCTTGTATGGGGGATTTTCTGGTTGGCAAGCCGCTGGATGAGATCTTGGAACGTGCTAGTGACAATAAGAAAAATTTTTCCACCGGCCTTCCGGCTTCCACCTTCCGTGGTCGTTCCTTTCGTAAGCCGCGGTTTGCCAAGCGGAAGTCCCCTCGTCGGACCCGAGATTCTTGGGCCGACAAGAGAGACAAGAAGGCGGGTTTCTTGTTCAACTGGTGCTTCCTTTGACAGGAAGCACCAGTCTAAGTGAAGGCTCGCTCCGGGTGCCCACTTTCTCCCAGCCTGGTCCAACATTGGGGCTTGCGATTGGGCTCTCGGTCTCCTCAGAGAAGGGTTGAAACTGGAGTTCGCTTCGGCTCCTGTGGGGTCCCTAGTGATTACGTCTGTCAGCAGTCCGGAAAAATGCTAATTTCTGATGGGTGAGGTGCGGGCCCTTGTGAAAAAAGGTGTTGTTTCCCTGATTCCTCCGGCCAAATGCGGCAGGGGGTTCTATTCCACACTGTTTCTCGTGTCAAAGCCAGACAGCTCGTTCCGGACGATTATAAACCTGAAACGTCTGAACAGCTTTCTGGTCCAGCGTTCATTCAAGATGGAGACTTTGAACTCAGCAATCAGGCTATTGTTTCCGAATTGTTTCATGGTAGTACTGTATCTGAAGGACGCATAGTATCATGTTCCGGTTCATCGTCGCCACCAACAGTTTCTGAGGTTCGCCCTGTACATGGAGGGCTCCCTCTGCCATTTCCAGTATCGGGCTCTCCCCTTCGGGCTGGCAATGGCCCCTCGGATTTTCACGAAGCTGCTGGCGGAGGTGATGGCTCACTTCCACCGTCAGCAGATTTTGATTGTTCCGTATCTGGACGATCTGCTGATTGTGGGGGACTCCAGGGATCAGTGCCTCGACCGTCTGCAGAGGGTTCAGCGTTCCCTGGGTCAGTTGGGCTGGATTGTCAATCTAGAAAAGTCCAGGCTGGTTCCTGTCATGTGTCAGCTGTTTCTGGGGATGATTCTGGACTCACAGTCTCAGGTTTGCCTCCTTCCGGAAGACAAACAAGTGCGTCTCCGGTCTTCCCTTTCTGCAGTTCGGGCTTCCCCGCGAGTGACTTTGAGGAGGGCTATGTCTCTCTTGGGCTCCCTCACGTCCTGTATCACGGCAGTCCCCTGGGCACAGTTGCACTCTCGGGCCTTTCAGTGGGAGATTCTCCAGCATCCACGCGGGTTGGGGGCGGCTTTGGACGCATCGTTTGTTCTATCCCCTCTGACTTTAGATTCTCTGGGGTAGTGGCTGGTCCCCGAGCACCTTTCCGTGGGCGTCCCGTGGGATTGTCCGGTCTTCGATGTAATCACCACGGATGCCAGTTCCTGGGGATGGGGGCCCACCTTCGGAACCTGTCCGCTCAGGGAGCCTGGGACTCACGCCTCTCCAGGATGTCGTCAAATATGCGGGAGCTCCTGGCAGTTTGGGAGGCAGTTTCTGCATTCCTTCCTTCCCTTCGGGGGCGCCATCTAAGAATTCTCTCCGACAACAGTGTGTCGGTGGCTTACTTGAACCATCAGGGAAGCACCCGGTCTCAGGCTCTCATGGGCGTTACACAATTGTCAGTTGTTGGAAGACCATCACGTTTCCCTCTCTGCCCTTCACATACGGGGGGTGGCAAATTCCCGGGTGGCTTCTCTCAGCAGGGTGCAGCTCCGACAGGGGGAGTGGGCTCTGGATCCGAGGGTTTTCGCTCAGATTGTGGACAGGTGGAGCCTTCCGGAGATCGATTTATTTGCAACTCAGGAGAACAGGCAGGTACGCCGGTTCTGTTCTCTGAATCCCGGAGACCGGCCCTTTGATGTGGACGCTCTACTGATCCCCTGGTCCTCGGGTCTTCTGTATGCCTTCCCTCCCTTTGTCATGATTCCTGCAGTCCTTCGGAAGGTCAGGGAGGACGGGGCCAGACTCATCATGATAGCGCCCTTCTGGCCCCGGAGAGCTTGGTTCTTTTGGCTCAGTCGCCTGTCCGTGCAGGCTCCTTGGACTCTCTCCCCCGTCCCCGTCTCTCCTGTCTCAGGGGCTGATCCACCATCCGCAGGTCTCGGGTCTCCGGCTGAAGGCGTGGAACTTGAACGGCAGCTCCTGTCATGTAGGGGGTTCTCGGACGGCCTTGTTCGTACACTGATGTCCAGTCGGAAGTCACTTACCACCAATATTTATGGTAAAGTGTGGAAGAAATTCCTGTCCTCTTCGGGGGCGAGTCTGGAGGGTGAGGCTCCTGTGCCGGCTGTTTAAGAATTCCTCCAGAGGGGGTGGGAAATGGGTCTCTCTGTCAATACCCTGAAACTCCAGGTTTCGGCCTTGGGGGCCCTGTACCATTGTCCCCTCGCTGGGTCTTCTTGGGTGACGAGGTTTATTCAGACCTGCAAGCGGGCCACTCCTGTTCCCTGTCCAAAAGTGCCTCCTTGGGATCTCAATTTAGTTCTTGATGCCTTAACCAAGCCTCCCTTTGAGCCTTTATCTTCTGCTTCACCTAAGGTCCTTACTCTGAAGGTAGTCCTGTTGGTGGCTTTGACGTCAGCCAGACGTATTAGTGACCTGCAGGCCTTGTCGGTGGTGGGGCCTTACACTCAGATTTTGCAGGACAGGGTCATCCTCCGCCTGGACCCTTCCTTTCTTCCCAAGGTGGCTACCAAGTTCCACAGGATGCAGAAGATTGTCCTCCCTTCCTTCTGTGATCATCCTGCAAATCAGAAGGAAGAGGTTCTCCACACGTTAGATGTCAGGAGGGCGTTGCTTACCTACTTGGACAAGTCTGCTGCCTGGCGTCAGTCCCGTCCCTCTTTGTTTCCTTTCAGGGGGCCTCTAGGGGTAAGGCAGTGTCCAAGGGTACCCTGGCTAGGTGGTTGCGGGAAGCCATTGCTCTAGCTTATTCTTCTAGTCAGGTGCCGGTCCCGGTGGGCCTTAATGCACATTCCACCAGGGCGGTGGCTACGTCCTGGGCTGAGAAGGCTGATGTCCCCTTAGAATTGATCTGTAGGGCTGCTACTTGGTCTTCTCCTTCTACTTTCTTCAAGCATTACAGGCTTGATCTTTCTTCCACTGATGAGGTGACCTTTGGTAGACGGGTTCTGCAAGCGGTGGTCCCTCCCTAATTTTCTTTTCTCTGAAATCTCTCAGATGGTGCTGTCGTGGCGATGATGGAAAAATCTAAATTACTTACCGGTAATGGGTTTTTCCGGAGCCACGACAACACCACCGCATCCCTCCCTATTGCCTGTTGGTGTGGTCACGTTTGGGGGGTTTTGACTTATTGATTTCTTTTGGTGGTGGTTGTGTACTAATGATTGTTGGGCTCCTGTCTCCGGTCTCTGTAACCAAAACTGAGGTCCAGGAGAGGTCCCGCCTTTTTATCTCAGAGGTTTCCTGTCTTGGATGGGCGGTCCTCTCTCTCAGGTGGTGCTGTCGTGGCTCCGGAAAAACCCATTACCGGTAAGTAATTTAGATTATCGATTTATAAGAGATCTATAGATCCTAGAACTGCAGTGTACAGCTTTGCTTCATCATGTAGGATAGTATAGCAGGGATAGTACTAAAAAGTTCTCTCTTCCTGGAGTTCCCCTTTAAAGGGAATCTGTTTGCAGGTGTTTGGTGTTGAATCTAAGAGCACTGTGACATAGGGGCAGAGAGCCTGATTCCAGCGATGTGTCACTTAGTTTACTGGATGCAGTAGTTGTGATACAATCACAGTTTTCTCTGTTTCAGAACTAGTAGAGCCTAAAATATTGAGCTGTGTAAGTGTGGCACCCCAGGGTTCATGTGCCACAGTAACAACACAGAGGGTTAACTCCCCACACAACACTAGCGCCTCCAGGCCAGAAGGGGGAGCTAAAGCTGCTTCCCTGTATATTCTAGTGTGGAGAGGAAGTGGGCAGTTCAGTGCGGAGCAGCACTGAGGAAGAAGGACCTGGGTGTAAAAGAGCTGCGTTAGGCTCAACCCATGGTCCACTGTCCAGTTCCAGGCCCAGCCAGGGTCTGAGGAGAGGAGACAGGAGTAGAGGAACACACCTGAGAGACCGAGTTACCCTGAAACTCACCCCAGAGGAGCACACAGAACAGATACCGGATCCGAGACTGTGCATGAAACCTACAGCACAGTGAACACCGGATTAGTGAAGATCCGACATCTTCACTGTATTACAGCGAAGCAACACGGCGGGGTCAGGAACACAGGACAAGACTCAAGTTGCCTAACAAGTTGGTACCCCTGAGGGGAGACAGGGCCGGCAGCTTAGCTAAAGCGGCAGCAGGGCCACACGCACAGTGCAGGAATAGGGAGCCGAGGACTGGCCAGGGTGGGAGCAACCCGGCCCCTGTACAGACTCCGTGGACAGTACTCAGCTGAATTACCATCTACAGTAAAAGACCTGGAAAACTACAAAACTGTGAGTCTGTGTAGTCCATTGCTCTCCAGCCCCGCTCTCCCTCACAAACAAACTGTTTCATCACTACTGCCCCGGGGACCAGGCTCTGCCCGTGGAGAGCCGTCACATCACAGGCTGCCATCCATCACCCCGGAGGTTCTGCAGCAGCTGTGGCACCCTGACCACATACCATGGGTGGCGTCACGACTATCCCTGTAAATAACCCCCAACCTTTACTTGTGGGCGCGGGACACGGTCCGGACCAAGATCGCTGTGATACCCCGGTCCGGTACCAAGTACCCCGTCCCAGTGGGCTCCACATAAGTCCCTGCCCACACAACTGATTGGCTGCTTTCTATGCATTGTTTGGTGACAGGCTGTTTCTAATCAGTGCTGAGGGTGTGGATGGGTCTTGAAGTGATAATCTATTGATAAAACACTGATTTTATTGAAATAGCAAAATACAGTCCAGTAAGTGACACTTTGCTGGAATCAGTGTCTCTGCCCTTACATTATGCTGCTCTAAGATGTTATAACAAAAACCTGCTGTCAAATTCCCGTTAAAAATAATCTGAATAAACATTTCCCCTTGTGCTGGAGATGTAATGTCTCGACGGGCACCCAAGCTCATATATTTTGTTCTTGCCCTCAGTTGTCTCAGTTCTGGGCTGATGTCAACCATGGTTGCCACTAGGAATTTCGGGGGCCCCTTACTGCTAAAAGTTTGGGGTCCCCCTGAGACTCCACCCTGCCTCCACCCCCTGAGACCTTGCCCAGACTCCATCCCCTGAGACTCCACCCAGACTGCACCCCTGCTCCACCTCCATCCAGGCTCCAACTCCACACTAGCTCCACCGTCACCCAAACATACATTATATAAATAGTGAAAAATTGTAACTGCACCAAAAATGACCTCAAATTATGTGCATGACAGTCTGGGGCCCAAACTGACTCCAGGGGCCCACCCACCCACAGCTATATGCAACCACCTGTTAGCCGTTTATACCCATTATAGTGGTGTCTCCTGCACATCCCTTTGCGCTCACCATAACTGCGATGTATAATTACTGTAGTTTGCATTAAAGGGATTCTTTAGTGAAAACAAGTTATCAGTGATCCACAGGCTAGCAAGGTGATCACTTATTTATTGGAGCTCCCAGAAAAAAGGCAAACCCAGCGCTCACAACCACTAAGGGAATGAGCGGATCAAGGGGGAACCGTACATGAGCTCCAGTATAATGGGGAGAAAACAAACCAGGATCAAGGATCGGCTTTAAAGATGATGATTTTAATGTGTCTTCGGTGTGTTTTTTTTTCTTTCCTAATAAAATGAATTTTTAAAGATATAGATATCAGGATTCTGTGCTGGATTTTTTTTCTATTTTTTTTGGATATGTAATGGGATAAAAGTTGTACATTCAGCAGTTGGACCCCCCACTAATTAATATCTCATACTTATCCTTGGGCTATGTACACAATGAATGTTTGGTGAGATTTTTACCTCAGTATTTGTAGGACAAAACCAGGAGTAAAACAATCAGAGGCAGGGCTGGACTGGGACCAAAAAACAGCCCTGAAAAACAAACCCCACCAGCCCACATACTATAACACCCATCAGCCCCGATCAGTGAATTTAGCTTTTATGTTGTAATGCCCCTCACCACTTTCTTAAAGGAGTTATCTGAAGAGCCACATGTGAATGGTGCCACAGAGGGAAATCAACCGCAGCTCCATTTACATGTTACTCTCCAAAGCCACGTTTCCAAGGATTGTGGGTTCCCAGTGGTCAGATTTTTGGAATATGTTAAGTGCAACAACTCCATTCCTGTGTATGTAAGTGTTGTATAGCTAGGTTTGTGTATTGTGTATAAATTAGTTTTAAAAAATAAAAAAAGGAGAGACTCTCAGAGGCTCACACACAGGAAATACCATGTGACTGTAACCAGTTTCTTGTGTCTGTGCATGAGAGAAGAAGCAGCTTGATGATACTGCAAAGATACATCTAAGATATGTATAATATGTACAAAGCCCTTCATATCTGTACCTGTTTGTTGCTAATTAAAGCTAAGTTCTGTTGTCAACACGCTTTCAGAGTATCCTGAATGATCCGCTGCCAACACTGATTCACCGCAAAGAGAATGTCATCACCTATACAGAAGAGAAGTGATGACTTCTTTGTTCAGCATTTAAATGAAATTCACAAAGTCAAATTCACTGAAATTCACAAAGTCTAATACCGCTTATCTGACAATAGGACAGGAGACATGGTACTGTGCAGTGTGTATATACAGAATAATACAGATACTGAGGATTACACCAACTATACAGGACAGGAGAAGTGGTGCTGTGCAGTGTGTATATACAGAATAATACAGATACTGAGGATTACACCAGTATACAGGACAGGAGAAGTGGTACTGTGCAGTGTGTATATACAGAATAATACAGATACTGAGGATTACACCCAGTATACAGGACAGGAGAAGTGGTACTGTGCAGTGAGTATATACAGAATAATACAGATACTGAGGATTACACCAGTATACAGGACAGGAGAAGTGGTACTGTGCAGTGTGTATATACAGAATAATACAGATACTGAGGATTACACCCAGTATACAGGACAGGAGAAGTGGTACTGTGCAGTGTATATATACAGAATAATACAGATACTGAGGATTACACCAACTATACAGGACAGGACAAGTGGTACTGTGCAGTGTGTATATACAGAATAATACAGATACTGAGGATTACACCCAGTATACAGGACAGGAGAAGTGGTACTGTGCAGTGTGTATATACAGAATAATACAGATACTGAGGATTACACCCAGTATACAGACAGGAGAAGTGGTACTGTGCAGTGTGTATATACAGAATAATACAGATACTTAGGATTACACCCATTATACAGGACAGGAGAAGTGGTACTGTGCAATGTATACAGTATATACAGAAAAATATACATACTGAGGATTACACCAAGTATACAGGACAGGAGAAGTGGTACTGTGCAGTGTATATATACAGAATACAGATACTGAGAATTACACCCAGTATACAGGACAGGAGAAGTGGTACTGTGCAGTGTATATATACAGAATAATACAGACACTGAGGATTACACCCAGTATACAGGACAGGAGAAGTGGTACTGTGCAGTGTATATATACAGAATAATACAGATACTGAGGATTACACCCAGTATACAGGACAGGAGAAGTGGTACTGTGCAGTGTATATATACAGAATAATACAGATACTGAGGATTACACCCAGTATACAGGACAGGAGAAGTGGTGCTGTGCAATGTATATACAGTCATATATATAGCACCCCTCTTAATCTTACTTTTTTTTTTTTTTTTTTTTTTTTTTTTTAAATTGTTTTTTTTGCAACAGCTATTTCAGTGTGATATACTGTATGTAATAACTGATGGACATAGAAATATTTCAGGATTGAAATGAGGTTTATTGTACTAACCAAAAATGTTAAATATTCATTATTTAAAAAATTAACAGGTGCAAAAGTATGGGCACCTCAACAGAAAAGTGACATTAATATTTAGTAGATCCACCTTTTGCAAAAATAACAGCCTCTAGTCGCTTCCTGTACCTGTTAATGAGTTCCGGGATCCTGGATGAAGGTATTTTTGACCATTCCTCTTTACAAAACAATTCCAGTTCAGTAAAGTTTGATGGTCGCCGAGCATGGACAGCCCGCTTCAAAACATCCCACAGATGTTCAATGATATTCAGGTCTGGGGACTGGGATGGCCATTCCAGAACATTGTAATTGTTCCTCTGCATGAATGCCTGAGTAGATTTGGAGCGGTGTTTTGGATCATTGTCTTGCTGAAAGATTCATCCCCGGCGTAACTTCAACTTTGACACTGATTCTTGAACATTATTCTCAAGAATCTGCTAACACTGAGTGAAATCCATGCGACCCTCAACTTTAGCTAGATTCTCGATGCCGTTATTGGCCACACAGCCCCAAAGCATGATGGACCCTCCCCCAAATTTGACAGTGGATAGCAAGTGTTTTTCTTGGAATGCTGTGTTTTTGTGGCGCCATGCATAACGCCTTGTTGTATGACCAAACAACTCAATCTTTGTTTCATCAGTCCGCAGGACTTTCTTCCAAAATGAAACTGGCTTGTCCAAATGTGCTTTTGCATACCTCAGGCGACTCTGTGTGTGGCGTGCATGCAGAAACGGCTTCTTTCACATCACTCTCCCACACAGCTTCTCCTTGTGCAGTGTGCGCTGTATTGTTGACCGATGCACAGTAACACCATCTGCAGCAAGATGATGCTGCAGGTGTTTGGAGGTGGTCTGTGGATTGTTCTTGACTGTTCTCACCATTCTTCTTCTTTGCCTTTCTGATACTTTTGTTGGCCTGCCACTTCTGGCCTTTACAAGAACTGTCCCTGTGGTCTTCCATTTCCTTACTATGTTCCTCACAGTGGAAACTGACAGGTTAAATCTCTGATACAACTTTTTGATCCTTCCCCTGAACAATGTTGAACAATCTTTTTTTTCAGATCATTTGAGAGCTGTTTTGAGGAGCCCATGATGCCACTCCTCAGAGAAGATGCAACTAGGAGAACAACATGCAAGTGGACACTTGAAATAGCTTTTCTCATGATTGGATACACCGGGCTATGAAGTACAAAGCTCAATGAGGTTACCAAATCAATTTAGTGCTTCAGTAAGTCAGTAAAAAGTAGTTAGGAGTATTCAAATCATGAAAATCAGAAGGGTGCCCATACTTTGGCACCTGTCAGATTTTGAAATAATGCATATTTCACATTTTTGGTTAGTACAATAAACCTCATTTCAAACCTGAAATATTACTGTGTCCATTAGTTATTACATATATCACACTGAAATAGCTGTTGCAAAAACCCAATTTTAAACAAAAAAAAAGAGTAAGATTAAGAGGGGTGCCCAAATTTTTCATATGACTGTATTATATATACAAGACTGAGGTATGTACATTTGATACTGTATATAGGGCTGGGTGTGAGGTATGTACATTGGGTAGAATTTATGGTGCTGAGGTTTATTCATTGGATAGGCTGTATGGGATTGAAGTATATATATTAGAAAGGGTATACTAGGGCTGAGGTATGTACTATATACCTCAGCCCCAGCATGTCCTATCTAATGTAGATACCTTGGCACCATATATCCTATCTAATGTACATTCATAGGCCCAAGTATGTCCTGTGTAATGTATAGTCTGGGACTGAGGTTTATACAGTACATTAGATAGGATATTTTGAGGCTGAGGCTATAAATATGTAATGTGTATACCTCATCCCCAGTGTATACATTACACAGGACATTCGGAGGCTGGGAAATATAGATTAGATAGGATATACAGGGCTGATGTGTAAACATTAGACAGGATATACTGGGCTGAGGTATACACATTATATAAGATATACTGGGGGTGAGGTATGTACATTAGATAGGATATACAGGGATGAGATATATACTATATACCTCATTCCTGTATATCCTGTGTATCTTATATAAAGTATATACCTCAGCCTTAGTATATCCTGTTTAATGTATGTATACAATGGGGCTAAGGTTTATACAGTACATCAGATTGGATATACTGAGGCTGGAGCAGTATATATATCTAATATACATATATTAGCCCCAATATATCATATCTAAAATATATTCCTGGGCCTTAGTGTGTATATACATTACACAGGACATACTGGGGCTGAGGATATACATTAAATAAGTATAGCCCCAGTCTTAGTACATCCTATCTAATGTTCTGTGTAAACCTGAGGAGTACATGTGAGAAATATGCATAATGCAGTGCAGGGACCTCAACTTTGTCACTCACCAAGCCTGTGCGATGCAGCAAGCAGCGGCTGCAGCCCACCCGATTCCGGCATACAGAGGACGGCGTCGGCGTCAGCCTCATAAGGTATGCGTGTGACCCAAATTACTGCGCGTTCGCGATCGCGGCTGCGCGTCATTACAAAATGTTAAAGGGCCAGCAGCATTAATGAATACAGGGCAAGGGGCCCATTATGTAGCATGCAGCTCAATGCTACTGCCCGCTGACTCCCCGCTGTGCATAGCGGTGGCGGCCGCAAAACAATTTAAAGTCGGTCTGTGGCCACAGGAGCGGGCCTGGCGGCCCCCGCCCACATCACCATCACCGGCCAATCGGGAGATCTCCTGGTAGTCCCAACTGTCAGTCCGGGCCTGATCAGAGGTAATTTTTTTCTGCATTTTTCACCCATTCCTGGTTTTGTCTTACAAATACTGAGGTGAAAATCTCACTAAATGCTCAACATGTGCACATGGTCTTTGAAGAGATGATTACTTGCTGTAAGTGCATCTGTGGTGCTGTGTAATAATCACAGGACAGAGAGGGGTTAAATATCCAAGTATTTAATATTTATTGGAAATAAAAAAAAATTCCCCTTATTAATATCAGTAAAATCAAATGACCGGCCACAATCCACTATACCAAGACCAATGTTACCACATAGAAGGGAGAAATACCACCAAACCGTGACCATAGCATATATTACGACCACATAGTGCCCGAATAATGACATATACAAGGCACAAATACCTCCACTCCATGACCAGAGCAATAATACCACCAGATAGTGATCAAATATTACCACGTACAAGGTATAACTACTGCCACACACATGACAAGACCTCATATTACCACCACATAGTGACCGAATAATACCACATACAAGGGACGAAAACTGCCATACCATGACCATAGCTCATAATGCCACCACATAGTGACCAATAATAGTACAATAGTGAAAATTTAAAAAAGATCTGTATATTGGGTCAGTGTACAGGTAATACAGCGATTATAACTGACAGTATACACAGGAGCTCTGTATATAGTGTCTAGTGTACAGGTAAGACTGTGATCACCGGTGACATTATACACAAGAGCTCTGTACATAGTCTCAGTGTACAGGTAAGGCTACCTTCACATTACGATTTGAAGGGAGCCGATGCTGTCCGATATAAATCGGACAGCATCGGCTCCCTTCTGATGCCTGGAATCGGGTGCCAAATAGCTTGCTCCGATTTTTGCACCGATAATAAAATCGGACAGAATCGGATCGGACCAAATCGGATGGCATTTAGTGCACATCCGATTCGGTCCGATCCCCATAGGGATACATGGGGTCCGAAAATCGGTCCGATGCTGTCCGATTTTTTTCGGACAGCATCGGAAATGCAAAAATCTCTATGTGAAAGCACCCTAATACAGAGATCACCAGTGAGATTATACATAGGGACTCTGTATATAGTGTCAGTGTACAGGTAATGCAGAGATCACCTTTGACATTATACACAGGAGCTCTTTATGCAGTATAGTGTAATTGTACAGGTAATGCAGAGATTACCAGTGGCATTATACACAGGAGCTCTGGATATAGTGTTGGTGTGCGTGCATAGGTGATACACATACTCACGATTTATGTCTCTAGGTGAAGTCCTACATCATCAGTTTTCTTCTTTATCTGTCGCAGACCGATATCACGTCTTCTAGCCAGAACTCATCTCTGCAGAAAATAACACAGTTACTTCCAGAGCACATTTCCACTTTTGCCAAGATTTCTACACTACATCAAAGAGTAAAAAAAGTGACAAAAATGGACTGCAGCACTCCTTGTCAGAGATTGTAGAAGCCTTTAATGGGCCTTTAGGGTAACAGTGCACTTTGTTAATCGCTGTGCACAAATCTCAAAAAAAGGGGTTAATGTTTGTACAAAACTTGAGCAGCATGGCAGTTACCCTAAAGGCCCATTAAAGACTTCTACAACCTCTGGCAAGGAGTGCTGCAGTCCATTTTTTTCGGATTACTATATATATATCCCCCATCCTGGCTGGGTCCCTGCCTCATATATATGGGCCCTTCCTGTATATGGATATGTCCCCCATCCTGGCTGGGTCCCTGCTCCATATATAGTCAGGATGGGGCCCATATATATGAGGCAGGAGCCCAGTATATATATGTCCCCCATCCTGACTGGGCCCCTGCCCAGTATATGAGCCTCTTCCTGTATATATATATGATTCAGGGGCCCAGCCAGGATGGGGGACATATATACACAGGAAGGGGCCCATGTATACAAGGCAGGGGCCCAGCCAGTATGACGGACATTTATATATTTTGGGCCCCTTCCTGTGTATATATATATATATATATGTCCAAGTCATTGAGCACGGAGACCCGCGCCACTGCGCAAGCGTGAGAGCAGTGTGATGTAGACAGGATGGGCGGACTTTTCATAGGAGCGAGGTGGGTATTTCAACCAGCGGACCAGATTGAGCAGAAACTTCCGGACCATTTTCAGCTAATTTCCATTCCTCGCGGGAGATATTAACCCCTTCCCGACCTATGACGTCGTGGGACGTCATAGAAGTCGATGCGTTCCCGACCTGTGACGTCCCACGACGTCATGGCGGGATCTCGTTCCAGCGGCTCCGGTAACCGGGTTCACTGAAAGGTGACCGAAGTGCTAGAACGTGAGGATCTCTACTTCACCCCAGGGGGTGGTGGCTTAGCCCCTACGTGGCTTTGATCACTCTGATTGGCTGTTGAAACTGACACAGTCAAATCAGAGTGATCGTAATAGTTCACCAATGAAAATTGGTGAACTACTGCACTCCAGCCATGGCCAGCGCTGCAAAGCACCGACCATTGGCTGGAGGAAGGTGCCCTGTGTGTCACCCCCTCCAGATCTGATTGGAGGTAGCGTCCATGTGACGCAATCCCTCCAATCAGAGGTGGAGAGGTGTTGTGACCTGTCCTTGCCCTCCCCCTTCAGCCTCATGCTGTCCGTGGAGACTGAAGAGGGAGGACCCTTGTCGCCGCTGCTGCCTGCCCTGCTGCCACTGACTGCCCCCACTGCCGCCGATTGCCCCCGCTGCCGCCGACTGCCTGGTAATTTTCTAACACCGGAGCCCTGTGCTCCGGTGCCCTGTGCGCCGCTCCCCCTCCGGTCACTTTACTGCGCAGCCCTCTGCTCTCCTCCAGTGCCCTGTTCTGCCACAGCCCAGTGATTGTCCCCCCACTCACCCCCAGCCCAGTGATTGTCCCCCCACTCACCTCCAGCACAGTGATTGCCCCCCACTCACCCCCAGCCAAGTGATTGTCCCCCCACTCACCCCCAGCCCAGTGATTGCCCCCCCACTCACCCCCAGCCCAGTGATTGCCCCCTCTGCGCCATGATCGCCCGTGAGCACACCCTCTGCGCCGTGATCGCCCGTGATCACCCCCTCTGCGCCCCGTGATCGCCCCCTCCGCCCAGTGATCGCCCCCTCCGCCGCGTGATCGCCCTTGACGCCCCGTGATCGCCCCCTCCACCCAGTGATCGCCTGTGATCACCCCCTCTGCCCTGTGATCACCTGTGATCACCCCCTTCACCCCGTGTTCACCCCCTCCACCACGTGATCGCCCGTGATCAGCACCTCCACCCTGTGATCGCTCATGATCACCCCCTCCGCCCCGTGATCACCCCCTCCGCCCCGTGATCGCCCCCGCCTCCCCGTGTCGCCCCGTGATCGCCCCCTCCGCCCCGTGATCGCCCCTGCCGCCCCGTGATCGCCCCCCCCCGCCCCGTGATCGCCCCCTCCACCCCGTGATCGCCCCCTCCGCCCAGTGATCACCCCCTCCGCCCCGTGATCGCCCCCTCCGCCCCGTGATCACCCCGCCCCCTGACGCCTCCCCGTGATCGCTCCCCTCCGCCCCGTGATCGCCCCTCCGCCCGTGATCGCCCGCCCCGTGATCGCCCCCTCCGCCCGCGTGATCACCCCCCTGCCTGTGGCCTTGCATGCCCCACCCTCCCTTCTCCGCTCTGCCGCCCTGACAGCCCCCTCCTCACCCCCCTGCTCCTGACAGCCCCCTCCTTACCCCCCTGCTCCTGACAGCCCCCTCCTTTCCCCCCTGCTCCTGACAGCCCCTTCCTGAATTAAAAAGTTGCACCAATCACTTGCACATACACACACACACACACACACACAAAGTAGAATAAAGTTTAGCTTTTTTTTTTACACACACGCACACACACCACACGCAAAATGTCCCGCTCATCCCAGTCTAGGGCGGACTCAGCTGAGGAGGCATATGCCATTATTGCCTCCGAAGCTGATAGGGAGAGGACCTCACGTTCCTCTATTCCTCCCATTCTTCATCCTCCAATGACACCGACTCGCCACCACCACGAAGACGGCAGAGGACAAGAAGTCGTCCGGAGGTCGGTGAAGAAGAGCCAGAGGTCGGGATAGAAGACCCAGAGGCCGAGGAAGAAGAGCCGGAGGTCATGGAGGAAGACCCACAGCCAACTGTGAGTAACGCCCAACCTAGTGCTAGTCACGCCCAACCTGGCACTAGTGCCCCCGTTTGGACCCCCGTCCCTGAAACATTTACTCCACGGATTCCTGATTTCCTTCCCCAATCAGGAATCCAGTTTGAAACGGCAAACCTCAGGGAAATAGACTTTTTCAAAGTCTATTTCTCTGAGGCAATTGTCAGTCTCATGGTGGAGCAGACTAACCTCTACGCCCAACAATTCTTGTCCGAAAACCCAAATTCAACGTTTTCTACTTTGAGTCCCGTGGACTCGGTAGAAATGTTGAAATATTGGGGACTGTTACTTCACATAGGGATTGTGAAGAAACCAGAAATCCGCCAATACTGGAGTACAGATATTTTATATCAAACTCCAGTATTCGGCATGGTTATGTTTCGCAAACGTTTTGAAGCGATTCATAAGTTTTTACATTTCAGGGACAATGCGGACAGCCTTCCCCGCGATGACCCGAATTTTGATAGACTGTTCAAAATTTGGCCGGTCATCGAACACTTCAGCAACAAGTTTGCTGAAGTGTACGTTCCCAAAAGGGAAATTTGTGTGGATGAATCCCTCATCCACTTCAAAGGGAGGCTTCAGTTCCGGCAATACCTGCCCAGCAAGAGGGCAAGGTACGGACTCAAACTCTACAAGCTGTGTGAGAGTACCTCGGGGTACACCCACAGCTTTAGAGTGTATGAGGGAAAAGATTCCAGGATCCAGCCCCCAGAGTGTCCACCTGTTCTGGGGGTAAGCGGGAAAATAGTGTGGGATTTGATCCACCCACTACTTGATAAAGGTTACCATCTATACGTTGATAACTTTTATACAAGTATCACACTATTTCAGTCCCTTTCTGCCAGAATTACCGCCGCTTGCGGTACTGTGCGCAGAAACCAGAGGGGTCTCCCTGTGACGCTAGTTGGGCAGCTGCTTCCAAAGGGTGAGAGCAGAGCCCAATGTAGCAGCAACATGGTTGTGGTCAAGTTCAAGGACAAAAGGGATGTCCTTTTCTTGACCACAATCCATGGTCCCGGCACCACGGCCACCACCATTAGAGGTACCCCCGCACAGGTCTACAAACCGGACTGTACTCTGGGGTACAATAAATACATGGGGGGAGTTGATCTCTCTGATCAAGTCCTCCAGCCCTACAGTGCCATGCGGAAGGCGAAGGTGTGGTACAAAAAACTGGCCGTGCATATCGTTCAAATGGCACTGTATAATGCACACGTGCTATCACGATATGAAGGCCAGACCGCCAACACCTTCCTCCAGTTCCAGGAGGCGGTGATAAAAGCCCTGATGTTTGGAGGCGAAGAAGTAGCGGGCCCCAGCACCCCTAGAATTCAAGGTTCTCGTATGGTACCAGGGCAACATTTTCCCGGTGAGATCCCAAACACATCCCAAAGAGGGAGATCACAAAAAAGGTGCCGGGTCTGTTATAAAAGGAAGATAAGAAAGGACACGCGTTTCTAATGTGAAACCTGTCCTGACAAACCTGGACTGTGCATGAAACACTGCTTCAAAGTCTATCACACGTCCATGGACTGACATCCTGACATTCCCTATAGAACTCACACATTCCAGCCTGTCACACTACACCACACACACCAACCTGACGTACACTACACCACACACCAGCCTGACAAACATTACACCATACACACTGACCTGACGTGTGTCAGGGTGGTGTGTGTGTGTGTTGTGTAGTATAAGTTAGGTTGGGGTGTGTGGTGTTTACTACACCACATGTACACTACACCACACACACCAACCTGACATACATTACACCACACACCAACCTGACATACATTACACCATACACACTAACCTGATGTGTGTCAGGTTGGTGTGTGGTGTGGTGTACATCAGGGTGGTGTGTGTGTGTTGTGTAGTATAAGTTAGGTTGGGGTGTGTGGTGTTTACTACACCACATGTACACTACACCACACACACCAACCTGACGTACACTACACCACACACCAACCTGACATACATTACACCATACACACTAACCTGACGTGTCTCAGGTTGGTGTGTGGTGTACATCAGGGTGGTGTCTGTTGTGTAGTATAAGTTAGGTTCGGGTGTGTGGTGTTTACTACACATGTACACTACACCACACACACCAACCTGACGTACACTACACCACACACCAGTCTGACATACATTACACCATACACACTAACCTGACGTGTGTTAGGTTGGTGTGTGGTGTGTACATCAGGGTGTTGTGTGTGTGTTGTGTAGTATAAGTTAGGTTGGGGTGTGTGGTGTTTACTACACCACATGTACACTACACCACACACACCAACCTGACATACACTACACCACACACCAACCTGACATACATTACACCATACACACTAACCTGACGTGTCTCAGGTTGGTGTGTGGTGTACATCAGGGTGGTGTCTGTTGTGTAGTATAAGTTAGGTTCGGGTGTGTGGTGTTTACTACACATGTACACTACACCACACACACCAACCTGACGTACACTACACCACACACCAGTCTGACATACATTACACCATACACACTAACCTGACGTGTGTTAGGTTGGTGTGTGGTGTGTACATCAGGGTGTTGTGTGTGTGTTGTGTAGTATAAGTTAGGTTGGGGTGTGTGGTGTTTACTACACCACATGTACACTACACCACACACACCAACCTGACATACACTACACCACACACCAACCTGACATACATTACACCATGCACACTAACCTGACGTGTCTCAGGTTAGTGTGTGGTGTGGTGTACATCAGGGTGGTGTGTGTGTGTTGTGTAGTATAAGTTAGGTTGGGGTGTGTGGTGTTTACTACACCACATGTACACTACACCACATACACCAACCTGACGTACACTACACCACACACCAGCCTGACATACATTACACCATACACACTAACCTGACGTGTGTCAGGTTGGTGTGTGGTGTGGTGTCCATCAGGGTGGTGTGTGTGTGTTGTGTAGTATAAGTTAGGTTGGGGTGTGTGGTGTTTACTACACCACATGTACACTACACCACACACACCAACCTGACGTACACTACACACACACCAACCTGACATACATTACACCATACACACTAACCTGACGTGTGTCAGGTTGGTGTGTGGTGTGGTGTACATCAGGGTGGTGTGTGTGTGTGTTGTGTACATCAGGTTTGTGTGTGTGGTGTTTACTGCAATACATGTAGATGTACACTACACCACACACCAACCTGACCTACACTACACCACACACCAACCACCTGACACCATGTCGCGTATGGAGAGCCCCTGCGTGCCTAAACATTGGAGCTCCCCTACAAGTGACCCCATTTTGGAAACTAGACCCCCCAAGGAACTTACCTAGATGGGTCATGAGCACTTTGAACCCCCAGATACTCCACAAATTGATTCGTAAAATGAAAAAGTACTTTTTTTTCCACAAAAAGTTTCTTTTTTCATTTTACGAATCAATTTGTGGAGTATCTGGGGGTTCAAAGTGCTCATGACCCATCTAGATAAGTTCCTATGGGGGTCTAGTTTCCAAAATGGGGTCACTTGTGTGGGAGCTCCAATGTTTAGGCACACAGGGGCTCTCCAAACGCGACATGGTGTCCGTTAACAATTTGAATAAAAAATTAGCCCAAATTGTTAGCGGACACCATGTCGCGTTTGGAGAGCCCCTGAGTGCCTAAACATTGGAGCTCCCCCACAAGTGACCCCATTTTGGAAACTAGACCCCCCAAGGAACTTATGTAGATGCATAGTGAGCACTTTGAACCCCCAGGTGCTTCACAAATTGATCCGTAAAAATAAAAAAAGAAACTTTTTGTGGAAAAAAAAGTACTTTTTCATTTTTACGGATCAATTTGTGGAGTATCTGGGGGTTCAAAGTGCTCACCACCCATCTAGATAAGTTCCTTTGGGGGTCTAGTTTCCAAAATGGGGTCACTTGTGGGGGAGCTCCAATGTTTAGGCACTCAGGGGCTCTCCAAACGCGTCATGGTATATGTTAACAATTTGAATAAAAAATTAGCCCAAATTGTCAGCGGACACCATGTCGCGTTTGGAGAGCCCCTGAGTGCCTAAACATTGGAGCTCCCCCACAAGTGACCCCATTTTGGAAACTAGATCCGCCAAGGAACTTATCTAGATGCATAGTGAGCACTTTGAACCTCCAGGTGCTTCACAAATTGATCCGTAAAAATGAAAAAGTACTTTTTTTTTTACAAACATTTTCTTTTATCCTAAATTTTTTCATTTTCACATGGGCAACAGGATAAAATGCATCCTAAAATTTGTTGGGCAAGTTCTCCTGAGTACACCGATACCTCATATGTGGTCATAAACCACTGTTTGGGCGCACAGCAGGGCTCAGAAGTGAAGGAGCGCCATTTTACTTTTTGAATCGAAAATTAGCTCCAAAAGTCAAATTGCGCTCCTTCACTTCTGAGCCCTGCCGTGCGCCCAAACAGTGGTTTATGACCACATATGAGGTATCGGTGTATTCAGGAGAAATTTCCCAACAAATTTTAGGATCCATTTTATCCTGTTGCCCATGTAAAAATGAAAGAATTGAGGCTAAAAGAACATTTTAGTTGGAAAAATTAAAATGTCCATTTTTTCCTTCCACTTTGCTTTAGTTTCTGTGAAGCACCTGAAGGGTTAATAATCTTCTTGAATGTAGTTTTGAGTAGCTTGAGGGGTGCAGTATTTGGAATGGTGTCACTTTTGGGTGTGTTTTGTCATTTACCCCCCTCAAAGGGACTTCAAATGTGATGTGGTCACTAAAAAAATAGTTTTGTAAATTTTGCTGGAAAAATGAGAAATTGCTGATGAACTTTGAACCCTTATAACTTCCTAACAAAAAATTTTTTTTTTCCAAAAATTGTGCTGATGTAAAGTAAACATGTGGGAAATGTTATTTATTAACTATTTTTAGTCACATAACTTTCTGGTTTAACAGAATAAAAATTAAAAATGTTAGAAGGTCTCACTACCTATCATAGCTGAGGACGGCTTGGCCGCTTGGCCACCTTGAACGCTGAGATTTCCTTGGCTGAAGTTCAAATGACTATCAAAAACCTGAGTGCCCATATAGCTCCGGGTCCAGATGGTTTTACCGGCGACTATTACAAGTCTTTATGCGACAAGGTGGCTCCTTGCTTAGTCTCTCTTTTCAATGAAATTCTAGCGGGGGGCAAGATCTCGAACCACACTAACACGGCACACATTAAATTGTTGCCAAAGGGGAATGTGAGCTCCACTGACCCGGCCGGATATCGCCCCATCTCACTGATAAATCAAGACCTGAAAATTCTGGCGAAGATTATGGCGGACCGTTTGGCGGGGCTACTGCCATCTCTTGTGGGCCCACAACAGGCGGGATTTGTTAGGGGTGTTAAGGAGAGCCTTAAGATCAAAATACTTCATTAAGCCTAAGACATAAGGGCATGGGAGAAATGATATATAGAGTGTATTATTTTACATTGTATAAGTTGTGATTTAAACATGGCTGCCATTTCCTGCCACATCACACCATGTGCTGAGAGCAAGATGGAGTCCAAAGAAGTCTGACCAATCACCGAAGCTGGAGGTCAGGGAAGACGAACCAATCACAGAATAACATACAGACGAACCAATCACAGAATAACATACTCGATCAAGACCACACCCCTTGATGACCTCATGGATCCGCCCATGGACTGACCGAGCCCCTTATTGACCATGGACCAATGAATACATCTGAGTAGGGCTGACCGAGCCCCTTTTTGAGTAAAAACCAAATGTCTTATAATAAACAGACACTGGGAGCTTGGGTCTGACCAAGGAAGGGTGTACATCTGACTCTATGTGTCTGGTGTCTACTACTTTTCAATGCCGGCGCTTGGTCTATATTGATTTGGTCAGGAGCAGCAACTTAATATTAATATTGTTATTAATATTTCCATTACAGGGGTAGATCGGTGGTGGGTAATATCAGACAAACTATGTTAGTGCTGGATTCAGTGGGGCATCGAGAGAATCTACGTGATGATCGTCCGGCATTGGTCTTGTTGGACGCCGAAAAGGCATTCGACAATGTCAATCTGTCATGGTTGAACTTAGTATTGGACAAGATAGGCCTACAAGGCCCGTTCAGGACATTCCTAAAAACATTATACGAGAACCCGAGCGCTAGAATATGCACCCCTGGTTTTCTGTCCGCCCCTTTCCCTCTGGAAAAGGGGACGCGGCAAGGCTGCCCTCTCTCGCCATTGCTCTTCAATCTGGCCATCGAACCTCTTGCCAGATATTTGAATGGCAATGATTCACACGAGGGCATCAACATTGGAGGGGTGACGGTGAAGTCAGCGCTATTTGCTGATGATGTCATCATCTATATGAATAGACCGAAGAGGGACTTAAGGGAACTGCTTCAACAACTCACGGTTTTTGGCACATTCTCGGGCTTTAAGCTCAATAAAGCTAAATGCGAGATCTTGCAACTGGGAAAGCCTCTTCGCCGTCCTGGGAAAGGGGGGGCCAGGGGAGGGGCGGAGATGGAGGGCATACAAGTAAAAACTCACCACATCAAATACCTGGGCATCATACTCAGCAGCGACACTAGCCAAATTTACCCCCTGAACTATGGCCCTTTAATTACCAAAATCACGCGGGAATTGGAGAGATGGAGGGACCTGCCGCTGACTCTTCTGGGGAGGTGCCATCTACTTAAGATGGTTAGCTTCGCCAGGTTACTATATCTGCTGCAGACCATACCACTGCTACTGCGAAGGGCGGATGTGCATAGACTCAACACAGCTTTCTCCAGCTTTCTTTGGAGGGGACGGAAGGCCAGAATAGCCAGTCGCACCTTAATGCTCCCAAAACTTGGAGGGGGGCTAAATCTCCCTGACATCAGGGGATATAATTTGGCGTGCTTATTACGTCACTTTATAGACTGGCTCAAAAAGTCCAACAGATACTCTAATTATACCATGGAAGCGGCGCTATGCAGACCCTGGGAACCGGCCAGCTTACTGCACTCGCCATGGCCGGCCGTGCCTAAACACCTGAAAAACATGATCATCTATAGGGATACGGCTATGTGCTGGAAAGCGGTTCGAAAGAAGTTAATGATGACCTGGAAAACGTCGAAATACCTTAATCCTTGGGCCCACGCAGGATTCAGATTAGGGCGTGAGAACGTCTTATTCACACCATGGCAAGAAAAGGGGATTCACACATTGGGGGATTTGTTACACAAACCTGACAGAAGGTGGTTAACGGAGTCAGAAGTCTTGGAAAAGTTCCAATTGAGCCCGTACCATATCATCCAATACAGGCAGCTAAACCATCACGTCCTTCGACGCCTTCAAAATGTATCACAGGAATGCAGATTGACTATCTGGGATACCTGGTTGGGAGCGGACCCTCTGACTGTCAACGTATCTTACCTTTATGGTAGTTTACAAGACACGACTCTGGCCTTAAGGGAGGATAACATCTTTCGCGGGTGGCTAAAGTACATACCTCGGACTGATATAGCGGACACGATTCTGAGGGGCTGGGAGGTACTGAGGAAAAATATAATCAGCGAAAAATGGAGGGATGTACAATATAGGATCATACACAGGGCAATCTACGGATTCACCCTACCCCCGTATGCTAGGTTCCCTAATAGACGACAACAATGCCCGAAATGCGGACAACCAAAAACAGATATGGTGCATGGTATATGGCTGTGTGGGGAGGTGCAGAAACTATGGAAGCGGGTGGAAGCCTTAGCGAGGGAGGTGACTGGCAAAACCGTTACATTGGATATGCCTGCCTGGTTGTTTCATTTCCCGGTATCTGGAGTGTGGGAAGGCAAACCTGCTAGAATACTCCATATGCTGGCAATGGTTACTAAAAGACTAATCCTGAGGGACTGGCTATCTGGGCACAACCCTGGCATGACTGGTATACTCAACGAATTGAAGGCAGTAATGCACGTGGAATGCCTGGAAGCGGCAAGGGATAAAGACACGTTGACAGGGAAGTTTTTTGAGACTTGGAGAGGGTTCATAACCACCAAGCTATAGTCAGCAGAACTGCACTCAGTAGTCCTACCGTTTGTGCAATCGTCCTGGTATCTGCTGGAGGAGTTATAAGGGTCCTTGGGAAGGCTACGGGTATCCCCTACTCCAGGCGACTCGGGGCAGGCATAACACTTTTTCCATTTCATTTCTTATGACTGTTAGGAGATGTGACTATGGTGTAGTTTTGGTATTGAATATATAATCAATGTCCGACCTTGTATGTCTTGGGAGATTGTTGGATGTATTTTCGCTGTAACTATTGATGGCTGGGGGGGGTATGGGGGTTGGATTGTTTTTCTTCTTTTCCTTGTTATTAAAAATGAAAACTCAATAAAAATATTTTATAAAAAAAAAAAATTAAAAATGTTAAAATTGCAAAATTTTCAACATTATTGCAAAATGTTTGATTTTTTCACAAATAAACACAAAAATTATCGACCTAAATTTAATACTAGCATGAAGCCTAATATGTCACGAAAAAACAATCTCAGAATTGCTAGGATCCGTTGAAGCGTTCCAGAGTTATTACCTCATAAAGGGACACTGCTCAGAATTGCAAAAAATGGCCAGGTCAGGAAGGCCAAAATAGGCTGGGTCATGAAGGGGTTAAAAGTTAATTTGTGAGGTACACAGGGGGACTGCTGGGCATATAGAGTGGTCACAGGAACCCTAAATACATCATGTATAAGGTCGTGGGCAGGGGTTAGAATGGCCAAAGGGGGTGACAGGTTCCCTTTAAAGGGAACCTGCCAGCTCTTTTTGAAATTCCCGCTTCCTGTTGTACTCTGACTCACGGGCTGGAACGTCATATCCGGCCTGGTGCATTCTGCGGGCTGATCACATGCTCGGCCCGGCTTCAATATGCGCACTGCGCATGCGCCGGAGCCCGGCCGAACACGTGATCAGCCCCCAGAATGCACCGGGCTGGATATGACATTCTGAACGACCATGGCTTGCCTCCCACTAGTTTTGATCCTGGGTACGCCCATGACCCTACCCCCATACTTTCTGGACCCATGCCCCATATAAATGTCCCCCTGGAAAGTTCTGCCTTAAAAAAAAAACACTTTACTCACCTCACACCAACAATCCAGCAGACACCAGCGCTGGAGGATCACAGCGACGCTGGCGGGCCGGCGCGCACACAGAGCAGAGTCCTGGAGCGATGATGTCATTCCTCTGAGACTCTGACCACTTGTGCACGGGCGGCGGCGGCCCAGCAGTGTCGCTGTTCACAGGAGGCAGTGCAGCGGTACGCAGCAGAGAGATTGCGTCTCCCTGCTATGTACTGCTCAGCCCTGGTCCCTGTGGAAACTAATCGTATCCAGCATGCATACGAGATCTGGGCCTGACTAGACAAGAGCTCACAGCTATGGAGGTTTTATTATCACTTCCATCTAAAAACTTTAAAACTAAAAAACACAGACTAGCTCCGTTGATGGTAGAAGCGGCTAAACACCTCATATCCATGAAGTGGAAACAGACATCTCCGTCAATAGAATGGAATGGTTGGATAAAATGAAAGACCTCTATAGACTTGAGGAATTATCTAGCTGGGAGACCTGTACACTGCTTCCTTAAAATATGGAACCCCTGGCTGGATAGAAAAGTATAGGAAAGTTTAGATCCCTGATGGTGTACTTCTAATTGCAGTCCGGACCGGTTTCTATTTCCGGGCCCCCTGTGATATATTGGTGACGCAGTGTTCGAGTCACTTCCTCTGCTCCCCCTTAGCCTTAAAAGGACACTGTCACGTCATTTTTCAGACTGCAAAATACCATACTTTTCTTTGCCACTTCATAGGTAAAATTTCACCCCTACTTTTATAAAATTAGAATGGGTGCCTCATGTATGTCGTACATATCGGACTATCAATCCTATGGATCAGTTGCACATGATTAATCAACAAGAAAAAGGAAAAACTGCGACTCAAGATCCAATTTATATGCAAAATAGAAAATTCTTTATTTAGGATCAGGTAAAGTGCACAAGTGCTCAGTTTAATGTCAGAAAAAGTGCATGTTTTTAGGATGGACAGGTTACAGTATAATTCAGAATGCAAGAGCAAAAATAACAAATACCGTAATGAGATCTGGCATCTAGGTAGCTATAAATCTAAAAAATCTTAGGCTGCACTATAGAACTCCGGTCTATTGGGTGTAAATTGGCCCACATATACTAACATAGGTTAACTTTCTTGATCTAGAAAGCCAATTCTAGTTACTACATTTAGATATACTAAATATGGTAATTGCAAAATCCAGCCAGGCTTGAAATGTGCCATATGTGTCTATACCCTACAATAAGATATATCAAAGTTATTTTTGCAAATCTGAGTAAACATTGTTAACTTATTTTTGTTCTTGCATTCTGGATTATACTGTAACCTGTCCATCCTCAAAAACATCAAGCTGTTGGGAAAAAATGGTGTATAACAGTCCGCGCTGCCAGGTCCACCGCCACTCCAAAGAACACACGAGTAGGTGCTGTTCAATCAGTTTTCCTTTATTTCCTCCGACGCGTTTCGGTGCCCTCCTGGCACCTTCCTCAGGGATACCCCACAACCACAATACAGGTCTTATATATAGTCCCCCTAATAGTAACAATTAGTAGGTGTTTCCTTTACAGATGACGTCAAAAACGTCATGAAATGGGAGGACCCCAGGCTTTGGCGCAATTTTCATCAAAAACTTACATTTTACGTATAATTATAAACATAGTATACCACAAACAATCTAAAAAATCAGACTATAAAAACCATGTGAAAAACTAAATTAAATTCTGAGCGGAACCGCCTGTAAAATCACTTTCAAATTCTGGTCATCAAGGACTGCAATCTATTATATAATTGCCGTAACTGACTTCCGTCAGAGCGGCGCAACTTCCGGTGGCTTGGTTAGCTGCTACCCACCGCTAACCAAGCCACAGAAGCCCATACGACTGTAGTGTACACCGCTATAGTATACTACAGTCCCATGCCCATAAGCGCCAACAACTCGCAATGTCCGCTGGCGCTTAAGGGCCGACACGCGTATGCCCATGGGACTGTAGTATACCATCGCGCTGTACACTACAGCGCCATGCTCTAAAACACCCCTACCCCCTGCCGCCCTAAGCCACTACCCCGCCGCAGCCACTACCCTCTGCCGCACCTAACCCCTAAGCCACTACCCCACCGCCGAAGCCCCTACCCCCTGCCGCCCTAAGCCACTACCCCGCCGCAGCCACTACCCTCTGCCGCACCTAACCCCCTACCCCGAAGCCGCACCTAACCCACTACCCCGACGCCGCACCTAAGCCACTACCCCGCCGCAGCCACTACCCTCTGCCGCAAGCCCCTACCCCCTAAGCCGCACCTAACCCCCTACCCCCGAAGCCGCACCTAACCCACTACCCCGCCGCAGCCACTACCCTCTGCCGCAAGCCCTACCCCTAAGTCCCGCCGAAGCCCCTACTCCCTGCCGCCCTAAGCCACTACCCCGCCGCCAAAGCCCCTACCCCCTGCCGCCCTAAGCCACTACCCCGCCGCAGCCACTACCCTCTGCCGCAAGCCCCTACCCCCTGCCGCCCTAAGCCACTACCCCGCCGCAGCCACTACCCTCTGCCGCACCTAACCCCCTACCCCCAAAGCCGCACCTAACCCACTACCCCCGACGCCGCACCTAAGCCAAACACCCCTACCCCCTGCCACTACCCCGCCGCAGCCACTACCCCTCTGCCGCACCTAACCCCTAAGCCACTACCCCAGCCGCCGAAGCCCCTACCCCTGCCGCCCTAAGCCACTACCCCGCCGCAGCCACTACCCTCCTGCCGCAAGCCCCTACCCCCTGCCGCCCTAAGCCACTACCCCACGCAGCCACTACCCTCTGCCGCACCTAATACCCACCTACCCCGAAGCCGCACCTACCCACTACCCCCGACGCCGCACCTAAGCCACTACCCCGCCGCAGCCACTACCCCTGCCGCAAGCCCCTACCCCCTAAGCCGCACCTAACCCCCTACCCCCAAAAGCCGCACCTAACCCACTACCCCCGAAGCCGCACCTAACCCACTACCCCGCCGCAAGCACTACCCTCTGCCGCAAGCCCCTACCCCCTAAGTCCCGCCGAAGCCCCTACCCCCTGCCGCCCTAAGCCACTACCCCGCCGCCGAAGCCCCTACCCCCTGCCGCCCTAAGCCACTACCCGCGCGCAGCCACTACCCTCTGCCGCAAGCCCCTACCCCCCAAGTCCCGCCGAAGCCCCCTACCCCCTGCCGCCCTAAGCCACTACCCCGCCGCCGAAGCCCCTACCCCCTGCCGCACCTAAGCCACTACCCCGCCGCAGCCACTACCCTCTGCCGCAAGCCCCTACCCCTGCCGCCCTAAGCCACTACCCTGCCGCAGCCACTACCCTCTGCCGCACCTAACCCCCTACCCCCGAAGCCGCACCTAACCCACTACCCCCGACGCCGCACCTAAGCCATACCCCGCCGCAGCCACTACCCTCTGCCGCAAGCCCCTACCCCCTAAGCCGCACCTAACCCCCTACCCCCGAAGCCGCACCTAACCCACTACCCCGCCGCAGCCACTACCCTCTGCCGCAAGCCCCTACCCCCTAAGTCCCGCCGAAGCCCCTACCCCCTGCCGCCCTAAGCCACTACCCCGCCGCCGAAGCCCCTACCCCCTGCCGCCCTAAGCCACTACCCCGCCGCAGCCACTACCCTCTGCCGCAAGCCCCTACCCCCTGCCGCCCTAAGCCACTACCCCGCCGCAGCCACTACCCTCTGCCGCACCTAACCCCCTACCCCCGAAGCCGCACCTAACCCACTACCCCCGACGCCGCACCTAAGCCACTACCACCCCGCCGCAGCCACTACCCTCTGCCACAAGCCCCTACCCCCTAAGCCGCACCTAACCCCCTACCCCCGAAGCCGCACCTAACCCACTACCCCCGAGCCTAAGCCCACCTAACCCACTACCCCGCCGCAGCCACTACCCTCTGCCGCAAGCCCCTACCCCTAAGTCCGCCGAAGCCCCTACCCCCTGCCGCCCTAAGCCACACCCACCCGCCGCCTCCGCGAAGCCCCTACCCCCTGCCG
Source organism: Allobates femoralis (assembly GCA_033576535.1). Classification (NCBI taxonomy): domain Eukaryota; kingdom Metazoa; phylum Chordata; class Amphibia; order Anura; family Aromobatidae; genus Allobates; species Allobates femoralis. Next base: position 137,153,551 of record JARQOC010000006.1, read on the forward strand.
CCCTAAGCCACTACCCACGCCGCAGCCACTACCCTCAGCCGCAAAGCCCCTACCCCCTGCCGCCCTAAGCCCTACCCTACCCGCCGCAGCCACTACCCTCTGCCGCACCTAACCCCCTACCCCCGAAGCCGCCAACCCTACTACCCCGCGCCGCACCTAAGCCACTACCCCGCCGCAGCCACTACCCTCTGCCGCAAGCCCCTACCCCCTAAGTCCCGCCGAAGCCCTACCCCCTCGCCTAAGCACCCGCCGCCGAAGCCCCTACCCCCTGCCGCCCTAAGCCACTACCACGCCGCAGCCACTACCCTCTGCCGCAAGCCCCTACCCCCTGCCGCCCTAAGCCACTACCCGCCGCAGCCACTACCCTCTGCCGCACCTAACCCCCTACCCCCGAAGCCGCACACTAACCCACTACCCCCGACGCCGCACCTAAGCCACTACCCCGCCGCAGCCACTACCCTCTGCCGCAAGCCCCTACCCCCTAAGGCCCGCCGCACCTACCCCTAAGCCGCACCTAAGCCCCTACCACCCCTGCCGCCCTAAGCCACTACCCTACGCCCAGCAGCCACTACCCTCTGCCGCAAGCCCCTACCCCCTGCCGCCCTAAGCCACTACCCCGCCGCAGCCACTACCCTCTGCCGCACCTAACCCCCTACCCCCGAAGCCGCACCTAACCCACTACCCCCGACGCCGCACCTAAGCCACTACCCCGCCGCAGCCACTACCCTCTGCCGCAAGCCCCTACCCCTAAGGCCCGCCGCACCTACCCCTAGCCACTACCCTACCCCGCGCTAAGCATCCGCCGAGCCACTACCCTCTGCGCAAGCCCCTACCCCTGCCGCCCTAAGCCACTACCCCGCCGCGCATACCTCTGCCGCACCTAACCCCTACCCCCGAAGCCGCTAACCCACTACCCCGACGCCGCACCCAAGCCACTACCCGCCGCAGCCACTACCTCTGCCGCAAGCCCTACCCCTAAGGCCGCCGCACCTACCCCTAAGCCGCACTAAGCCCTACCCCCTGCCGCCTAAGCCACTACCCCGCCGCAGCCACTACCCGCCCCATCAAACCCTACCCGCCGCAGCCACTACCCACTGCCGCACCTAATCCCTACCCGAAGCGCACCTAAGCCACTACCCCGCGCAGCCACTACCCTCTGCCGCAAGCCCCTACCCCCTAAGTCCCGCCGCACCTACCCCCTAAGCCGCACCTAAGCCCCTACCCCCTGCCGCCCTAAGCCACTACCCCACCGCAGCCACTACCCCGCCACATCAAGCCCACTACCCTGCCGCAGCCACTACCCTCTGCCGCACCTAACCCCTACCCCCGAAGCCGCACCTAAGCCCCTACCCCCCCTACCCCCTAAGCCCCTATCCCCTAAGCCCCGCCGCCTCCTAAGCTCCCGCCGCTAACACCTAACGCCCTACACCCGAAGCCCCCGCCGTCCCCTAACCTAACGCCCCCGTCGATCACTTACATGCCTTCTTAGTCATCTGATCGTCCGTCCGATCCACAAGTCCTTCGTCCGGCCAGCCGTCCTCTTCCTCCGGCCCCGCCGCTCTTCTCTCTTCTTTCCGCCATCTCCGGCTCTTCGTCCGGCCCCTGGGCTCTTCTGTCTTCTTTCCGCCAACTTCCATCTCCGACGTCCTCTTCACTTCTCATTAAGATAGAATGGACGAAAATTCCGCCATTCTATCTGTATGAGATGTGAGCCGCTCTTCTGATTGGTCGCTGTCTACTGCCCTCAGCCAATCAGAAGAGCACCTCATATCCCATTGAAATACATTAGCGGTGTGTCGGCGATTTTATGGCCGCCCACCTGGTTCTATTTGTCGGCCCTAAAATCCCGGACACACCGCTAATGCATGTCTATGGGCAGTCAGCTCGATTTCTGATTGGTCGCTCTCTGCTGACGCCGACCAATCAGAATTCGACCTCACTGCCCATAGACATACATTAGCGGTGTGTCCGCGATTTTGGGGCCGACAAATAGAACCAGGGGCCCGGCCGTTAATTCGCCGACACACCGCTAATGTCAACAAATAAATTTAATAATAAAAAAAATAATTAAAAAATAATTAAAAAATAATAAAAAAATAAATAAAAATAATTAATAATGAAATAAAAATAATAATAAAAAAAAAAATATATGCTAATAATAAGCCTTTCAGCGGACTGAAAGAAATGGTCCTGCCTCAGCTCACTTTAATAAATAATAATGTTAATAATAAAGAAAATAATTAAAATATAAAAAAATTAATAAAAAATAAATAAAAATAATAAATAATTAATAAAAATAATATAAAAAATATAAAAATGCTATTAATTGTATTATTAATTTTTAATGCTATTAATGTCTATTACTGCTCATATAATGCTATTAATGCTAATAATTATGCTATTAATGCTAATATTTATGTTATTAATGCTAATAATTATGCTATTAATGCTAATAATTATGGTATTAATGGTAATAATAATGCTATTAATGCAAATAATATTGCTATTAATTCTATTATTAATGCTATTAATGGTAATTATTATGCTATTAATGCTAATAATTAGGCTATTAATGGTAATAAGAATGCTATTAATGCAAATAATATTGCTATTAATGCTATTATTAATGCTATTAATATTAATAATTATGCTATTCATGCTAATAATTATGCTATTAATGGTAATAATAATGCTATTAATGCAAATAATATTGCTATTAATGCTAATATTTATGCTATTAATGCTAATAATTATGCTATTAATGCTAATATTTATACTATTAATGCTAATAATTATGCTATTAATGCTAATATTTATGCTATTAATGGTAATCATAATGGTATTAATGCAAATAATATTGCTATTAATGCTATTAATGCTAATAATTATGCTATTAATGTTAATAATTATGCTATTAATGCTAATAATTATGCTATTAATGGTAATCATAATGGTATTAATGCAAATAATATTGCTATTAATGCTATTGATGTTAATAATTATGCTATTAATGCTAATATTAATACTATTAATGCTAATAATTATGCTATTAATGCTAATATTTATGCTATTAATGCTAATAATTATGCTATTAATGGTAATCATAATGGTATTAATGCAAATAATATTGCTATTAATGCTATTATTACTGCTATTAATGTTAATAATTATGCTATTAATGCTAATAATTATGCTATTAATGGTAATAATAATGCTATTAATGCAAATAATATTGCTATTAATGCTAATAATTATGCTATTACTGCTAATAATAATGCTATTAATGCTAATAATTATGCTATTAATGCTAATATTAATGCTAATAATGCTAATAATAATCATATTAATGCTATTAATAATGCTATTAAGGCTAATAATCATGCTATTTATGATATTCAAAATGCTATTAATGCTAATAATATTGCTATTAATGCTCTTTATGCTCATAGTAATGCTATTAATACGAATATTTATGCTATTAATTCTATGATTTATGCTATTAATGCTATTATATGCATAATGCTATTAATGCTATTAATAATGCTATTCATGCTATTAATAATACTATTAATGCTATTAATGCTAATATTAATGCTATTAATTGTATTATTAATGCTATTAATGCTATTAATAATGCTATTAATGCTAATAATAATGCTATTACTGCTAATAATAATGCTATTTATGCTAATAATTATGCTATTAATGCTAATATTAATGCTAATAATGCTAATAATAATCATATTAACGCTATTAATAATGCTATTAAGGCTAATAATCATGATATTTATGATATTAAAATGCTATTAATGCTAATAATATTGCTATTAATGCTCTTTATGCTCATAGTGATGCTATTAATGCGATTATTTATGCTATTAATTCTATTATTTATGCTATTAATGCTATTAATAATGGTTTAATGTATTATATGCTATTAATAATGCTATAATATCTATATGCTATTAATAATACTATTAATGCTATTAATGATAATATTAATGCTATTAATTGTATTATTAATGCTATTAATGCTATTAATAATGCTATTACTGCTAATAATAATGCTATTAATGCTAATAATTATGCTATTAATGCTAATATTAATGCTAATAATGCTAATAATAATCATATTAACGCTATTAATAATGCTATTAAGGCTAATAATCATGCTATTTATGTTATTCAAAATTCTATTAATGCTAATAATATTGCTATTAATGCTCTTTATGCTAATACTCATGCTATTAATGCGATTATTTATGCTATTAATTCTATTATTTAGGCTATTAATGCTATTAATAATGCTATTAATGTTATTAATAATGCTATTAATGCTATTCATGCTAATATTAATGCTATTAATGCTATTAAGGCTAATAATCATGCTATTAATCCTATTAATAATGCTATTTTTAATTCTATTAATGCTATTAATAATTTTATTAATGCTAATAATGGTATTACTCCTCATAATAATGCTATTAACACTATTATTAATGCTATGTATGGTAATAATGCTATTAATACTAATAACAATACTATTATTAGTACTATTATTGCTATTAATAATGCTATTAATGCTAATAATAATGCTGTTAATGCTAATAATTATGCTATTAATGGTAATAATAATGCTATTGATGCAAATAATATTGCCACGTTCTAGAATCCCGATGCATGTGCATCGGGCTCACAGCTAGTCTAATATATAAAGCTGAATGTGTGTGTGTATATATGTGTGTATGTATGTCCGGGATTGGCATCTACACCGTCGCAACTACAGCCACAAAATTTTGCACAATCACACGTCTGGACCCCGGGAGCGTCATAGGCTATGTTGTGAGGCGAAATTTTAACCCCGCGCATTCCAATTCACCAAACAATTTTGCCCCTATCTATATAATGGGGAAAAAGGGAAAGGAAAAGTGTTGGAGGAAAATCGACAGCTGTCAGCTATAGCCACAAAATTTTGCACAGTCACACGTCTGGACCCCGAGAGCGTCATAGGCTATGTTGTGAGGCGAAATTTTAACCCTGAGCGTTCCAGCCGCCAAAGAGTATATACCATACAGATGCTAAGGTGGGGCCCCGACATAGGATACTCACCACACACGGGGATATGAACACACACACAAAATGCGCCTCACACTACCACGTGCTTGAACACATATACCACCCTCAGCACACATTTCACCACACATACACCAACCTCGCCACATAATCGCCCTAAAACACACACAAGTCTGGTATTATCCTTCAACAATAAAACTCTGATTAATAAGCAGCAAAACTACAAGAGAAACAAATGTACCATATAGGAAATACGGCAGCTGTCAGTCACATGAGCTGTCTATTATGTGTATGTGTGAGCTAATATATACTGTCAGGGGGGAGGGGTTCCTGTTGCCTGGGGATTTATCAGGCTGCCAATAGCAACCAATCACAGCTCAGCTTCTATTTTGCTACTGTTAATCTGAGCTCTGATTGGTTAATATAGACAACAAAGGACATTCTCAGTAAAGCTTCTGTGAGGTAATAGGATTTCTGTGAGGTAATAGGATGTCAGTTAGGGTGTGTTGGTGGAAAGGCTGATGTCAGTCACATTACTTCTATGTGAGAGGATATAGAAACTGTGGAATATCTGTGGTGTTGAAATATATGTTGTGAAATGCTTCTATTAGCTTAGTTTTTGCCTTTTAATAATTACATTTCTATCGATTTGCTTTGTGGTTTTTGTGTGCTGAATACATTTTTGTTAACACATTCTATTTTGTTAACAGCAGTTATTAACCCGGGCGAAGCCGGTTAGTACAGCTAGTAAAAAATAATATCAGTCCAGCAGCAGCCATCAGTACATTACCAATATATGCCTTCAAACCAGTTGTGGGTCTCACAACTGGCATAAGTGAGTGAAACCCCTACACACCACCTTGTCATTTAGTGTCTCTAGTGATAGGGCACTATTGCACCTCTTGTTCCCCCTCCTTTCTTTTATTAATACATCCTCAAAAACAGGCACTTTTCCCAACATTAAACTAAGCACTTGTGCACTTTACCTGATCCTAAATAAAGAATTTTCTATTTTGCATATAAATTGGATCTTGAGTCGCAATTTTTCCTTTTTCTTGCAGGACATTTTTCAGTATGATACTAATATAAGCCTTGAATAGTACCTGGGCAGACCTTTTAATAAACATGTAAAATCATTATTGTACCGTTTGTAGTTTCCATGTTATCAGCATTGTAAGACCCTGCAGGGTGCTCCTGGATTAGTCCTCTCCATTATAAGCAAACAGGTATAGTCGGGCGGCTGTATAAACTGTTATGTAATTATGAACTCCCTCTCAGCAGCTCTCTCCTCCCTCCTCCCTTTGCTAACAGTGCAGTATCAGGCTTCAGTAGCTTCTGTTCTGTTGGGAACATGGAGGGAGAGAGCTATTACAGATCTGCCTTATTCAGACTCCATTTGTTTATCAAAGCAGTTATCCCTGCTGTGACAGTTTGTGTTGTATGTGACCACTTGTGATGCTGCAAACATAGAGAGAATACAGCACCCCCCCACTGATCTCCTGAGCAGTGATGTGAATATGTGACATGCATATTCATCTTATGGGGAGGGGACAGCTGAGAACTAAGTGGATCACTCACTGTGATTGACAGATGGAATGTATCTCTTTATTTGAAGTTTACAGAAGATAGGAGGGAGATATAAATAAAAGAAACATAAATAGAGAGAGCTTACAGGGAGGGATTAGAAAATTATAGCAGTTATAGATAGATTTTTGACCTGACAGTTTTCCTTTAATGATGGTTCTTTATTATCGATACATATTGCCAACATTGAAGACTGATTTTTGCCATAACGTCTTCTTTCATATCTGTTCGCTCCTTATTGAATCTGTTTGGATTGCAACTTAAATGCTACACTATTTTCATTTGGTTATGTTGTTTTGTTCTTTGACAGTTAATACGATCTCGGTTTTAAATTCCATTATCTGGAGACGTGAGTTCTCCCCCATGTAATATCCCCATGATGGAGATTGTTTGTTACGTTTGATGAAAAATTTTCTCAAAATAAAGAATCGAAATAAATAAATAAATAAATAAATAAAATAATCTGTAAAAACATAGCCTTATGTGTACAAAATGTAGTTTTCAGGCTGGCGAACATACTTGGTTTTTCAAGAGGAAAATGCCAGTTTCCGGAGAGCTTTTTTGATAGCCAGATTTTCTTTTTTTACCGCAGACCTCAACAAAATAGAATTTACAGGGAAATATAAGGTCTGTAAAAGCAAAACAGTGCAACATTTATAGTTAGCCCTATATTAGAAACAATTTTTAACCCTAAAGACATACATTTAGAAATAAAATGCGCCCAAAGCCAAGCTCTGTTGACTCTTTAGATCCCTGGCCATGCTGCGATTAGTGATCATATCCTTATGCAGCAAAGTCAATGAGAATCCTGAAGAGTACTGAAAAAAATCTGCAGCACATCAATTCTTGGTGTGTTTTAGCAGTTTTTTTTCACTCATTGACTTCAATGAAGTCAGGAAAAAATGCAAATATGCTCACACAGTGTTTTTTTGGTGTATTTTTACTCTTATTTACTATATTTATTTACATGATGTCTTGTCAGCAGAAGTAATGTGCAAGGTAGATATATCTCTTTCTCTCTCTGAACTGAGCTGAATTTTGATTGATTTTATTGTAAAAATGCATGCACAAAAACACACCATAAATGCTTAAAAAAATATTGTGTTTTGGGCTTTTTTTTCTGCCAGGAGATGCAGATTTGGTGCAGAAAATGTCTGCACCAAATATTCAACTTGCGTACATAGCCTAATTGTATCTGAACCCATGCATATTACATCTTAGATTGGTGCTATGTTCTGCCTTCTTTCGCATATATGCAATGTGAATTCCAGCATACAGCTAAACCTTCTCTGTATCCCAAATAAACAGACTGTTGGTTATGTAGTCGATTGTTTATTGTTCAATGGAGAGCAATGATGAGATGATTCAATCCTGTGATGTAATATGATGGTTCATCAATCATTGTGTAATGTGCGGTAAAACTATAAGAATACAGATAATATACATCAGTGCTAAACATATAACATAAACAAGAATAGTGATAATACACAGCAGATATAATACTTGAGCAGTGTATACACATCTACTATATAATTGCCTATATTCTATAGCCAAAGAGTTAAGAGGTTAAAACTCAACATTTAATCATAACGTATTTAAAAAGACTAGATTGTCTACACAAATACACACGTGCTCAAGTGTCATATCACAAAATTAAAAAACCCCTCTATTTATTCCAGGAGTTTGTAGATAGGTTGTGGTGTTCAAACAACAGAGGGTTATGTCTCCTCTAGTTCTAATCCACCCCAACCTAGTATATGTCAGCCTATAGATGTTCCAGGGTTGTTTCACATATATCCCCTTAACTAAGCTGGCATATGTACCCCTGTGTATGGGAAGTAAGAAAAGCCCCCCCCTTTGTAAAGGAAGGATCTCACCGGCTTTCTTCCCTTCAGTCAGGGAGTTTTCTGAGTCTCTATTCTCCAGGAGGTCCTTGTGCTAGTGACTGCCTGGTACTGGACTCACAGTGACTTTCTTATGTTACCACCATGCTCCACTCCCGACGCGTTTCGGATCTAATGTCCTCATCAGGGGATATGTGGCTCGGTTCTCTATGGGGTCCTACTCATAGGTCCCCCTTTATGATGGTATGTGTTCCTATAAATGGAACATCAGATGTTAGTCTCATTGTATATGGCGCAAGGTGCATTGCACCGATAGCTACATGCATAGTCACAGCTCCCCGGGTGCTATTGCCCCCTGGGTACTTACCCAGCATAGTCCAGTCAGCTGTCTCTTGGAGCACACCGCCGCGGCCGCTCTGCCGCTCTTTATGACCGTGTTTTTCCGGTCACATGGTGTGCTCCGCCTCCGGAAGTGACGTCGCGTTATCCCGCGACGTCACATCCGGTCCGGCGATCGTGTGGAACGCACTCGTGCGTTCCACGCCTCCCTCCTAGTTCCCTTCCAGGGGTGGGAGTGAACCAGGGCTGTTACGTTACTCCCCCTTGAAGTGAGGTCATTGTAGGGGGCAGATCCTCAGTTAGAGATACTGCCTTCCAACTTTGGAGATTCTTTCAAAGTATAGATATCTCCCAGTTATCCAAAATAGTTCACAAATGGTAGCTTCAGATCGGTTGAAACACCTCTTTGCACACTAGAACAATGTTACATCATTATGGCATATCTTTAGATTCCTCTCACTAGATCGAATCTGTCATATTATTAGAAAGCATGATTACAATTAACCCTTTAGGGGGTGATCACATTCAGGGTCCCTGTGAGTTACAGACTGGTTACTATTAGAATGGAGTTATGAAGTATATTAGGCATGTGGGGTTTCATCTTCTTCTTTTAGGGGGTGTCTCTTGTTCTTTGGTCGTGGGTAAAGTGGTCGATGGGGGGGGGGGGTTTGATCTTTTGTGAGAAGATTAGAGCAGGGAGACAAATATGTGTGATATTAGTAGGGTTTATCCCTCGCACTCTCAGATTCACATCAGGCTTAGAGAAGGGATAGTAGCAATAGTGATCTCGTGCTCCTATGTCTCCCTATTCTCAACATTCTATCCCTGCCTACTTGCGGAGGTTGGCACCCTACATACTCCCTCCCCGCCCGTGGCGCCCCCGCTCCTCGACGACTTTCCCTCCTATCCTTACCCTATACTTAATGTGCCCCAATAAAAGGAGAGTAGGAAAGAGCCTCATTCATCCCTTTTGGAGCCACTGTGTCTAGGGTATAGATCCAGAACACCTCTTTTTTAAGGATCTTGTTATCCCAGTCCCCTCCCCGTATCGGCGGTGGGATATGGTCAATACCTATAAAAGTAAGACAGTTCTCATCCCCTCCATGGAAAGTATTGATGTGTCGGGCCACCGGTTTGTCTCGCTTGTTGCGAATATCGCTCCGGTGTTCCCCGACTCTTTTCCGAAATTCTCTGATTGTTTTCCCCACGTATTCAAGGTTGCATGGACATTTGGCTTTATAAATTATACCTTTTGTCCCGCAGTTTATGAATGATCTAATATCATAGGTTTGGTGGGTGACATTGCTCTCAAATGTTTTTGTTGTTACAACCTGATTGCAACTCATGCAATGGCCACATTTGAAGCTCCCTTTTAGATTGTTTCTTATCCAATTCTTTAGTCATTAAATGGCTATGAACCAGTCTGTCTCTCAAGGACCTAGGTTTTCTGTATGTGATGTTAGGGCCCATGGTTAAAAATGGGCTCAATTCTGCATCCATCTGTAAGATGGGCCAATGCTTATTCATGATTTTTCTGATGTGATCTGCCCCACTAGAATAAGTAGTAATCATGCGTATTTTCTCAGTTTCCTCCTCCCTATTTTTCTCTTTTGGTGTAAGGAGTTTTGTCCTTTCCATCCCCTTGACCTCCTTCCATGCCTTTTTTATCACATTCTTGGGATATCCCCTTTCCTTCAGACGTTCCTTCAGGTCATCTGCTTGTGTTTGGAACTTCTCCTCTGATGAGCAGTTCCTCCTCATCCTGATCATCTGACTTTTTGGTATCCCTTTCTTGTGACTATTAGGATGTCCACTCTCCCATCTCAACAAAGAGTTAGTGGCAGTCTGCTTCCTATAAGTACTCGTTTGTATCTTTCCCATACTGTCCCTTTCAATTAGGACATCTAGGAAGGGGAGTCTTTCCCTATGAGTCTCGAAAGTAAACCTGAGGCCAAGATTGTTCTTATTCAGGCAGTCTACTAACTCCTTGAAGCTAGCCTCTGACCCCCTCCAAATGACAAAGACGTCATCAATGAATCTTGTCCATAAAATCATCCTTTCCATGTCAATTGGAGTGTTCTCACCAAATACAACTGTTTCCTCCCACCAGCCCAGGAGCAAGTTTGCATACGAGGGGGCCATTGAATTCCCCATCGCTGTGCCCCTGAGCTGGTGGGAGTACTTTCCGTTGAATGTGAACACGTTCCTGGTCAGACAGAACTTCAATAGTTCCATGACAAAACTATTGTGTTTATCAAATTGTCTCCCTCTACTCCTCAGATAGTATCTTACAGCCTCCAGTCCTTTCTCGTGTGGTATTGATGAGTAGAGTGCCTCTACATCAATGCTGCATCTTGGCCTCAGGTTTACTTTCGAGACTCATAGGGAAAGACTCCCCTTCCTAGATGTCCTAATTGAAAGGGACAGTATGGGAAAGATACAAACGAGTACTTATAGGAAGCAGACTGCCACTAACTCTTTGTTGAGATGGGAGAGTGGACATCCTAATAGTCACAAGAAAGGGATACCAAAAAGTCAGATGATCAGGATGAGGAGGAACTGCTCATCAGAGGAGAAGTTCCAAACACAAGCAGATGACCTGAAGGAACGTCTGAAGGAAAGGGGATATCCCAAGAATGTGATAAAAAAGGCATGGAAGGAGGTCAAGGGGATGGAAAGGACAAAACTCCTTACACCAAAAGAGAAAAATAGGGAGGAGGAAACTGAGAAAATACGCATGATTACTACTTATTCTAGTGGGGCAGATCACATCAGAAAAATCATGAATAAGCATTGGCCCATCTTACAGATGGATGCAGAATTGAGCCCATTTTTAACCATGGGCCCTAACATCACATACAGAAAACCTAGGTCCTTGAGAGACAGACTGGTTCATAGCCATTTAATGACTAAAGATAAGAATTGGATAAGAAACAATCTAAAAGGGAGCTTCAAATGTGGCCATTGCATGAGTTGCAATCAGGTTGTAACAACAAAAACATTTGAGAGCAATGTCACCCACCAAACCTATGATATTAGATCATTCATAAACTGCGGGACAAAAGGTATAATTTATAAAGCCAAATGTCCATGCAACCTTGAATACGTGGGGAAAACAATCAGAGAATTTCGGAAAAGAGTCGGGGAACACCGGAGCGATATTCGCAACAAGCGAGACAAACCGGTGGCCCGACACATCAATACTTTCCATGGAGGGGATGAGAACTGTCTTACTTTTATAGGTATTGACCATATCCCACCGCCGATACGGGGAGGGGACTGGGATAACAAGATCCTTAAAAAAGAGGTGTTCTGGATCTATACCCTAGACACAGTGGCTCCAAAAGGGATGAATGAGGCTCTTTCCTACTCTCCTTTTATTGGGGCACATTAAGTATAGGGTAAGGATAGGAGGGAAAGTCGTCGAGGAGCGGGGGCGCCACGGGCGGGGAGGGAGTATGTAGGGTGCCAACCTCCGCAAGTAGGCAGGGATAGAATGTTGAGAATAGGGAGACATAGGAGCACGAGATCACTATTGCTACTATCCCTTCTCTAAGCCTGATGTGAATCTGAGAGTGCGAGGGATAAACCCTACTAATATCACACATATTTGTCTCCCTGCTCTAATCTTCTCACAAAAGATCAAACCCCCCCCCCCATCGACCACTTTACCCACGAGCAAAGAACAAGAGACACCCCCTAAAAGAAGAAGATGAAACCCCACATGTCTAATATACTTCATAACTCCATTCTAATAGTAACCAGTCTGTAACTCACAGGGACCCTGAATGTGATCACCCCCTAAAGGGTTAATTGTAATCATGCTTTCTAATAATATGACAGATTCGATCTAGTGAGAGGAATCTAAAGATATGCCATAATGATGTAACATTGTTCTAGTGTGCAAAGAGGTGTTTCAACCGATCTGAAGCTACCATTTGTGAACTATTTTGGATAACTGGGAGATATCTATACTTTGAAAGAATCTCCAAAGTTGGAAGGCAGTATCTCTAACTGAGGATCTGCCCCCTACAATGACCTCACTTCAAGGGGGAGTAACGTAACAGCCCTGGTTCACTCCCACCCCTGGAAGGGAACTAGGAGGGAGGCGTGGAACGCACGAGTGTGTTCCACACGATCGCCGGACCGGATGTGACGTCGCGGGATAACGCGACGTCACTTCCGGAGGCGGAGCACACCATGTGACCGGAAAAACACGGTCATAAAGAGCGGCAGAGCGGCCGCGGCGGTGTGCTCCAAGAGACAGCTGACTGGACTATGCTGGGTAAGTACCCAGGGGGCAATAGCACCCGGGGAGCTGTGACTATGCATGTAGCTATCGGTGCAATGCACCTTGCGCCATATACAATGAGACTAACATCTGATGTTCCATTTATAGGAACACATACCATCATAAAGGGGGACCTATGAGTAGGACCCCATAGAGAACCGAGCCACATATCCCCTGATGAGGACATTAGATCCGAAACGCGTCGGGAGTGGAGCATGGTGGTAACATAAGAAAGTCACTGTGAGTCCAGTACCAGGCAGTCACTAGCACAAGGACCTCCTGGAGAATAGAGACTCAGAAAACTCCCTGACTGAAGGGAAGAAAGCCGGTGAGATCCTTCCTTTACAAAGGGGGGGGGGCTTTTCTTACTTCCCATACACAGGGGTACATATGCCAGCTTAGTTAAGGGGATATATGTGAAACAACCCTGGAACATCTATAGGCTGACATATACTAGGTTGGGGTGGATTAGAACTAGAGGAGACATAACCCTCTGTTGTTTGAACACCACAACCTATCTACAAACTCCTGGAATAAATAGAGGGGTTTTTTAATTTTGTGATATGACACTTGAGCACGTGTGTATTTGTGTAGACAATCTAGTCTTTTTAAATACGTTATGATTAAATGTTGAGTTTTAACCTCTTAACTCTTTGGCTATAGAATATTGTTTAAACACGGTCTCCCTGAGAGGGAGGGTAAAAAACCCCCTACAAGGGAGAAAATACATCCTGCTGAGTAATATATAATTGCCTAATCGCGCCTGTCTGAGGCCGAAATCGTGCGCCAGCGCTCATTGGTTGCCGCCAGTGGTGGTGACCAATGAGTGCTGTATATGTAAAAGAGCCACGCGAATTCAAAATTCACACACCGCGCGGCTCTCCTCACAGCCCCCCGCTCCTTCTGGCATCTGCTCGCTCCTGCTGCTCTCGCTCCCTGCGGCCCCCCGCTCCTCCGGCCCGTGGCCCCCCGCTCCCTGCAGCCCCCGCTCCTCCGGACCCCCGCTCGCCCGGCCCCCTGCCACTCCCCCGCTCCCTGCGGCCCCGCACCTCCAAAAATGTAAAAATATCCTCCTTCAGCGAGGATATTCACCCGCCAGTGGCTCGCTCCACCTCCGATGCGTCTTCTAGCTCCTACAGGGCTTGAGGACCTGTCGTTGCCTGGGAAACTGATCAGCTGATCGGTCACATGATCGCTAACTGCGGCGACAGGAAGAGCGGTGACAGGAGGAGAGATGGAGGAGCGGGGACAGGAGGAGCAGTTATAGGAGGAGAGATGGAGGAGCAGTGACATGACAAGCGGTGACAGGAGAGGCGGTGACAGGAGGAGCGGTGACAGGATGAGCAGGGCCAGGAGGAGAGATGGAGGAGCGGGGACAGGAGGAGCAGTGACAGGAGGAGAGTCAGAGGAGCGGGGATATGAGAAGCGGTGACAGGAGGAGAGATGGAGGAGCGGTGACAGGAGGAGCGGGGACAGGAGGAATAGTGACAGGAGGAATGGTGACAGGAGGAGGGACAGAGGAGCGGTGACAGGAGGGGGGACAGAGGAGCGGTGACAGGAGGAGCAACGGAGGAGCGGTGAGAGGAGGATAGACGGAGGAGCGGGGACAGGAGGAGAGACGGAGGAGCGACGACAGGAGGAGAGACCGAGGAGCGAGGACAGGAGAAGAGATGGAGGAGCGGTGACAAGAGGAGAGATGGAGGAGCAGTGACAGGAGGAGAGACGGAAGAGTGGTGACAGGAGGAGAGACGGAGGAGCGGGGACAGGAGGAGAGACGGAGGAGCGGCGACAGGAGGAGAGACCGAGGAGTGAGGACAGGAGGAGAGACCGAGGAGCGGGGACAGGAGGAGAGCTGGAGGAACAGGGACAGGAGGCGCGGTGACAGGAGGAGAGACAGAGGAGCGGTGACAGGATTAGTGGGAACAGGAGGAGAGATGGAGGAGCAGTGACAGGAGGAGCGGTGTAGTTCACTCACATTGACTGAACAAGTTCTGTTAGTCACAGTATGTCAACTACATACATATTCTAGAATACCCGATGCGTTAGAATTGGGCCACCATCTAGTTTTATATATCCTCGCAAAGCTATGATAGCGTACAGCATGGAAAACATAAATACACACTGGATATACATCTAAACAGTCCTGATAGTGTACAGCACTCTAAGATGGAAGCTTGAGGAGAAACACATATCTCTTACATAAAAATCCCTATGTAAAATGACTGCTGTACAATCCTTAAAAGGCAGTATTGGCATTCACACAGGAGTAAGATTCTCACTGGACTGACTTGGCAAAGGGAGTTGGGATTACACAGGAGAGAAAAGCCTGTGGGTGCGAGAGAACACGATGGTGCCTGCATAAGTCCTATCCGATAGTGATCTGAAAATGGCTGCTGGACTCACAGGGAAGGAGAGGGGCGAGTCTGCAGGGCACGGCGTTCTTAAAGGGAACCTGTCACCTGATTCTAAGTCCCTACACTATCTCTAGCTGTCCCTACACCTTCCTAGCAGCTTCCTATCTATCCCTTTTTTATCTAAAGTGGCCCTATTAAACATGTGTAAATGAAGTATAAACTTACTGCAGTCCCCGTGGTTGGGGGACTGGGTTGGCGTGACCTTGCTGCCTTCATCACACCTCATTGTTGTAATTCACGCCCCCGCTGGGTGTGGCCACGCTGCCTTCATCACACCTCATTGTTGTAATGCACGCCCCCTGTATTTGGAATCTCCCGCCCTTTATGTACTTCTATGCACCGGCCGGGCGTCACATCCGGCGAGGTGCATTATGGGGCCGGTCACGTGATCGGCCTTAGTGTATTATGGGGCCGATCACGTGATCGGCCCCAGTGCATTATGGGCTTGATCACGTGATCGGCCTGGCTTCAATAAGCGCATTGCGTATGCGCGGAGCAGGGCCGATCACGTGATCAAGCCCATAATGCACTGTGGCCGATCACGTGATCGGCCCCATAATGCACTCAGGCCGATCACGTGACCGGCCCCATAATGCACTGCGCCGGATGTGACGCCCGGCCGGTGCATAGAAGTACATAGAGGGCGGGAGATTCCAAATACAGGGGGCAGAGTGGACACAGAATAATGCCGCCCAGCGGGGCGTGCATTACAACAATGAGGTGTGATGAAGGCAGCGTGGCCACGCCTATCCAGTCCCCCAACCACGGGGACTGCAGTAAGTTTATACATCTTTTACACATGTTTAATAGGGACACTTTAGGTAAGAAAGGGATAGATAGGGAGCTGCTAGAAAGGTGTAGGGACAGCTAGAGATAGTGTAGGAGCTTAGAATCAGGTAACAGGTTCCCTTTAAAGAAGAAGACACCTGAATGTGCAGGAATACTGCCATATTGTGCTAAACCTATTTAAAAACATAACAAGCTAACATATAATGTCTCACAGGTTGTGACATATGTCAAACTACCGGTAGAGCTATTTTTTCTTACTTAACCTAAATGGGCATAACAGGCTACATGGCAGTTTAGGCCACTGTGCACATTGTGTGGCCAAATATCACTGTGCGATGCTGATGTTACATTGCAGCATAATCCAGCTGAATGAGGTCATGTTGTAACCCGCAATGTAACACAACCAAGACAAGCAAGGAACAAAAAATCCAACTCATTACGACTTTTTGTTACTTGCTTGTGGAACCTTGTGGGTTGCAACATGACCCCATTCAGTTGTCATACACCTGTGACCTGTGCAGTAGCCAAAGTTGGGGCCGACTCAGCCTTTTTGCACTTGTCAGCTTAGGGTGCTTTCACATCAGCGTTTTTCGTAATTCGCGGCAGATGCGGTGAAAAAACCGCATCTGCCGCGTTTGCCGCATAACCGTTCCACTTGCGGCGCGGTTGCGGTTTTTTCTATGCAAAGTATAGGCGTACTTGCGGCAGGTGCGGCAAGTGCGGTTTTGCACTTGCGGCAGATGCGGCCGCGAAAAAAACCGCGGCTTACTGCGGTTTTTTTCGCGGCCGCATCTGCCGCAAGTGCAAAACCGCACTTGCCGCACCTGCCGCAAGTACGCCTATACTTTGCATAGAAAAAAACGCAACCGCGCCGCAAGTGGAACGGTTATGCGGCAAACGCGGCAGATGCGGTTTTTTCACCGCATCTGCCGCGAATTTCAAAAAACGCTGATGTGAAAGGGCCCTTAGAAACAATGAATTCTCAACAATTATAATCATTCTTATTTTTTTATTCAAATTGATTTGTGTCTTTTGCACTGGGATTATTAAAAATTGTAATCTTTCAAATCTTATCAATACATTGATAGTGATAAACAGACAATTACATTAAATATACAGTATGGCCATGTTGGGTCTTCTAATAGCAGATATAGCAAAATACCAGCAATATCTTTTGTGAGACAACAACTTTAACTGCTGGGAAAACTCTACATCCAGGTGAAAAAAACAGTTATCAAAATGTAACCTTTACTCGATATGCAATAAGAACTCCTAATCAGGCACAAGTATAGTAATAGCACAATGACGTGAATTATTAATATGTCCGAACAAGTCTTACCCACTCAGAATAATTACAGGCTCAACCCTGCTCAGTAGCCATCAAAACATAAAGTGTAATAAATGTAATTTCATAAAAAAAAAATCAATACTGCACTGGTTGTTAATGATGGGTCACATAGCAGCTAAGATAATGTTTTTTTGTGCAGTATAACTTATTTTCTTAACTTTTTTGTACTCTTTTAAAAGCTGCATTTTATGGCTGTGTGGGTGTGGGCAGCAGCTGATAGGGAGCAGTGCAATGTGACAGCAGAGAAAGGGCAAGAGAGATTGTGAGCTGTGTGGGAAGCCAGCAGAGAAGGAGTCAAATAACAGATCAGAGAAGCTTGTTCCAAGGAAACGGCAGAGGAGTTTGCACTGATCCTGACATTCTGACATTGCTTAGCACTGTGCTGTAGCCTCAGTAATCTGAAACACTGTCACCTCATCAGCTGCAGTCAGCAGGGTGAATGCTGTGTAGGCCGCCACCTCTTTACCCTTATATGGTTACATGCCCATATTCAGTGTGAAGACGGATCAGAATGAGAATGAACTTATGTTTGCTTCACACACAGTCTAATGGGGACACCTTGTGGAAGGTTTATGAATGGTTTCTACCAGATTTCACTTATAAAGTGTATTTGAAAGTTTATTATCACTTGCTCTACATTATTATTAGATAAAAATTTAAACTATGGTTACACTTTAAATGACTTGCAGATATTTACCTGTATAATCGTTTGAGCAAAAATCTGCATTTTCCAGTGGGACTTTCTCATTACTGAGATAGGAGATGGCTGTTGTTACTGCTTAGGGAATAACTGGAAATCATAACAGTGTGCTCATTGCACACTGTCACAATTCTGCAGTCTGTATTCACAGAGCGACTGCAGACTTTTCTTTTGAGACCCAACAACCCCTTTAAACTTTGTAATAATTGTCTTGGTGGCTGGTTAATCTCCATAGGCTGACAGTGGAGCAAATATGCCAGACAAGAACGCCAGCCTGTGGTATCTTCTAATATTTGATTTTTTTGCTGTCTTGCAGGTAATGTTCTATTTCTGAGTGCAGTGTTTACATCTGTAGTTCATGACTCATATGTCCTTTATGATTATTATGCATATGCACTTTATTTTATCGAGCAACTTATAAATATCCTTCAGTTTTTAACAGAGTATATATTTTCTCTATTAGAAACCTTTTCAGATTGAGTGATTCAAATTCAGTTACTGATATCAGTTAGGTTATTCACATCTACACTTGCTGAGTTTTATTATCCTCAAATTGTATTTACTGTATACACAATATACACTGTGTGCAGAATTATTAGGCAAATGAGTATTTTGATCACATGATACTTTTATACATGTTGTCCTACTCCAAGCTGTATAGGCTTGAGAGCCAACTACCAATTATGTAAATCAGGTGATGTGCATCTCTGTAATGAGGAGGGGTGTTGTCTAATGACATCAGCACCCTATATAAGGTGTGCTTAATTATTAGGCAAATGCCTTTCCTTAGGTAAAATGGCTCAGAAGGGAGATTTGACGGGCTCTGAAAAGTTCAAAATTGGGAGATGTCTTGCAGAGGGATGCAGCAGTCTTGAAATTGCCAAACTTTTGAAGCGTGATCCCCGAACAATCAAGCATTTCATGGCAAATAGCGAACAAGCGCAAGAAGCGTGTTGGGCAAAAAAGTCGCAAAATAACTGTCCATGAATTGAGGAAAATCAAGCGTGAAGCTGCCAAGATGCCATTTGCCACCAGTGTTGCCATATTTCAGAGCTGCAACGTTACTGGAGTATCAAAAAGCACAAGGTGTGCCATACTCAGGGACATGGCAAAGGTAAGGAAGGCTGAAAAACGACCATCTTTGAACAAGAAACATAAGATAAAACGTCAAGACTGGACCAAAAAATATCTTAAGACTGATTTTTCAAAGGTGGACTGATGAAATGAGAGTGACTCTTGATGGGCCAGATGGATGGGTCAGAGGCTGGATCAGTAAAGGGCAGAGAGCTCCACTCAGACTCAGATGCCAGCAAGGTGGAGGTGGGGTACTGGTATGGGCTGGTATCAGCAAAGATGAACTTGTGGGACCTTTTTGGGTTGAGGATGGAGTGAAGCTCAACTCCCAGACCTACTTCCAGTTACTGGAAGAGAACATCTTCAAGCAGTGGTACAGGAAGAAGTCGGTATTGTTCAAGAAAAACATGATTTTCATGCAGGACAATGCTCCATCACATGCATCCAACTCCTCCACAGCGTGGCTGGCCAGTAAAGGTCTAAAAGAAGAAAAAATAATGCCCTAGCCCCCTTGTTTACCTGATCTGAACCCCATAGAGAACCTATGGTCCTTCCTAAAATGTGAGATCTACAGGGAGGGAAAATAGTACACCTCTCGGAACAGTGTCTGGGTGGCTGTGGTGGCTGTTTCACGCAATGTTGATTGTAAACAGATAAAGCAACTGACAGAATCTATTGATGGAAGGCTGTTGAGTGTCATCATAAAGAAAGGTGGCTACATTGGTCATTAATTTTTTGGGGTTTTGTTTTTGCATGTCAGAAATGTTTATTTCTAAATTTTGCGCAGTTATATTAGTTTACCTGGTGAAAATAAACAAGTGAGATGGGAATATATTTGTTTTTTATTAAGTTGCCTAATAATTCTGCACAGTAATAGTTACCTGCACAAACAGATATCCTCCTAAGATAACCAAATCTAAAAAAAACACTCCAACGTCCAAAAATATTAAGCTTTGATATTTGAGTCTTTTGGGTTGATTGAGAACATAGTTGTTGATCAATAATAAAAATAATCCTCTAAAATACAACTTCCCTAATAATTCTGCACACAGTGTGTGTATATATATATATATATATATATACAAAATGATAGCAGAAGCAGCGTGTATAGCTGGTCTTTCAATAGAGTGCTAAGCGTCCCTGAGGCTCCTTCCAGCCTCTGTTATACATACAGTTCAAAGGAGGGTCACAGCACTTCTTTCTTTTGCAAGGGATGTTTATTCCAGCTCAGGCATATGGCGACGTTTCGAGCTATGTTAGCTCTTTATCCAGCAACCACATTACATCTGTTACAACACTTTATACACCTCTAGCCTCTTGCCTCACTTCCTTACAGGTGATTTTCATAATTCATTATTACAATATTAACCCACATCCTAATACACCCTAATGTGATCATTTATGATCCATGCCCTCCGTATTGTACATCCCCCTGGGGTCCATCTAGTGTTTTATACATACTTCACTGTCCATTCCAAACTTAATGACAATATGCGGCAGTGTGGGAGCGGCTTACCGGGTTCCTGTATGCAGACATGTGTTCTCGGCGTCCCGGAAGCATCTGCTGTACAAACAGTGCCTTTTCCCCGCCCCCGTTGGTGTGGAAACCACGTCGGCGTGCGCCGTGACGTCATCACGTCCGCGCATGCTCGTTGTTCAATTCTCGTCATTCCCCATCTTTGTTGGGGCTTCCTACAGCTATACAAGTGCCGTGTCCCGTTCTTTGCTAAAGTGACATGTGCATATGCGTTATCCTAATAGCGCAGTGTTCAGTGACATAGTGCTCTGCCTTTTTCTATTTACATGTCGCTCTATATGGAGCAACAATCTAAAGTGTCAAGTGCTTATAAAGTGCCCATAAAAGTGTGCCTAGTGATAATATGCTTTTATTAATTTATTAACTTTATATGACCTTCTCTCATGTAGTTTACTCCCTTCTTCTCAATAACCTTATACACTTATTCGATCTCTTAGCCTCTCATCAAACTTATTACAGTTTTTTTAGCTTATACCATTCATTGATTAAGGTTTTTTGTGTGTGGGGTATGATTCGCTACCTTGTAGGTCTCTATGTGTCTATATATATATATACTCTTGTGTGCATAAGAAACATCATCACCGCGGTCACATGATCGCATTCAAACAGGAAGTGCGGGAAAGACGCCGGTATTAGAAGCCGCGCACGCAGACGGAGCAGCTGGAGGACCCGGGTGCCTGCAGACCGAGGGGGTGAGATTACCCTGCTGGGGGGCCTCTGTATACATGGGGGGGGCTGTATTACCACTGCTGGGGGGCTGTGTTACCACTGCTGGGGGGCTGTTTTACCACTGCTGGGGGGCTGTGTTACCACTGCTGGGGGGCTGTGTTACCACTGCTGGGGGGCTGTGTTACCACTGCTGGGGGCTGTGTTACCACTGCTGGGGGCTGTGTTACCACTGCTGGGGGCTGTGTTACCACTGCTGGAGGGGCGCTGTGTTACCACTGCTGGAGGGGCGCTGTGTTACCACTGCTGGAGGGGCGCTGTGTTACCACTGCTGAGGGGCGCTGTGTTACCACTGCTGGAGGGGCGCTGTGTTACCACTGCTGAGGGGCGCTGTATTACCACTGCTGAGGGGCTGTGTTACCACTGCTGAGGGGCGCTGTGTTACCACTGCTGAGGGGCGCTGTGTTACCACTGCTGGAGGGGCGCTGTGTTACCACTGCTGGAGGGGCGCTGTGTTACCACTGCTGAGGGGCGCTGTGTTACCACTGCTGGAGGAGCGCTGTGTTACCACTGCTGGAGGAGCGCTGTGTTACCACTGCTGGAGGAGCGCTGTGTTACCACTGCTGGAGGGGCGCTGTGTTACCAGTGATAGGGGCTTTATAACAGGACGGTGCTCTGCTGCATTGGTAGTTTACTGTTTCTATTTAAAATAAAAGTTCAAAATTTTATTCGTATCTATTTTCATTTTTAAAATTTTTCAGTACCGGTAGCTGCTGCATTGTCCACCCTAGGCTTATACGCGAGTCAATAGGTTTTCCCAGTTTTTGGGGGCAAAAGTAGGGGGGTCGGCTTATACACGGGTCGGCTTATACACGAGTATATACGGTATATAAACTAGATGGTGGCCCGATTCTAAAGCATCGGGTAGTCTAGAATAGTAGTTTGAATGCCGCTTCTCTGATTGGTCGCCGCGTTCAGCGCCGACCAATCAGTATAGTGGCACTCGTGCTGGCGCCATATTTAAAATACAGTGTGCTCAGTGTTTTTCAAATATGGCGCCATGGAACGCGCTACTACTCTGATTGGTCGGCGTTGACCGCGGTGACCAATCAAAGAATCGGCATTCAAACCGCGTGCCGCGTCTCTGATTGGTCGGCGCTGAATGCGGCGACCAATCAGAATAGCAGCGCCCGCCTTTGCGCCATATTTCAAATACACTGTACTCAGTGTATTTGAAATATGGCGCAATGGCGCGTGCCGCTATCCTGATTGGTCGGCACATGCTTGAGAAAGGAGTTGCTACTCCGAAACGTTGCATCACATGAGGTGAAATAAAGAGTCCACTTCACTGTCTGAAGGAGTGCTGCCTGGTTTTTTGGACTTTTACTGTGTATATATATATATATATATATATATACAGTATATATACAGTTAGGGCCAGAAATATTTGGACAGTGACACAAGTTTTGTTATTTTAGCTGTTTACAAAAACATGTTCAGAAATACAATTATATATATAATATGGGCTGAAAGTGCACACTCTCAGCTGCAATATGAGAGTTTCCACATCCAAATCGGAGAAAGGGTTTAGGAATCATAGCTCTGTAATGCATAGCCTCCTCTTTTTCAAGGGACCAAAAGTAATTGGACAATGGACTCTAAGGGCTGCAATTAACTCTGAAGGCGTCTCCCTCGTTAACCTGTAATCAATGAAGTAGTTAAAAGGTCAGGGGTGGATTCCAGGTGTGTGGTTTTGCATTTGGAAGCTGTTGCTGTGACCAGACAACATGCGGTCAAAGGCACTCTCAATTGAGGTGAAGCAGAACATCCTGAGGCTGAAAAAAAAGAAAAAATCCATCAGAGAGTTGCAGACATGCTTGGAGTAGCAAAATCAACAGTTGGGTACATTCTGAGAAAAAAGGAATTGACTGGTGAGCTTGGGAACGCTAAAAGGCCTGGGCGTCCACGGATGACAACAGTGGTGGATGATCGCCGCATACTTTATTTGGTGAAGAAGAACCCGTTCACAACATCAACTGAAGTCCAGAACACTCTCAGTGAAGTAGGTGTATCTGTCTCTAAGTCAACAGTAAAGAGAAGACTCCATGACAGTAAATACAAAGGGTTCACATCTAGATGCAAACCATTCATCAATTCCAAAAATAGACAGGCCAGAGTTAAATTTGCTGAAAAACACCTCAAGAAGCCAGCTCAGTTCTGGAAAAGTATTCTATGGACAGATGAGACAAAGATCAACCTGTACCAGAATGATGGGAAGAAAAAAGTTTGGAGAAGAAAGGGAACGGCACATGATCCAAGGCACACCACATCCTCTGTAAAACATGGTGGAGGCAACGTGATGGCATGGTCATGCATGCCTTTCAATGGCACTGGGTCACTTGTGTTTATTGATGACATAACAGCAGACAAGAGTAGCCGGATGAATTCTGAAGTGTACCGGGATATACTTTCAGCCCAGATTCAGCCAAATGCTGCAAAGTTGATTGGACGGCGCTTCATAGTACAAATGGACAATGACCCCAAGCATACAGCCAAAGCTACCCAGGAGTACATGAGTGCAAAACACTAGAACATTCTGCAATGGCCAAGTCAATCACCAGATCTTAACCCAATTGAGCATGCATTTCACTTGCTCAAATCCAGACTTAAGACGGAAAGACCCACAAACAAGCAAGACCTGAAGGCTGCGGCTGTAAAGGCCTGGCAAAGCATTAAGAAGGAGGAAACCCAGCGTTTGGTGATGTCCATGGGTTCCAGACTTAAGGCAGTGATTGCTTCCAAAAGATTCGCAACAAAATATTGAAAATAAAAATATTTTGTTTGGGTTATGTTTATCTGTCCAATTACTTTTGACCTCCTAAAATGTGGAGTGTTTGTAAAGAAATGTGTACAATTCCTACATTTTCTATCAGATATTTTTGTTCAACCCTTCAAATTAAACGTTACAATCTGCACTTGAATTCTGTTGTAGAGGTTTCATTTCAAATCCAATGTGGTGGCATGCAGAGCCCAACTCGCGAAAATTGTGTCACTGTCCAAATATTTCTGGCCCTAACTGTATATATATATATATATATATATATATATATATATATATATATATACACACATCTACACAAGTGCTTCAGTGATACAATATAAAGAGTGAAACACATACAGTATATTATATAAAGTCATTTTATAAAAAAAAAGTGATCTT
The DNA here is from genome assembly GCA_033576535.1 of Allobates femoralis. Classification (NCBI taxonomy): domain Eukaryota; kingdom Metazoa; phylum Chordata; class Amphibia; order Anura; family Aromobatidae; genus Allobates; species Allobates femoralis. The sequence goes on from JARQOC010000006.1 coordinate 137,178,430, forward strand.
TTTCAAGCGTTTATTTCTATAAATGTTGATGATTATGGATTGCAGCCAATGAAAACCTAAGTCATTATCTCAGAAAATTAGAATATTATATAAGACCAACTGAAAAATAATTTGACTACGGAAAATATTGGCCTAATGAAAAGTATCTTCAGTAAATGCACTCAATACTTGGTCGGGGCTCCTTTTGCATAAATTACTGCACCAATGCAGCATGGCATGGAATGGAAACCCAGGTTACCTTGATAGCAGCCTCCAGCTCGTATGCATTGTTGGGTCTGGTGTCTCTCATCTTCCTCTTGACAATACCCCATAGATTCTTTATAGGGTTTAGGTCAGGTGAGTTTGCTGGCCAATCAAGCGCACCGATACTGTGGTTATTAAACCAGGTATTGGTACTTTTGGCATTGTGGACAGGTGCCAAGTCCTGCTGGAAAATCATCTCCAAAAACCTTGTCAGCAGAGGGAAGCATGAAGTGCTCTAAAATTTCCTGGTAAATGGCAGCACTGACTTTGGTCTTGATAAAACACAGTGGACCTACACCAGAAGTGACATGGCTCCCCAAACCAACACTGATTGTGGAAACCTCACACTAGACTTCAAGCAGCTTGGATTGTGGCTTCTCCACTCTTACTCCAGACTCTGGGACCTTGATTTCCAATTTAAATGTAAAATTTGCTTGCATCTGAAAACAACACATTGGACCACTGAGCAACAGTCCAGTTCTTTTTCTCCTTGGCCTGGTAAGACACTTACTTCTTGCACAGAAAAAGTTGTCTGTGGGTGTACTGTTCAAAAGGCATCTGTTGGGGCACTTATACAGGCAGTGTAATAATCTGCTGTGCAGTCTCTCTCTGTATACAAGCTGTCTAATAATCTGCACTTTTTGTGTGCCAAAGAATGAGACCATCAAATAAGGGACATGTCCAAAGTGGCGCTGCTTGCAGTGGAGCTGCTTCAGGATGAGGATATGGTAGATCTGTGCCTTCTATGCACCACATCTTCCTGTGGGGCTGTTTTTCATCATTTTGTAGGTCCAAGTACTGCTGAATGAATGGTGAGACCAGAACATATTGAGACTAGTGATGGGCGAACTTGCTGATCTTCAGGTTTCATGGACTCAACCAGATTTTTTTTAAAGTCCAGGTTTGGGACTGAACGTGACTTGAACTGGATTCTGAACCCTGAACTTGGACTTTAAAGTTATGGGATGGGGCTGGAGGGCTGTAAAAGAAAGTAGATGGTTATTGAACAGCATTAAACTTACTGTGTCTCGCCCTTCTGCCTCGTCTACTTCCAGGGCCACTCATTAACTTTCTGGATATTCACTGCAGAGAGTTCCAAAAGCCAATCACAGATGCTGTCACAGAGAATGGGCATCTGATATTGGCTGTTGAGTAATCTGGAAGCTGCCCATACATTCTACAGGGTGGGACATTTATATGGATGCACCTAAATAAAATGGGAATGGTTGGTAATATCAACTTCCTGTTTGACACACATTAGTATATGGAAGGGGGAAAACTTCAAGATGGGTGGTGACCATAGTGGCCATTTTGGAAGATTTCGGCAAGCCACTAGCTCAGCCAACAGTTATCTATGAGGACAACCAAGGATGCATTAAACTTGCCAGCAGTGAGAAGATCAGTGCAAGTACTAAGCACATTGACGTTAAAGGGAACCAACCACCCCCAATGACCCCCCCGGACTATTAATATGGCTCCCTACACCCAGCACATACATGTGCTGCAATGTTTTTTGCTAAAAAAACTGGTTTTTAAAAGTAAAGATAATGCTTTATAAAGTTTCAAACGAAGGGACGGGTGGGCGTTACTTACATGTGGCTAAAGCCGGGTTGCAGCTGCCACTCATCATCCTGTGTCCCCTCGCAGCAGTAAAGCTCAGCCCTTTTTGCAGCGTCACAGCCTGGTGCACGGGATGTCATGCCCGTGCACACGTCATCAGCTACAGCCGGGTAGCGAGCGCGCGCTCTGACTTCCACAGCCGAGCGCAGGAAGTCAGAGCGCGCGCTCGTTACCCGGCTGTAGCTGATGACGTGTGCACCGGCATGCGAGCCCGTGCACCAGGCTGTGACTCTGCAAAAAGGGCTGAGCTTTACTGCTGCGAGGGGACACAGGATGATGAGTGGCAGCTGCAACCCGGCTCCCTTCGTTTGAAACTTTATACAGCATTATCTTTACTTTAAAAAAAACATTTTTTTAAAAGCAAAAAACATTGCAGCACATGTATGTGCTGGGTGTAGGGAGCCATATTAATAGTCCGGGGGGGTCATTGGGGGTGGTTGGTTCCCTTTAACCCCTTCAGGACCCAGCCTATTTTGACCCTAAAGACCTTGGCCTTTTTTGCAATTCTGACCAGTGTCCCTTTATGAGGTTATAACTCGGGAACCCTTCAACCGATCCAAGCGATTCTGAGATTGTTTTTTCGTGACATATTGGTCTTCATGCTAGTATTAAATTTAAGTCGATAATTTTTGCGTTTATTTGTGAAAAAATAAAAAATATGGCAAAAATTTTGAAAATTTTGCAATTTTCACATTATTAATTTTTTTTTCTGATAAACAAGAGAGATATGTGACAGAAAAAAGTTATTAAATAATATTTCCCACATGTCTACTTCACATCAGCACAATTTTGGAAAAAAAAAAAAATTTTGGTAGGACGTTATAAGGGTTCAAAGTTCATCAGCAATATTTCATTTTTCAACCAGAATTTACAAAACCATTTTTTTTAGTGACCACATCACATTTGAAGTCCTTTTGAGGGGTGTACATGACAGAAAACACCCAAAAGTGACACCATTCCAAAAACTGCACCCCTCAAGCTACTCAAAACTACATTCAAAAAGATTATTAACCCTTCAGGTGCTTCACAGGAACTAAGGCAAAGGGGAAACAAAAAATGGATATTTTAATTTTTTTATCAAAAATGTTCTTTTAGCCTCAATTCTTTCATTTTCACATGGGCAACAGGATAAAATGAATCTTAAAATGTGTTGTAAAAATTCTCCCGAGTATATCGATACCTCATATGTGGTCATAAACCACTGTTTGGGCGCACGGCAAGGCTCAGAAGTGAAGGAGCGCAATTTGAATTTTTTAGCTAATTTTACATTCAAAAAGTGAAATGGCGCTCCTTCCCTTCTGAGCCCTGCCGTGCGCCCAAACAGTGGTTTATGACCACATATGAGGTATCGGTGTACTCAGGAGAAATTGCCCAACAAATTTTAGGATGAATTTTATGCTGTAGCCATGTGAAAACAAAAAAATTTAGGCTAAAAGAAAATTTTTGTGAAAAAAAAAAGTACTATTTCATTTTCACAGATCAATTTGTAAAGCACCTGAGGGTTCAATATGCTCACTACCCATCTAGATATGTTCCCTGGGGGGTCTAGTTTCCAAAATGGGGTCACTTGTGGAGGAGCTCCAATGTTTAGGCACACAGGGGCCCTCCAAACTCTACATGGTGTCCGCTAACAATTTGAATAAAAATCAGCTCAAATTGTTAGCGGACACCATGTTGCGTTTGGTGAGCCCCTGTGTGCCTAAACATTGGGGCTCCCCCACAAGTGACCCCATTTTGGAAACTAGACCCCCCAGGGAACGTATCTAGATGCATAGTGAGCACTTTGAACCCCCAGGTGCTTCACAAATTTATCCATAAAATGAAAAAGCACTTTTTTTTTACACAAAAATTTTCTTTTTTCATTATTACGGATCAATTTGTGACCCACCTGGGGGTTGAAAGTGCTCACTATGCACCTAGATACTTTCCTTTGGGGGTCTAGTTTCCAAAATGTGGTCACTTGTGGAGGAGCTCCTATGCGGAGACGCACAGGGGCTCTCCAAACGCGACATGGTGTCCACTAACAATTTGAATGCAAAATGAGCTCAAATTGTTAGCGGACACCATGTTGCGTTTGAAGAGCCCCTGTGCGTCTCCACATAGGAGCTCCTCCACAAATCACCCCATTTTGGAAACTAGACCCCCAAAGGAACATATCTAGATGCATAGTGAGCACTTTCAACCCCCAGGTGCTTCACAAATTGATCTGTAAAAATGAAAAAGTACTTTTTTTCCGCAAAATGTTTTTTTTTTCATTAATTTGGGAAGCACCTGGGGGTTCAATATGCTCACTATCCATCTAGATACGTTCCCTGGGGGGTCTAGTTTCCAAAATGGGGTCACTTGTGGGGGAGCTCCAATGTTTAGGCACACAGGGGCTCTCCAAACGTGACATGGTGTCCGCTAACAATTTGAATGGAAATCAGCTCAAATTGTTAGCTGACACCATGTTGCATTTGGTGAGCCCCTGTGTGCCTAAACATTGGTGCTCCCCCACAAGTGACCCCATTTTGGAAACTAGACCCCCCAGGGAACTTATCTAGATGGGTAGTGAGCATATTGAACCCTCAGGTGTTTCACAAATTAATGAAAAAAATAAAAATTTGCAGAAAAAAAGTACTTTTTCATATTTACGGATCAATTTGTGAAGCACCTGGGGGTTGAAAGTGCTCACTATGCATCTAGATACATTCCTTGGAGGGTCTAGCTTCCAAAATGGGGTCACTTGTGGGGGAGCTCCAATGTTTAGGCACACAGGGGCTCTCCACATGCGACATGGTGTCCGCTAACAATTGGAATTGTTAGCGGACACCATGTTGCGTATGGAGAGCCGCTGTGTGACTAAACATTAGAACTCCCCACAAGTGACCCCATTTTGGAAACTAGACCCCCCAAGGAATGTATATAGATGCATAGTGTGCACTTTGAACCCTCAGGTGCTTCACAAATTGTTCCGTAAAAATGAAAAAGTATTTTTTTTGTGGAAAAAAAAAGTTTTTTTTATTTTTATGGATCAATTTGTGAAGCACTTGGGGGTTCAAAGTGCTCACTATTCATCTAGATTCGTTCCTTGGGGGGTCTAGTTTCCAAAATGGGGTCACTTGTGAGGGAGCTTCAATGTTTAGGCACACAGGGGCTTTCCATACGCAACATGGTGCCCGCTAATAATTGGAGCTAATTTTCCATTCAACTTGTTAGTGGACACCATGTCGCGTATGGAGTGCTCCTGTGTGCCACCAGCACAAGGGCAACTGGAAGAGTTGGGGTACAGCACCAGAAAATGGCACCTCTAATGTGCTATTTTCTGTGGTGGCTGTGAGTTGCAATTTGCAGCCTGGGGGGCCACAAAATTTGCGTCTCTCCACGATGAGGATTGCAGCCCCCAACTGCCAAGTTGTACCTGGCTGGCAACCAAAAATATGGCAAAGCTCCTTGTCATTTTATTGGTAGAAGTAATAAAAAAAATGATATGGGGCTTCGCCATATTTTTGGTCCAGCCAGGTACAACTTGGCAGCTACGGACTGCCAGCAACTCCCAGCTACCTTGTCGTACCTCGCTGGCAACCAAAAATACAGCGAAGCAGTTTTTTTTTTTTTTTTCTAGTACTGATTCTAGAAAAAAAAATGGCGTGGGGCTCCGCCATATTTTTGGTCCAGCCAGGTACAACTTGGCAGCTACGGACTGCCAGCAACCCCCAGCTACCTTGTTGTACCTGGCTGGCAACCAAAAATACAGCGAAGCAGTTTTTTTTTTTTCTAGTACTGATTCTAGGAAAAAAAATGGCGTGGAGCTCCACCATATTTTTGGTCAAGCCAGGTACAACTTAGCAGCTACGGACTGCCAGCAACCCCCAGCTGCCTTGTTATACCTGGCTGGCAACCAAATAATACAGCGAAGCCTTTTTTTTTTTTTTCTAGGACTAATTCTAGAAAAAAAAATGGCATGGGGCTCCGCCATATTTTTGGTCCAGCCAGGTACAACTAGGCAGCTGGGGGCTGGAATCCGCAGCATGGAGAGGCCCAAGCGTTCTGGGCCCCCCATGCTGCGAATTGCAGCCCGCAGCCACTCCAGAAAATGGCGCATTCATTGAAGCACCGTTTTCTGGCGCTGTACCCAGACTCTTCCAGTCGCCCTGGTGCCGGTGGCAAACTGGGTAATAAAGGGGTTAATGCCAGCTTTTTATTGGCAGCTGGCACTAAGCCCGAGATTCATAATATAGGGCCAATGTTAGACCCGCCATTAGGAATCTCTGGTAAATAGTCAGAAAATACACACAGAGAAAAATCTTTTTATTTGAAAAAAAAACACAAACAAAATTCGGACTCCATCTTTATTATAAAGATCCGACGTAGTCCACAACGAAGGTCCCACGACGCTCGATCGCCTCCGACATAGTCCACAATGAAGGTCCCACGACACTCGATCGCCTCTGCTCAATCCACAGAGACTGCAGCAAGGGATCAAGTGTCCTCTTCCTACAGCCTCTAGGGTCAGAGTTATGGTGCACTGTATGACAATGATCTGTCATACAATGCACCATGACTATGATCCCAGAGACTACAACAAGAGGACACTTGATCCCTTTTTGCACCCATCCATCCACCTATGCACCCATCATCCACGCATGCACACATCCACAGACGCACGCACACATCCACGGACGCTGACATTCACACATGCACACATCCACGGACGGATGCACGCACGCTGGAATTCATCCACATCCACATACACACATCCACGCACGCACACGTCCACCGACGCACACACACATCCACAGACGCATGCACACATCCACGCACGCTGACATTCACACATGCACATATCCACGGAAGCACGCACATATCCACGGAAGCACGCACACATGCACGCACGCTGGAATTCATGCACATCCACATCCACGCACGCACACATCCACGGACGCACACACATCCATGGACGCACGCACACATCCATGGACGCTGGAATTCACGCACACATCCACGGACGCACACACATCCACGGACGCTGGAATTCACGCACATCCACATATGCACATCCACGCACGCATCCACGTACGCACATCCACGTACGCATCCACGTATGCACACATCCACGGACACACTAACACACATCCACGGACGAACGCACACATCCAGGGTCGCACACACACATCCACGGACGCTGACATTCACACATGCGCACATCCACGGATGGACGCACGCACGCTGGAATTCATCCACATCCACATACACACATCCACGCACGCATCCACGTACGCACATCCACGTACGCATCCACGTACGCACACATCCACGGACACACTAACACACATCCACGGACGCACGCACACATCCAGGGTCGCACACACACATCCACGGACGCTGACATTCACACATGCACACATCCACGGACGGACGCACGCACGCTGGAATTCATCCACATACACACATCCACGCACGCACACGTCCACCGACGCACACACACATCCACAGACGCATGCACACATCCACGCACGCTGACATTCACACATGCACACATCCACGGAAGCACGCACACATGCACGCACGCTGGAATTCATGCACATCCACATCCACGCACGCACACATCCATGGACGCACACACACACATCCATGGACGCACGCACACATCCTAGGACGCTGGAATTCACGCACACATCCACGGACGCACACACATCCACGGACGCTGGAATTCACGCACATCCACATATGCACATCCACGCACGCATCCACGTACGCACATCCACGCACGCATCCACGTACGCACACATCCACAGACACACTAACACACATCCACGGTCGCACGCACACATCCAGGGTCGCACACACACATCCACGGACGCTGGAATTCACGCACATCCACATATGCACATCCACGCACGCATCCACGTACGCACATCCACGCACGCATCCACGTACGCACACATCCACGGACACACTAACACACATCCACGGACGCACGCACACATCCAGGGTCGCACACACACATCCACGGACGCACACATCCATCCATCCATTCACCCATCCATCTATTCATTCATTCATTCATACTTACCCATGAGGAGGAGGAGCCCCTGAGAGGAGGAGAGGCCACACCGCAGCTGCAACGGAGGCCGATCGGAATAGGTGAGCGGGGCTGCAGGGGGGGGGAGAGTGAGCAGGGGAAGGGGGGGGGAGAGTGAGCAGGGGAAGGGGGGGGGGGAGATGAGAAGGGGGAGAGGAGCCTTTGCAGGCTGATCGGCGGGCGCATGAGCCCGCCGGTCAGATGTATACAGAAGGAGGAGGACGGGTGATTGGCGGGGACGCGGGGGGGGCGCAGGCCGGACATAAGGGGGCTGGAGGGAGGGGGACAAGACACAGGGAGGCCTGGAGATGGGAGGGGGCGGGGGCGCAGGATGGGATGACGGCGGCTGCAGAACCGGTGCAGCCGCCGACAGATAAAGATAATCGGAGGGGCGGGGGGCGGATAGACGACAACGGGGGGCCCCTAATGCTTCCTGGAGCTAGGGGGCTGAGTAGGGGGAGGGCACCCGCCGATCCGCCCCTTCAGATCTGATTGGAGAGCTCCAATCAGATCTGGGAGGGGGGAATCGCTCTGATTTCTCCGATCTGCAGTTTCACTTTTAAACTGCAGATCGGAGGGGCCCTGGGCACGGGGGGAGTTAATCCACCCCCTCAGGGGTTAACTTCAAGTTGTCACCTTGCAGTAGCAACGGTGACACCTGAGTTAACCCGCTCACACACGCGCCGCAGGAGCGCGATCATTTCATGGCCCACCGTTTGGGCCAAAGGTCGGGAATGAACTTGTTTTCATGGCCCAAACGGTGGGCCAAGGGTCGGGAAGGGGTTAAGCATCACCACTTACGTGACTTAGTGGAACGTGATGTATTGCGAGTCTGACAAGATGTTAGCAGATGGTATGACAAAACAATTGCCAAGAGCCAAGTTTGAGGACTTCAGAACCGCAAAGGGACTAACAGGATAAGTAGTTATTGAGTGGGGGTGTTGGAATATGTTTAGTGCAACAACTCCAATCCTGTACAATATGTGTAAGTGTTGAATTGCTTGGTTTATGCATTGTCAGTAAAGTTAGTTTTAGAAAAAAAGGAACACTTCCAGAGGCTCACACACAGGAAATACCATGTGACTGTAACCAGTTTCCTGTGTCTGTGCATGTGAAGAGAAGCACAGCAGCTTGCTGATGCTGGAAATGAACATTTAAGATGTATATTCCTGTTTCCACAAAGCCCTTCATATCTGAACCTGCTTGTTGCTAATTAAAGCTAAGTTCTGTTGTCAACACGCTTTCAGTGAATCCTGAATGATCCGCTGCCAACAATGCCACAACCATTTTTTTTTCATCTTTCAAATGTACCATATATACTGGAGTATAAGCTGAGGTTTTCAGCACACTTTTTGTGCTGAAAAGTGCCCCCTCGTCTTATACTCGAGTCAGTGTACAGGCTGAGTGTGGGGGGGGGTGGGGACCAGGGGCTGGAGGAGGCGGGGGGAGGCTGCAGTAGGAGCGGGCGGTCACGTGCCCTCGATCATTAGTGCAGTGCAATATGCAATGCATCCCCCTGTCCATCAGCGGCAGGGGGAGCGGTGCATATTACATTGCACCATGTATACTCGCCCCCCCTGTGATCAGCATATGCTCCCATGCTGCCGCACACCATAAAATACTAAAGCATTCATTCTTACCCTCTGTTGCTCTGTCACCGCTGCATCCTCCGGTTTTCCTTCTTCCTGCTATCGCCGATGTCATGTGACCGGCGCAGCAGATATCATCGCTGCTGCGCCGGTCACATGACGCCAGCAAAAGCAGGAAGAAGGAAGACCAGCAATTTGGGGAACCAATATTCCTTTACCCAAAATTTGTTTAGTCAGCAATTTTGTGGTAACTAATTGATGTGGACTAGTCAGTCATTTTCTTGTAAATAATTGCTGTAGACTAGTCAGTTTTTTTCTTGTAAATAATTGCTGTTGACTTGATGTGAAACTCTTGTCCTTAATCGCCACCAACAGGGCATGTTTCCAGCTCTCCTTAGTATTGCAAAAGTGATACATGATTCGCCTGTCCAGGGTATAATACAAATACTTTGTGCAATGCTAAGGAAACCGTAAGCATGCCCTGTCCTGGGCTCTTGAATACCAGACTTTGACATCCCTGGATGGCTGTTCATTCAAGCAGCACTGGTTGTTCAATACATTTCCTTCTTTATGAAAGAAAAATAACAGTTTTTTTCATTTTTTCAAAATAATATTTCTGAAAAATAAACACATTTAAGTGGGAAATAAAAAATAGAAGAACAATACTTTCATCTGGATTTGCTGGTTAGTCCTTGGGCAAGACCTCCTCCAAAGCTGGACAACACATCCACTGAAGCTTCTCAAGATATCCTGCAAAGTTTGTCAACACATACACTGAAGCTGGGACATCAACTTC